>JAWDJE010000003.1:277419159-278619159 GCA_035047345.1 Bradypodion ventrale
AGGAGCCTGGCGTGGGTGGCCCATAAGGTGCCAAGGGGTTGGTCTCGACTGTGCAACTGAACAACGAACAACAAGATGAGCTTGCACACTCAGATCATGTGCAGGAAAGTAAGTGTGACATCGAACATTGCTTCTTCATGGTCCTTAATAGACTCCCACACCTATTGTTGGAGTTTGCTGAAATATGCAGGTGAAATCTGAAAGTGACTAGGCAGTTGGCTATCAAGCAGCGAATTCTTTTGCACACAACAGGGAAATGCAAGCAGTAACTATTTACATTTATTAATGAAGAATACAAGCATACTATACATTTCTAAAACTACACTGTATTAAAGTAATGATGAAACTATTGCAAAACTAGATGCACCATTTAAGCCTCTGTCATCTTTAGTAAATTCTACAGTAGCAAATCCTTTAATTTTAAATATAAAGGTCTCAACAAGGTAAAGAAAAAATATTCAATATATCATTTCTCATAAAAATATTTACCCTGAAGAGTGGACTATGAAATGTTTTAATAGAGGTGGAGGGGAATATTTGTGAGGCAGAGCAACTATTTTTATTTTGTGAAGCAATTACACTTTTCTAACCAAACCTGCATTCAAGCCTACACAGTGTTACCTTGTATTTCAATTCATTCTGGGTAAAATTGGGCACCATTATGACCTTCTCTGTAATTTGTTTGACTTGGCAGTCTATCTTTATATGATCCAACGCCAACGGTTTTGTTGCAGTCCCTTTTAACAGAAAAATATGCCTTGTGCCATCTGCTTCATTCTGCAATATAAGCTTCCCCTGTTATAACAAAAAGAAATGAACATTCATTACAAATATTTTTGCATTACTCTAATAGCTACTGTAGCTTATAAAGAGAGTAAGGGCTGAATATGAATTGAGTAAGTGTATTTTTACTCATATATTCTTATATTTACTTCTTATCTGTATGCTCACTACTTCTCTCTCCTGGGAAAGAGGGTATTAAAGGGAAGAGACAATGAGCCAATCGGCTTCAAGTATATTTGCATACAACATAAAGAGGATATTTCAGTGGTCCTGTCTTAAATACAGATTTTTTAAAAATGAAAATGAGGTACACAAGGCTAAGACAGCAGACAATTGACTGATATAAGTGTAAAAAACAGTTCCATAAAAAATCACCATATAATGAAATGATGTGGAATGAATGGGGAAAGGGGTTTAAAATTACAGTATTTACCTACTCCCTGGGTCTGGTGACTCCTCCTCTTCTAGGCTCTTGGATTTGCTTGGATTGTGGGGAGGAAGGGGCGTGGCCTGGTGGGGAGGGGCATGGCCCAAAATTTCCCTTATTTTCACATCCAAAACTTGACAGGTATGCCTCTGCCCAGTAGCCCAATGGGAGAGCTTCCTTCCTCCCCCCAGCACAGAGTTTGTCTTACCCCTCTGCCCAGTAGCCCAATGGGAGTGTTTCCTTCCTCCCCTGTTGTTGTGTTGGCACTTTGCGATAAATAAGTGGGTTTGAGTTTGGGTACTTGGTCTCTAAAAGGTTCATCATCACTGCCTTACACGCTTACTAATTAGGTAAATTTCAGTAGCATATATACACTCTATGCAGACATTTAACAAATATTAGCACTAAACAAGATCAGTCATAGACTAACATGTATTATACCACAAAAAGCTATTAGTCACAGACTAAGGAAAAACCCATATGATCCTGGCTAAAAAAAAGTGCAATAGTTTCTGGAAACTCAGCCCGGATGATACGTATGAGCTCTGAGCCACCCGTGCAGAACAGGAGATGCAAGAAAAAGGGAACTGGCTGAATGCATTACCACATGCTCTTCATGCACACACTTCTGGCATATCACTGCATACACAGTAGGAACAGTTTGGCAGTGACTGACTAGATATTATTGCGTGATGTGTGAGAAATTGTAACAGTTACATTCTGTAGATAGTACTATATAAGGACATTACTATGCAGCTAAGAATTTTTAGTTTATTTTTGCTTACTTAAAGTTACCAGAAGATTCTCACATTATTTTATTCTGAATTCATACAATACTCTTTAAGCATCCTCTTGTGTTTTAAAAATTGCCATAACATCCTGTTGGTTATATACTTAGTCTATTCTCATATACAGAGAGTGAGATTTCATTCTCTTACCTTTATAACACACTCAGCAGTTGGCTTGAACATGAGAGTGTAGGGAGTTGTTTCACCTGGGGCTAGATATATAAGAGGTGGACCAAAAAAGCAGCACCCCTTTATAATAGCAATAAGTTTCCAATCTTGTTGACTCAAGTTAGTCTGAAACAGAAAGGTGTACCAATGTCATTCATTCATTCATTCATTTATTTATTTTTGTATAGTCGCCCAATCACCAAAGCGACTCTGGGTGGCTCACAATCCGATTGCACATAACCCTGTATAAAAAATCCTAACATACAGTAAAACCTTGCATAAAGAGCACCTCACTTAGAGACTAACTTGCTTAAAGAGCAGAATTTTCTTTGAATGGTTGCCTCGTTTATCAACTAAAACAAACCCAAAACTCACTTAACAACTAAATCAGGGTTCACAATCCCCCCCCCCCCTCCGTCAGAAGTCACAATTGGTCACTTACAATGGCGTTTTGCTTAAAGAGCAAACTCGCTTAAAAAGCAACCCTGTGGAACACATTATGCTCTTTAAGCAAGGTACCACAGTATCATTAAAAAACCTTACATAAAACACATCTGAAGAGATACAGTCGAACCTCAGTTAACCTAATTAATACATTCTCCGGGACATTTGTTACAGTGAAAGTTACTTTAACTGAATTTCCCATAGGAAGGAATTGAATGCAATTTCCCATAGGAATGCACTAAAAACAAAATACTTTAACCAAAATGTGGTTTCCCATAGGAATGCACTGAAAACCAATTAATCCATTCCAGAAAGAAATCTGTAAACCGAGCCACTATTTTCTATGGATTTCCTTTTATGTGATTTTTAGATTCACCGAGCCATTTGTTGACCGTGGTTCCACTGTACAATACACTGCTGAAATACTGCACAGTGCAATGGATAACAAGAAATTTGATGCAATATAAAGGTAATCGTGTTTTCCAATATTTCAGTATGATTATTAATGTTACTTCTATACCAAAGCAAGAAACAAAAAAGCATTGTATTGAAAGATTATACAGTCTAAATATCAAAAGCAGGCAATGTAAAACAGACAAAAGAGGGATAGGCAAATATAGCAAGAGATAAATTTGAGTAAATGCAATGCTTCTTCTTCTTGTGCCATATCTGATTCTGAATATTGGCTATCCTTATGGCAATCAGCCAAAGTTTGTCATGAGAATATAATGCAGTGGCCTTCCATTTGCCTTCAGCATCGCAGTGAGACACGTGTACTCAGTGGTGGGATTAGCAGTTTCGTCCCAGTTCGCCAGAACCAGTAGCATAAATTCCAGCTGGCCCCACCCATCCAAGTTTTGAAATAAAGTAGTCCTAATTTGGGAGCAACGCAGGAATTTCCCCCTGGCCATACCATGCCCACATAGTAGGTAGTTAAAAAAATTTGAATCCCACCACTGATCCAGTATGGCAAGTCACTTTCTGGTCTTGAGCCCTTTTGGCACACAAAGTCTTCATCAGCCCCAGACCAGTATTGATGAAGCTGCTGCCCTCCATCAAGATGGATCCAAGTGTAAATTGGAAGAACTTAAACGATTGAATTATGACAGTTTGAAAGTAGAATTTAAGAGTAAAATACAAGAGTTTCAGAAGCTGAAGCTGCCATGGTTCGGGAGGATTGCAATTTGCAAAATGATATTGCTGCCAAAGATTAATTTTTTATTTGATGCACTTGCGATCCATTTGAAGGAGAAGGAAATTAATGAGTTTCAAAAGATGTTTAATAATTTTTGTAATGGAGGTAAAAAATCTAGACTTCCAAAGAAGTTTTGGTACTTATCTCAGAAAGAAGGGGGTTTGGGCATGCCAAATTTGTTAGCATACTATCGAGCATTCCAAATTAAGAATGTTGTGAAGATCTTGGCAAGAGAAAAGGCAATTTGGGAGGAATTGGAGATGAAAGAATATAGGAATATTGGCAAAATGATCTTTTTGGGAATAAAGGATAAACCAATAAAGACAAGTAATACTATGATGAGAGGCCTCATGGAGGTGTGGAAAAGAGTAAAGAAAGATATGGTCCCAAATCTCTCTCCAATTTTGGAATTGACTGATATGGTGTGTTATCCGATAAAAATAGATAAGGAAAAAAAAGGAAATATTGGACAAAAATGAAATTTCCTTATTAAAGGACTGGTTAAAAGTTTGTGATGATGAAAATAAGAGGAAAAAAATATTTGAAAAGCTAAAATTGGACTGGTTTCAGAAATTGAAGGTTGATAATTGGAATAAAAAATATAGAAAGGAAGTAGGGATAGATAGAACAAAGACCGAATTTGAAGAATTGGTATTAAAGATTAGAAGAGGGGAAAAGAATATTAAGGGTCTAGTAAGCCAACTTTACATCATATTGAATAAGGGTATAGATCCACAAGATGATTTGAAACGGAAATGGGAACAAAATTTGAATATAAAAATAGGAGAGGTTGAATGGAGAAACAAATGGAAAAAGAGGATAATGAGAACAATGTCAGTAAGAATTAAGGAACATAATTTTAAAATGTTGTGGCAATGGTACTTGACACCACTGAGGCTTCATCAGATGGATAATAAAAGGGATAATTTATGTTGGAGATGCAAAGAAACGGTTGGAACATATGAACATATGTGGTGGAGTTGTAAAAAAATAAATGATTTTTGGAGAGGAATAGAAGGGGAGATTGGGGAAATAATGGGTAAAAGAATTAAGTTGGTGCCAGGTACCATTCTACTAACAAATGTGGAAGGCATGGGTTTGAACAAGGAGGAAAAAGAATTATTGGAAATTATAGTAACTACAGGTAGACAATGTATAGCCAGAAATTGGAAAAATGATGTAGTTATACAGATTGGAGAGTGGTATTAGGAAATGTGGAGTTTAGCATTGAATGACAAACTGACATGGGAGATTAAAGTAAAACGGGATAAATTAAAAGAAAATAGGTTCTGGAGTATTTGGAAGCCGTTTGTGGATCACTCTCTTATGGCAAGGGACAGTTTTGGACCTGTACCATCTCAAAGAGGTTTCTGGAGATGATATAGATACTAAACTCTCCGGGCATTGTATATATTCACAGGGTGATGTGTAATCATTAAAGAAACAAAAAATAGTGGTAGCACTGAAAGTTTTTATGATTGTTATGGTTATATTAATAACTCATAATGTGGTATTTAATATTGGGGGCTATATGGTAAATAATCAGTTCAATTATTATCATGTGCTAGCTCTTATGAATTTGATGCAATATTGTATTGATGTTGTTGCTGATGTAATACTGTATGGTATTGTTATTGTTTTTCTTTTCTGTATGTCTGTTAAAATTTAATAAAAAAATATTTTTTTTAAAAAAAAAAGATGGATCCAAGTGGGATTTCATCCACTTGGGGACCATGACCCTTCCCTGTGGACATCGCCACCCAAGGCCATTAGTTCCCAGGGTTGTCAGGTTAATTAACTGTCATTAGCCTGATGATCAGCATTGAGTTGCTGGCAGTATGGTCTACTCTATTACCATTACAGGATAACATGGACTGACTAGAAAAATGTAAATTACATGTACTTAAACATGACTACACCTGGGAATGAGATCTGGGCATTAAGACAAAAGTCTCTTGAAAAATACAGGGTTTGCCAAGTAACGATCAATTAGTCAAATCATAACAACAGTTTGTTGGATTCTAAGATAAGCTCACTAAGCTAACTGGCATTTGGATCTACAAATCTACATTCACAGTATAGTTTACTAACTTCTTTTTCCTATAGTGAGTTGAGCCCTGAACAATACAGGATAGGTCATAAAAAACTCTTTGCAGAGAAAAGAGATACCACAAATAGGAAATTGGTTTGTATATTTTGTCAGTCTAAATATTTTGTCCGGTTTTCCCCACCCATACCATTCCTCCATTAATTGAAGGGCTCGTCTTGGCTTTCTGGAGAAGGCTTTCAGGGAGTGCAGAGTGCAACAGGACAAGCAAGAGGAGATTGGACATTTTGTTGTTGTTCAGTCACACAGTCGATTCCAACCCTTTGCGACACTATGGACCATTGTCCTCCAGGCGCCTCTGTCCTCCACCATCCTCCTCAGCCTGCCCAGCTCTGTGCCCATTGTCTCTACAATACCATCTAGCCATCTCATCTTTGGCCGCCCCCTTCTTCTTTTGCCCTCCACCTTTCCCAGCATCAAGGCCTTCTCAAGTGAATCCTCCCTTCTCATTTGATGTCCAAAGTACTTAAGCTTCATCTTTACTATTGCCCTTCCAATGGGCAGTCAGGGTTGTTTTCTTCTAAAATTGACCTATTTGTTCTCTTTGCTGTATCGTAAACAAGCACAACTTTTAAAAACTATTTTAGTATAATTATTCACTTGAACCTGAGAGGTATACATGGTCTTCCCAGTAAAATAAGTGAAATGTAGGAAGAATTCTTACCCTGTTCTCCATCTGTACTCGTAAACATATTTTTCCTTACCTAAGTCAGTACAGTATTTGAAACCCAGTAGTAATCAGTTTTATTTAATTCTCATGAAGCAAAATGAACTTACTATTGGGATGTCTTGTGTCACTGCTTTATATGCTGGAGTTACAAACTCTAGTTCAGCCTCAGCAGTATCAGTATTCACCACACATTCTACCTTAAAGAGCCGAATATCATATTTGGATTGTAGAAGAATCTGGCAAGGATACCGTCCAGGACATTTTGGTACAAATTCTATAGGAAGCTCAACTCCCTCAGGTTCTGTGGAGAGAAAAATAGGTTTTTAACATTTTATAAACAGAATAAAATTTCAGTTTTGTAACACTTAAATAGAACTAAAGTAAGGATTAAGACATTTTGGTTACTTCCTTCTCTGTTCTCGTTAACAACTTTAATTGCATGCCATCAAATTGATTCCAACTCATAGCAACCCTTTATCTGGTTTTCTATGTAAACAAAGTGATTTAAGTTATCTTTCTTTTGGAAGTGCTATGGAACTGTTGTAAGCTAACCCAAGGTTACATGGGCTGGCTCTTCTCCTGGGAGGCACAATGGGAAATCTAACTCTAACCAACTATCCCTGCAGCCAGGTACCCAACTCATGTGCTCCTATTCTCATTATTTGCATTTTATATTTACCAAGCTAACCATTTTGGCCTCTGCCTAGTACTGTAGTATCACTTGGGTGAAAGCCATCCCTATTTAGATGGGATTTTGAAAAACTTCCTAGGAATTTTTACAGGTCAAAGCCTGAAAATGTTGAATTCTAAACAGGGACAAAATGTTAAATTTTTAGCATGCACAATGTGTTATGTATTTACCAGAGTATAAGTATAAAAATACATCTAACTGATTGAAGAACTTTGTGTCAAAGTAGCCTCCTGTACAAAAATTACTTGCCTAAGTGTACCATCTGTAAATCACTTCTAATTTTGCTGCAAATGAAATATTACAAGGTGTAGATCACAGCTTTGGGTTTTATAGGATTTTTCCTATTCTCTTCCCATAAATCTTACGAGGGATGTTTTAAGCAAAGTTGAAAAGGCTACAAGGGTTTCAGAGTACAAATCGAGATGTATTTGTGAATCCAAGATTAAATTAGATGTGAAGGGGGACATCAGACATTACAATACTCCTGCAGCTGCCTTTTTAAAACATAAAATCAGCTTTTGGTGCAATGACAAAATTATATCAGACTTCTGGCACACATTAGAAGCTATTACAGAATAAAAACAGGCATTAAATTATAATGGCCGCCAAGATCATCTGCTCTGGTTACTTATTTTTCTTTTTTAAAATTGTTTTCAGCGACAGCCAAAGTCTTTCACAATAGACAGTTCCAAACAACCTGATACTACAGTTTCTTTACTTTGCATTTTCATTGCATGAACACTTATTTCTTTCAGAAGTCTCAAGTTCAGGAAAGGAACATCAAAACAGTTTATTATATGCCTCCAACATTAGCAGGCTATCAAAGGGATTATACATTGCACCTCAGGTTCAAATTTCTTTAAAATAAATTAGCTTGTTCTTTCACAGAGGCAAGATTAATGATCTGCCAATTTATGAATTATTACTCTTTTCTGTTTTGTCACCAAGTTATTATCCCCACTGGCTATCTCCAGCAAGAGCACTCTACTTTTGTCAGTTATTCAGGTAATAAAGCTTACTTATTTCTGGCTCACATGCATTCTGTATGTGCTTTGAATAATACTGTAAACATCTCTCATCATTCATCCGAAACATAGGAGTACAGAAAATATTTAAATTAAAAGATAGTAATATTTGATACATAGTTGAAATACTGTACTTCAATAAAGTACTAGATTTTGGCAGTTTAAAGTCTGACCTAGACTCAAAAGAAGAAGATCTAGATACATACAAGCATGTATTGTTCAGCAGTCAAAAGGAAGATGAGCAAAATAGTGATGATTTTTCATTGCAATCCATTCTCTTCCATCACGTACGGTAGTGGTTTGGTACTAATATTGACAGTTTTATCAATACTAAGCAGCAATACTTGTATTGTACAGATGGTCATCCATTTTAGGAAGTGTGATTTGCACACTAAGTAGCCCTCCGGTGGTGCTGATGCCATCATTGCACTGTTGTACAATCTCAATCACATCCACATCACAATACATACATGAATGATTCTGTGTTTTACTGCAATGATGGAAGGGCATCTCCTTCTAAAGTGATCACATTTATATGTGACATGATTTATAACTACAACTGTATACTAGCAGTAAACTGAAATTTGAACACTGATATTCATCTCAAAAAGTTCAGAATTTATAACATACAGAAATTAGGAAAAAATAGTGGTATATTATTAATGGAAGAACAGATAACCTCAGGGAAGACCCTTGTCTTCTATCACTATATATGCAAAACAAAATATTCTTGCACATGAAACTTTTTTAAAAAGGGAAAGAAACAGGTGCATGATAAGAATGCATTGAAGAAGGTATTTGAAACTCCAGGAAATTACTTTGCAATAAAAGATATTTCTGATTACACTAAACACTCAACAACTATCTGAAGCAAAACTTAAAATGCAAACAGAAAAAAGAGATGACAATCAGTTGTTTAAAATAGTAAGTTCTGTTTTAGAATACACACATACAGATATATTCAGGAAATTGTTCCTCCTAGTGCTGTTATTAAATATGGGAATATTTATGTCTCCTAAACTGAGTAGTGAAAAATCTGTCAAAATTTGGTTTTGCAAGCATAAAAGTCAACATATTGTGATTTGCCAACCTATGTAATAGATCTGGGACATGATGTTTAATTGTTTTGAATACATTATATTGACAAGTTTAACGGGGGACAAATGGCTTGTGGGTCTGTCTGTTCTATTTACTGTCAGCATTAATAATGTGAACACTAACTATGTACCATATTTATAAACAATATGTAGCCTACTGCTGCAAACAAATATATGTTATAATCTTTACATAGTAAAGCTGGATGCACTTGGTATGTGCGGACACTTATACTGGTAGCTCTACATAAAGCAATTGTGTTAGCAGGTCACTACAAGCTGAGGAGCTACTTGTACAATTCAAAAATATCTTAAACATACCATTTTGCACATAATTTATAGGTAACATGATTCAAATCTACAGAGGCTACACTAATGTTGACTTGTATTAATGGTAGCATGTTGACTGCTAACCCAGTGACTGAACAACAGATTATCTTGTCTTGACAATGATGGTGGGAAAAGGAGATTTCTACTTTGCCACTCTGTCTTTAACTTTGTTACTCTCCATGGGAGAGCATTCACTGTTCTTCCTTATAATAGCCAGAGGGAGACAATTGAAATTTAATAGAATTTAGCAAACACAATGTAAATTGCTCAGTTTAGGAGAGATAAACATTTACTTATTTAATAGCAATATCTAGAACAATGTTCCTCAATGTTTTCAGGTCACGGGCCTGACCACACCTCCTAGACAGCTGATCACCTAGTTCCTCCCACCCAGAAACAGAAGTAAAACACACCCCGTGCCTGTGCAGAATGCAGCATGCAGGGAGCATGTTTTACTTCCACTTCCAGGAGCAGTGAGGGCGGATGGGGCCAGGTATGGCCCATGGGCCATAGGTTGGGAATGCCTGATCTAGAAGAAAGAAATGTCCTGTGAGCCATCCAACAGCTTAGTCTCTGTCCGACAAAACTGGGCTATTGATGTTATGCTTATTGTTAACCATAAAACAGTGGGCAGTCTTGTAGTGACTGAGACCCTAAAATTATTGGAGGGAAGGTTTGAAGGTAAAAATGATTGATGTCGTTTCAATATATAGGTTTAACCCCTTAATACTAGTACCTCCTAAAAGATTATGAACAGCTTTTCTCTTATGATTGTACAAAATTCTAGAGATGGGAGTGAGGAAGAGTAAATGGCAATATGCAGAACTGGAGAAAGGAGAGAAAGAAAATGAGAATATGCCCTTGCAATCCTGCAGCACTAGTAAACTTCTTCAGATTGTTTCCCCTGCTCCAAAAAAGAACCCTGTACTTGGTATCCTAGTAGATTTGGAACAAAAGTTTGCAGTGGATCAGATAGCAATAGTAATGGCACTTACATAGCACCCCGTTATTTATTTATTTAGATTTATATCCCGCCCTCTTGCTCCAGGGCAACTCAGGGCGGCGTACAACATATAAAAACATTACAATATAAAACCCCATAAAAAAACTACAATAAAACTCTTTATAAAACCACCCCATGTCTAAAAAGACCCACCCCTTCCCACAATCATTGAAAGGACATGTGACATCAACTGAGCCAATGTGCAGGAGTCAATACCCTGTCGGGCCCCCAAACATGCCCTGCCAGCCAGGTTTTTAACCGTTTCCAAAAGGGCAGCAATTCAGACTGAAGCCTGAAGTCTGCCGGCAGGAGGTTCCAAAGAGTTGGGGCGGACACAGAGAAGGCCCTTCTCCTTGTGCTAGAGAGACGAGCCACTCTAGCCGATGGAACACTGAGGGACCCTCTCCGGTCCACCCTGGTAGGACAGGCAGACTCCCTTAGGGCGATGCAGTCTCTTAGGTAATCCCATAGCACTTGTGCATTCTCTAGCTCAGTGCTGGCCAACCTTGGCACTCCAGCTATTCTTGAACTTCAATTCCCAGAAGCCCTGATCAGCAGGAGTGCCAAGGTTTGCCATCACAACTCTAGGCAGTTCAAAAAATTATTAGCATTTTGCCATAAATAAGCTGGGCACTCATTTTACCGACCACAGAAGGATGGAAGGCTGAGTCAAGTTTGATCTCCATCAGGATCGAACTCAGAGTGTGAACAGAGCTTTAACCACTGCACCACAAGAATGTATTTGATCATGCTTAGATATACAAAACCCAAAGAGATAATGTGTAAATATTTTGTTTATATTTTTAAAATTATGTAAAACTACACTTAGTTATCAGGTGTCTGTTACCTGTTCCTTCGGCAGACAAGTAGTCTTTTCTTCCAGGGTGTATGGAATTAACTCTGCCTGATGACAACACAGGAATGTATATTTTCTCAGGGACTTGAAAACATTCAGGCATGCTTACTTCTACACTGAATTCAGTATTTTTTTCAGAATGTTGTGGATAGTTCTGCAGAAGATCTTTCTGTAAATATAAGTTTTCATCTTAACAGTGTGTTCAAATATAAGAATTCTCTACTTTAGCAATAAGATTTAAAGATTGTGTTATAACAATACTAAATTAATTGTAGGTTCACTTCAGAAGAACTAAGACTTGTGGCTTAGATATACAGTACTGTGCATACATCTTATTTTTTACCATCATCCAAACTAAATGGTAGTACATGTAGGTAACATTTCAAAGGAAATTTGCAATTTCAAAAAAGAGAGGTTTATTTTTAAAATACATTTATCCCCTTCCAGCAAACTTACAAGGTCAATTTTTTAATGAGGGGAAATTACAATAAATGTATAGTTACTATCATTAACTGTTTCCCTTGAGCAGAGATATTAGCAATCAAATTTGCAAATTCAGCCTGTATTATCTCCCAAAAATCAACGTAGGCAGAAAAGCATATGAAATGTAAGATATATAAAAAGGGAAAAGATTCTACTTTCATCACTTCATGCGGTATATCTATACAGTGGAACCTCATACAACAATCGCCCCGTATAGCATTGAAATTGCATAACAATTAGGTTTTTGGGGGGAAATGGCATCCCGCATAACAATTTCCCCTATGGAAAAAAATCCTACAGCAATTTTTCAATGGGAAAAATCACTTAGGAAAAGAAAATCGTTGTACGATGCATCCCATAGGGATGCATATGATACATGTATCATATAGCAATTGTTTTGTACAACGAGCCCCATGGAACGGATTAAAATTGTTGTATGAGGTACCACTGTATATATAAAAGAGAAGTCTTTGTTCGTTTGTCCTATATGCGCTCCCACACCACTGGACCGACCCCCCTGAAATTTGGCACCCGCCTACCTTGGGCATGCGGGCATGTACCCATCAAGGTCCCGGGTCCAGCTGTGGGGTGCAAGCCCCACACATTCAAAAACAACTGACTGTGCATGCGCACAAGTTTCAGGCAGAGCCCTTCAGTGGTGACTCGCGCCCAGCGCCAATGCCTGGCCACACGCAGAGCTGTTGGGTGGCAGATTGCATGAACAGGACACTGGAAATGTTCCGGACGGCGTTGGCCGAGGCTGCAGCAGCTGCAGAGCCAGTGGCGCAGGGGCTGCAAGACAAGATGGCAGCAAGCAAGGTGGGGCCACCAGTGGCAGTGGAGGCTGCGCCACAACAATGGGCAGCAGCAGCCAAACCCACCCACCCCCGCGAGGATGGCCTGAGGCTGTGCCGGGCCAGGCCAGGCCCCACGCCGCAACAACGAGGGCTCCCAGCAACACCAGCGCAGATGGCCGACTGGGCAAGACCGGGACGTCCCCTGCCACAGATGGGCTGAGAGGGGAGGCCAGGGCCATGGGCCATGCCCAGGAGGCCTCGCCGGGAGACCAGGGTGCCGAGCCGGCATCACAGCCTAACCCACTGTCGTCAGGTACGCGTACTGGGTAAACAGGTCTCCACCGGCACCCCTTCAGCCATAACGCTCCAGAGGCAGCTGGCAGGGTCATCTGACGTGTCTCCTCTGACAGGCAGTCGGCATGCGGAAGCACACGGCTGCCGCTGCCATCCAGGGAAGGCAACACAAGGGGCCCGTCTCACAGTCTCTGAAACACAGTGGGTGCGTATACGTTCACCTCACCCACTGCGCACCGGGGTGGATGGGGGTGGGCCGAGAGTGCAGGGGGGGCACCCCGGGTAAAGCCGGGTACCAAGCTAGTCACTTCTAAAAATATATGGCTTCTATCATAGGTCCTCTTCTAAATAGAATATCATAGTAATAGAAAATACTGCTTTTCTGAAAGTTGCCTATTCCAGAACATGGCATAAGAATTTAATCTAAGTACGTGGATACGGTTACACAGATATTGAAAGGAATTAATTAATTTAGCCTACCCATGATTACTGAGTACATGGCACTCTACAGCTTTGTGTTGCTTTAATTAATTTACCTAAACAAAATATTGTTTAACCTGAGACAGAACATGGTGGCAATATTTTTTTGGCTGAAAAGTCTACTCCATGTAAAAAGACAACAATTTCAAATTTTACTATTTCACAAAAAGTTCTGTTTCTAAAACAGTAATCTACCACTGAAATGCAAAATATTTTGTCCATAAATGGATAATAGCACTACCAGCAGCAATAACATGTATATATTCTAAATTATAGAACTTAGAGCACTCTCTTGGCAATTCATAAGGTTATTAGAATTGTGTCCCCAGCAAGTTGGGTACTCATTTTATCAGCCTCAGATGGATGGATGGATGAGTCAACCTTGATATCAGCAGGATCAATCTCAGACTTCAAGCAGAGCTTTGGCTGTAGTATTTTGCAGCTTAACCACTACACCACAAGGTCAGTGGTTAATTACAATCCTTTGGGCTAAATCCAATTGAATAATCACACTGGCATAAATCTGTGGGTATATTTCAGCAATGAATTGTCACCAGTAAAGAAGTCAACCTTTACCTTCCTTGTTATGCACAAAATCAGGCAACTGGTATCCAACTGTAAGTACAACTGACTTTTTAATTAGTGACAATTCATCATTGAGATTTATACCAATGGACTTTTTTTTAAAATCTAAAAATCTTTATTGGCATTACAACCAGCACTACAGTGTCAAAAGCATTGCAGACAGTTGATGCAACAAGGTGTCGCACAAATATAATCATGGGGAGTCTGGGATCAACTACTCCTACCTCTACTAATGGACTTATGCCAGTAGCCATAAGTAATATGACTTTGGCCATTAGGTTTACAAAATAGTTGCTTCTGAAAGAAATTACTGATGTTCACAGCTGTGTACCGTTTTGGAGCTGCCTTATGAAGATGGTTATAAATAATATCATGATTAATGCACCTCAAAATATACTAATATTCCACTGACAGCTTGAACCTGACAGTAGCAATGAGCTCAGTACACGCACAAAGTCCAAAGTCTTTCAGATTGTTTCTGACTTTTCCTGAGATGAAAAAGCTTTCCTCTGAAGCTAAATGATCTGAAGCCAGGTTGTGGTTGAGTATTTATCTGGGCTTCATATGTCAGAGAAATGGGATGGGAATGGGCTTAGCAACTGTGATCTGTTTTGGAGAAAGTGGGGGAGGATCTATGGAGTTTGAACAACAGAGAGGAGCCCTTTCTAATCACCTTCCAAATTCACTGAGAGATTTTGAATGAGGGGAAATTACTTCAAATGTTTATTTTACCTTAACAAGACACATACTTAATAATTTTCTGATATGACTAATAATGTGTCAATATTGTTTTTGTTCTGCCATTATCTGTGATCAGTGATGAAAAATCAGAGTTTAAAAACTATTTCAAGCAGGGGTGGGTACATTCAGATGGCTCCTGGGCCCAATTTGTGGCTCTAGTCCCCACCACATGTACCAGAGATTCCCAAGATAATTTTCTGGCCAAACCAGGTACTTTGGGTATTTCTGTCTTTTTTTCCCAATGGAAGGTTCTTACAGATGCTTCAGAGCCACAAAAATGTCGTTAGAGGACCACTAGAGTCCTTCACACTATATTTCACCCACAAAGCCTAAGCAAGTTTTGCAGTGAAATGAATTCTGACATGCAGACGCTAAAAGGATCTACATGGAATAGAGCAGGAGTTCCCAGCTTAAGGCCTGTGGCCCACATCTGGCCCCCGGTGCCATTTCATGTGGCCCCCCACCCCTCCAAGGGCAGTCAAAAACCAAAATGGCTGCCCCTTTGAAGCTGTTGTGATAAAATGGCTTCCCCCATTGTGCAGGCAGGGCAAAATGGCCATCCGGCCCTTGAAGCTGACTAAGACAGTGTTACCCAGCCCCCAGCTTGAAAAGGTTGTGAACCTCTGGAATAGAACCTCAGGCCTGAAGGCTCCCTGCAAGCTCTTTTAAAAGCGACAACTAGTAACATAACAGACTATGACTAAAACCATCTAAGTAATTTTGGAGCTCATGAATGATTAATGAAATACATTTAATTTTTAAAGCTATTGTTCTAAGCTGTGGTATGTTTACCTCAACTCTTGATAGCCCAAAAATGGCAATGGCAGCTCGAACACTGCTGCTCTCAAGTGTCCCTGTGACCTTTCTCCGCTCGTACTCCAAAGCAGACATCTGCTGTTGGGCTACAATTGCCAGAGCTTTCTCTCTAGCTTCATTGATGATGGGGATTTTCAGGTTTTCCCGAAGAACCTTGGTTAGACAGCATTTCAGAAAAAGAACTGGCTGCATTTCATTCTGGCCTGCAATGAATAAAACCATTGGACAGCTGTCTGTATACCTAAATGCAACACTATGCAAAACACAAAAATATAAGCTACAGATTCATTGATAAAGTAATGCAGCTGATCTAGATGTGCAGCTAAAATATGTTAGAAAATTACACTTACTGTTCTTTTTCCCCCCAAAGAAATCTTACCATGTATATATAGAGAAGCAAGTGCTAAAAAGGTGTTTTATAATTCTATTAATATTGGATAACGGGGTCTTTTAATCTTCTGTGATAGAAACAGATCTTAATTTTCATTCCTTTATAGCAGGGGTTCTCAACCTGCAGCCCATGGGCCGCATATGGCCTGGCGCCAAATAATCTGGCTTCGGCCTCGCTGTAGTTGCTTCCACCACCAAATTTACAACAGCAGTAAATGGCAGATGTAAATGGCAGGGGGACAACCAGTCTGGGCTCCTCAACTATTCGAGGGAGTGTGACCTGGCCTCCGACTTGAAAAGGTTGATAACCCCTGCTTTATAGTAAGAAAAACAAGAAAACCACTTTACTTGACAAACAAACACACTTCTCCATGTACCTTCCTCAATTATGGAAATGCCAAATCGAACTTTTTTCTAGAGTTTAAACATATTATTGGAAAACAAACATGCCACAGCTGCTAATCAGTACATGATGTAAACAAACCTAATGCCCGATGGCTAAGTAAATGAGCAATTGAAAAATTCCTTTCTAGGATCCTTTCCAGGATGGGGCAGTGCTGCCTCAGACAGATCCCGTGCGCAATATGGGGGTCCTCTTGGACTCGTGGCTACTTCTCGAAGAGCAGGTGGCAGCCATGACCAGGAGGGCCTTTGCACAGCATCGAGTCATTCACCAATTGCACATGCTCCTGGACCGAGATGCCTTATTCATGGTCACTCACGCTCTGCTCACCTCCAGATTGGATTATTGCAATGCGCTCTACATGGGGCTGCCCTTGGAGACCATTCGGAGGCTTCAGCTGGTCCCGAATGCGGCTGCCCAGGCAGTGATGGGTTGCGGACAGTATATCTGTGCCTCACCTCTGCTATGGGAGCTGCAGTGGTTACCGGTATGCCTCCAGGTGCAATTCAAGGTGCTAGTCTTGACCTTTAAAGCCCTTCATGGCATTGGACCTGGGTACTTAAGAGACCTCATCGCCCCAAGGTTTTCAGCCTGTCCTACGAGGGCAGACAGGAGGGGCGCATTGGTGGTCCCATCAGCAAAAGAAGCCTCTCTTATGGGGACCAGAAGGAGAGCCTTCTCCGTGTCTGCCCCAGCCCTCTGGAACCTCCTTCCATCAGAATTGTGTCTCCAGTCGGAGCTACTCCCCTTCAGGAAGATGCTGAAAACCTGGCTCTGCCAACGGGTATGGGGCACATTAGGCTCCACTTCTAAATTTTAGACACAAATTGGAAATTAATATGGAAAAGAAGGATTATGAAAATAATGTCCGTTAGAATTAAAGAACATAATTATAAAGTGCTGTGGAGGTGGTACTTGACCCCAGTGAGGTTGAATCAAATTGATAAATCCAAGAACAATTTAAGTTGGAGGTGTAAGAAAAGTGTAGGGAGTTATTTACACATGTGGTGGTATTGTGAGGTGATAAAAGGGTTTTGGGATGATATTGAAAAAGAAATGGTGGGAATAATGGGAGAGGAAATTAAGATGGGATCAGATACCATTATATTGATAAATTTGGAGGAAATTAACTTAGAAAAAGATAAAAAGGACTTGGTATCAAATATGATGATGATAGGGAGATTGTGTATTGCAAGGAAGTGGGAAAATGATGAAAATATCAGACTGGAGAGATGGTATAAGGAAATGTGGCAATTGACTCTGAATGATACATTGACATGGGAACTGAAGGAAAAGAAAGGTTTAATCAAAGAGAATAGATTTTGGGAAATTGGAAACCATTTGTGGATTATGCGCTGAGAAAAGGAGACGCTAGTCGTCCAGTACCAGACCAAAGGAAGTTTTGGATGTAATAAAATAAGCATGAGATACGCCATATTCCACTAGGACTTTGTATATAACACTTGGTGGAATTAATTGTGATGTTATGTTTTGATATAAAAGATGTATACTTTGAACATTTTAGATATATTGTTATAGTTTTAGAATTTAAAAAAGTGAAAGTAAACATAGTAAGGTTGATTGGTAATATAACAGATTTTTTCTGTCTTCTTTTCCCCTAATAAGAACAAATATAGCAATATAATAAGATGTCAATATCTGTTTGGATGTCTTTTATATGATTTTTCTCTTTTTTATACTTTAAATTTGTTTTCTGTAATGTTTTATATGTTTGTTTTGCAAAAATTTAATAAAAAAATTATTTTTTTAAAAAAAGGCTCCACTTCTCAAGCCCGTTGGCTTGTTTAGCCTGCCTGTTGTGGGATTGAGTCCCCCCCCCCCCCCCGTTCTTTGATAAGTCTGTTTTATTGTGGGTGGAGGGAGGGTTAGGGTAGTTTTTAATGATGATGTTGCTAGTTTCTTATGTGTTTTAATTCTGCTTTTAGCTGGGGGTTTTATGTAATGTTTTTATTTGTAATGGTTTTATCTTTCTTGTATTGTATATTTTTTTCGTTGTTGCTGCCCTGAGTGGTGCGTTGCACTAGGAGGGTGGGGTAGAAATTTATTATTATTATTATTATTATTATTATTATTATTATTATTATTATTATTATTATTATTATTATTATTATTATTATTATTATTATTATTATTATTATTATTATTATTATTATTATTATTATTATTATTAACAATAACACAGCTCAAATTGATGGTTTTGTTCAAAAGCACTACATATGAACAACTTCTGAATCTCCTAAAAACAGAATGAAGTTAAAGAGAGATGGGTCAAGTAAATTGCTGAGAGGATATACATGTCCTTTTGTCAGTGTTGTATATTTCTGACCCAGCGGTACTAAAGCACTGTAGATAGTTTTCTTTCACACTGCTATGTCAGTGTTTGTCCTGTTCTGGAGACGCCTAAGGGCACTTTGTCTCTGTATGTATCAATTCCTTGCTGACAGGTCAGATTGGTCCTCATTAAATTGACATGCAGGAAATGTGAGGCATGAAAGAAAGTTCACTTATAGTAGCTGAAGCCCTTTCAATGTAATTTTCTGCATAGATCCATGCAAAGTGAATGATGGCAATCCAAGCCATTATCTCCAAGAACTGAAATTACCATTAAGTAACCTTTCCCTCTCTGTTGTCTATCTGTGTGGTTTGACAGTTTGTGATCATAATCAACCAGCATTAAATTCTGATGATAGCATGGCTAGAGGATACTAATTGCACAAAGAATGAACCTTTTGTGCCTTCTTATACTTTCAAAGATACTTCATCTTGTACTTTAATAATGTACATCAATTTTGATTTACATAATGTATATCAAATTTCACTTCACCCCAATCCATGAACAATCACCTAGCAAAAAGCTAGTTCAAACAGAATCATGCCCATAGAAAGAATGGCAAAGAAAGAATACTGGTACAACTTTTTATGAAGCTATAGTTTCTAATAATATTGGAAAAGGTTGAAAAGAAAGCTAGAAAATTTATACCATCTGCAGAGAAGTGATATGTGGCAAGAAAATAAATTTGTGAAGTGAATGCTAGCTAATCTATATAAATAATTTAAGCATCACTTAGGAATTAGAAAAAGAGACAGTGATATTATTGTCAAAATCCTACTACCGTGTTTCCCCGAATATAAGACACTATCTTATTTTTTTTTAATTCCAAAATTAGCACAAGGTCTTATATTCGGGGGATGTCTTATTTTTCCCAGCTGGGGGTGTGGTCTCCAGGTCCTGGCCCGAGGCCACGCGGCCATGGCGGTAGCTGGCCTTCCTTCCCACCGCGGCCCAGCTCCTCCTCACCCCCGGCTGGGGGTGCGGTCTCTGGGTCTGGGCGGCCCCCGCCCGGCTCCGGACTGCACCACAGCGGTAGCTGGCCTTTCTTCCCACCGCGGCCCAGCTCCTCCTCACCCCCGGCTGGGGGTGTGGTCTCCAGGTCCAGCTGGGGGTGAGAAGGAGCTGGGCCACGGTGGGAAGGAAGGCCAGCTACCGCCACAGCCGCGTAGCCTCCGTCCTGAGCCAGGTGTGTGCCGCCCAGACCCAGAGACCACACCCCCAGCCGGGGGTGAGGAGGAGCTGGGCCGCGGCGGGAAGGAAAACCAGCAACTGCCACGGCCACATTGCCTCCGTTCGGAGCCAGTTATGGGCCGCCCGGACCCGGAGACCGCACCCCCAGCCAGGGGTGAAGAGGAGCTGAGCCGCGGCAGGAAGGAAGACCAGCTACCGCTGTGGCTGCGTAGCCTTCGTCCGGAGCCGGGTGTGGGCCACCCGGACCCAGACACCACACCCCCAGCCGGGGGTGAGGAGCTGCTGAGCCATGGCGGGAAGGAAAGCCAGCTACCGCCGCGGCAATGTGGCCTCTGTTCGGAGCCAGGCGTGGGCCGCCCGGACCCGGAGGCCACACCCCCAGCCGGGGGTGAGGAGGAGCTGGGCCACAGTGGGAAGGAAGGCCAGCTACTGCCGTGGCCACGGTCCGGAGCCGGGTGGGGGCCGCCCGGACCCGGAGACCACACCCTCAGCCGGGGATGAGGAGCTGAGCCGCGGTGGGAAGGAAAGCCAGCTACCGCCGCGGCCACGTGGCCTCCGTCTGGAGCCGAGCAGGAGGTAAGGAGGTCTTATTTTTGGGTGGGGCCTTATATTTCAAAGGCAGGGGGGAAAGGGGGGTGTCTTATTATGGGAGGAGGTCCTATAATCGGGGAAACACGGTACTTAGCATAGTAAATTACACTAGAATATGCCTACAGAACCTAGGGAGATTTGGTGAGTCAACCCCTCCAGAAGATCCATTGATTCAAATAAACCTGCTCTGATTTATTATACTAACTAGAGTAAGCCCACTGTGTCCATTGAACATATGGAGGAGCCAGCTCACCTAATCCCTACTGCTTTGATGGGGTACTACTCTAATGTGATTTGCTATGCTAAGCATTAAGATTTTAACCAATATATCCCATGGTACTATCTGATCTATTGCAAAATATCAGACTTCTTTCTATGTCAAATACTCCTGTAAATTTAACACATTACAAAAATAATTCTCCATGTCTTGTCATCTATTCTTCCATTACCTTGTAATGTATTCTTACTGCACAGAACATTTGGACTATCCATCGGAAGTAAGCCTAAAGGTAATGGCAAGCAACATGTTCCTTCCACCAGGTACACAAATTCTCCAATCTGAGACACAGAAACATATGCATTTCAATCCTAAACACAATTACTGTAATGAAAACAAATTAGAGGACTTTCAGATGATAAACAAACAAAACCTTGTTATACTTCAATGTACAAAAGTATTCAATGTATCTAAAAAAACTTTTATTTTAAATTGTCTAATGGATATTCTAAATGATGTATTATAGATAAACTTCAACATTTCCTCACTGGGGAAAAATACTATGATTGAGCATCTGTCATTCTTTTTGTCCTTAACTTAATTCAGTGCACCCACCCACCCACCCAATTTTCCATTAATTGCATGTAAAGAGTGATGTGACCTAACCCCTGTGGAGCAAGCTTTTAAATGCTACACAGTGTCACTGGATGAACCACTAAAAACAGTAGCATTTGGTTATTCACGTATTAGCTTGGCTCCATTTGTTGAAGCACAGACTCAAAATACTCAGCAACAGACAGCAGACTTTTAACTTTCTTCATTTTGCTCTGAATTTATCTTGCCATTGGTACGCAACAGTCTTGAATAGAATACTTCAAGTACGATAATGTCAGTCTGTCAGTCAGATGTGATGTTTGTGCTCCGGATACATTCTTTACTTTACTCAGTTGAAAGAGTAAAATTTGTTATTAATCAATTGGCTGCCTATATGTCTCCAGGTGCAATTCAAGGTGCTGGATGTCACTTTTAAAGCCCTTCATTGCAGCAGACCAGAATACCTCAGGGACCGCATCGTTCCTAGGACATCGACCCATCCCACGAGATCAAACCGAGAGGGCACCCCTCAGGTACCATCTGTTGGGGAGGCTTGCCTCTCCAGCACAAGGAAAAGGGCCTTCTCGGTCGTAGCCTCCACACTATGGAACCTCCTCCCGGTAGAACTACACCTCCAGGCCCAGTTGCTACCATTTAGGAAAGAATTGAAGACGTGGTTGGCAAAATGGATCTGGGGGCCAGGATTGTCAACAAGCTCCCATTTCTGGCTCATCTGAGGCTCTCCCCTCCTGTAATTAATTTTTTAATGTTAAGATTTTGTAGATTTTATATTTGTTTTTAGATAGTAAATGGCACAGCAGGGGGTAATATTGCAATGTTTTTAAGTTTTTTTTAAATTGTTTATATTGGTTTTAACTTGTGTACACTGCCCAGAGTCTATTGGATAGGGCGGTATATAAATCTATTAAATTAAATTAAATTATTCAGATATTTTACACACATAAGGAAAAATTAAGAATATTGCCTATAGGTAAAGGTAAAGGTTTCCCTTGCTCGAAAGCCAGTCATATCCAACTCTAGGGTTCAATGCTCATCTCTGTTTCAAAGCTGAAGAGCCAGTGCTGTCTGCTTCTGCAAACGTTTCCATGGTTGTGTGGCAGGCATGACTAGACACCGGAGTGCACAGAACGCTGTTTACCTTCCCACCGAAGTGGTCCCTATTTATCTACTAGCAATTTCTTGCTCTCAAACTGCTAGTTTGGCAGGAGCTGGGACAAAGACGGGAGCTCATTCCGCCCTGCAGTACTCAGTAACTGAACTGCTGGCCTCCTGCCTTCCAGTCAGCGTCTTCGCCACTTCAGCCACTGCAGTATAGTATCAGACTATTCTGGAGTTCTAATCCATAAAAAATAAAAGCAGTACAGTACAGTATTTCTGTCTTTATTAGGACAGTCTGGTCCCTTTCATTCACTTTAAAATGTATATACCATTTAATAGATTGCAGGAATTTATGGTTCTACCTGTAGGCCATCTTGACATCTGAAAAGGAGTTCAAACTATGCAAGAAAGCATGCCAATTTCTTCTCGTCCTAATGTTTAAATGTTTATTCTTCTCATAAAAATAATGTTGGAATGCTTAAACTCTTCCATTTACACTACTATTAAACAATATTGTTTAATAGTCATATACCATAAAACTAACTACTTATTGTGGAAGTCATTTCCTTTCTTTAAAAAATCTAGTAGTAAAACAAAGATTTATTGCTTCATTCCTTGAAAAATAGAAAATCTTCTCCCATTATAAAAACCTACATAATACAGAAATGCAGGGTGAATCTATTTATGTCTGCTCAGAAGTGTATCCCACTGAGTTCAATAAGGCTGACTTCAAATTGCAGCAGATAAGTACAGAATTGTAGCCTTAAATTAACAATTCTAGAAGACTATAAGATTGCCAATTCCATACAGCTGACGTCTTTACATTGTTTAAATGAAATGGTGCTGTAGATTTTTTTAATTCTAATACCCATCATAACAGAATTGATCCATATCAATGTATAATTTTTGAAAAACTATTTACCTGATCATTGACCAAAACAATTACACAATAACGTTTTCCCATATTAAATGGAAGATAGTGAATTTCAAGAGTTGAGGACCTTTCTGCCTCCAGAAACATTACATCTGTTGGGCTGAAGAACTCTTGTAAGTAGTTTGATTCATTAGCTGTTAAAATACAATTTAGAAGTTTATATATAATATTAATCCTAGTAAATTTATCTGATTTAATAAACATACAATACAGGCTATAACCTGAAGAGTATGAATATATGTTAAAAGTGACATATATTGATTCTAATCACTAATCAACAGAACTGGATGCTTGCTATGAAAAAGCAATGTAACTGGCAAAGATAAATTATACAGTATTTCCATTTTCATCACCTATAGCAAAAATAAAAATCTGCATCGTGATTAAGTTGAAAGAACAGTTTACAGAGGAACAGGCAGGTAAGAGTGCAGAAGTACAAAATTTTTAAAACCCTTATCCACACAAATCTTTGCAGTATAGATGTCAACTAATTTTTTTCCATTATGATCTATGTTAGATTTATTTATTTATTTTTATTGTTCATTTTTGTATCGCCGCCCCCTCACCAAAGCAACTCTGGGCGGCTAACAGATAAGGTATTAAAAACATAAGCAAAAATGCCCCAGTAAAATCATTTAAAACCATCAATATTAAAAACCCACCCACCTTATCCTTAAAAAGAGAGGGAGGAGCTAAGTTATTTATATAAGCTAGCCGGCTTGTATAGATGAAGGCTGGAATCCTATATATGGAATAATGACAGCTTTAGCCCAGGACATCTGGGGAATATAAAATTGTCTACTTCTATAATATTGTTTTCTATTTTTAAATAACAACTCTAATTCCAAATATTTTAATTGGCCTTGTTAGGAAACAAGCAATTTTCCATTAGGTATTAGATCGCTTATCTTAGCTACCAAGAGTAATATGAGCTAACTGACACATTTTCCTCAGGAGTAATTGTTTTAAAATGTAAATACTCAGCTGAAATATGAACAAAAAGATATTCAAAGAAAAACTGGTGTCGAATATAATTTACATTGGTCTGAGGATAGAAGGCTGCACACGCGACTATAGGTACTGTACAGGTGTTTCAGTTCCATCATCCACTGGCTTCTTGCTTCTTTCATATTATTTATTTATTAAACTTATATCCCACCCCTCTAAGAAAAATTTTCCTGCTCAGGGTGGCTAACAACATAAAACTGAACAGATACAAACAAACACAAATATTAATTTTTTTATCATATAAAAACATCATATATAAATCATCATCCTCTGCTCGCTATAATCATTGCATAGCAATGCTATAATTGTTTATCTAGGACAGGTTCTCTTGAACTCAGTGAGACTATGCAACAGAAGTGCATCAAGAGCCACAATCAATACCCATGAACTCATAGGCCAGAAGTCTACTTGCATTTGCATAAGGTTTGTGCAACTTGCTGTACTTTGTTGTCCCTAAGTGATAAGTTGATAAGCATATCTCAGCTGGGCAATTGGGCACATGGACTAAACATATGTCTGTGACACATCCAAGCACCTCGTCAATTAGCCGCAATCAGCCAATGCAAATTGCACAAATCTTATGTAAACATCAACAGGATTCTGGCCACATATTGGTTTAAAATAATCATTTACAAAGGTTTCACATATTCTAGAAAAATAATATACTATATGTGCAATCAAAAAGAAACATCTGCTTGTCAAGGATGCCTACCAGTTCCTGAGCTGTCCTGTTCTTTGTAAAATTCATGAAGACCAACAACACCATCTGCATTTTTAAGGATACCTGCTTCAGTACTAACAAAAAAGAAAAAGAAAAGAAAATGAATAAATTTAATATCTGGAAGCTAACTAACATTTCAATAGTGTGACACAATAATCCTCTTTAAAACCTAATTTTTATTAAACAAAATGAGGAAAGTTTCAGGATGTAGTATTGAAAGGATCATATAAAGCATATAGGAAAACATATACATTACATTGTTCCCAATGATTGTATAGGTGGATATAAGATCATGCGACCAAGCTCTTCTCTCTTGTCTAACCCCATGATACCATTAAGAGCCTGTTCCGCTCACCCGGCGGTCGGCGGGAATAACTGCCCTGCCCACACCTGCAGGTCCCACACACACTTTAAAG
This sequence comes from Bradypodion ventrale, assembly GCA_035047345.1. Taxonomy (NCBI): domain Eukaryota; kingdom Metazoa; phylum Chordata; class Lepidosauria; order Squamata; family Chamaeleonidae; genus Bradypodion; species Bradypodion ventrale. The sequence goes on from JAWDJE010000003.1 coordinate 277,444,874, forward strand.
AGCCAACGCCAACGCCAGGGCCAGAGCCTGCTCCGCTTGAGGGAGATGAGGACTTTCGCTGGACTTCCCTCGGCTGCATAGCCTGGTGGGAAGGGGCTGGGTCCAAGTTTGGGGTTTTTCCTGCTATTGTTCTGGCTTTCTCTGGTGTACTGCCTGCAATGTGTTCAGTTTGTAATGTACATTGGATAGGATATTTTGTGGATTGTAATTTTGTAATTGTATGATGTATACATGTCTCTTGTTAATTCTTCTCTTGGAGATTGAGATTTTGTAACTTGAAATTGTATTATATATTCCCTATTGTATTATATATTCCCTGTTGTAAGCTGCCTTGAGTCGCATTTGTGCTGAGTAAGGCGGAATAATAATAATAATAATAATAATAATAATAATAATAATAAGAAGAAGAAGAAGAAGAAGAAGAAGAAGAAGAAGAAGAAGAAGAAGAAGAAGAAGAAGAAGAAGTCATCTCTCCCCAAAGGGTGAGATGAGCTATGAATTGTGTGGGTAGAGATGTAGGATACTGTAAAAGCACTTAAAGTCAAGCATGGGCCTCACACAGAAGATGTCTGATTGTGGACATCTCTTTCCTCAACCCCACAGTCACCTCGTAAAATAATTCAAGAAAACAACACACTGAGCCTGGAATCATTTTGTTGGAAATAATACCAAAATAAACATAAACTTCTTTGTGTGCCATTTCTTTATAATGTATCTTGCTTGATCATAAGGGTAATCTTGTTGTTTTCGGCTACAACTCATATCCAAGAATGCATTTTTTCCTAAAGCAGGAAAAATGCCATTGGCGTGAATTTGTTTAAGGTGGAGCCCAGCTTGCCATAAAGTGACCCGCACACTATGATCACAGAGCCGTCTCCTGCGGCACATAGGAAATGAGACATGCAGGATTTCACACCGGGTCTGCAATGGGCTGCCGCAGCCTTGAGGATATTAACAAGGTGTGCCTTCACAGCCAGTCCAACTGGTGTGGCCTCTTCCACCTCCATGACCATTGGGAATCAGCGTTCCTCCTCCACTCATTTTGCCATTAGGCCCAATATGATGGTTTCCAGTGGCACTTCCTCCACTGAGGGGACCATCTCCCCACCTAAAGGGGCTCATCTGCCATTGGCCCATTTAGAGAGTCAAGTTATTTACCACCGCCCAACACTAGGCATTGAGTCACTGGCTATACAGTCTACTCCATTACGGTAGCGAGATGTCTGGCCAAACACCATTAGCCTAAAGTGCCCAGTTCATTCCAGTCCAAGCACACCTACTCTTGGAAGGTGAAATTAGATGAAGCAAGTCAAACCACTATCATATAGCTTTTACATAGTGCCTGTAAGAATAGCTTTATTAGTCCTGATAAAGTTCCCATTTCAGTCACCTCAGATCTGTGCTTCATCATTACAATCTTTTCTCAGCATTTTTACAAATTGACTACATCTAGTAAATGTATGTTACAAATCTTCCATTTGATCTTAAGACCCTCTACTAGTCTCTCATAATAGTAACATGAAATGGATTGACTCAACAAAGGGATAGGGAAAAAATTATTTGCAATTCATTGCTGGAGGAGAGGCTTGTGGATATCATGAACCATTCAAATGACAAATAACTGGATCCAAATTGAATCAAGCCACAACTGTCTCTGTAAGTAAAAATGACAAAACTGAGTCTGTCATACATTGAGTATCTCATGAGGACAGGATTCCCTGACAAAAATAATAACGCTGGAGAAAGTTGAAGACAGCAGGAAAAGAGCAAGATCACATATGAGATGTATTGTATACATAAAGGAAGCTACAGCCTTGATTTTGCAAAAGCTGAGGAGGGCCATTGAGGGTAGGACATTTTGGAGTTACCCATAGAGTTGCAATAAATCAGAGGCATTTTGACAACAAATAATAGTAACAGGAGATTGATTGACTCAACGAAGAAAGCCATAGTCTTTAGTTTCCAAGACCTATTATACATAGATCATAAATTCATAAGCTTGCCAAAAGTTGGAAATGACTTGGTATCACAATATCCATACTTCCTTCTTCCTCTCCCTGTCTTGCCCCTTCCCTCATCTGAAGACTACACAAGCATTCATATTATAATGTTCTTTCAGTGTACCATATACACTCAATTATAAGTTGTCCTGAATATAAGTCAAGGTACCTAATTTGGACATCTAAAACTACAAAAATAGGTTGACCTGAGTATAAGTCAGGGGTGAAAAATGCAGCAGCTGCTAGTGAGATTTAATAATTAAAATACATGCTAATACAGTAAAATTAATTAATGTAGACATTTATGTGGTTATGTTTTTGAGTGTTTACGTTGACCCGAGTATAAGTCGAGTACCATTTTTGGACCTCATTTTAGGGGCTAAAAAAACTGTCTTATACTCGAGTATATATGGTATCTAGTTTCCACTAGCTGCAAGAAACAAGAGCTTTAAAAGACCTCCAACAGAACATAATTAAATAAATAAAATTTACTCAGTCAAATTTTATAATTTATTTTTGTACTTACAAAACTGCTCAAGTGTTGTTAACAAAAAGCAAATATGTACAATTATACTTAGGAGAAAGAGGTAATATCGCACACCACAAGAGTTATTAATATTGAAATATATTTCACGGAATTACATGAAGCCATTTCAGCTCTGAACTTATTTATTTTTAGCATTATATCTGTTACTCACACTTAATGAACTCTGATGTTGACATAATTATTCCATAGAGTACTTATTAATTATTAGCCTTACTTTATTTTGGCTTCAAGTAAATTATGAGGAATTCTAGACTGAAGATGTAAATGAACAACAGAAAAGCATGCAATAAATTATCTATAACTATATTTAACAGCTTACTTTCCCATTATTTTACAATGTTTTTTCCATTAAAAAAATCAGGGACAAAAATGCTTCTATTCTCCACAAAATATAATGGTAGTTATTTTTTAAAATAAAGGTGATGTCAGACTTATGTACCCACAAATGTAAAGTCAGACACAAGGTAGTCCTATGTTTAATCTGATTTAAAGCATTTCTTAATACATACCTGTCAACCATCCCGATTTGGCCGGCATTACCCCGTAATTCGGCGCAGATTTGCGCCATTTCCCGACCCGCGCTGCCAAAACCCCGTAATTTGGCAGCGGGGGGGAAAGGAGGCACTGCGCAGCCCATCAGTGCAGGTCGCGTTTCACGCATGCGTGGAAGGGCTCTACACTTCCGTAGCACCCTTCCACGCATGCGCAGAAGGCTACGCCACCTGCGTAGAAGGCTATGCAAGTGGCATAGCCCTCCATGCGCATGCGTACAACGTGACCTCCGCAGACCGGGTCTGCGCAGGTCCCGGATTCACCGGAGCCGCCGTTGACAGGTATGTCTTAATATTAGCTTCTACTTTATTCTTTTGTTGCTAAAGCTACTACAATGCAATAACTTATTAAAGGATATACAAAAGATAAATGGGAAACCTCTAAAGTACAATTGATTAAACTCTTAGGAATAAATCTAATTGTTCACTTACAGATCCTTCTTCAATGGCCCTTATAGCTCACCATGTCATCCCAAAAAACGGGATCCACAAGATTCTCCAGCATGCCAAATTAGTTTGAAAACATACCTTTTTATTTTTCCTTGTTTGATTTGATTTATTTGATTCAGCGTCTCAGGATCAGAGATGCAACTTGTTGATTCAACTAAAATGACACTAAAAATATTGCCAACTTAGCAAAAAGCCAGTACTTTAGTAGTATAAAAATAAGCTACAAACATGGAGTATAACAATTTTAGAGTAACTACCAATATTACATTATTGAAAAGCTGACTTCCTCATAGTTTCTTAGAATCTTCCCAAAAACAAACACACACAATAACAGGGGGTTGGGTCATACTCCAGAATGAGACAATAAGGTGAACGTTCCTTCACCCCCCAAAAATTAATGAAATTTCAAGCAAATTTCTACTGCATGGTATAGTACTACAGACCAGAAAGAATTAGTTTGCCTAAGAAATTAATTCCCAGTATCAAAAGTCTCCAAATCCATAACAAGAGGTACAAGAATAAAAGTATTTTCACATAGAGCAAGTTGAACACCCAAAGTAATATCATTCATTTAACCAAGTAAAACAAAAAATAAACTTTATTCATGTTATGTATTTATTGGCTGAAATCCATTAACAGCAGTTGCACCAATGAACTCTATTCCAATACTTGGAAATGAAAAAATCCTGACATCCCCCCAAAGTCCAAACAAAGACTTCCATGGATCAATCTGTGGAAGCCATTAGAGGCCATGGCAGAGGGGGATGTTTTTAATTTATAAAAATCACTGCCTTGCAGGGAGAATCAGAAACTTTTTATTTCTGAAAAACTCATATGGCTGATGAAATCATTGGTCTTATAGTTCATAACTTATGGAAGAAGATTTCAGTCATTAAATTTAAATATCATCTTCTCTCCAAATACGGCACTCAAACACAACAGAATTCTGCCATAAACAGAATTCATACCAATTATTTTGTTAAAACGATTACAGACAGTACCCTATGTATCAGGGGTTCCCAACCTATGGCCACCAGGCTGGACCTGGGCTGTGATGCCATTCCAACTGGCCCATTGCTATTTCCCCCGCACTCAGAAGTAGAAGCAATCACATTTACATCAGCTGTAAGACGTGCCTGTGCATGCACAAACATGCTCACAGCTTGCATAAACGTGGATGTGGGTGAATTTATGTCAAGTGCAACTGCGCCCGCTTCCACTTCCAGGGAGGTTGGTCAGCTGTTCCAGGGGTATGGCCAAGCCCGCGGTACAAAAAGGCTGGCCTCCCATGCTATAGATCTTTGGACTAAGCAAAAAGTCCCACCACCATAATGTCACAACATTATACCACTTGTGTGAATATGGTGCAACTGGCAGTCTCCAGAAGAAAAGTCACATCCTACCTGTGTAATGAAAATGCCTGCACAAGCAGAGCAAACCTGCTTTAAAGCATAGTGGGAATTTCTGCTCATGGAAGTTGAATAGGATGCTGGCCTACACATTTTTCCTTTACTTAATGCTAATAAATAAAAGCATAGAATAGCTAAATTGGAAGGGGCCTTTTAAGTCATCGAGTCCAACCCCCTGCTTAGTGTAGGAATCTGAATCAAAGCAGATATGACAGGTGGCTGTCCAATTCTTTCTTGACTATGCTTCTGTTAATGCAGCCAAAAACAGTGTTGGACTTTTTTGCAGCCACATCACACCGTTGACTCATATTTAGCCAGTGATCTACAACAGTTCCAAGATCTTTCTTGGTCATACACATCAAGAAAATAATTTGCAGCTTCTTATTTCAGGGCATTTTCCTACATGCCCTACTAAATGTTAACGTTAAAATGTTAAGAAGACATAGTGGTGTGCATTAAGATTTTATTTATAAGCATTAAGAAACTTGTACTCCAACTTTCAACATTTTGTGGGTTTTTTAATGTAAAAAAAATGAACAGAAAATTGTTGAAACAATTATAAGGTACAAAATGAGCTGCAGGCCAATTTATTTTTATTTAACTTCATACCTGAATGGACCATCAATTTTGAAAGGACTAGTTACTTGCAGACTACATTCCTTCAATTCATAACATGGAGATTTGCATTTTAACGTGCCCTGTAAGTAAAACCAAAGCGGTATTAGTGAACAAATTCACCATTTATAGTTATGTAAAGGTAAAGGTTTCCCGTGCTCAAAAGCCAGTCGTATCCAAATCTAGGGTTCAGTGATCATCTTTGTTTCAAAGCCGAAGAGCCAGCGCTGTCTGCTTCTGCAGACGTTTCCGTGGTCATGTGGCAGGCATGACTAGATACCAGAGCACACAGAACGCTGTTTACCTTCCCACCGAAGTGGTATCTATTTATCTACTTGCAATTTCTTGCTTTCAAACTGCAAGGTTGGCAGGAGCCTGGGACAAAGACAGGAGCACATTCTGTCCTGCATTTTTATGAAATTCCACTCTTTTTGATGCCAGGATCTAAAAAATTGATATTTTACAAGAAACAAATATAGTTAACCTCCATATTCCAGGAGAAAACAAGAAGTTGTTGTAACAGAATGAAGTATACCCTGCTATTTATTCTCATTCAATATGGCGATTTCAGATCAGGGAGAGAGAAAATTGTATATAAACAATGTGAGCCTCATGGTGTAGAAGAAATGAAACCTAAGGTGTGATTGACATGTCTTGCTGTAATATCATTGGTCCAAAGGTGGAACTTGTGGGAGGAGATATTACCCAGAGACTCGAGCGCGCGCACATGCAGACACAGAGACACTCTCTGGAATGCTGTGCCTTTAAGCTTGCCAAAATGTAGACACTTGGGAGAAAGGGAGGCCAATGTATGGGGCTATCCCAGCTGCAGGGTGTCCTGGAGGAAGCGGATTATCTAGACCCCTTTCAATCAGGATTCAGGCCCGGGTATGGTACGGAGACGGCATTGGTCGCACTGATGGATGATCTCTGGCGGGAGCGGGATGGGGGTTATCCATCTGTCCTTGCTCTTCTTGACCTCTCAGCGGCCTTCGATACCGTCGACCACGGTATCCTTCTGGAACGGCTCAAAGGACTGGGGATCCTGGTTTTCCTGTTGTCCGTGTTGTCCTGGTTTTCCTCTTTTCTGGAGGGCCATACCCAGTCGGTGTGGTTAGAGAGTGAGAGGTCTAGCCCTAGGCTTCTCAAGTATGGGGTGCCTCTGGGTTCGGTGCTCTCTCCTCTCCTATTTAACATCTACATGAAGCCACTGGGTGAGATCATTCGTTCCCACAGGGTGCGGTACCATCAGTACGCGGATGACACTCAGTTGTACATCTCGGCCCGTGGGGACCCCAGTGATGCTGTTGAAATCCTATCCGGATGCCTGGAGGCCATTGTGGTCTGGATGGGGGCCAATGGACTTCAGCTGAATCCCAGCAAGACAGAGTGGCTGTGGATAAGGGGCCCCGTGTTATCCAGGGAGTTACCATCTTTGGTACTGGATGGGGTTGTTTTGCCCCAGACAGACCCAGTGAGCAACTTGGGGGTCCTTCTGGACTCGCGGCTGCTGCTAGAAGAACAGGTAGCGGCTGTGGCCAGGAGGGCTTTTGCCCAACTTCAGGTGATACGACAGTTGTGCGCGCTCCTGGCTCCTTGCTTATGGTCACCCATGCTCTGGTCACTTCCCGACTAGATTATTGTAATGCGCTCTACATGGGGCTGCCCTTGACAACCATTCGGAGGCTGCAGCTGGTCCAGAATGCGGCAGCCCAGGTGGTGATGGGATGTGGGCGATATGCCCATGCCTCACCGCTACTTCGGGAGCTGCACCGGTTACCAGTTTGTCTCTGGGTGCAATTCAAGGTGCTGGTTTTGACCTTTAAAGCCCTATATGGCAGTGGGCCAGGATACCTTAGAGACCGCATCGTCCCAAGAGTGTCTGCCCGTCCAACCAGAACGGACCGGAGAGGCTCTCTAATAGTGCCATCAGCTAGGGGTGCACATCTATCCAGCACCCGAAGGAGGGCCTTCTCCGTGTCCGCACCAATCCTCTGGAACCTCCTGCCAACAGATCTAAGACTTCAAAGAGAATTGCTGCCCTTCAGGAAAGGATTGAAGACCTGGCTGGCAGGGCAGGTGTGGGGCCCGAATGGGAACACGGTCCCCGCCTGCTGGCTTATGTAAACCATTAAGAACTCTCTCTTCTTTTTATAGTGGGTGGGATGGGTGGGTGGGATATGGGTCTTTTAAAGTGGGTGGGATGTGGGTCTTTTAAAGTGTTTTTATGTGTTTTTAGAACTTGTTGTAATGCCATCCTGAGTCGGGTTCTGCCTGAGTGGGCGGCATATATAAATATGACTATTAAATTAAAATTAAAATTAAATTAAACATGCAGCTTGCTTTATTTCTGCTTTGAAATGCTTTATAAGCTATTGTTGGACTGTATCCTGAATCTTGCTATGCTTTCAATATATTTCTAAAAATACCTGAAGAGACTTGGAGTGATTACTTGACACACGTTACTTTAATCTACACTAGTTTCACATGCACCCTTTGCTCACTACCTAGATTTCGGTCGGGAGTGACTGGGCACACTGATAAGAAAAGCTCTGAATTGCTGGGTCAAATCTGGGCCAGGGAAGCAGGATCAGGCGCAATCCCATCGCCAGGTGGTCGGAGGACTACCAAGTCCTACCTGGGAGTAAGCGGATACAGTTGTATTGAATGCTATGCTTCTTTATTCATTTAATGAAAATCACAAGTATATTCAATTTTTTGGAATGAGTATGCAATCTGTATTTTTGTCTGGCAGGGCATTTGAAGGAAAAGTAGCAAAGTTGCATTACTTTGTCTGATTTTGGCTTGTGTGATATCAGCCATTTGGGGCAGTTGCTAGTTATGTTAGATGATATCACTTAAGTGCAAGTACAACTTTGTGTGGGAGTGAAACGTAGTTCTTTTGTTTCATACTTGTAAAGACTACAATTGTAATTCAATTTCTAAATTGGTTTTCTTTTTTAAAAAAATATTTTAAAAACTTCCAATTTAGTGCTGTAAAACTAGAGAAATAGTTTAGTGCTATAAAATGGAAAAGGCACTAGTTCAGTTATCATGTCTATTTAGGGGTACACTGAAAGAGCCTCCTCAAAGATTGTGGTATTTTGAACCACAATCGGACGTGTTGCTGGCTAATCTTTCTCGCACTAGGTCAGGCAAAAGGAACTGCAGAATGAACTCACCAAAAGGTGCCTTCATTTTGGCAGATTCACGCCTGGCCTAGTCACAGAAGAAAAAGTACTACGTCACTTGCTTAAATATTTAAAAAGAAGCAATTTGAATTCTGGCAAAAGAGGTGGGTAAGAGGATTGTGATGATGGTAGAGCAGGGTGAGCAGGAAGGGGAATTATGTGATATGTAGATGTCTGAAATGCACCTCTCCTGGATAATTAAACATTTCTATGTGAACAGCAACAATGATTTAAATGCCAGGGTGCAAGATAAAGAGGTTATGCCAATCCAGAACTACACTTAGGTTTGGTCAGGCCATCTGTAGAACCAAAATGTCCCACTCTGGTACAGAAGTACTAAGGATTATTTTGAACAAGGGAAGCTAATGCAAAATTACACATACTTAGCAAATGTCTTTTATTTGTTGTGCCTAATAAATGGACCATGCCAACTAAATGAGAGAAATACTGTGCATACTGTTCATCTTTTTAAAACTTAAAAATAGCTCCATGAGCTGATGATGAGTACAGTATATAACGAAGCAAAGGCTTTCTTGCACTCAGACGATTCCAGCAACACCAATCACAGTACCTTGTTCAGACAAAATACAAAACTCGGAGACTCTACTGGCCTTCTTTACACTTTACAAGAAGTTCTACATACTTTGCTTTCTTACTTAAGAACTGAGTTTTTAGACCAAAGACATTTCAACATCTTATTTAAATTCAGATTTAAACAAACCCCAGAGCTTATTATACTGTACTAGCCAATTACCCAGCCTTGCCTGGGAGTTTGTCCCTGTGCTTACCTGGCCAGGCAGGGTCTGGCGCCCCTGTCATCCCGGCGACCCTGGCTCTATCCAAAGCATGTGGGGCCTGGCATGGGGCCTGCTCAGCTGCCGGCGCAGCAGGTAGCTGCTGAGGCAGCAGGCACGGCCATGCGCCATGGGTTGTTGGGGGTGGGCAGTGCCCAGTTGGCACTGCCGGCCCTCGCCATGGCTTCCTCCAGGCCAGTGCCGGGTCAGGGTGTGTAGTGTCGGCGGGGCGGCCGGTGGCACCTGTGGCAGTCTGCCATGCAGCCGCCGCTCCTCGCCACCTCCTTGCAGTGCGTATCTTTCCCCATCGTATCTGCCGCCATTTTGGAAGCAGCAGCATCATGCATCGCCTCCTTGGGCGACCCTGCACACCAGCTGCCACCTGGGCTGCCAGTGTGTCCATTTAGTCCACATTTTCCACCACCTGACGTGCTGGGGAGGCCACGTTGTGCATGCGGACCATTGCACATGTGTGGTACCTCCTTCTCTGGCCGTTTTTCCTGGTGGGTGGGGGTGCAAACCTGGAAACGGGTCACCGGACCACCGCCATGACCATCTCTCTGGCCCAATGTAGGTGTGTGTCAAGTTACAGCACTAGATAGATAGATAGATAGACAGATAGAAAAAATGAAAGCCCAATTATAAGTGACATATTCTTTACTATTTCACATTAAATATATGGTACTTACAGCAGGTTTAACTTGGCTAATCTTAGTCTTCAAGGAGAATGTCATGGTAACCCCTCCCACTCCAGTTAAAGCCTTAGAAACAAGCAGCAGCACAGCTTCAGCAGGATGCAAGAAACGACTAGTAAATTTCACCATTATGGTTACTTGGCTCCTAAATTATGATACAGCAAATTTTATAATGAAATCGTGGCAAATGGAAAGAAAGGTACAATGATTCTATATTATGTGCAATCGACTAATGTCTGACTTATGGCTACTGCAACAGGGGTTTTAAATGAGATGTTCAAGAAATAGTTTACTATTGTCACCTCCAGTAAATTTTCACATGGTCTAGAGATTTAAACCCAAGCATCGAGTGTTAATCCAACACATTAGATTTGTCCACTTAACTTTGGGATACTATATGTGTAACTTCTTGGACCTAAAATGATGACATCTTGGAAACACTTTACAAGAAGGTTATTGTAGCACTAAACAATGTGAAATAAAGAGGACCTATTAAAGGTGTGTTAGAAGATGACTAAGTTTTGGGTTATTTAAAAGACAGCTCATAACCTCACAGTGGTTTGACACAGTATTTTGTGCATTCCACTACATAGCATTTCTTTGGTTTTCATTTGCATATGTGTTCATGCACACATCTTGTTGTCAAATTTAGAAGCTGACACAGAGTCCAAAGCATGGAATCTGACGATAGGATTAATGAAGAAGAGTGTTGTATTCAGGCTTCACAGACAAGACATCATAAACCCAGAACAAACAATTTGTAGAGTGAAGAATTTTTTAAAAAAAAAATCAGAAAAGTACAGATGAACATATATAACCATCTTTGTTAATTTCTAATCTTTGTTAAGAATGTCATAATGTTCATTTTCTTTCCGATATTAACTAAGCAAATATTAGATTAAAGAATGAAACCAATATAATATCGTCCTTTATAAACCAGCTAAAACCAGCACCCATATTTAAATAATTTTTTGCTTTCCCTATGTAAAAAGGTTAAACAAGAATATCTTAATATTTGAAAAGAAAAGTAGGCCTAAACTATACGTAGATCAGCTATTAAAAATATAGAATCACAGACATAAACCAAGGCATAAATGGCTACCTCAAATGACAAAGATCATGAGGTGACTGGATAAAGCACCCCAGAATAGTCAACAATGCTACCGGAATCAACTTTGGCTTACAAACAGATAACTTTATTAAAGAACAGAAAATAGGACAATAAAGCAAAGCTTGATAGGTGGCACACATACACACCAAAGGAAATGGGACCTTTACCCAAACAAGGACTCCAGGGTGGGAAAGAAAAGAGCCTGATTTGGCAAGCCAAAATAAAAAGATTGAACAAGCCATAGGCTTACAAAAATGCCCTTCTTAAAAGGAGCAAATATTGTAGTCTCATTGATAAAATTAAAAGGAGGACTACTTACTTTGAGGGAATGGTAACAGTATTTCCTTTAGGCAACATAAAATCTGCAGCATCTTGTCCCAGAATTGTAATATTGTATACCAAAGGTTTCACACTTGGGTTTTTCAACCGAACCTGTTGCAAAAAATATATTATTTATTTGTGTACTTACTTACTCATTTACTTACATAAATAAGCTTGCTTATATACAAACTTCAACCTTTCTGGGAAAGCCTTGTTAATGAAACAAGTTGCGCAAATAAAACAGCAAAGAAATGGAGCAATATTATTAATTAAAAGCCTAACAACATAAAAAGGTCTTCAGGCTTTGCTCAAGAGTTGCAAGACAGATGTCAAAGCAGAGTTCTCCAGGAGCAAATTCCACCCCAATGAAAAGGCCCTCTCCCTGGTAGGTACAATCATAGAATAATTTATTTGGAAAGGGCCTATGTGGCCATCAAATCCAAACCTTGCTCAATGCAGGAACCCAAAACAAAACAGATTGCTGTCCAATTTTCTTTTGAATGTTTCCAGCATTAGAGCACTCACCACCTGCAGAGGAAATTGGTTCCATGGTCACACTGCTCTGACAGTTAAGTTTTTTCCTAATATTCAGCCTATCAAGTTACAGCCTTCCTGTAACTTGAGCCTATTATTATGTATCCTGCACTCTGAAATGATCCAGAACAGATCCTGCCCTTCCTCTTTATGGCTATCAAGTATTTGGAAAGTGTTATCATAGTTTCTCACAGTCTCCTTTCCTTAAGGCTAAACATGCCCAGTTCCTTCAGTCTTTCTTCATAGTGCTTAGCTTCTAGTCCCCTGATCATCCTTCTTGCTCTCCTCTGAACTTGGCATCCTTCTTAAACTCTGGGTGGGCAGATCAGAGGACTGGTTAGGAACATCTGAGGACACTTTGGATATGCAGGATCCCAAGCTCTTCTGATCATCAGGTGTACCAACCACCTTTAAGAAGCATGATAAAGCCCCGGCAAATTCACTTGCAACATAAGCAAAGTAATCTTACACAGGAGGTGAGAAATCGGAACGTAGAGAAATTACATAATTTAAAGCCCAGCAGGCAGAAGAGAGATACAGTATTTTCCTCCTTCTTCCAGAATGCATGTTTGTTTTGTTTTGAGGTTGTGAGAGAGAAAATCCATGTGGTAGTTCTACAGTTACCATACATTTTCCCCATATTAGTGGCATGCCAGATAACAGAAAAAGCTTTAAATCCTGCATATCCAAAGTGTCATTTGATGTGGCCAATTAGCCCACACACTTTTTGCCTCTACCAATGCTTCTTTAGAAAGGCAAAATGTTGTCAGTTTTCACTGGGGCTGGAGGGACCTCATGCTTGGGTTACACACACCCCTCTCACACACCCCTCTTCCAGACAGGCCTCTTTGGCACCCCTGGATCGCAGTCTTTAAGATATATTTATTTCTTTAGTACAATAGTACACTGACTTCACACCATGATAACTTTGGGGACTTCACTTCTTCTTTCCACCAGTCTCAAGCAATATTCAACAGACTGTTGCAGCACCTGAGCAGGCATATTTTAGAAAGCACTCAGCATTTTTATCCTCATGTTGCAGGCATAGGCTAATTTTAAGACAGGGAGTAGTATAAGGTTCTGACTTGTATCTTAAACTATAAAACCAGGGGCTTCTAAGTCATTAACTCATACCCTTAGTAATCTCAATAATTCTACTAAACTAAATAAAAATCACAAGTAATTGATTAAGTATGTTCTAAAATACACCCTCTAACTATTAAAAAGTGAATATACATCTGTGTTCAAACATCCTGAGAGACACATCTTATTGCTACTCTCTACAGAGAACATAGAAGAATACTGCAGAAAAATGACTCTCACAGACTTAGAAAAAGATTTTAGCAACTGCCTTTTTCGTTTACTTTGTGTTTTCATTACAAATGGAAGGGAAACCGCCATGGATAGTAATATAATTGACAGGATAGTAATATAATTGACATGAGATGTCTTCATATTAACCTTAAAGTTCAAGAACTAGTTTTCTGTTTGAAGCTATCCATTAGTATTTGCTACTTCATTGCCTGCACTTCACCTTCTTTTGTGGTTTGTCATCTTTTAACTTCTAGTCAGTTTTAAAATAAAGCAATCTACTGACTCACACATTTCTGAGATTTCTGTTGGAGTGAGACTCTTTAACTGATGACACTTCAGTAAAATCTATCCCCAGACATCCAAAAGAGTCATTTAAAACATAGATGTAGAGCTATCTTTACCTTTCTAACAACAGTAGCATGAAGTGGACCAGCAAACTCAAGAGAATTCTGAGGTAAATACTGAGGAAGCCGCTCATATAAATAGGCACAAAGCATAAGCATCATAATTGGATTTGGATCACAGATGTCAGTAGCCTAATTCAATGATACAAATAAGGCAATGTACTGTAAGTTCATGCTTCAGATTCATCTATATAAATATAAATATTTACCCATATGTGTACTTAAGTAATTTATAATCTTGTCATTTTGCCCTTTGACAAATATAAATAAAAATACAGATATTTGCAAGCAGGAATGAGGTCCCTGGTGTATAGGAATCCACCTTTCTCCTTGGACACATTGGGCGATTTATTTTAATGTCCCTACCTGGTACTGGGAACATGAGACAGGGTAGGAATTCTGCTAGTGTATGACTGACTGATAGGACTTGCTTAACCAAACTGGCAAAGATGGTAATGTATGGAGTGGTGCTGAAGCCCTCCAAGACTGAAGGTCCTGGGGTACTTTAAAATCCACACTGAGGCTGCTAAGTCTGTACCATCTTAGGATTTCATGACTACCATGGGCTTGTCTCAAACGCCATCAGGTTTGACATGTGGCAGAAAATACATTAGATCTCATTTTCTATAATGCATGGAGGAGGGCCACTTCTATGAGTACAGAGGAATCAGAGATGGCTCCATTTGTTATGGATTGATCATCCCATGATCATGTCTGGCTCTCTGACTGTAGCTGCCTGAAACCTCTGCAAACATGGCTGATTCTTATTCTGGACCTTAGAAATTAATAAATCCAGATAGTTTGGTGATACCTCTGGAAATTTGCATGCAGCTTTAGCCTCTAATTCAGGTCACTGATAGGATCTCATTTACACATCTTCAACCAAATCACAGAGTCCATGTTGTCCTGAAGAGCAGAATCATAGAATAACTGACTGGATGGGGCCTTTTAGATCATCAAGTCCAACCCTCTGCTCAATGAAGGAATCTGAATTGAGCAGGGGTTAAGACTCAATGGCCTAAAAGGTAACAAAACAAATGGATTGATATCCAGAATGTTTGGCAGAAAGTTTGCAATGAACATGACTAAATAAAAGAACCATTCAAACTATTTCATAGGAGTGAAGAAAAAAAGAAACTTTAGTTTTCAAATTTCACAACCACAAAGAGGTTTTTCAAATACTGAATAACGGATAGCCTACAATGAGCAATCTGCACTACATTTTGCAAATAAAATGTTTCACATATTAAAGGATTTTAATTTATTGTAAGGACTGCAGTAGCTTAGTGGTTAAGATGCTAAACTGGAAGGTCAGCAGTTCGAGACCCAAGTATTGCATGACGGAGTGAGCTCCCATCAATGTCCCAGCTCCTGCCAACCTAGCAGTTCGAAAGCAAGAAATTGCGAGTACATAAAATAAATAGGGACCAATTCGGTAGGAACATAAACAGTGTTTCATGTGCTCCGGTGTCTAGTCATGCCTGCCACATGACCACGGAAACATCTGCAGAAGCAGACAGCGCTGGCTCTTTCGCTTTGAAACAGAGATGAGCACTGAACCCTAGACTTGAATACGACTCGCTTTCGAGCAAGGGTAACCTAGATCTAACCTACTAAATATTTAAACAGTTCTATTTCTAGTTACTAAAAGATCTCACAGATTCACACACAAACTCATTAATCTGCCACCCTGCAAAAAAACCTACACCCAGCATTCACCTAAGCTAGAATACAAACAGAAGAATTGATTTAAGGGGTAGATATTTAGCCTATAGTTATTATCAATGTCTGACTCCCCCACTAGGTGAGGCATGGTGGCTTGAGTGGTCTAACTAGTCACTGTTGCCCATCTCTTGTCATTGATGTTGGGCCGGTACTAAGACGCACCAAAGCGTCCTCCATCAGATCCCTTGGGCAAGGTGAAAGTGGAGTGCACACATCATGATCCACCTAGCCAGTAGGTGACATGATATCCAAATGGCTAAAAAACTGCATGCAGATGGACTTGATTTCCCAGGTCCATTTGCATGTGCAGAATGTTATCACAGAGATGTCTACCAATGCGCGGACTCCTCTCTGAATAACACCTCCAATGTATCCAAGGACTGATCTAGGAGTTGCAGGATTCAAGCTCCACTCCTGCTCCAAGAAAATGGCATTGTGTTTAGCCTTCTCTACGTTTTAAAGTGTTGGGGCTATAAAAGCATCTTCACTGAAATGGCCGCAGTAGGTACAGTATTTACTTTCAGCTATTTTATCTTTTGAAGTATTGTACCTTGATAAATCAGAGCCACAAACAAAAAGGCTTTATCCCATAGTTTAGCAATAATGCTTGGTGAGGGGGAAACAGCATTTTTACAGAGTTTCTGCTACTAAATTATTTTTATTTATAAGCAAACCTAGAATTATTCTTCTGTGTCTTAAAATGAAATAGCAAAAATGTGTGAACTAAAAATGGAATATTCTTGTCTCAGGATATGTATTGCTGAGTTGCCAGGCAATCACACAACAAATAATTGTTTATTCAAATATCTAGAAAACCATAGCTCAAAGATGTGGTACTGATAGCAAACTAAAATCAATAAATAGGCCTTTATGGACATCTTTCATTGCCCCATAAAATCTTCTGCCCCATTTGTGACCTTATGATTCCACTGGCTAAACTGCTAGGATATCATAGTCAACAGAGGAAGGCCTTTTGAGCTAAAGAAAACATACTTTATTGATAGCATATAACAAAGAACAAAACAGTCTTCAGTTAGGAAGATGAAAATTCCTCAGACTGGTATGCTAAGGTCAATTCCAGTTTGTTAAATTTAGCAATAAAAATAGAGCCTGTAAGGCCAGATGGTGTTATCAGGTGTCATTATTGGTACTAATTGTCTTAGATGAATACACATGCATATTATGTAGGTAATTTATGAAATCATCAATTTGAATTCAGCCAAAGTGTTTAAACTGTAAGGTAACAATTTATTTTCTGCCAAAAATGTCTACCTCAGTCTAAACTGTCCAAATTCCAATGTCTCCTCATCCTTCACATAACACATAACTAAAAGGCAAATGAGCCATAAAGGTCCAGGCAGAATTTAAGTAAAATCAATGAAAGAAACTAACATTGTTCAAAATGCCTAGCAAAAGTCTTGAAAGTTAGTGTGGTATAGTGGACAGAGCATTAGATTAGGACTCAATTGGTTCAAATCCTTAAAATCTACTTCATCAACATGTTTCTTGTATGTCTATACCTAGGTTTTCAGGAAACTATCTGGGAAAGTTATGTTGGCCAGTTGAAGTTCAAAACCAGGAAGGGAGGGGAAGATCAAATTAATGGATTAGTAAACCATGCTCGCAGTCACCAGAACTGATTCATTTTCCTGTATGTACTACCTCATTAAAACATGAAAGCAAAATATAGGAAGAATAAAATTAATTTTATACAACGTTCATAGCATAAGACTACTTACCAGTACCTCTGTGTCAAGGTTTATTGAATGGAAAGCATTTACAAGTAGCAAGGCATTATGAAAATATTGCTCAGAGGTTTCTGGACAAGTATACATATTCACAAAGTGAGTTGAAATCTGCAGAGGAAATTTTAAAAAATAAGCTTTCTGAATACTGAAGTAAACAACACTAACACCAGGATTTGTAAGGGAGCCAGATAGCTGAGGAGTAACCATATTTGAAAGATTTCCCTAGCATATCTAATGTTTTGCTATTCTTCTTTCTAAAACTCAAATTTTTCTACACGAAAAATTCTACTCAAAAAATGATTTTTTTCCTTCTTTTGATACTTCTAAGGCTCATTCTGATGACATCTTATCCAGAGCAATACAGTCCCCTAATTTTGCACTTCTTTGGTCCTGTTCTTGGTTCTGCAGTGTGAAAAATCACTTTCTTCTTCGGCAATTGTTTTATATTGAGTCAAATCAGTGGTTCATCTAGTCCAATATTGTCTATTTGGCCTGACAGTTATTCCCCAAGATAGCAGAGCAGTCATTCCCAGTGCTTCCAGCTGGGTATTTTAACTTTAGATATTGAAAACCAGCTACACACAAACATTCTCTTCATTACTGAACTAAAACCCCTCCTAAGTTTCCTCATCTGGCCCCTTGGATATAACCTGTCCTTCAAATACCATTTCATGTACAGTGTTTATTTATTTTTGTCCCCTAGCTCCACATCTGATATCAAACCAATTTCAGCCATCCCTGGGTTTGCAATTCTGCTTTATTTTTAATATTAACTATTTATTTATAAATTGAAAAATTGTGTTCCATATGATAACAATTTCCATTAAAATAATGGAACATATTCTTACCAAGTAGGGGCAATAGCTTGCTAACTGTGCAGCAAGAACAAGCCCATCAAGCAGATCTTTGTCGAAGTTTACTATCCATCTCGTAGGTGGTACATCACCTGTTTGAAAAGAGATTTTTATGTTTCACCCTGCAGAATCTATGGGTCTGTTATACATTTTCTGCAATTATGTTCTCTAAAAGATATCATGAGAACATTGCTTTGTTTCATGTATGTAAGCCTCAGGATGGGAAGGGTAGCATGGTTTTTCTCCCAACTCTGAGACCTCTCATTCCCCCAGGCAGGAAACTAGACCGGAGACAGCTTCTCCTCAGTGTGATTTGTTTATTAGCAAGTGAAAAGCCATACAGAGCAACCAGTGGCAAAGTAGCGTGAAAACAAGAAAGCTCTCTAGAAGCCAAACAGGGCTTCCCCTAATCCTACTCCCCCCCTCACCCCCACCATCTTGGTGGGGAGTGAGACTTTCCCCCATCAAACAGCAAAGAAAGTAAAACAAAACCCAGCCAGAAAGCTGCCGCACAAAAACAGTACAACGAATATATATCACCTTTCTCCCTCCTTTCCAGCCCCCCTTCAGATGTAGTCCAATCATCCTCTTTTCTGGGGTCAATTAAAGGTCTCAATCATGCAGCAGCATCCCCGCCCCACTTTCTCACTCCTTGGCCAGCCCTCCCCCTCCCCATCAGCAGATAACAGTGTGGCCAGAGACATCTCCAACTCTACTCCCCCTTGCCCTCGCCACCTGGATGTTATGAGAACGCAGGGAGGAAAAGGGACTCACAGAGAACTGGGGGGGAGGGCGACCTGCTCTGGTTCTTACAGTCCCCCCACAAGGTGGAGAATTGGGGTAAAACACCCCGGTTTCAGCCACAGCCAGGAGCGGGGAGCCCTAGTTCAGTTACCTAAAAGCACAGAACTCAAAGCGTGGCACAGCAAACAGAGCAAGTGATCTAAGAATAACATTCATCAGCAAATGCGCAAACCCCCAAACCAAGCTTGCTTTTACGAGGCCAGTTCCACACACAGGAGACCACAGACCACCAGGGACCTCATCCAAACCCATCCCTGTCCCTTCCCAGGGGGCCCAGCACACCCCGCCCCCTCTTTTCAACCCACCTCAGGCAGACCTCAGAGCCTGGTTGGGTCAGACAAAGGGCGAAACCAGCTTTCAGATCATTCACATGAAACACCTGGGGGGGGGGTCTTCCCAAGGACTTCAACCAAAAAGTTCAGGGCATCCAGTTCTTTACATATGACCCCCGGGCCCTCCCAATTAACCCCCTCACCCTAAATCAGGGGAGGCCTCACCAACACACAGGTTCCCACCTTCAGATCGGCTATTTGTTGGGGGACATTGACAACCCAGAAAACTCCTTCAGGATCTTGGTTAAGGCTGGGGAAGAAGGAATTTTCCTACCCTCCCAGTTGGTCTTTAAGAACTCCAGGTACACGGCAATTTTCCTCTCTTCGCTTTCACAGTCCCCCACCCCAGCATTATGTTTGGAACATACACAGCATTTGTCACAAAACTCTCTGGCATCCGCCACCATCCCTTCCCAAAAAATGTTAATGTTAGGTTTATTTATATCCCGCCTCAATCGACAGACACAACGTGTGACTCGAGGTGGCGTACAACACAAAAATACAATATACAATATAATACAATTCAAAATAATACATTACAATTACAGATAAAAAAATTAACAAAAAATATATATACCACAAAATGCACAATTATCACCATACGCAGTTTACAATACAATTATGCAATAAATACAGTTTAAATAATAACATAGCAAAGCAGAATTAATTACCAGTCCCACAACAGGGGGGCGGGAAAGCCAGCAGGTGCGCAAATCCTAACGCTCCTGGTTGTCGGACCTCCTCACCTCCACCGAGGCTAAGTCCACAGGCGAAAGCGAGTCCAGCCACCCTCCACAGCATCAGCCCCACCATGTTGGCCCAGGCTAGGTGGGGGCGGGGCCCAGGAGCGCTAGGAAAATGAAGGGAGGGGTGCCCCCACAGCTGTGGCAACAGTCCTCAGGCAGCGGGGGTGGCGGTCTTCGACCTGGCCCAGCGGCCCATGGCCCTTTTATCCCTCCCCACGAGGGATGGGATGTGAAGGGTGTGAGTCCCCACAGCCATGGCAGCAGTCCTTAGGCAGTGGGGGTGGTGGTCTTCAGCCTGGCCCAGCGGCCCACAGCCCTTTTATCCCTCCCCGCGAGGGACAGGACAGGCGGGGGACCCCCACAGCCGTGGCAACAGTCCTCGGGCGGTGGGGGTGTGGGTCTTCGGCCTGGCCCAGCAGCCTGTGGCCCTTTTATCCCTCCCCGCGAGGGATGGGACAAAAAGAGCGGGGAGGCCGCAGCCACGGCAGGAGTCCTCGGGCGACGGGGGCGACAATCTTCAGCCTGGCCCTAAAAACAGCTTAGCCACCCTGTCTATGATAGTTTTTAAGTTGGCATGATGTCCTAAGTCAAAACCGTAGGCAATGCAAAACCTTACAATGTATGTTAAGAGTTTGTGATTGGCCCATTGTTGTGTATTGAGATAATATATAGCATTATTATTATGGTTTAGTATTGGTGTTAAAATGGCGATTGCACCACTTGCAAAAGGGCGTTGGCTCTTGGTTCACATGCTCGCATGGCAAACACATGTGTGAACTACTTCCTGTATGGTGCAGGTGCGGACCCGGTCCTCGGCAGCAGAATAGCAGGAACGAGCGCAGCCAACTCATATCTGGTTAAGCTGTATTGTTTTCCAAAAGTAGTGAATAAACTGTTGCATCATTGTTTGATTCACCGCTCATTGGTCTCTTTATTGCAAGCGCCAGACACAACACCCATTGAGTAGCAAAAATTCAAGTCACCAAAATGGCCTTGGCTACACATACTCTCTCAACCTGGCTTGACTCTAAGTTTTGTTATGAAGCTAACATATGAATGAAGACAGCTTTGCATGTAGTCTTGAGCTTATTGGGGGAAAGACAAGAAATAAATGTAACAAATATCAGATATTATTGAATTATATGAACGCTAAAGATCCCATAATGTGCAATTGCATCAGATCCTGCTGATAGAAATGTAGATTGATATGAAATGGTGTACATTACCCTTAAGCCCACAAATGTATATACAAGGGAGCATCAGAAAACAAAACATACAAAGATATTAACACATTTTAACGATCTACAGAAGTGTTTTCCAACCTTTGTTTTTTTTGACTTCAATTCCCAGAAGCCTAAGTCAATTCCCCAAAGCACTGATCAGTCTATGTACTGACTTAAGCTTCTGGGAATTAAAGTCCAAAAAACCAAAGGTTGGAAAACACTTCTGTAGATCATTAAAATGTGTTAATATCTTTGTATGTGTCACACACACACAGGGAACCACTGATCTACGGTGATATTAATTGGAATGACAATATAGAAAAAGTGCAATGTGCAACACATGTTCATATTCTTATATGGATACTCAGCATAGCAAGATACAGAATGCACACTGACACTGTAAGATTTTTAAAAATCTGCAGATTTGTTTTATGTGTTGAATTATTTAGAGCTACTTTTCTAGCAAATGGAAATGATTTTTATTATGAAAATGAAACAAATCACATTTGATGATACAGAGCTAAACTGATAAAGTCTACTCACTTCAATGTGTACAATCTCAGATCCTGACAAATTATTTGCATCTCACATGCATTTGTGTCTTACATTTTCCCTAACATCTTTTGTGTGTGTGACTTTCTTGTGAGAACAGGACTGTAATATTATCTATCTGACTAGGTTTTACACAAGTTCTAAGCAAGCGACCCATGCTGGCATAGATCATCAGCTGCTCTGGATTCCAAACCTTCATTTTTTTTAAAAAAGGGTGATTTATAAGACATTAAAGAACTGGAGACATAACACAATATTGCCAATAGCAGACAAACAAAACTGTAACATGCAGGGGAAGGATTCATCATGATGGAAATGGAATCAAAATATGGGAGATGTCACATTGGATTGAAACTTGTATTGAAAACAATGTAGGCAGACAAGCAGGCACAGAAGAAAACCGAGTATGGCAAAGGAAAGATAAACAGAGATTTTATTTTATTTTTTAGTTAAAATGTTCAATCTGTATCTCTGAAGAAATTCAACCTTCTTCCCCTTTCTTCAGTTTATCTGCCCTTTTTACTGGCATCCCCTGAAAATCAGATAATAGTGTGTCACTCATGAGGATTCTTGTGGTATTCTCATGGATGGGGGTGTGCCATCAATCAAATTTGGTGGCAAAAACTTGAAACCTATCTCATGAAAATAGTACCAGAGTCCCTTCTGTGCAGCAAGCTGTTATTTCTTCTTAACTGTGTGTCAGTAATGTGCATGGCTCTTTTATGTGTCATGATCTGAGGCAACTCAGATATTTGCAGGGTTAGACCCTTAACCTGCTGCAGCTGCTAGGCCCCACCTAAGACCCCTCAGCCATGCAGGTTATTGGACTTGTGGTTGTTTGTCTTCTGAATTGTAGCTGGTTCCTATTTCCAAGTATGTCTTGTCTTGTTTCTGCTCCCAAATACTTCCTGCCCCATTCCTAGCTCCCATGGACTGCTGTCATGCCTCACCTCGATCCTTGCTCTTTGAACCCTGCCCTTGCACCTGATTGTACTCTGCCTCACCTGCTTTCTCAGTCAATTGACGTCCAGCTTGCTTGGACTATGCACTGTTGATTGGACCGACCTTGCACCCCTGTCTAGTTCAGGTTTGATTTGGGACTTAGACAATGGACTGTGATATCATTGCTATTTGGCCTATTGTCTGGTTGCCCTGGGTACTGGTGCTTGTGTTGCTTGCCAGCTGTCCACACACCAGACGTATGGTTCTCCTCTTCCTCACTTTTGTTTTCAAAACACCAGTAGAAAATAAATCTTGCTGAGAAGTTCTGAATGGCCCAAAATAAAAATCCGAGTATTATCATGACTCCCTATCTACCTGCCTCTAGTCTCCGCTGCCTAGCTTCAAGGTACGGACGACCACAGCACAGGCAGAGGGCCCGATTGGCTAGCGGGCCATAAGGGTGGCTTCCTCAAGGCTTGGCCAAGGAAGGCTTAGTCCGGAGAATTCCGGCTCATAAGGTCGCTGGGAAATGGCCATCTGTGACTAGTGTCACAGATGAAATTAAGTTGCAATGCCCCTTGGGACGGACGCCAATTCCCGTGCGCAGACACCCTTATCTTGCTTCTGGGGAACATTTAGCCTTGGCTGTGTTGAAAGGTGCGGGGGAGTACTTTTGTTACCTCTGCAGCAATCTCTGAGTCCCAGGGTGCGGGATGGATCTTCCTCTCTCTCGGCAACAGACTCCGTAAAGTTGATTCACTTTAGAAACAGTTCTCCTTTCAGGAATAAGGCTGTATTGTTAAAGTCCCCCTTCCCTATTTGCTCCATTGGCAGAAGGAGCAAACGGGAATAAGCTTTGGCAAACCAAGTCCTTTCAAAGTTTTTTATTGTAAAAGTCCAATAAATGCAGATACAAGAGAATAAACTGACTAAGCTAATAATAAAGGCAAGACATTTTTTAAAAAGAAATCAAAGAAATTAATTGAGTGGTCTTAATTGACCACTCAAAGTGACAGGTTGGTATACACTTTGAGGTGCAGGTGGCTGGCTATCAGTGTTCTCATATCGGTATGTGAGATAGGAGCATCTTCTTGGTACTTTTCAAGAAGTCTAGCCTTGGGAACAGTACAAGGGGTGCTTTCCCAGTTACTGAGTAAAATGGTGGAGTATGCTTTCAAAGATGCCTTCACTTAGGCTAAGTGACACACGTGATAGACAGAAAATAAAAGCAGTTCTAGCATCTGTAGGCAATATTCTATTAAGCTAACAGGTAATTAACATAAAAATGACATCTCCCACATGGAATTCACAACAAGTATACCTTTCACTAGGGATGCAAACTTAGATTACTTGTTTCGAGGCCAAAACTCCAACCATTGCACTATATTGATTCTCTCAGATCATCAGTTACTTTATAAAGATGTCATAGTTGAAATACAGCAGGGAAATCAATGCAAGAATTAATATGCTTAATTTATGTAATATGTAGATTTCCAATTGTGCAAATGTCATGATGTGAAATTTTGCATGTATAGAGTGCTAAAATAATAAAGAAGGATATAAAACAGCAGCCCTGAATATGTATTGCATTTTTAAAATGAGACTTACCAAAAGTTACTGAAAAAGAATTAGCTCTAGTCCTGTATCATAATGATAGTGTGGAAGTAGACAAAAAAGAGAATTGAAAGTGTATTGAAATATATAAAATGTTATGATGTGTAGTCTGACTGGAGATGGCATCTACAGCTTCAATAACTTGAACTGTCCATAGCTACAACACTCTGGTTTTCTAGTACCCCAGTGCACTAAATCTTTTATTTTTATATACCTTAATCAAAACACTGATGTTTATTTTCATAGTGACAACCTAGCAGATTCATAGTTATATGTCATAGAACTTATATAAGGTGCAAGAATAATAGAAATTCCCATTCAAATTTTGTTGTACCTCCAAGCTCTGAAGAATTTTTTTTGATAGTTGATGAAAGGAGAAAAGATTATACATAATAGACAAGATAGCTAGAAAAATGCAACAAACCACTCCATACACGCCAGACTCATGTAGCAACAGACATAGAAATTATTCCAGAAATTTAGGCTGACTTGGCTGGATGAGCATTTAGAATAACTTTCTATGTGTCAATTACAATATGCTTTCAGCTAAAAATATATTTTCTTTAATATATTTTAACATTACCAACTAAAGAATTTTAGAGATATACTAGCAGAGGTTTACCGGCGTTGCCGGACTGTTTTAAATTGTGTTGGAAGGTTAAATTGTGTAAATGTTTTTTAAAAATTGCTTAGTCTGTAATTTTGATTTTTAAAATGTTTATTTATGTAAAAAATTTTTAGCTTGGCTGTTATTAACTGTGATCTGCTTTTTTTGTTTTTTTGAGGATTAATAAAAGAACAAAGTATGATATAATTTTTTCAAATTGTTTTATGTAAGCGAATAATCTTTTAGTTTTTTGAATTTTTTTAATTAATTGTACCGTAGGTAATAATTTTAATAATGTAAAAGTAAATGTTTTTTATATTCACTGTTTTTAAAATGTGTTTAGAGGTTTTGGATTTTAATTTGAGTTAAAACTCAGCACAGGATTTTTAAAAGTTTCTATTGTATTTTATTGACATACGTTTGTGATTTGTGTTAAAGTGTGTTTTAGTGTAATTTTTTTGACTTGTTTTTATTGGTGTGACCTTTTGTATAAAATTGTGAATTTGTGTTATGTTTTTGATTTGTTTTTACTCTTGTGGCCTTTTGTTTGGGGCTGTTGTGTGTTTTTGAATTGTTTTTACTATTGTGGCCAGCAGGTGGTGCTGGTAGGGGTTATTGTATTTTGACTGTTTTTTCTCTCCTGGCCTCTGGGTGGAGCTTCTTCTGGTAAGTAGTCTCTTTCTTTATTCATTTCTTTTCCGGTCCTCGCGGAGGTAGGACATCTTTTGGTAAGTTTGCTTGTTTTCTTTCTTTTGTGTATGTGTGTCGGGATGTGGGTGTAATTTGTATTTTTGTCTGTTTGTTTTGTTTTTGATTGTGTTTTTGTTTACTTTGTATAGTTTTTTGGCGTTGTTTTTGTTTGTTTTTAGTAATTTTTAAAAATTTATTTATTTGGTGGTGGGGAGGGGGCGCGGTTTATTTTATTTATTTATTTATTTATTTTTCACGCTTATATACCACCCACTCAGGTACAACCCAACTCAGGTCGGTTTACATAGCGGACAGTAAATACATAAAAAGACACATGATAAAACAAAGTTAAAAGTTAAAAAACCCACTCCTAAAAGGTGTGCAAGTACCGAAGGGACCTTGGGGGAAGGCATACTTCTCTATACCAACCACCTAATGGTACCCCCATCCCCACCCACACCCCAAACTTGGCCCGCCAACCAGGTCTTTAGTTCCTTCCTAAAGGGCAACAACTCCGTCTGGAGACGCAGTTCCACAGGCAGGAGGTTCCAAAGGGCTGGTGCGGACACGGAGAAGGCCCTCCTCCTTGTGCCAGAGAGGCGAGACCCCCTAGCTGATGGCACAATTAGAGAACCCCTCTGGTCTGCTCTGGTTGGACGGACAGACGTCCTTAGGGCGATGCGGTCTCTAAGATACCCTGGCCCACTACCATGTAGGGCTTTAAAGGTCAAAACCAGCACCTTGAATTGCACCCGGAGACAAACGGGTAACCAGTGCAGCCCCCGAAGCAGTGGTGAGGCATGGGCATAATGTCCACACCCCATCACCACCCGGGCTGCGGCATTCTGGACCAGCTGCAGCCTCCGAATGGTCATCAAGGGCAGCCCCATGTAGAGCGCATTACAGTAATCTAGTCTGGAGGTCACCAGAGCGTGAGTGACCATGAGCAAAGAGTCCCGGTCCAGGAGCGGGCGCAACTGGCAAATCACCCAAAGTTGGGTGAAGGCCCTCCTGGCCACAGCCGCCACCTGTTCTTCTAGCAGCAGCCGCGAATCCAGGAGGACCCCCAAGTTGCGCACCGGGTTGGTCTGGGGCAAAACAGCCCCATCCAAAACCAAAGATGGTAGCTCCCGGGATAACGCAGGACCCCCTATCTATAGCCACTCAGTCTTGCTAGGATTCAGCTGTAGCCCATTTGCCCCCATCCAGACCCCAACAGCCTCCAGACAGCTGGAAAGGACTTTGACTGCATCACTGGGGTCCCCACGGGCCGAGATGTACAACTGTGTGTCATCCGCGTACTGATGGTACTGCATCCCGTGGGAACGGATGATCTCACCCAGCGGCTTCATGTAGATGTCAAATAGGAGAGGAGAGAGTACCGAGCCCTGAGGCACTCCATATTTTAGGGGCCTAGGACTTGACCTCTCACTCTCCAACCACACCGACTGAGTCCGGCCCCTCAGAAATGAGGAAAACCAGGACCACACCGTGCCCTGGATCCCCAATCCTCAGAGCTGTTCCAGAAGGATACCGTGGTCAACGGTATCAAAGGCCGCTGAGAGGTCAAGAAGAGCAAGGTTGTTGGGGGTTAGGAAGGGTGGGCTAGGTGGTGGGAATGGGGGCGTGGTTGGTGGGGGTTAGGAAGGGTGGGCTAGGTGGTGGGGAGGGGGGCGTGGTCAGTGGGGGTTAGGAAGGGTGGGCTAGGTGGTGGGGAGGGGGCGTGGTCAGTAGGGTTAGGAAGGGTGGGCTAGGTGGTGGGGAGGGGGGCTTTATTGTGTTATGGTGCTTTGATTGTGTGAAGTCGTGAAAGTAGATCGGGGTTTCCCCTTTAATATCAGTGGGTGGGGTATTGCGACCCCCCTCTCCTCTGGATCCCCTAGGGATGGGAGGTTTGTGGGGACAAAAGGGGTATGTCCCCCCAACCCTTCTGGACCCAGGAGACCAGGGAGAGTGGATCGATTCCCCCCCTCCTTAAAACAACTCCATTTTTAAAGAGAAGAAACCGCTTGGTTTCTTCTCTTTAAAGACAGAGGTTTTGGGGGGGAATCGATCCACTCTTCCTGGTCTCCTGGGTCCAGAAGGGTTGGGGGGACATACCCCTTTTGTCCCCACAAACCTCCCATCCCTAGGGGAGCCAGCGGAGAGGGGGATTGCCACCCTCCACCCACTGATATTAAAGGGGAAACTCCAGTCGGGACCTTCAGGCGCCGTTGGTGAAGGAAAGAAGGGCGGATGGTGTTTGCGTGACTGTGAGGCAGTGAGTTGTTTTTTTAATTTTTCAGGCACCGACTTCCTCAGCGTTCTGCGTGCTCATGTCGCGCAGGACTCTGGGGCTCGTAGTTATGGGTTTGTGATTTGTGGTTGTGGTGCGTTTTTTTTCCTGCGGCTCGATTTTGATTGGCCGCAGCATGTTTCTCAATGTTCTTTGTGGTCGCGCCTCTCAGCCTGATCGGCTGTGGCACGGTGTGGCACAAAGAACGTGGGGAAATGAGGTTTTTCCTTTTTTTGCGTTTGTGGGGCTCTTGCCCCACTGGCGCATTTCTCAATCTTGTGTTTACCTGCGTACCCAGTTCGGGCGTGTGCACAAATAGTAAGTGCGGGCTAGTAGGGCCTGGCTAAGGAGCCTATGCAAAGTTCCAACGGTTAACCCTCAATTTTATAGGTTAAGATTCTTTGCTTTTCAATGTGCCTTTTTAGGCTATAAGCTCTTTCACTTTTAGAATGGTATTCAAAAATTCGTATTGGTATGTTTTTGTACCTTTTTATGTTCTATCTTGTACCCTATGTTGTTTTATGTTGTACCTTTTAATGTTCTTATACTTTGGACAAAATGCTGAATTTTCATTTACAAAGAACAGGAGTTCTCAACCTTTTTAAGCTGGGGGCCGGTCACACTCCCTCAGACAGCTTCGGGGGCTAGATAGTCATTTTGCCCTTCCTCTACCACTCGGCACTTCCTGGTATGGTGAAGGCAGTGGAGGGCCACATGAAATGGTGCTGTGGGCCACATCCGGCCCACAGGCTGCAGGTTGAGAATCTCTGGCATAGAACACAGAATAAATGTAAATTAATAAAGTCTGTAGAAACAGATGTGCTGATATTGCCTGGAACCATTACAACAGTGGAAAGACTATATTTTGATATCCTGGTGAATTTTGATATGATAGGAAATTATTCCTGATTTTATTCTTGAATCATCCTTTTACTGGGATACATGTGAACTGGGGTGAAAACCAGCTTCTGATTTTTCCTTGGAGGTCTATTAAATTCTGTAGGGCTCTTGGGGACATGCTCAGGTATCAGACTTCCTGGCCTGACACAAATAATGTTACCTAATTTGCATAATGTAAATTAGGACATCGAGATTATATGGCAGGCCTTTTTAAAACCACTAGACTATTATGTATTGTGCAAATAAGACTTTAGAGGAGGTATTGGCCAGGATCCTGTTGCTGTCCATGTAATGATTTCATAACTTGGATCTTAAGAGTGCATGCTTGAATAGTCATGCATCTGATTCTGCAACCATGACGTGCCTGGCACCCCATCGATTTGTGATAGTTCGCTGCAGCAAGCCGTGCAAACTTTATACCAACACCAATATGATTCTGGACACTATATAATGAGATTTAAC
The DNA here is from genome assembly GCA_035047345.1 of Bradypodion ventrale. Lineage (NCBI taxonomy): Eukaryota > Metazoa > Chordata > Lepidosauria > Squamata > Chamaeleonidae > Bradypodion > Bradypodion ventrale. Next base: position 277,474,284 of record JAWDJE010000003.1, read on the forward strand.
TACAATTTGACTGACTAAATCAGCCTCAGGAAAGTATGTAGTGAATTTCACAGTTTCATGAATCGAGTGAATAGAGCGAAATGAAAAGGTTTGAATGAAAGAAGTGGAAGGATATGAAGAATCATAGGCATATAGATCTAAAGGTATTACATTATTACCCCATATGCTATAATAAAAATACTGAAGGGATTAATGAAAAATGACAGTCCAAAATCTTCATATACCAGACATAATCAAGCTGAAGGCTACTGTGTAAGTCACGAGCTCTTTCACGTTTCTGTATCAAATATGCCAATGCTGTATTCTATTCTCAAGTATTAATTTTGTATCAGAATTTTTTACACATTATTTTAAATGTTAATGCTCTTCAAACCCATACTGGTTTAATCTAATTTCTAAGCGATCAAATTTAGCACTGCAGTCACAATCAATGCCACAGGAAGAATGGTACTGGCATTGATAGCTTTTACATTTTCAATAGAATAATAAAATACCTAAAATTTGAGCAATACACAGTACTTTTGCAGAGGTGAATAAGTCACACAATTGACTTTAAATGTGCTCTTTTCAAAGAATACCTCATTTCTCTGAAAAGTTGAAAAACCCTATATTGGCAAAAGCCATTTTCTTTCTGAAGAAATAACTAAACCATGTTATGTATAAATGGCCCTAAAAGTACTTCCCTCCCACCCGGGAAACTATGATATTCATAAAGTGGGAGTCATGCATCAAAGCTACATATTTCAATATCGGAGCAAATTAAAATGTGTTTCTGACCATCTCTAGGCTTGCTGTAAAATAGAAGTGGCCAAAGTAAGGCCCTTCAGCTATTGGATTGCTGTTTCCAGAATTCCTCTCCACAGTCCAAGCCACTATTACTGATGGGAGTGGCAGTCCAACAGCGGGGGGGGGGGGGGGGGGGCAGAGGTATTCTTCACCTGCCATTATTACAAAACGATTTTAGAAGACCAGCAGTACTATTTACAACAGAAAGTTCTCTGTAGTCAATTTCCTGGACACAGAAGAGCATTTTTGCTAAACAAAAACTAGGTAATAAATCTGGTTATTTTTTTCCTCACCTTTCCTGCAATCTTTCCACACGGTTTTCCGCATCTTCTCAAAATGTCTGTTTAGCCAAGTCAGAAGAATTCTTTCAGATGAAGAATATATATTACTAGACAAAGGCTCGACACTTATTCTTGGAATGTATTCCTCATCGCCTGAACTGTTCTGATGAGCGTCGTCATGAACAGAGATACGCTTAAGAACCAAAATCTGGGGGGGGGGGGGGGGGGGAGAGAAATCATTGTTTTCTCTAGATAAACCATGTTTTAAAAATTAACAGTCCAAGCCTCAGCAACTGAAATGAAGCACAGACACATTTGTCTCACCTTGTATATCTGAAGCAGCACATCCATCCATGTTCTTTTGCTTATAGCCTCAAATGTATAGTCATTCAAAAAATAAATATAATTTTCCAGAGGAGTAGTTGTGTTAGCCTGTTGTAACAAAAACAACAATATGGTAGCACCTTAAAAATTTCTTTTCTTTATTCGTGTCAGAATAAAAAATAATTTTTTTATGTAAATTAGCACCTTAAAAATTAACAGGTTATATTTGGTATAAGTGTTCACAGACTGTAGCCCACTTTAACAGTCAGTCACCAGGATCAGGCATCTGATTATTCCAATCAAGATGAAGCATTTTTTGTAAATTTTCATTTCTTGCTAAATTTGTCCAATATGAAATTATTAAAAATCAATGACTATGATATTAACAGCAATGTTATTCTACATGAAGAACCTTAAATGCTCAAGAAATGCTGCGTACTATGCTCTACATCAGTGTGTGTAGCAACATGAGCTATATTTAGAATGGACAATTTTGTACAAAACTGCACTATTTTTGATACATTACCTTCACCATAACCTGCAAATGGGACCATTTCCTAAAGTCCTCTAAGTCAAGAAGAAACTCAGGCAGAACGTGAGAAAGGGATGCTCCTTGACCTCTAATATCAATAGGAAAAAGACAAGATTGACAGAAAAATAACAAATGTATGGAATTCTTAGCTGCTTTTCCATGGGGAACAAAATTAAAACATATAAATATGATATCCTCTAGAGCAGGGGTGGCCAAACTATGGCCCATGGGCCAGATACAGCCCATGGCACCAAATCATCCAGCCCACACTGCCCTTGCTGCTCCCGGAAGCAGAAGTAAAACATGCCCGCACATGCGCATAACACTACAGTAAATGCACCTGCAACTGTTGTAAATGTGTTTTATGGCTGGAGGAACCACGTGGCCAGCCCACTCTACCACGTGACTGGCCCACAGCCCGAAATGTTTGGCAACTCCTGCTCCAGAGCAGCATTTCCCAAACTATGTTCCACAGAACACTGGTGGACTTCAATTTTCAGAAGCCTAAGTCAGTAAGTACATTGGCTGATCAGTGTTTTGAGGAATTGACTTAGGCTTCTGGGAATTGAAGTCCAAAAACCAATGATTGGGAAACACTGCTCTAGAGAACAATATTAGTACAGTATTTTGATGTTGTGTCTCTCCACATCATCCTACTTTTCCATCAACATCAGCAGCAGAACTCCTGTTTCCTATCCCACCATAATCTGAGGTATGCTCAGTAGAAATACAAACCAAGGAGCTCTTGGACCTGTAGATATCTGTTTGCTTTTCCCTTGTGTGGTTTCAATGCAAAAAAAAAACACCCAACAACTTTTTACAGTACAATTCCATGCATTTTATTCAGCAAATAAACCTTACTGGTTTCAACTGAATGCACTCTCTTATTTTAATGTACACTGCTCATAGCATCCTTTTTAATTAAATGTGGTGTCTAGAAGAGGACACAGTAGTCTATATATGTATCAGTCTCTGCTTATGCCAGTCTACAAGACACAATGTTCCAGTTTAATCATTCTGTGGATAAAACCAATTATGTATTTGCAAACAATGATTAGCTGAAGGAGTAACACAGTATCTTTTGATGCTCTACCAATCTCTTTTCCCAGGCAAAGAAGAATATCCTTTCCCTATTCCACTGATTTTTAAATTTTAATTGTAAATGTAATTTTTAATTTAAATTTCCCATTCTCTTAGATCAGCCAAAAGAACTATTCAGATTATCACACAGAGAACAGAAGTTGCAGATGTTGCCATTAGTATTTCAAGGCACCTCTCCAAAGAGATGCAGCTGTTCAGCAACTTCTACTTTGTGCAAACAGAATATTGGTCTTCTAATCTCTTCTTTGCATCCACACTAATGTCCTCAATTTTTCTAATCTGTTTATCTTCAGTAATTATAATTATATATTTTCAGTCCAGATGAAACTCCATTTTAATGTTACCGAGATCAAAATCTTGTGCTAAAGTACTAAAAAGCAAATACCAATTTGAATTCCATTATTCCAAAATAAGTGTGCAGAGGCTTAAATAGAAATAAACTTTTCAATGTACAAGAAGGTTTCAGAAAAACTTTTTAAGTTTTGTTTTTGTCTTTTGATGGTACATTTGCAGATCTAGTATGAGTACTAATATATTTACAGTGCAGAAAATTTATGTAAAAATCTGTTTTTTAAAAAAGAAAACCACATCATTATTCATTTATTTTCTTGCTGTCTTTTCTAACACCACAGATACTACTCATTCTTCTTCTTCTTCCACTACTACTACTACTACTACTACTACTACTACTACTACTACTACATGTCCAGGTCAGATGTGAAATTGCCAAAATGAAGGCGTCTTTTAGTGAGGTCATTCTGCAGTTCTTTTCTCCTGACCTAGTGTGAAAAAGATTAGCTGGCAACACAAGGTTGCTGTTACCAGGGTACACCCAATTGTGGTTCAAAAATACCACAATCTTCTAGGAGGCTCTTTCTGTGTACTCCATACTACTCATTAAAACAAGCTCATGACAAATTTAAAAAACTGCAGTATTAATTTTAGTATATTTCATTATGTGTATATAATGAAAATGTTTCTCGTTTTGTCTTTGTTCAACAATCCAAGTATGTTTTTCCCTTTAACAGAATTGCTGAAATCTTCTCTTCCTCCATCCAATCAGCAGTCATAGTCAGAATTAAAAACACTTATTAGCACTTCCAGCCAGGGAAATCTTGGAAACAAGTTCATGGCCAAAGGAATTTATATTTGAGTGAAACTAATGAGCCCGCACATGCGCATAACACTACAGTAAATGCACCTGGAACTGTTGTAAATGTATCATGCAACTTGTACCTTTTTAAAAAAAAAAAAAGCTAATTTGACCTATGTTTAACACAAGAAGTTTATATAAATTATTATTATTGCATGTTGCTATGAAGCCTTCACAGCAGATATAAATGACTGGCAGACGGACATCATGGGTAAAGGGTTACGGCTAAAAGACTTTATTTTCTACAGCATTTTATAAGCAAAAATAGTATAGGCTAACAAAATAGCTAACTGCAGAATAACAGCAGAATTACCCTGCGGACGTGCTTAATAGGTAACAGAAGTAAATTAGTTGGCTGGTATTGACTAAAGGATTACCTTGCCAAGGTTCCGGTAAGCAAACATACAGAACTTAGTCATTTATTGATTACACAAGCGAAACAATAGATATTCGTGTGACCCAAGTCAAAAAGTCATGTTCTGATAAATTAAATGTTTACAGGTCTGTTTACCCTGCTTAATTAGTTAAGAATTCCAGCACACTGTGATTCCACCACCTGGTGAACTGTTTTGAGCTAAGGGCGTGCCTTTAAAACTCCTCAGAGAAAATCTCTCTCAGCCCCAGCAGGCTGGGATCCTTTATATTAAATAATATAATATATGATTTTAGGGTGATCTTGGGTACATACTAATTATCATCACTACAATTGCAAAACCTGGTCTACATTTGTTTTTAGGACCCAAACACCAAAACACAATCCACCAAATCCTCAAGAGGGCAGTGGATTCAAGCTAGAAATAATGCTGCATCAGTCCCTGTTACTGGCAATCATAAATTGCCGTGATGCCACAATATGCCTATAGCAGATTTGTTGTACTACACATCACAGACAATAGTGCATCTCTAATGGATTTTAAATCTTTTCAAGAATTACTACTAGTGCTTGAAAAGAGGTGGGTGAGCAGGTGACATGGATATGTATATATCTCTGCTAGACATAACATTTTCAATTTGGCATCCTTTTCAATACAGAAAAAATATCTCATTTTTCATAGGAAAGATCTGCATAAGAACAAAGGTGTGAACAATATAAGCATGCACACACTGCACTTGCAGGATTTAAATAACATAAAAAGAATCCAAAATTGTTTAACTCAGGGGTGACCAACCTTTTTACACCATGGGCCTGACCACGCCCCCGGACAGCTGAGCAAGCCAGACCATCCCCCCCAGAAGTGGATGCAGGCACATTTATGGCTGTCATAAATTGCACCCACTTAAACATCTATAGCAACCACAGGCGTGATTGCATATGCGTGGGCACATTTTACGGTTGACATAAACACACTCCCTTCCACTTCTGAGTGCGGCAGAAGCAGCAATGGGCTGGATGGAATGGTGTCACAGTACAGTTCCAACCCGTGGGCCGTAGGTTGGGAACCCCTGGTTTAACTCAACTGCAAAACCTTGTCAATTTCATGTTTCTTTGATTCTGTAAATCAGGTATAATAGATTATGGCAATACAGGAAATTGTTTCAATAAAGGAAATATAAATCTTGAAAAGTTTTTAAACAACTTCAGAAAAACTCTAGATAAGATATAACAGTAACATATCTTTAAAATACTTACTTGAGAAAAGTGATCATTGTAGCATGTTGCCAATGGAGTTGCACCACTCGCTGAATGGGATCAAAAGGCAAGGACTGGTTTGAACTAATTCCAGGCAGTAATTGGCCACTCAGATGGAGCAGCATGTCATAAATGGTCATAGTATCTTTAGCAAAGTTTACTTTAAGCTTTTCATCAGATGATGTCATCTGAATTTTACATACATCACTAGGCAAGAATTAGAAAATAAAATTTTCAAAGTCAGAAGCAAGTTAGCACCACAGTTTCTGTACACAACTAATTAAGTAACGTGGAGATCCAACAGTGAGATATATTTTCATATGTGCCATCAAGTCACTCCCAACTTCAGGCAACTATGATATGTTTGAAGATTTTTTTAATGTATATAAAATGTTCAAGGAGTCATTTACCATTGACACTCGAGAAAGTTCCTATGACCAAGAAGCCACTTGAACCAAGGTTTCCTGTGTCCTAAGTATGAGATTCTAACCACTGAACAAACAAGTTCACATGAAATACATGAGCCCATGATTGTCTAGAGATGGAATTTTGGATGAGGAACATAATAGTCATACAAATACTTTTTACAAAACTTTAAATCAGTAAACTACTGCTTGAAACATTTGTGTTGGCTTCTTTAATAGTATACAGACAATCTGCAGCCCAGAGAATTAAAAAAATAAAAACATGTTAAATGGCCACCGCAGTCAAATTAAAACACAAGTGGCATTATCTAGTATGAGAAACAATTTTAGATCTATTCAAAAATATGTTCAATAGGATTTATTCCCAGGTAAATGTACACAGGATTGCCTCCTCAAATTCTGTACATGTACAAGTGATTAGCACATAGACATTTTCAGTTATATTTCCTGTTCTATGAATGAAATATGTTAGCTTTCTACTCAGAAATAACTGCCTTTTATAATGTTTACTAGTCAAAACATAAATAGTACAAGATTAGAGGCACAAGATATAGTTGAGAGAAAGCATATGTGTTCTCACCCATATACACATGCAGTTCTCTGCAAAAGTCTTAGGCCAAGAACAGTTGGCATGGGGAAAATTCAGTGAGTGATTTAGGAACCATAACTCAGCCCCCAAGCTGTCATGAACCTGAGTATCCATGGCAACCTTATCACTTAGCTCCTGAAGCACTTGTAAACACATTCCTACATTCCTTTCTGATGAGCAATACTGCACCTGCAGATAGAGCTGTAAACACATTCCTTTCTGATGGAATCAACACAGCTGCATTCCCTCAAAGGAATGCACACCTGCAGACCCCACGAGGGAGGATGACAAATAGGTCAGGTGGCAGAGTGACGACAGAGACATCTGACTACCCCACGAGAGAGAAGATGCCTCCCTTCTGTCAATCAAAACCCTGTGACTCTGAAACACCTGCAGATTGAGTCATCCTAGGAATGCAAAGGAGGGAGGGAAATCTGCTCCTTTTTGTGTATAAAAGCAGAGCCCTTTCCCTCAGTTATTCGGTCCTCTCAGGTTGAAGGCAGAGATGTCTCCTTGAGCTGGACTCTAAACACTTATGATCTGAACCCCTCAGATCTAAGTGGACTATACTAACTATGTTATGTACTTTGTCTTTTGTTTCTATCTTTGTTCTTCTTCAGATACTAAAGGAAATTAAAACTCTTTGTGAGTAACATCAATGGAGTGGATGTCAATTTATCAGGCAATATCCTAGTGCTTTGCTCTATGCCCCCACATGCTACCAATATATTAAACCACCGCATACTCCCTGTAAGCGACAGGTGGAGTTCTTTGAAGCCGATTGGGAAGCGGTACGGTGAGGCAACCTTAGGCTGCACTGGGAGTGTGTGGATAAAGGAAATTATCGCAGCCTAAAGGATTGGTACATGCCTCCTGTAAGCCAGCGCCCAGTCGAGCGTTCAAGACACAAGCCACACCAAAATCAGACAGAGTCTTCTGCTGTCTCTCCTCTCAACCTTCACCAAGTTTGAGGTTAGGGTATCTGAAATATGGCTCCTCAAATCACTCACTGAATTTTCTCCAAACCGGCTGGTGGTGGCCTACAATTTTGGCACAGTTCTGTATTTAAAGCAAGATGTGTTTGATACAGGGGTGTCCAAACTTTTTATGTTGAGAGCCTGACCATGCCCCTGGACAGCTGAGTGGGCTGGACCACACACCTCGGAAGCGGAAGCATTTACAGCTGTTGTAAATGTGCCCACTTCCACGTTTATGACAGCCATGGGTGCATTTGCGCATGCACGCTCATGTTTTAAACACACCCATTTCCACTTCCTGGTGCAGGAGAGGCAGTGACTGGCTGGATGGGATGCGTCAGGGGCCAGGGCTGGCCTTCAGGCCGTAGGTTGGGAACCCCTGGTTTAATATGTACTGTTTTTATTATGTTACTCATTCTCAGAAGGTCCACCTAAAAATATTTTATCCTATTTCAGATATTTCCTATGCAATAAAGCCAACTTCTCCCTCTGCTCCTTTCCTGGAACTATGACTCAGCAGAATGTGGCCAGGCAACTGTAGAGCCCAATTTGCATTTCTTATTTCTTAATATGGCCTACCTTCTCCTTGGAGAGAGTGAGAAGACTACTTTGAATAGGACATGCTGGTAAGCACCAGCAGTGTCAGAACCATTTACCTCAACAGGGCTGGGTGCAAAATTTAGCCTGTTCTACTCTCCCCTGAGTTCACTTGCTGTTTTGTGATAGGATATTGTGGGGTAGGGTGGAGGGCACTGTCCAGTTGCCTCTACTGAAGTAAGCTGCCAGTGTACTTTATCTCTGTATGTGCAAATGTCTTGGGTGAGCTCTTCTTTCCAGTAGTTACTTGGAAGATGGAGGTCAAAATCCTCCAAACCTATCAATTTATCAGTTTGAATTCTTTCCTTGGGACCCGTCTCCCCAGTTCTGTAAAGTAATATATTTGGTAGTAAAATAAACTTGTTTTATCTTCACATGATAATGGTCTAAAAACTATGTTAGAAAAAGTATTGCCACATTTAGTCTAGCAGGATAACCACAGAAACTACTACTTTATTCTTTGCAAATAATACAATATATTTCCCCTACAGAGCCCTCACCACAATAAATTCCTGTGTAAATACACAAGAACTACATCTCAAATTTTGCTTGACAGGAAGCGGCTTCCATGAAAGTATTTAACCTTCCTGAAATTGCACTCTAAAGAAAAGCTTATACCAAGGAAATAATATACTGTGTTTGGGATGGATTTTTAGATTAAATTAGAAGTGAACATGGCGCAACTCAGATTATTAAAACACCAATATGGGTTGAGTTCACTGATTCTAGTATCTTCAATTAACATGACAATTGGAGGTCAAATGGTATACCTGCCCTAGTTACAAGAATCTTCTGATTTTACAAAGATACAGAAAGAATAAGAACTCTGTCCCCTACCAAACTAAGGCATATATAAAACCTACTTTGCATTATCATGTCCTTCTATCAACAGTAAAATCTCATTGAAAATGTTTAAGTAAAACAGTTAATAAGGCATTCATGTTTTTAAAGTAGTCACAAAAAACAAACAACTTGTACCGTCTTAGAGAATGAGGAATGAAAATAGGATTTGGTCCTTTAGACCAACCGAAGAGAGAAAACCAGCTCTGGACTGCTAAAATTACTTTCTGGAAAAAGGTATATTCCTGTGTGCCTTCTGCTGGAAAAAGGTATTCGTCACATTTGGTCCCAATCCATCCACTGACAGCAAAAGATGCTCTTTTCCTCATCTTTTCCATTTTAAGTGCCTTTTCCAATTCTGTAGAAAAATAACTGGACTTAGTTGTCATTATGGCTTCTTCTAGCAAACAATTAAGCAGCAAAGTACTGTACTAAATTTCTGTTACATAAAAGTTTTACTGGAAAGGAAACCGAAAGGAAACCTCTGAACACATCCATACACCCTGAATAGAAATTTAACTGATTTCTATTGTGAATAAATTACTAGCTATCAGGGCAAATCAAATTTATTATTTTTTATTTTATTTTATTTGTTTTTTTGGATTTGTATTGCCGCTCAATTCCAAAGACTCTGGGCAGCATTCAGATATTGTATTGTATCAAATTACATTAAATAGAAGTTAATTTATATTTCCCTGATTCTTTGGGAAATGCATTCCATATATCAAAAAGTAGCAAGAACAAATTTTTGGTCAATCTTACCTGAGTAATAAAATCCAAATTGGTTATACGAATCTTTGCTGATACTCTCCCATAAAACTAATACTTAATGTGAAAGTTTATCTTGGAGCAAACATATAAACATATCAACCTAGTTCACTTAATTTTGTATGTTGTATAAATTGGATTGTATAATTTATCTGCCTACATGTTATTCTCACAGATATTTGGAAATCTGGACAAATACAACCATACTGAAAGCCCAATGAACGTAAGAAACTCTAATACTTTCAGACAACCTATGAACATTTTAGCTCCCTACTCCTATTCCTACTCCTTCTCCTTATACCTGCAACAGAAGTTTCAAATGCAGAGTCGGTAGTTGTGTCAAAGGTACAGGATGATGTTTGTGAACATGAGCCAGGAACATTGCATGGCAGTGAAAGAGTGGCTCCAGTGCTATAAATTATCTCAGCAGAATCTATACATTTGATTAAAATAGAAATAGAAGATGTTTTACTTTGCTATCTACAGTGAACAAAAACAAGCACATGTTTATTTTCCCTGCTTAACTGCAGTCTGTATTTCCATACAAATAAATACTGATACAGAAATACATCAAACAAAGAAATGGAAAAGTTAACTTTTGAACTACAGTACCTAGAACACACAATCAAGCATAGATATCAGGTATGTTGGCTAGACAATTCTGGGAGCAAAAAACTCAACTCAACCACATAGGTATTCTTCACATAACTAGTGCTGGTAGAAATCATTAATACAAGTTGTAAGTATTGGAAATTATATCATGTTAAATGTTTTTCCAGAGGGTTGGACCTAAAACTAGAAGCTAAAAATACAGTAAATATCAGTGCTTAACTGCTGGCGAGTATAAGGTGGAGGGACCGTAAAAGCTGTAAAATGTTGCAATGCTTCATACAGTCCAATGTAACATGTTATTGTTAGCATTCCTAATAATTTATTTATTTAATTAACTAATTATTTTTAAGTCAAGAAGGTGCTCTAATATCTCTTACAAAGTTCTTCTATTAGAAACCTATTTGTTCTTTCTTTTTTAAAAACACCATCTCATCTTCTCTTTATTTTCACAACTTTCTTTTTCACCTGTACATGTCTCATTGTCCTGGTCATTATCTGTTGTCCTCCATATAATGCATATATCTAGACATTTTTAAATTTAACCTATGCTCCTTCCCAACAACCCAAAGCATCAAAGTAGGTCTTCAATCTAAGAGTAGTTTGGTGGACCAAAACAATTTTAAAAACTTTCTTAACAAAATCCCAGTACATGTTACATATGACAGTTAAATCATTTACAGTAATATTATAGCAATTTATAAACAAGCAAAACATCCCATGCTCACCATGTCTCAGAATAATTTGTTGGTCAGTTAGGTGGTATGCCAAATAGGGGTATACAGTAAGAAGGCAATTCTCTGTTGTTGCAGATACCTGAAGTGAGAATCTAAAAATGCAACAACTTTTACTGAAATTATAGTTCATTATTTCTTAGAAAAACAAAGGTATTTTTCAATTAACAATTTCAGTTTCTTTAGTGCCAAGACACTAAGTCTGACTCCATACATTGTAACGCAGACAGCTTAATATTCGCACATAAATGCTTCCCTTCAGTGTGACAGAAGGCACAACAATGAAAAGGTAAAGAAAGATACATTTGCGTGCTTTGCATGTGGAAACATAACCGAAGAAATAATGAACTTATAAAAGAACAGAGTGCTACATGTGTGCAGAGCCAAATCAATGCACAACACCACTGTATCAATTAAAGACAAATACATCAAAAACAATTACCTTCTCAGCTTGTTATGCTTCCTAAGAATTTGTGCCTTCACAATAATTTTTTTGTATGCCTTCACAGTCTTTAAGCCATGGGTTTTAAAAACATTTCCAGAGTGAAATTATGGAATAAATGCTAGCTGTTGCAGCATTCTGTTTTTGGACAATAATTCTTGGGATGAGTTTTTAGATGTCTTCTAGGAATAGTCATCATACTATACACCATTTGAACATATTAAGGGGTGGGTAGATTTTATATTGTAATGATGCATGAAGAATATGCAAAACCTACTTTGTATATGACCAGAATTCTCTTAGCAATCAGAGACAATAGCTGCTCCATGGATGGAGTGCTATATGATGGACTTCTCCACAACTGCAATCTCTAGCTTGTTCTTACATATATGCCAGGGGGTAATGAACATCTTCTTGTGCAATACGCATAGAAAGACAGCCATGCATATAATGAACCACTGTCCATGCAGAAAAACAAGGATGATTTTGGCCAATATGAAAATAAGCAAACAAGCAAAATATTATACAACTGCGGAACTGGGGGGGGGGTGGCACATAGCTTGGCAAAGGTAATAGCCATGCCACTAACTGCCACTAATCTGCTAAAGTAGATTACAATTAGAGTAGGGTAATTGGAATCAATGGAATTTATGGAAGAGGTGACTCACCCAATTCCCACTGATATAACTGGTCTAAGATAGTGTACCTGTAATTTACTATGCAAAGCAACAAGCTGATATTTTAGATGTAGATCTCAAGAGAAAGACTTACTTCACCATGAGTGGAAGCAATGGCTTATTCTCATCCTCTGAGGCCAGATGGAGTAATTAAACAATGAAACTTTGACATGGTTGACATAGTTATCTGATCTCACACTGAAATTAAATCTATCAGGAGAATATATGGGTTGTGACAGTCTCACACAGACTCAAACTACCAAAAACAGTGATACTCCTATAGTACTCTGAGGACTTTTTCAAGTGTCATACATGCAAATTTGCTATTATCATAATTTAGTTGGATAGTTTTCAAATGAAGCATTTGACTGGACATTTTCCTCCAATAATATGCATATTTAGTACATTTACTTCAATACCAAGAAAAAGGTTAACCTTACCTGTTTCTTTCACCATCAATGAAGAACAAGTTCTTCAAAAAGGATAATGGCTTTGAGGAGATGAAATTAACACGGCAGCTGAATCCAATATTGGTTCCTTCTTTTGTTACTTTAATTATATTACCTTTTGGAAAGTTCACCGTTAGGGGATTATTCTCTTCATCACTGTCATTGTCTCCCCTAAAGTCTGTCTCAGGGATTTCAACTTGTATAGATGTTGCCCTGTCAAATCAAGCCAGTAAATATTCCAAAATGATCAACTTCATAATATTGAATAAGTTTTCAGGTAATTGTTTGAATTGTTTAACTAATTGTCAACAGAAAAAAATATTTCCATTACTAATCTTTATCTACTAAATAAGGAACTGCAGAATGAACTCACCAAAAGGTGTCTTCATTCTGGCAGTTCCATGTCTGGCCTAGACACGGAAGAAAAAAGAAGAATCTACTAAATACTTTTTATTTGGAATTCATAAGCCATCAAAACAAGGCATTCATGTTACAAGTAACCTCATTATTTTCAAATGTTATATACTGTTGTTTATCCTAGTGAATCACATTAGAGTAGGCTCACTACAGATCCACTCTCATGGAGTTTTTACTTCTCTAGAAGGACAAAGTAAGTGGGGAAAATATGTCATGATGAAAAATCCACATAGACTATTCTATAACAATCTTGCATGTGCTAACAGTGGGTATCAATGGGAGGGGGCTTTTAGAGTCTAATATGAGTGTGCTTTGTCACTAACCTATTGATAAAGTTTTTCCCCATCTCTGGCATTTGAGGCAAGTTTCCACCCCCTCTTCCTGTTTGCTTGCTCCCCCGCCCCCCGACCATGCAGGAGGCACAGAGGGTGGCCATCTACATGGCAGAGACTCCAATTTCCTTTTTTCTTTTATTCATCTGACTGTAACTACAGATTACAACTATACATAAAATACTTTTTTCTTACTTTAAATGCTTCTAGAGTGACTTTATCCTACAAAATGCTAGTGCGAGGGTATCTTCTGGTGTCGGGGGCCTATGTGGTCATAGCTATGGTAACACCTGTAACACCTCATTATTTTCAATTTTTTATACTCATGTTTAACATAGTGAATCACATTAGAGTAGTCTCATAGAAATCAATGGGGATTTGGTGAGTCAACTCCCCTGTAAATTTCATGAATTCAAATGGACTTTGTTATTCAGTTGCACAGCCGAGTCCAAACCTTCACAATCCCATGGACCACAGCACACTAGGCCTCTCTGTCATCTGCCATCCTTCAGAGTCCACTCAGATCCACACTTACTGCATCAACTGTACCTAGATTCATAGAACTTACATTCCAGGTTCCTATGCAATACTGTATTGTTCTTTACAGCCTCTGACTTTCCTTTCACTGGCAGGCACATCCACAACAGATTGTCGTTTCAGCTTTGGACCAGCTGCTTCACTTTCTTGGACTACTTGTACCTGCCTTCTTCTCTTCCCCAGAAGCATATAGCACCTTCCAATCTGAGGAGCTCACTTCCAGCATCCTATCTTTTAGCCTTTTGGTAATATCCTTAGGGCTATCTTGGCAAGGTTACTGGAGTGGGTTGCCGTTTCCTTCTCTATTAGATAGCATTTAGTCTAAATTATTTGCTATGGATGGCCTCTCCACCTTGGGTAGCCCTATATGGCAGAACCCATAGCCTCATTGAACCATACAGCCTCCTCACCACAGCAAGGAAATGATCCTTGAGGGGGTTAGTTTAACTACAAACCACAATAAGAGATACAGTAGTTGAACTACACCAATTTCACTCATTGGTATTCATGGTGGAGTTGACACACTAAATCTCCATTGATTAAATGGGCCTACTGTAGTGTGATTTACTCTACGAAGCAGCAGGATTTTGGCCAAAGTGACAAAATTGTGCTTTACAATGGTGAGTGCACCTACAGTTGATGTTAAACTAGTTCAATACATGTATTAACCCAACTGTCAAAAGATTGGGAAAGTGGCGAGAAATGGGATTTGGTGTTCTTTTAGAAAATTAAGTTATGTAGTCAGTGCCTGAGAATGGCTGACTGAAAATGGGGAGGGCAAAGCTCAGTGGTAATTGGAAGGGAGACCTGCTCCTTATCTTGGCTGGGAAAGAGGGTTTCAACTGCATGAGGAGATGGAGGAGAAACTGTTCTCATCTTCTTGAAGGTTTGATAAAACTCAACACTTGCTTGGAAAACCCTCTAGAAGAGTCCAGAAGCCAAAGCTTAAAGTGTAAATTGGGGTCAGAAGTTACTGAATGGCTAGAACAGGCCTCCTTGAACCTGGTGGTACCTTGTTGCCAAATATGAGTACAAGGTCCCTTGTGTCCTGTCTACCAGGCCATAGCCAGAGGGGACCAGGGGGACGAAAACCCTCCTGAGCTAACAAGCCCCCCCCCCAAAAAAAAAAACAACCCAGGATGCCAATGTTATATATGTATTTGTGACACTATTGCCCCTCCAGAAAAAATTCCTTCCCCCACCCCCCCACCCCCCCACCCCATATTCTCTTAGAATCCTGGCTACAGTCCTGCCTGTCTACAAAAGCTCAAAGGGGCATTTTATCCAAGAGTAGGTGTGTCCCAAGGGACCGAATGTACTCTCAGCACTCCTGCAGTTCCATAGCATTCCCTACCCTACTTTCAAGTTTTTATTGTTTAGAAAAAGCAACCCAGGGAAAGGGTGCAGTCTCCTCTGCATTGATACTAAATTCCTCCAAAACAAACATGACTTTACATACACACAGAGGTTTAAGGATGGTTGTGTCACGCCTTTGGAGCTCTAGAAGTTGCCCAATTCAGAATAACGTGACACAGACTCCCAATTATGGAACAACTTCATTAATTATGGCAATTGATTTCATTATTGAGATTTAAATGCTAATTCAAGATTAGGGTTTACCTTAAATAATCATGGGGGATTATGTAGACATCCGCTCCTGTTCTCATACTGAGAGGAACAGGAGTTAATATCAATAGCTGAGGCTCAAAGGTGATCTTAGGTGGCTTCAGAGCTCCAGATAAACTCACTGTTCTGTAAGCAGTCTTCTCAGCATTCAAAAACACAGGCACATGAGCTGTGTATTCCCCAGGCCAACCTGTGGGGGTGGGGGAGGAATTATACTCATATTATCTTCAGTCAAGTGTGTATTTTTAGGCCAGAACTAAATTGTATTCTTAGAAATGAAATAAAACCTACTGATTTCTTTTTAAAACTAAGCTAAAGCATGAGAAAAGGTTACTGGAACTGGTAAGATTTCTGACTTAAAAGACTTTCCTACAAAATATAAAACTACTTGATAACAAATTACGGATTGGTACAAATTCACTAAGTCATGCAGTCTTCCAGTGAGAAATTCAGTAGCCAAGTCATGTGCAGCATTTCAAAGTTCCAGTTCAAATTATGTCCCACATACATTCTCCCATTCCTCTGGGAACATTTTTCACATATTACAGATGACAAAAATAGGGACTTTTGGCATGTGACAAAAATCCTGTTGGTCATTTAGATGTGCATGTTAAATTTCATAAATCACTGTGGGAAGACGCCGCTGTGAGGCTGTTCCTACCCGCCCCCTTCCACCAGGTGGTAAGGTAAAAGGGGGCTTCCGAGGTTGAGGAACCTGAAGACGCCATTGTGAGGCTGTCCCTACCTGCCCCCTTCCACCGGGTGGGAAGGTAAAAAAGGGCTTCCGAGGCTGAGGGAGCCTGAAGACGCCACTGTGAGGCTGTCCCTACCCACCCTCTTCCACCGGGTGGGAAGGTAAAAAGGGGCTTCCGAGGTTGAGGGAGCCTGAAGATGCAGACATCGCTGTGAGGCTGTCCCTACCCGCCCCCTTCCACCAGGTGGGAAGGTAAAAGGGCTCCTGAGGCTGAGGGAGCCTGAAGACGCAGACGCCGTTGCGAGGCTGTCCCTCCCTGCCCCCTTCCACTGGGTGGGAAGGTATAAGGCTCCTGCTCCCCTTTCGGCAGGATGGCTGGGAGAGAAAAAGACTCGGGCAGCAGCTCGAGCGGCCCCGCTGACATCGCTGCGGCCG
Source organism: Bradypodion ventrale (assembly GCA_035047345.1). Classification (NCBI taxonomy): domain Eukaryota; kingdom Metazoa; phylum Chordata; class Lepidosauria; order Squamata; family Chamaeleonidae; genus Bradypodion; species Bradypodion ventrale. The sequence goes on from JAWDJE010000003.1 coordinate 277,491,239, forward strand.
CCCTCAGCCCCGGCGTGGCCTCAAAGCCTGTGGAGCAGGAGGGGCGGGAGCCAAGACTTTGTTCAGCTGGGCGGGCCAGACACCTTAAGAACTGGCACCGGCCCCGCCAATGCCTCCGCTCCTGCTCCCCTTTTGGCAGGACGGCCAGGAGCGAGGAAGACTCGAGCAGCGGCTTGAGCGGCCCCGCCAACGTCGCCGTGGCTGCCCTCAGCCCTGCCATGGCCATGGAGCCTGCGGGGCAGGAGGGTTGGGAACCAAGAGTTTGCTTAGCTGGGCGGGCCGGATGCTTTAAGAACTGGCGCCAGCCTCTTCTATGCCTCCGCTCCTGCTCCCCTCTTGGCAGGACCGCCAGGAGGGAGGAAGACTTGGGCAGCAGCTCGAGTGGCCTCGCCAACATTGCTGTGGCAGCCCTCAGCCCCGGCACAGCCTCGGAGCCTGCTGGGCAGGAGGGGTGGGAGCCAGGACTTTGTTCAGCTGGGTGGGAGGTTAAGCTGGTTTTTCCCACACAGGATTTCTATTGAGTCTGTTGCCTTCGACTTGGGGAGTGGACAGCTGTCTGGAGCCAAATGTGAGGTTCCCGGGGCCCACATCTCAGTAGTGACAGGCAAGGGGCGATATAGTGGGAGCAGTGGGGCGGGCCACACACGGGGAATGAGGGACCGATGCTTGTTGCCTGTCCCTTGTTCTGGCCCCTCCGCTCAATCTCTGGATCTTGGTCAGCAGGTTCGGAGTGACCCCTCCCTTAGGCTGTTGTTGTTGAACGCTAGGTCGGTCTGCAACAAAGCACCCCTTCTTTGTGATTCAATCGTAGGGGAGCGGGCCGACCTGGCATGTATCACCGAGACCTGGCTGACACTCGAGGATGGGGTTCCTATATCAGAAATGTGTCCAGCCGGGTTCGGGGTGTGGCATCAGCCTAGGGGTATGGGGAATGGCGGTGGCATCGCGATTGTAGCCCGGAAATCACTGGGAGTTACCAGGGCCACCGCTCCACAGGTGCAGGGTTGTGAGCTGCTGCTACTTCGGTTGGGCCTCAAGAGTCAGTTGGGAATCCTACTTCTGTACCTGCCCCCTTGCAGAGTTGCAGATTCCCTGCCTGACCTGCTTGAGGCAATTGCAGCATTGGCGTTGGAGCTCCCAGGACTTATGGTCCTGGGGGACTTCAATTTGCCATCGCTGGGATCGGCTTCTCGGGTTGCTCAGGAGTTCATGGCTTCCATGGCATCTATGGGCCTGACTCAAGTAATTGGGGGTCCCACCAGGAGTAGCGGTCACTCCCCTGACTTAGTTTTCCTGTCGGAGCGGTGGCTGAGTGATCTGATATTACATCATATAGAGATAACACCAGTGCCATGGTCAGATCACTATCTGGTCTCTCTTGATTTTCGGGGAGCGACGCGTCACCGTAGGGAGGCTGGACCCACTAAATTGGTCCAACCCCGGTGACTTATGGACTCCGAGAGATTTCAGACGGAGCTGGGACACTTTCCTCCGGACAGGCTGCACGATTCGACTGAGACCTTGGTTGCCCTCTGGGAAAAGGAGGTGGCATCGGTCTTGGATAGAATCGCGCCAGTGCGACCTCTCCCTTCTCACAGACCGCGTTGCTCTCCCTGGTATACTGATGAGTTGAGGGAGTTGAAGCGGGTTAGGAGACGCTTTGAGCGCCGTTGGGTGAAGACCCTGTGTGAATGCGACCAAACACAAGTTAGAGCTTCTATTAAAGCCTACCTCGTGGCGATGAGGATGGTGAAGCGCCAGTACTTCACCTCCCTCATTGCCTCTGCTGATAATCATTCAGCGGCCCTGTTCCGGGTTACCAGGTCCCTTCTGGGTAAGGGGGGGGCCTGGGCCTGGGTGACAGGGATCAGCTGACGATTTTGCTGACCATCTTGCAGAGAAAGTTGCTCGGATCCGTGTGGGTTTTAATCCTGATGTGGAAATTGATTGCCTGGTGTGGGCTGGAGTGGAGTCTAGCCATGTTATCTGGGATTGGTTTGATCCCATTGCCCCTGATGAAGTGGACAGGCTCCTTGGAGCTGTGCGTGATACCACTTGCTTACTTGACCACTGCCCGGCCTGGCGGGTTAGAGCTGCCAAGGCAACAATGGGCAGTTGGGTCGGTGCGATGGTGAATGCCTCTATGCAGGAGGGGGTGGTTCCAGCAGTTTTCAAACATGCGCTGGTTCGCCCCCTCCTGAAGAAGCCATTGCTCGACCCTACTGTTATTTCTAATTTCAGACCTATCTCCAACCTTCCCTTTGTGGGGAAGGTGTTGGAAAAAGCAGTGGCTCGGCAGCTCCAGGGGGTTCTGGATGATACGGATTATCTGGACCCGTTTCAGTCAGGATTCAGGCCCAGTTATGATACCGAGACGGCATTGGTCGCACTCTTGGATGATCTTTGGCGGGAGCGGGATGGAGGCAACCCCTCTGTCCTGGCTCTTCTTGACCTCTCAGCGGCTTTCGATACCATCGACCACGGTATCCTTCTGGGCCGGCTCCGAGGATTGGGGGCCTAGGGCACGGTGTTGTCTTGGTTTTCCTCATTTCTAGTGGGCCGGACTCAGTCGGTGTCTTTAGAGAGTGGGTTTTCCAGCCCTAGGTTGCTCCCATGTGGGGTGCCTCAGGGCTCGGTACCCTCGCCTCTATTGTTTAATATCTACATGAAACTGCTGGGTGAGATCATTCGTTCCCATGGGGTGAGGTATCATCAGTATGCAGATGATACCCAGCTGTACATCTCAGCTCGTGGGGACCCGAGTGATGCAGTTGAAGTCCTGACCAGGTGTCTGGAGGCTGTTCGGGTCTGGATGGGGGACAACTGGCTTCAGCTGAATCCTGGCAAGAATGAGTGGCTTTGGGTGCGGGGTCCCGTGTTATCCCGGGAGTTACCATCTTTGGTCGTGGCTGGGACATCTTTGCCACAGTCAGATCCGGTGCGCAATTTGGGGGTCCTCCTGGACTTGCGGCTACTGCTCGAAGAGCAGGTGGCAGCCGTGGCTAGGAGGGCCTGTGCACAACTTCGTGTCATTTACCAACTGCGCCCGTTCCTGGACCGGGACTCCTTGCTCATGGTCACTCATGCTCTGGTCACCTCCAGATTGGATTATTGTAATGCGCTCTACATGGGGCTGCCCTTGGTGACCATTCGGAGACTTCAGCTGGTCCAGAATGTGGCTGCCCGGGTCGTGATGCGGTGCGGGCGTTATGCTCACGCCTCACTACTTCTCCGGGAGCTGCACTGGTTGCTGGTGTGCCTCCGGGTGCAATTCAAGGTGCTGGTTTTGACCTTTAAAGCCCTTCATGGCATTGGACCAGGTTACTTAAGAGACCGCATCGCCACAAAGAATTCAGCCCGTCCTACTAGGGCAGACAGGAGGGGTTCACTGGTGGTCCCATCAGTGAAAGAAGTACATCTTATTGGGACCAGGAAAAGAGCCTTTTCCATGTCTGCCCCAGCCCTGTGGAACCTCTTACCACCTGATTTGCACCTCCAGACGGATCTACTCCCCTTTAGAAAGAGGCTGAACACATGGCTCTTTCAGCAAGTTTGGGGCATGCTTGACTCTACCATTCAGGCCCAGTGGCTGATTTAGCCTATGTGAGGGGCTGCCCCCCAGGCTTGGTTATTGTGTTTTAACAGGGCTAGGGTGGGGGTGGGTTGTTTTTTAATGACGATTTGTTTGTGTTTTAATGCTGGTTTTAATTGGGGTGTTAGGTTTGTTTTTAGTTATTGTCATTGAATTGTTTTTATTGTAATTTTTATTATATTGTTAGTCGCCCTGAGTGGTGTACCCACCAGGAGGGCAGGATATAAATGTGCAAAAATAAAATAAATAAATAACTCCTAACCTAGAAGATGCCAGTCATGTCATAACCATTTTCTAAATAAAGTGTAACAAATCTTTTAAATGCATAAATCTAGAAGGAGACTTCTCCCCAATGACATTCTGCACATGCAAATGAACTTGAGAAATCAAGTCCATCTGCACACATCATGGTCCGCCTAACCAGCAGGTGATGTGATATTTAAAGGGCTAAAAAAGTCCATTTGCATGTGCAGAATGTCATCGCGGAGAAGTCTACACATGCACAGACTCCTCACTGAATAATGACTCCAAGGTATCATTTTACAGCAATTTAGTGTATGATTTTACATTTAACTTCTTTCCATTGCTTTTGACAGAACATCTTCAACTCCCAGTGCTTACATCTCCCTCATTTCTTCTTGATCCACTGCCTTGTAGTGTTATCTTCCTTTCTATTCCTAATCTTTTTCACTACTGACATTTCCAAAACAAAGTACTGTATCAGAAAATCTTAAAAGGAAGCAGGGAAAGTGTTAAGACCTTATTTCACTTTGAAGAATCTCTATCAAACATTCTATAGGCACATGATGAGTAAAGTTATAGAAGTTTGGGAACAGAGTATAGTAAGCTAACTGTCATACTTCTATAAAGTTGTATTTATCTATATCCTATATAAAGTTCTATTTATCTATATCCTTAATACAAACTTTCTCTGAGTAATCTTTCATTGCATTATGCTACAGAAAATGAAGCTAAACACTGACTACATCCAATAAGACAATTCAGTGAAGCAGCTTCGCCTAGTTTTTAAGTATCTGTAAGGCAGTCTTTGCAGAGTGGGCCATATGTAGGCATAGTTCTACTAAACAGAGTCCTACCAGCGAGTCAAGGTAAACCAGATGAGCAAAATCTCAAGTCAAAGTCAACAACAATTCAGAAGTCAAACCATGCCAATAGTCAACACATAGAAAGCCAAACATAGAAAGCCTAAGAAGTCAAGCCAGACCAAATAACACACTCAGCAGTCAGCAACAAAGGTTAGAATAAACATACCTGAATTGCTAGATCCTAAACCAATGGTGGTGAACCTATGGGCACCATGCAGTCACCCCAGCACAGAGTTTGCCACACCACTCTGCCCAGCAGCCCAATGGGAATGCTTCCTCCCCTCCGCACAGAGTTCACCCCACCCCTCTGCCTAGCAGCCCAATAGAAGTGTTTCCTCCTTTCTCCAGCACAGAGTTTGCCCTACTCTTCTGCCCAGCAGCCCAGTAGGAGTGTTTACTTCCTCCCCTGTTGCTTTGTTGGCACCTTGAAATAAATGGTTTTTTGGGATGCAGTTTGGGCACTTGGGCTCTAAAACATTTGCCATCGCAAATCACTAGTATCCTTAGGCTGAAGAGTCCTTCCTCAAGAACTCCTCTCCTTCTGAGAAACTACTTTCTCCCAAGGAGTGTCGCTTTGCATACACTAGATTAGAGATTCGCAACCTCTGGGCCACAGTGCCAATTAATCTGGCTCATCGTCAAGATCCCAGAGCTGCCGCCAAGTGGCAAAAATGCAACAAAAACACACCAAAAAAATGGCGAAAAATCCCAGGACCACAGCAAAAATGCACTGCCATCACTCCCACTGTCACAGGAAGCAGTGGAAGCGGTGAAAACAGCCAAGATCATGCCGTGATTGCCACCACTACCACTGGAAGCGGTGGGAGGAAGCACATCTCTGGCCCATGCAGCTGTGTGAGGGGGTGACCAGCCCACAGCGGAAAAAGGTTGTGAACCCCTGCACTAGTTCGAGAGCCCTTAGTAGTCCTGTGGGAGTGTCACATGTAGAAACACTTTTTCTCTGGTCATTATCCCCTCCAATGGCAAAAGAACTGGAGAAGGACATTTGTTCTGTTTATATTTGGGACTCAAATTATTCAGGACCATTCGAAAGCATCAAAACTGTAATCTAAGCTTAAAAATAAAATGGCAGCTTATAAACTTATTTTAACATTGGCAAGATATGTTTTTAGTAGACATTGGCACTATTAAAATCAATTAGGTCAGAATTTTTTCAGTGCTATTGGGCTATTTAATCAGTATTTAACTTAACTTGTTGTTTTTTATTAATGTTTCTCCAGTGATGGTTTAGTCAGATACATGAAGGGAACAAAGAAATATGTCAATGGGGTCATCAATTGATTACATAATAAAGACCCTGTTTCTCTCCCTCCTCCAGCACGTGTTTTGCTAAACCAGATGAAGTCTTAAAGTAAGGAAATAGTAATAGTAAAAATAAGAAGATGAGATAAGATAGACATCAGGAAAAGTAAGAGTGTTTGGGCAGGTAAGAAATGAAATTTCCAAAAAAATCCTTATATCTGTTTTCTTCTCCCTGAAACTCAAAACAGAGGGAATACAGAGGAAGAAATAAAATCATGGAAGATATTTTTCACTATTCTGATAAAGCTTTCAGTGTTGTAATCTAACATACATTTAAATGCTAATTTAAACACATCCTTTTCCAAGTAAATATAATTAATCAGATGCCTCAGTTCATTGATGACTAAATTAATATGTGACTATTTTCACCAACTTTCCAATGGCCAGTTTTCAACTAATTTTTTATTTCAGTTTAATCTTATTCTTTGTAACCTTATTCTCTGTGAGCTGTAATTTCTGAGCCATTTTAGCATAAAATATGCAAGGCATATAGCAAACTATGTTGGTCTCCACAGATGATTCAGGCGAAAGATAGCAGCCTCTTTCTAAATATTTTCCAGAAAGGTTTCTGCCACTTCCAAGTTAGTGCTGAAGGCCCAAACAAACTTCAGGAGCTGCTACATTGTCTGAGTATGATTTGAGTTGAAATAAAATGGAATAATACATCAGATTTAATGTAAAATGTAAAAGGTTATGGGTCCACTATCGTACACAGAACCACAGCTATGGAAGTTTATTTTCAAATTATACAATTTGCTTCACTTACAAAAACTAGAAGGAGCACTACTAGCAGCCAATGATTAGATTTTGTCCTGTTGGTCATCATGTCATTCTCTTAGCAATCAGAGATGGTTGACAAGGTTAGAAATAAATGTCCAATATGAGATAATTATAGAAAGGCATTTGTTCATAGAGGATTAGAATTAAAATGAAATTTGTTTCACTCAATATACAATTAAATTCACTTCACTACATGAGTGATTGTATAACATACATTTTGTTGGATAATATTTGCAAGGTAGTGCAGCAAGTATATCCCAAGGATTAAGTCTGAATATTTTGAAATGCAAGCTCTCCTGAGATCCCCTTATCTTTCTTCTTAGTTCCTATTGTATGAATGCTCAGGCATAGCTTTAGCAGAAGGAAAAGAAATGTTTACTTAAAGGCTTGTGTTCAAATAAAGCTGTCAGATAGATGGCAAAATATAATACAGCAGTTTATTTCATCTTAGTTGAAAATAAAAGCAGGAAGAATAAACTCTCAAGCAAATGATGGTTGCAAGAGGGTACTGCATTACTAGCTTTCTGAGACTAAAACATTTTAAGTCCGAATGACTCATATAGAATAGACAGACTAAAACTAGTACTCATCCAGAAACAGGCCTCACAGTGGAAAGCAGATACTTTGGGAGAGAAGAAACATTAGCTGAATGGCCATTCAAATTTAAACAGGAAATGACAATGTTTGTTAAATGCTGGCCCTTCCATGTTAGCATACGAAACAAATTTCTATGTTAGCGTGTAAAACAAACTTAAAGCATAATGAGTTTACCTGCTATAAGCTCAACACATTTCCTATCACCTTGATAGCTCAATCTTATGGTCACCGAGAAGTAAATCCCATAATATTCAGTGCAATTTCTTCTCTCATACACTCTGTTTCAAAATCACATTCCTGACAAACAGACCAATTGTCCATATCTTTAATGAACAGCCTTTAAGAAATATTTTGTCCCAGATCCCAGACTCTAATTAGGTTATGCTTGAAAGCAATGGTCAAGGATAAAATTGGATCAAGAACATAGGAATTACATGGACGAAAGAATAACCTCTAAAGAAATTACTGATGTTATAGATAAGTTAAGGGTGGGTAAAACCCCTGGTGAAGATGGTTTGTCTGTGGAATTTTATAAGGATTTCAAGGAAGCTTTGATACCAAGGATTGAAAGGGTATTTAATTATGTAATGGATGGAGGTATAGTACCGGCATCATGGTATAACTCAGTTATTATTTTAATACCAAAAGTAGGAAAAAACGTGGAAAACATCGAATCATATAGACCGATCTCGCTGATGAATCAGGATGTAAAGATTTTTACTGCGGTTTTGGCCAATAGGTTAAATAAATTTTTAGGTAGCTATATTCAAAAAGATCAAGCAGGGTTTTTGCGAGGTCGGTACATGTCGGACCTGACAAGGAGGATACTTGACATGTCAATCATTGCACAGCAGCAAAGAGATCACACAGGTTTTATTTCATTAGATATATTCAAAGCTTTCGATTCCATCCAGTGGATTACCATAAAACAAATTATAGTAAAATATGGATTCGGTTCGAAATTTTGTGGAGTAATTGGGCAGTTATATCAAAGGGGATCAGCAAGAGTAAAAATAAATGACGAATTAACAGAGGAAATTAAGTTGGAAGCTGGCACAAGACAAGGGGGTCCACTATCATCTTCACTGTTTATAATGGTCATGGAATTAATTGCTAATGTGGTAAGAGAAGACACAGACATGATAGGTTTAAATGGGATAAAAATTAGCCAGTATGCAGATGACACATTATTAACGTTAAAAAATCCCGAAAAGTCATTGGAAAAAGTATATGCACACTTAGAAAAATTTTATAGGGTGACGGGGCTTAAAGTTAACTGGGACAAATCAGAGGCAATTTTTTTTAATGGGAATGTTGAAGCACAAGAAGTTATAAAATCCAGATTTAAACTACAGATTAGGTCTAGTATTAAGTATTTAGGAATAAACATTTCAAACAAGTACGATGATTTAAAGAGATTGAATTATGACAAATTGGAAAAGGAGTTAAAGGAAAAGATTATAAGATACAAAAAACTAAATTTATCCTGGTTTGGTCGAGTATCGTTGTGTAAAATGAAATTGTTACCTAAAATAAATTTTTTATTTGATACTCTCCAAATTAATATTAAAAGGAAGGAACTAAATGTATTTCAAAATTTAATAAATAATTATTGCAATAACGGGAAAAAAGCTAGAATATCGAAAACGTTGTGGTATCTTTCACAAAAAAAGGGTGGTTTAGGAATCCCGAACATCACAAATTATTATTGGGCATTTCAACTGAAAAATATTTGTAAAATTTTAATAAGGAAAAAATTGATATGGGGGGAGATTGAATTACGTGAAAAATTGGGAGACGAATCACTAATATTTCTAGGCAAAGAAACAGTTAAAATTAACACCGCGAATAAAATGCTAAAGACACTCTTTAGAACATGGACACTATTGAAAAACAAATTATCCCCAGGGTTATCACCAATTTTGGAGTTAAGGGATTTAAAATCATTCCCACTACTCTTAGACCATAGGACTGAAGAAATAATGAAAAGATATAAAGTAACTTTATTAAAGGAATGGTTAGATGTTTGTGAGGATGAGGAGAAAATGTCAGAAATGTGTAAACAGTTGAAACTAAATTGGCTTCAAGTTGCCGCACTGAATAGTTGGAATAAAAAATACAGGGAAGAAATAGGCTTAGGCAGGAACATGACAAAATTTGAGGAGCTAGTATATAAGTTAAGAAATGGTCAAATAGAAATTAAAGGATTAGTTAGTAAATTATATAAAGTATTGGATGATTCTAACAAATCCCAAAAAGCATTAAGAGGAATATGGGAACAAGATTTAAATGTTAAAATCACAGATGAATTTTGGAATAGAAAGTGGAAAAGAAGAATCATGAAAACGTTATCAGTAAGGATTAAGGAGCATAACCACAAGTTATTATGGAAATGGTATATGACCCCTGTGCGATTACATTTAATTGACAAGACAAAATTAAATATATGTTGGAGGTGTAAGGAGGATATAGGAACGTATGAGCATATGTGGTGGGGGTGTAAGAAGTTGAAGCCATTCTGGACGAGTGTAGAGTATGAAATTGGGAAAATTTTGAATGAAAAGGTTAAATTGGACGCAGTTATAGTATTACTAACGGATGTTGATAAGGTGGAATATAGTAAAAGGGAATTAATGGCAGTCATGTTATCAGGTGCCAGACACTGTATAGCGCGGCAATGGAAGAATGATGTCACTCCAAAAATTGACGAATGGTACAATGAGTTATGGACTATTGCTTTAAACGATAAGCTCACCTGGGAACTAAATTTAAGAAAAGGACTAATAAAAGAAAATAAATTTCAGGACACTTGGAGATGTTTTATAGACTATATACTGCATAAGGATCAAGGTCAGAAGCCAACGCCGGATCAGCATTCCTTTTTGGAAAGGAATCATATAAGAATTAAGTAACTCTGTCCCATATGGCAATGTAAATAGCACATGGTGAATGTCTTCTATTAAGTTGATGTGTTTGTTTTTGTTATTATGTAATGTGTAGATTTAAATAAAAAATTTTAAAAAAATTTAAAAAAGAAAAAAAAACCATAGTGAAAAATTCAACCATGGTTATCAAGGAAAAGATGAAGAACCTCATCCACCTTTCTGTTCCACTAAGATTTGCCAACTGGTTGAGAGAGAAGGGTTTAGAACCAGAGCTTCTGCAGTGGTCCTAACACCACCAGTATTCTGACCCTAATAAAAACTGTGTAAGAGACAGAAACTGCTGCTGCCTCCTGGTTGCTGAATGCTCTCCCTCTAGGACTCTGGCCTGTTGATATCCTATGGGCTAATACCTTCTAGTTGGACAAAGGCATTGCTTTAAATTGGCTGACTCTACCTTCCACTCCCACTGACATTTGCCACCTTGGCTGAAGGAGGATTTAAAATCAGAACTCCTGACCAAAAAGATACGACAATTCTACTCAGTCAAAAGCCTTAAGACATCACATGAAAGGATAGCAGGGTGCTGATACGCATTAGAAAATAGGATACAACAGATGGCATGTACTAAATGCTGATTCAACACAAAACCAACTTAATCAGGGCAAATACAGTTTGGAATAAACTTTATAATCTGGGCAGCAAAAATCCCAGCTAACATCTTCAAACTCAGATTATATAAAGCAATAGTTCTTTATGTAGACACTTAAAACAAACCCTCACATTCCATGGGGATAGCTACTGTAGATACCTAAATCCTAGCAGATATTCCCCTCTCCCACCATTCAAAATATCATTAAATAAATGACACATATAAGAGAGAAGTGCAGCACTGAAGACCTTAACAATTTCTCCTGAAAGCTATTCATTCTGGGTTGGATGCTTTTTTGGTTGGATGCTTTTTACAGTTTCTTTAAATTCATGTTCCATAATGAGGCTATTTAAACTCCGTTTATGATAGACTTTAGCTGAAGTGACCTAAAATATTGTTTCAAATTTACTCACTTAGTTCAGAATGGTATATCTGTTCATGTATACAGTATCTTCAAAAGGCAAATTAATATTTTTAGGGACATAGTCCTATTGTTCTATCTAACTGCAGCAATTGTAATTTTTACTCTTTTCATAAGGGCTCTCAAACTAAGTTGCAAGTTCTTATTACCAAGATAATAATCGGGTCTGCTGTGGCTCAGTGGTTAAGAAGCTCACCTTGTTAGCTGGAAGGCTGGCAAGTCAGCAGTTCGAGACCCAGATACTGCATGATGGATTGAGCGCCCATCTCTGTCCCAGCTCTTAGGGACATGAAAGGAGACTCATTTGGGCATTCCCTGAGCGGAGGTTCTTCTGCAAAAATCCTTTCAACCCAGAATAATTTCTGACACAAAATTATTATTAGCAAGATCACAGTACTGCCTTTTATTAATATTTAGATCTTAGCCAGGTCCAAAGCATCTATTTCAGATACAGTACAGCATCAAGCTATCAACATTGATTTTATTTTTCATATTGTCATACCTCACTGAGCTGAGTCATCTTCAGGAGGAGAAGATGATTTTTTGAAGCCAGTAGACAATGGGAATGTGATGGCCCAGTTGGCAGCATTCTCTCAGGTGGAGAGGGCAGAAGCCAGTACTGGCAGAAAGGACTCAGAATACAAAAGGAGCCTGACTGGTGTATGGGCTATCTTCCCAAAGGAACCAGATAGCCCCTGGTGTTTATACAGAAACAAATATAATGCCTCAAACTCAAAGAGTCTCCTGATAACAATTTGAAATGCGTGGATGCCTGGAAGAAGCATGTTAAGAGCTCTAAATTATGCTATCTCAGTTAGCTGGCTGTGGAAGACAAACATTTAAACATACAGTATTCCCATTCATGATTTCTGCCTTCCCAGACTTCTTTGAACTCCCAAAATTCAAAATGTCTGATAACAATGTTTCTGCTTCCTTCATGTTTGATAAGGTGGCTGGTTTAGTGGACTGAACATTTGGCTTGCTTTGCAGACGGTATAAATAGCAACCTCATTCTCAGAAACAAACTGGTCTTGATGGTGCCACCATTGCCCTTGCAGCCTGCCAACATCAATCATATGCTTGTGATCCTCCGACAGATAGGAAATTATCTCTAGAAGATCAAAGGGGTTTTCCCTTCTCTTTTCCTCACTCTCACAATAGTGCTTCTGAGCTACTAAATTGTATATTGTCCACACATAAATGAGAGAAGATTTACAACAAAGGATTCCAGTACCCCAGAGAGATGGTTTTGGAGTGAGTAAGGTCCAGGTACCTGATCAGAAGCCAGTAGTTTGCTGCTATCAATTTACACTATGTGACTGGTCAAGCTCTGGGATTTATCCTAGAATAAGAGTAATGTCTGACAGAGTATAAAGCAAAGTCTTTGGCACCTGAATTTCTATACCTACCCTGTGTCTGCAAAATTGCAGTTTTTAGGAGATGAGTTATTTGGGACAGTTGACCTGAGAGTGTCAAGAAACTCACCAATCAGCCTGGCTTTCCAATACCTTTCCCACCTGCCCATGTTCTTTTACCCTGAGGCTGGAGGAATCCTCAGAAGATACATGGAAGGTTAAGGCCATTGATCAGCTGAGAGTGGTTTTCTTTGTGTAAAATCTGCTGCCACCACCTCCTTTACTTTATCAAAATAAAAAATATATTTTATAATCAATATTTATCTTGGTAGATTTAACCTGAATTGTCAAGGACTAGATTCAATTTGAGATATCCCTTAATCAAATTCATTTCCAAATGCTAGAATAGATGTTATAATTTTTATTAACAAGAAAGTAAGCAAAAAACCAAAAAGTAGATAAAACATGGGTAAAAGATGATCAAATTTCTACAAACCACACAGATGAAAAATACACAGTTAAGCACAAATAAAACATAACAAAATCTATCTCCTCTTATCTACACTTATTTTCCTATATGCACCTTAGATTCTTAGGAAAAAAGAAAGAAGTCCCTATCCTGTTCTTCCACAGGACAGCAATTCCTGAACCCAATCCTACTCCCGCAAGAGACATGGATGAAGGACATATTTTACCCCTGAGAATCCTACTTTTCTATAACAAGTGGCCATTTCTTTGGATGGCTCAGGCCATTCATTCTCAATGGCTCTGTATGGCTCCTAGTGGTCCCTTAATGTCTCTCTTACAGGAAGAGGTAGTTTGAAGAAACTGTCGGAACTGTTAGGCAGATAATCTCTAGTTGGCTCTCCATTGTTCTAACAAATACCTTTGCACCAGACAAACATTACCACCACCACCACCCTGTCAGAGTGCTCCTAAATGAGACACTTCACATTAATTTGTCTTTCATATTTCCTCTAAGCATTTACAGAGTGCATTTTCTCCTGATGAATGCCAACCCTTTAATTTCTTGACAGAGGGTGACTAGAGAATCTAACTTTGTTAAAATTGAAGCTCTAAAACAGGGGTTCCCAACCTATGGACCACAGCACCATTTTATCAGGCCTGCCACCGTTCCCAGAAGTAGAAGTGGAAGCGGACGCACTTACGTCAGCCATAAAACACGCCTACACATTCATAAACACACCCGCGGCTGTCATAAACATGGAAGTGGCTGCATTTGTGACAGCTGCAAATGTGCCTACTTCTGCTTCCGGGGTGTGTGGTCAGGCCTGCTCAGCTGTTGGGGGGGATGGCCAGGCCCACAGGGTAAAAAGGTTGGGAACCTCTGCTCTAAAACATAATTTTTAAAGCTTTTCAAAATAATGTCTTTTTTCCCCTATGCCACTATAAATTAAGATGGAGGATATATTGCAAATTCTTTTAGAAGACAACAAACAATACAAATAGAATTCATCTACTCATCAATCAGTTTGCTTTAAGTTAACATGAAATCAAATTTTCTATAACATAAGAAGCCAAAAAGAAGAAGAAGCCAGGGCAGGTTGAGGGCTTCGCCGCCCCTCCCCCTGTGCCCACGCCAACGGCCGGGGGAAGAAGAAGCCAGGGCAGGTTGAGAACTTCACCACCCCTACCCCTGTGCCCACGCCAATCGCTAGGGGAAGAAGCCAAGGCAGGTTGAGGACTTCGCTGCCCCTACCCCTGAGCCCACACCAATGGCTGGGGGAAGAAGCCAGGGCAGGTTGAGGAATTCGCCACCCTTCCCCCTGAGCCCCCATCAACATATTGTATTGTAATGTAATGTATTGTTTGTAAGCTGCCTTATAATGAACTAATAAATAAATAAATTCACTGACATAAGTTTATTTATACAGAAAATCTTTCTTTCTCTACCAATCTCTTACATAAGATATGGATAGCAAATTATGTTTGTGCTTGTTTTAAACAGAACAGCAAACATTCTCAAACATCTAATAACAAACTAGTTTTGTCTGTTACAGGAAAGATTATGCAAAATCCTTTTAAAAGTGGAACTTTAACCATTCAAAATTAGTTTTAAACATATGATATACAACAAACTAAAATACTTACTTGGACAGAAGCATATAGTGACAACTGAAAAATGGCCAGGATAGAGAATCCCAGTATACAAACTAAATTTGAAGATACCATCATCTACTGCTTTCCCTGCAGCATCAAGATCAAGCCTCCATTTTAATTGTTTATTCGAAATGTTGTTAAGATACAGCTTCTGTAAAAAGATGTAGAGAAAGCCGGGTATATTGTCAGTATCACTATATAAGACAGACTTGATAACCAACTTTAAAGATATATGTATTAAAAGTTCCACCCATAAAGGCAAGCATATTTTACACCAGGGATTCTCAACATTTTTCAGCCGTGGGCAAGACCATGCCCCCTCAGACAGCTGAGCAGGTGGACTAGTGCTATAAAATGCATCCATGGCCATCGTAAATGTATTTACAACAGCCATGGACTCAGTTATGGCTGTCATAAACATGTTTACAAGGCAATAAATTAGTCCATTGCCAATTCCATTGGTGGTAGTGGGGTGGGGGGCAGCTGCAGTGAGATCAGGGGCCAGATTATTTGGCACTATAGGCTAGATATGGCCCATGGGCCGTAGGTAGTGAACCCCTTTCCTATACATTCTAGTAGATGCCAACATCCATTTGTTCTAGTCACTGTTTAATGGTAAGAAATGGTGGTAAGTATTTATTCATCACAAAGAAAGTGACAGATCCCCCACATCTGCTCTAGAACAAGAATAAACAACTTTGTTGTAGTGGGGTGTTTAGACTATTTAATGTCATTAGCAAATACCTATTTCTTTTGCTGAGCAGAAGCTAAATAGCTGCACTGAAATTAATAAACAACCCACTTACAAAACACTACAATTGATGTGCACTCATAGTAATATCCCAGAAAACCTTTAAATTAAAGATTTGATTGTGTTGTTTTTAAAACTTTGTAAAGTTTTGTAAGCTACCTAGCATAGGAACTCATGTACCTAGATAGGAGGGGTAGAAATACAACAGACAGACAGACAATCACTGTTTGGTGAATATCAATTTGCATCCCAGGATATCTAATATTAATGCAGGAGTGAAT
This sequence comes from Bradypodion ventrale, assembly GCA_035047345.1. Taxonomy (NCBI): domain Eukaryota; kingdom Metazoa; phylum Chordata; class Lepidosauria; order Squamata; family Chamaeleonidae; genus Bradypodion; species Bradypodion ventrale. Next base: position 277,507,100 of record JAWDJE010000003.1, read on the forward strand.
TTCTTATGATGAGAGACAGGGATCAAAGTTTCAGGAAAACCAAATGAAAGAAATCTAAATACATTTACCATTATTCTGCAAAAATACCTATGAGAGTTTATTTACTTTCATTAAGTTGTCTATCAAGATTTGCACAACTAGCTAACAATGGAAGTGGAAGCCTGGCATGCGTGACTATTTTGGAGGTGGCAACAGTATTGTTTATATGAAGTGTAACATAATTTTTAATACAAAATGAAAATACTATTTTAAAGTATAACCAGCTAGGGCTAGTTGCAAAAGTCTCTGTAGCTGAAGTTTACTCCAGAATTCAGGCTTCTGAATTACCTAATTTTGCAAAGAGTTGTTTTTACCATAAATCAGAAGTTAAGAAATATGTCAATTGTGACAAATCTCTATTTTTAAAAATGGATTATAATTACCGGTATATCTAACATGCTAAGAAATCTTGATCTTTATTTAGGCCCTTATAAATACACCAAAATTTGTTTCTGTAGCTAATTTCCTAAATCTCACTTGCCAACCTTCTTCTGTAATTCCATTTTCTTATAAGAGTCACTTTAAAGTCCTTAACAGGTTATGTTCCTTCCCTTTTCATAGTTTTTGTTTGGAAGCTTTTGCTTGTACGTTAAAATAGCCACTATTTAATGTTACCAGGCACACCTAAAATGTGCATAATTTCAATTATGGCTTATTGAAAGAACTCAACTTCATAAGCAATAGTTAAAACAACAAAATGCAAACACTAAGAAGCAGAAGTTACTTGTAACTGTGCTGAAAGAAAGGCAAAAAGTCCATATATGGCAGAGATTTGCATTCGCTGGTTCATAAATCATTATGTCTGAGAGGTGCATCCTATATCTTTTCCTCTAATATCTTTCTTCATCCTCTACTTCCTCTCTTTTCCTCATATATCTGTGTATTCAAATCAGTGGTGGGATTTAGCAGGTTCGCCCAGTTTGCCAGAACCGGTAGCAGAAATTCTGGCTGGCCCCACCCATTCATGTTTTGAAATAACACAGGGTTTTCCCCCTGGCCAAGCCCACCATTACACACCCACAGAGTAGGAACCATATTTTCCGGCGTATAAGGCAACTGGGCATATAAGACGACCCCCAACTTTTCTAATTAAAATGTAGAGTTTGCAATATACTCGCTGTATAAGACTACCCCTCTTCCAACGGCGACGTCTTCAGAGCCTCCCGGACTGGGGATGGCTCCCTTTATCTCCCCGCCGGTGGAGGGGGTGGGGAAAGCGTGGCTGTGGTGGATACTTTTCCCCGCCGCTCAGCTGGTCCTCCTCCTCACCACCACCCCAGCCGGGGGGTGAGGAGGAGGAGGACCAGATGAGCGGCGGGGAAAGCCATCCACCGCTGCCGCCACGAGGCCTCCGGAGCCAGGGGCCTCCCGGAGACCACAACCCCCAGCCGGGGGGTGAGGAGGAGGACCAGCTGAGCGGCGGGGAAAGCCATCCACCACCACCGCCGCGAGGCTTCCGGAGCCAGGGGCCACCCGGAGACCACCACCCCCAGCTGGAGGTGATGAGGATGACCAGCTGAGCGGCGGGGAAAGCCATCCCCTACCGCCACCGCGAGGCTGGGGGTGGTGGTCTCCGGGCAGCCCCTGGCTCCGGAGGCCTTGCGGCGACGGCAGTAAATGGGTTTCCTCACTGCTCAGCTGGTCCTCCTCATCATCATCACCACCACCCCGGCTGGGGTGGTGGTCTCCAGGCAGCCCCTGGTTCCGAAGTACCCGGCATATAAGATGACCCCCAACTTTGGCACAGATTTTTCAAGGTTAAAAAGTCATCTTATACGCTGGAAAATACAGTAGTTTAAAAAATTGAATCCCACCACTGATTCAGATATAAAACTACAAGTAGGGATTTGCTACTGTATGTTGTTGCTTCAAAAAGGAAATCTGTCATCACCATTGTGAAATTCGCTTTTCTTGCCTGAAGACTACCTGAGTGGACCATAACCGAAGAACAGAATAATTGTGCAGTAGAACTGGAAAATTTTGCTCATCTCTGTAACAGACCTACCTTTATGTTATTGCTGTCACTTACAACACCCAAGTTGATGGTTCTCATACTATACTGGAATGTGAGGTCTAAAGGAGAAACCTGCAGTGGTGGCTGTAGTACTGTCGATGAAAACAAACGGATAGACTGTTTAGCCCCACAACAAACGCTTCTACAAATATTTGTTTTTGTCAAAACCTATTCCTAGTTCATACATTCCTTAAAGTGAAACACATGCACTTGAATAAATCAATAACACTACAGCATAACATTCATAACATAGTGATATACAGTAGTTGTGTTAAATTTAAAATGTCTGCTTAAGCAACATTTTGACTCAGTTTCAACAGGACAAATCTATTTCTTAGAAACTAAATTTCAAAGACTCAGGTAGATTATGCTTCCTGCTCCCCATCACAAATGGCTGACATCTCCACTTCCTGCATTCTAAGCATAATTTCCCATGGCATCTCAGGCAACTAACTGTGGTTAGTACAGTAGACCCTCGCATAACAACGTAACCTGGTTCCCCAAGTAGTGTTGCTAAGTAATTTTTGTTGTTATGCGGGTTTCTATGGAGTTTCCCGCCTAATGACGTTTTTGTCCAGATAATGATGGTTACTTTAGTGTTGTTTTCCGGACAACGACACTAAAATGTTGTTATGCGGGAGAACACGTAGTGCATAACGATGCGTCGTTAAGCGAAAATTATGCTATCTGAACACGTTGTTATGTGAGGGTTGACTGTACTTTTGCTTTCAAGTCAGAATTTGAACTCATAACTTGAAGCAAATATGTAACGCTGGAAACATTCTAAAGAAGAACTTGCACATTCAAGTATCACAGGAAACTGTGGTAAAAGAAAAACAAAGGGAAAAATGAATGTTCTGGGTCTCTAACATGATCCTAGCTTTGAAATTTGTAGCATACCCATAGGCTTCAAACTATCACTTGGAAGACTGGCATCATGATTGCTGAACCAGGCCTGTTTTAACTTAAATTTTACATCCAGAGTTACTAGAAAGGAATTGAATTCAATAATACTGAACAATAAATATGCCAGATTACTTCTGAATCCATCTCATCTAAATCAAGATAAACTCAAAATTCCCATTCCTTTCAAGTAATCAAGGATAATTTGTAATTTTTTCATGTTACAACTAATTACAGTATTACTTTTCATTTAACAGTGATTGCTATATAAAAATGAATGGATTAAAGTATTAAATGCATGCAAAAATTTAGATGAAATTAATTAAAACTGTAATTCTATGCATATACAGTACTGAAAAGAGTAAGTCTCATGTTGAACTCAGCAAGATGTCTTTCTGTGAAAACATGCACAGAATCAAGGTGCCTATCTTATTATCAACAAGATTAATAAGTGTTCTGAAAACAGGTTTCTCTGAACATAAAACTATTAATACAAAATCTTAACACAGCATGTATCCTTGGTGACAACAGACTACCACATGGACAAGAGGATTCCCCAGTCCCTTTCCAAGGACATTCACACTCTTCCAGATCTGCACCAGAGTCACCTCCAGACCTATGCAACAGATCGGCAGGATGAGGTATGCAGAGGATTCAGTTCTGCCAAGCATGTGAAATAAAACATATACAATATCCCAATATTCAGAGAAAAGAAAGAAAATAACAACATTAATATAAGACAGCCTCTGTTCACTTCAAGGAAGTTATCTTTTCTAAGATGGTGACTGGTTTTCTGAATAAAGCAAGGATGTACAAAATACAGTCTTCCAGATAAATTTAATTGCTATTCTGCTGGCTGAAGTTTCCAATATTCCACTTATGACTGCTCTAGCTAGGGAAGATGAAAGTGGAAATCTAACAATATGTGAATTAACACATTTCATCCATCCCTAGGATAAAGAAAATGCAGTAAATCTATTCTACCTGGATTTTGATAAGGCATCTACAGCAATAAATACATTATTAGCCATCAACTCAGAAAATGCTGGATTCAATACATGCTTTGTCCAAGGAGTAACTAACTGGTTGAAGATGGAAACTATTTTTTTTAAAAAAATAGGAACTGTGTAGTTGGAGGTCAGTTCTGAATATATATTTTTGTGCACACTAGTGGAAAATGTGTTGTGCATGTGGAAAGGGGGAGGGAAGATTTGTATTATAAGGATCTTTTGGCGTGCAGTGTATCTCTGCATGCTATTAGCTTGGATTGGATCCTATCTTCTCTGACAGAAGTTCCATTCACATAACATGGCTCTTTCATTTCCATCTAAGCTCCTTATACTCCCTGAACCATCATTCCTGAGGCTGGACAGGCAGTTAAAAAAACTGGCTGAGATGCATTACAGGAGCTGCTGCAGGAGGCAGGAAGCAAGGACATGTCTGCTTGAATGAGCAGAAGTGTCTGTTGGTGTTACAAACACATCTTTGAAGCCAGTTCTCATACAAGGAGCAGCAAAAGACAGTTTACAGTGTTTGACCATGTATCAGGGAGTGTGTTACAGCATAAGAATTATTAATAAAAATACAGGGATATAATATAAAATTCTAGACAGCCATACACATATTTTAAGAGTGAGCTCATGCAATGTCTTACACAAGAGCTTGCAGAAGATGAAACAATTCTTCTGGATGTAACCATGTCAGAAGCAGTAGACAGAAGACCATTCTTTGCAAACATATGACATGATTTTCCCCCCCAATAAATCTAAGTGTTAACAATTTATTTACATGGAATAGTCATCAGCATAAGGTGATGTTTGCCCCAGTCTTGGTGGCTGCAATTCTTAAGCATCAAATCCCGCTAGAATCTGAAGGGTCTCACATTTTCAGATCGCTGTACTGCTCCCATGCTGGATTATGTCTGTTTGTCACTAGACAGTGTCAGTATGTTTCATACTACTTTTGAAAGATAAATATCTATTATTGATGCTGTGTGAGAAAATCAATGTTGTTGTTCAGTCACACAGTCGATTCCGACCCTTTGCAACCCTATGGACCATTGTCCTCCAGGCACCTCTGTCTTCCACCAGCCCACCCAGCTCCTCCGCCCGCCCAGCTCTGTGCCCACAATACCACCTAGCCATCTCATCTTTGGCCTCCCCCTTCTTCTTTTGCCCTCCACTTTTCCCAGCATCAAGGCTTTCTCAAGTGAATCCTCCCTTCTCATTTGATGTCCAAAGTACTTCAGCTTCATCTTTACTATTTGCCCTTCCAATGAGCAGACAGGGTTGATTTCTTCTAATATTGACCTATTTGTTCTCCTCATTCTCCTCGCTGTCCAGGGGACTCTCAAAACTCTCCTCCAACACAACATTTCAAAGGCATCTATTCTACCCTATTCTTCAATAAGGTAAAGGTAAAGGTTTCCCTTGCTCGAAAGCCAGTCGTATATGACTCTAGGGTGCAGTGCTCATCTCTGTTTCAAAGCCAAAGAGCCAGCGCTGTCTGCTTCTGCAGACGTTTGCGTGGTCATGTGGCAGGCATGACTAGACACCGGAGCACACGGAACACTGTCACCTTCCCACCGAAGTGGTCCCTATTTATCTACTTGCAATTTCTTGCTTTCGAACTGCTAGGTTGGCAGGAGTCCTGCAGTACTCGGGAATCGAACTGCTGCCTTCCGCTTTCCAGTCAGCGTCTTATCCACTAGAGCCACTGCAGCCTCTTAGAGCCACTGCAGCCCCTTCAATAGGGTAATAAAAATTTGTGGCAACAGAGGACACACTCAATGTAAAAAAGATGTGGGTTCTTATCATGATTGAATGACCTTGCAAATTTGAAAAGCGGTGTAGAATGTAGTGGTGTTAAGTTTATGTATCAATGAGAAAATGTCAAAGGTATAAGAAGAAATTGCACATAACCACATAATTAATCACATAAAGCTTGGAGAGGAAATAGACTTTCCCAGCATCAATATAAGTATTTCTGACCCATTCTGTTTGGGTGGTTTTGTCCTTAACAGGAAATTAAGCCCTGCTATCTTTGCAAAGAGCCTTTCTTGCTAGTAGAGATAGAAAGCACTAGAACCAGTCTATTAATACAAATCAATAATTACATGATTTTTTTGTATTCTCCTTGGAGTTGTTGTTGTGGCAACTGTCATACTGACCACTGACACTTTAAATTTACCAATTATAATCCACCAATTTAACCTGACTATCAAGGGGTAAATCAAATCCACAAATACTGGCCAGAATCTATTAACATTGGCAGAGGGATCATGTAACTTACCAACATTAATGGATAAGGTCCTAGACCCCATCAGTCGTGTATCTTATCAAACACCTAGTCATGCATCTGACACATTTTCAGTTAGCTACAATTAACTACAATAAGGCAAGCTGACCGACTGACCTTCCAGTCATCAAGTTCAGCATCTTAACCACTAAACCACTGCAGTACCCCAATCAGTTACTAAAACAGAGTAAAACCGCATCTTGATTATGATGTGTTTCACTTAAACACATTTCGAACCTATTATGTTCCATAATTTCAAATATAATGGGAAACTGTTAGTCCTAAATCAGAAGATTCGCATATTTCTTCCCTGAACAGAAAGAGGAGAGGGATGGAGGAGCACATGCACCTGACATTTGTGCTGGCATGTTCCAACAACAGAGGCACAATGTGTTATTACATCCAAGTGCATCATAAGTAGCTTGGAATTGCAAGAACTGATTAGGAAAAGCCTGACAGGTGGATGAAAGAACATTGGACCAGACAGCTCTTAAGTCCTTTCCAACTCAGTACTACTCTAGTGTTAGAGTAAATTATCAAAACAAGTACAGTAGTCACTTCAGCTCAAGCCAGCACTGCTCTACCAATACAACCAATTTGCAGGATCACCAACCAACAGGAAGAAAAGAATAAAGGTTGCATCTATCAATTTAAATAGAACAGAAGAGTTTAAAAATACTGTATTTTCTGGCGTATAAGACTACTTTTTAACCCTGAAAAATATGTGCCAAAGTCGGGGGTCGTCTTATAGGACAGGTACTTAACAGCAGCTTGTTTCCCCTTGCTTCATATGTCCGCCGCATATGGTGGGGGGTGCCGCGGCCGAGTCCCTGCTCTGTGCGGGGAGTATGAAGCAAGGGGAAGCAAGCTGCACACATCTTCCTGTACCTCGAGGAGGAGAACGTGAGCGTGGATTGGCTCTCCACCAGAACCTGCCCATTCGACTCGGAGGGCTGCGCATCTTCGGGTTGAGTGTGGGTTAATTTTTATTTGGTGTGCATTGGAAGAGAGGTAGTCTTATACGGCAAGTATATTCCAAACTCTATATTTTAACTGGAAAAGTTGGGGGTCGTCTTATACGCCCAGTCGTCTTATACGCCGGAAAATACAGTAATTACTCTGCTTTAAGACCCTATAAACATCGGATAGCATAACTTTGATAACAAAATAGCTCATATGTCAATATAGTTTGAGGTCAGAGCACAAAGAATATCAACTAGGTCTTTGAATAGAAAATTTCAAGATATAGTACTTGAATCAAAAAAGCAGCTGTTGCCATCTTCTATGTACCTCTACTTAAACCATTTATCAGTTTATCTCTACATACAATGCTGATGCTGGTGATGGCTCTTAAACTACGGGAAAAACATACAAGCTGTCACTTGCTACAAACACTGTGGTCATGTCAGAAATCCACCTTTTTCCTTTTGTCACGTGGGTTTCTTCAAGAGAAAGCACTAAGAAAACATGGTATGCCATGTTCTGGACATTCATGCCTAGATTTGCTTCCCCGATTTACATACCAGTTGCTTGAACTTTACACACTTGGGTAGGCACATTCAATGGCTGAGGCCGTGGGACAATGATATGCTTTACTGAGCCAACATGACTTGCCCTTTTCTTGGTCGGTGAAGTTAGAATTTCGCCAACATTAATGTCTATTGGAAGATTGAAGTCATATGCTGCCACCTAGAGGGTGAATAAAAAAATTATTACTTTTTTTACTGATGGCAAAAGAATAGAAGACTTTACTGGGAAATAAAATGAATGCCTGAAGCCAGAAAACTCTGGTTTTGCAAATAGGCCTCCATTTCATATAAGCAAAATACAAAATCAGGGAAATGTTCCATATTTGCCATTTTTCACCAGCAAAGTGGAGGAAAATGTTGGTACATGTAAATACCTCTAATTCTAAAAGAGTGGAAGTAAATACTGAGAGTTAGAATGAATATTCATTTAATATATTTGTAACTCTATGTTCTTCATTCATTCTGCACATGCTTAGAATACTGCTGCACATGATTTAGCAGAAGCTCATGTATGAGCACGGATAGTGAGAAGTGAAAAACAAACAAAACTCTTCACCAAGTACAATTTAGAGCTGGTCGGTAAATTAAAAAAGATGTGCCTGGCTAATTCTTTTCTGCAAGGCTCTGACTCACTACATTGAGATCGATATTTAGTCCTTTCTCAGCTTTAGGAGTTAATTTTTGAACAGCTGTCAGGATGTAATATATGACACTCAAACGATGACCGTAGAGCATTACAAAACTTTTGGCCAGAAAGCATGTAAGTCTAGCACACAAGAGGATAGGAAGTCGCCTTGGCGAGGGGGCAGCATTAGAAATATGATCAAATAAATAAATAATAGGAGGACATTTTCATGGGAAGGAGAGGTGCAAAGTGGTTATACTCATCTGTATAATTTATTGTTATTTATTTAAAGTATTTCTATCTTGCCCTTCTCCTAAAAGACCTAAGACAACTATAAAATGTACCACAACACCTTACAAATGAGCAGTAGGTTCTATTTTCTTAAAGCAATAATACAAAGTTGCAACACTGAAGAAACAATTGACATAAGTGAACAATATTTTAATTTTAGTTTTGAACTCATTCAAATTTGTTAAGATATATAGTAACAGTGATTATGTCTAGACTGAATATATAAATATGATTAAAAAGACACTTTGTTATGTGACTGTTAGAAATTAGTTGCCTTTGCTTCTTCTTTCTGTGAAGAGACCAATAATTAACTTTTTGATTGTAATATAGAAAAAGCAGAATGACTACACTTAGTTCAGAAATCACGGCTGCAAGCAATATTTAAAATAACATGAAAATAGAGTATTGTTGTAATTGGTAAAATGAAGAAAATCTTGGCAACAAAGGAGAAATAATATGTAGCATAGAAAAGAATGTAGCTAATAGGATGACACTGAACAGTGGTAAGAAAAATCAGGGATAACACCCTTAATCCATGCCAAAAATGGAATAAATTATAAACAAAAAGGGCTGATATTGCAATTAAGGCTAACTGATAAAGAAGTGTGAAAGGTCTGCTTATATGCCACCATTAAAGAGCAAATTTCTTTAATTACTGAGAACTGCAATTCATCACACCAGCGACAGCTTTTCATAACTGTAATTTGCAAATTATCTTATGTGATAGGTCATCAGGAAAAAAGATATAGCCTTTGTTTGTAAATACCTGTATAATTGCTCAACCGCAAAGATGTGCCTGAAACACAATTCTGGAATATTTTAATGATGCCTACCAGTACAATACAACTTAGCTTTGACAGTACCATATTGTTTGTTGACCCTTGGGAAAAGAATTTTTCTATGGGAGAAGATAATGAACTAAGTGTGAATGTATTGAAAAAGCAGGCAACAGAATTGAATTGATACTGACAATAAAAAGTCCAGGTCCTGAACCTTGAGCTGTTAGTTGTACCCATTCCATAGTATTTCTGAACTGTGTATCTGTCAAACAAACTGGACTTGATCCACGAAAGCTAACATCAAAGTACAGAAGTTAGTCTTTAAGGTGCCACAATGTTTTTTGTCTTGTTTTGTTTATTCTTTGATATCCTTGCACAAACAGAACTACCATTTCAAAGAAATCTGTACATGTTTTCCTTTCAAGCGTCTATAGCAGTGCTTCTCAACCTTTGGTTTTTGGACTTCAATTCCCAGAAACCTAAGTCAACTCCCCAAAACATTGATCAGCCTAAGTACTGGCTTAGGCTTCTGGGAATTGGAGTCCAAAAAACAAAGGTTGAGAAGCACTGGTCTATAGCAAAGTAAAGTAATTCTTGCCAAATTTTGAAGAGACATTCCAAAAAGTCAAGCTCACATTAAGGTTAGGATTTTATTTTTATTCTATTTTATTGTGAAGTTTGATATTTGGAGCAAAAATTCTTATCTGGAAAGAAGCTTAGCTTCTTCGTGCCAAAATTACACAAACACAAACAACTCCTCCCTCAGACTTGACAGGTGCTTTGCCAAGATGGACTACATCTATTTATTTATCCAATTTGTATAGCCGCCCAACTCAAAGCAACTCTGGGCAGCTCACAACATTAAAATCAACATAACATTCTAAAACATTAAAAACCCATTAAAAACCCAATTAAAAATACTACAAGAATTAAAAGAGCGAGGGAACAATATTGCTATATTAGCCAGCAGGCCGGGGTCACCACATCACAGGTGCCCCACACCTGCTTTGCCAGCCAGGTTGTTAGTTCTTTCCTGAAGGGCAGCAACTCCGTCTGGAGTCGTAGCTCAATTGGCAGGAGGTTCCATAGGGCCGGAGAAGACACAGAGAAGGCCCTCTTAGATGGAACAATAAGATAGCCCCTCCGGTCTGCTCTGGTGGGATGGACAGGTGTTCTTGGGGTGACACAGTCTCTAAAAGTATCCTGGCCTACATCTACATTGCACTATAAGTTGATTCCTTTAAAAGTGACTCCAACATAACTTACTCCTGCAACAAAATATGTCCACAATTAAGTAAAATCTAAGCAAAGAACTTCAGGCAATCCTTTTCTGTTTTTCATTTTAATATTCTCACGGGATATAAAGGCATTTTAAGAGATTGATGAATATTTATTATTATTATTTTAACTGGAAAATTATATCTCGGGGGTGAATGGAGAGCTGTTGTAGCATAATGGTCTTGAAAGCACATATTTTAACATAAGAGACCTCATAGGGGGGGGGGAACCCTACATCTCCAATTAAATTTTGCACTGTAAATACATCCCTGTTCACAGACAGTTCATTTGGTCAAGGTTTTTCCTGTTTTAGGCAATGATAAAAATTATTTATTTAATTATTTAATAATTATAACACTGAATTTATTGTAGAAAAATTTCTCACTCAAGTTTGCAATCAGAAAGGGGCAGTGGTGGGCAGCTACCGGTCCGCCCCGGTCCGCGCAGTGGGGGGGGAGTAAAAATTTCTAGTGGCCACGCCTACTTCCCCACTTTTGCATGCGTGCCAAGCCAAGCCAGCATTTTCTGCTTTGAAAGTGGAGGCGGCAGCAGAGTGGAGGTATCGGGCAGGCCTTCAGCTACGGCGGGCGGTCGCGGTTCCCTCTTCCTCTCCTCACTGGGACCATGGGGGGGAGGCGGCAAGAGCATTTTTCTTTTTTTTTCCTGGACCAAGGGGGCAAGGCAGGCATGGCTGCAGCATGGCCCGGACTCAAACCCACCACCGTTGCTTCTGGTTCCTTTGTCTGCCTGCCCGACGCCGAAGCTCCTCTGCCATTCGCCTCCTCCACTGCTCTGCCCAATGACGACCCGTCTCTGATGAGGGGCTGCTTAAGCACCGCCACCGAGACCACCAAGGGCCTCAGCCACGAGGCCTCCCCCTCCGCCTCTCCGCCACCATGCAGTCAGCAGCAGAGCGGAGGCCTACTGAGCCATGGTGGCGAAGAGGTGGAGGAGGCCTCATGGCTGAGGCCCTCGGAGGTCTCAGTGGCGGCACGGTGGCGACCTTGCACCAGAGGCCCTCAGCAGCCCCTCATCAGGGGCTGGGGGTAGGAAGAGGAAGATGTTCCTGCCTCTCCCCAAGGGCCCAGGGAGGAGAGGAAAAGGAAACCATGATTGCCTGACGTGGCTGGCCTGGGCCCGGGGGGGAGGAAGATGGGCTGTCTTCCCCGCCACCGCTTGGGCATTGCTGCCTCCGCTGCCCCCCCCCCAATGGTCCCAGGGCGAGGAGGAAGACTGAGGTCAGCTGCCCGACGTGGCTGCTTCCGCCCAACAATGCTTCCCGATGATGCTTCTGCCACTTGGGCATTGCTGCCTCCGCCCATCCCCCCCCCCAGGTCCCTGGGCAAGGAAGAAGACTGAGCCGCGCCACCTTCTGAGCCGCTTGCCCCTTCTAGGTAAGTCTTTTTGTTTTGTTTACTTTGCTCTCTCTCTCTCTCTCTCTCTCTCTCTCTCTCTCTCTCTCTCTCTCTCTCTCTCTCTCTCTCTCTCTCTCTCTCTCTCTCTCTCTTTTTGGGGGGGGTCTGATGCAGTCTAAGGTTTTTTTGTTTCATTTACTCTGATATGCTTGAAACACATGGTACCATTTTAAAAGTTTTATTCTGTGCAAGCATATCAGAGAGTAAGCAAAACAAAAAGACAACGTACTAACTGTTGTATTTTAATGTGAGCTTTTGTGGATCAAGTTCACTGGCTCTTTGGCTGTAAACAGGGATGAGTACTGAACTCTAGAGTTGGATACGATTGGCTTTCGAGCAAGGGCAACCTTTACCTAATAACAGAAGATCCCAGTTTGGTATTCAAATTTGCTGTGGTTAGTAAAGGTAAAGGTCTCCCTTGCTCAAAAGCCGTTCGTATCCGACTCTAGGGTGCAGTGCTCATCTCCATTTACAGCCAAAGAGCCAGTGTCTGTGTTTGCAGAGGTTTTCATGGACATGTAGCAGGCATGACTAGATCACATGCCATCCCAGCAAGTCACATGCCTAGATTATGCACCGCCCACATATTTGGATGAGCCCACATATTTGGCTCCACCCACAGAGTTAGCCCCACCCACAGAGTGGTAGTAAAAAAATTGGTGGTAGTAAAAAAAAATTGGTGCCCACCACTGGAAAGGGGGTAAGATAGTAAAGACCTTTGTCCCCTTTAACAAAACTTTCAGCTTGAGCACCATATAGCCAGCTGGGTAACAATCAATTGATCAAGGTAATCTGGAAATTTCTGTAAGCAGAGCAAAAGCATCTCGCTTCAATAAATACTAATGTGCCTATTATTAATTTTTATACTTACTTCGGTGGGAGTAAAATTCAGGGAACATTCCAAAGTTGAATTTCCATCTATGATTGCAGAATACAAATGTGGAATATCTGATTCGCTGTATATATCTATCAGAAATCACAAAAATGTGCATATTGTGATCAATTTATATTAAAACATTTTGTAGAATGGTAATTCTATGAAGTAACATCAACAATAAGGTAAAGGTGATAGAGGTAACACTTAGAAATGTTCCACAGTCAGTTGCAGAATTTCTGTACTTGTGTGGTACATTCTGGTGGTAGTGGTGAAGAGAAACACACACGAATCACCTTCTAAATATTACTTTTTAATACCTTGATGCCACTGAACAAAATATTAAACTGAATGTGAAATATTCCCAAACATTTTAAAGAGTAAACCTCAAACACTCTCATAAGATATACAAAACTTTGTGAGTAGCTACCACTGCCAAAATATTTTTATGTATTTACAAACATTTCATCATCTATCATAAATCTACTTCAGCCACAAGTAACAAAAGAAGGAAATTCCCTGTGGTATATAACAGGGATGATGCTTATGAGTAATGACAGAAATAAATAACCTTGAGTGCTCTTGACATATACTATGCTGTAATATACTTTGAAATTTACTAAACATTTCCAAAATATGAGCAGCCACCACTGCCCCGTGCTCCTTCCCCTGGCCACGGACTAGCCGTGGGGAAGTGGGAGCACCTGTGCCAGGCTCTGCGGCAATAGGAACTCGCCGCCGCTGCCCTGTGCTCCTTCTCCCAGCCCCGGACTTGCCATGGGGAAGTGGGAGCACATTTGCCGGGCTTCGCAGCAATGGGAGCCTCGCCACCGCCACCCCGCCACTGCCCCGTGCTCCTTCCCCAGCCCCTGACTAGCCGTGGGGAAGTGGGAGCACCTATGCCGGGCTCTGCAGCAATAAGAACTCGCTGCTACCACCGCCGCTGCCCCCTGCTCCTTCCCCCGGCCCCGGACAGGTCTTGAGGAAGTGGAAGCACCCTTGTCCGGCTCCACCCAGCTCTGATGCATTTTTGTTACGGTGTTGCTGTGGGATAACTGAATTTTGTATATGGTAATTCTGGAATCCCTACTGTTCTGCTTGTGATATTGACATATTGTATTACTGTATTTATATTTTTTTGTATTACTATGTATTTACTCTGTACATTGGGAACGTTACTGTATTACTGAAATGTTACTGTATTTTTGAGATGTTACTATATCCTATTGGATTTTTGTTGAATGTATCTTTGTTTTTGTATATTCTCTACTGTAAGCCGCCCTGAGTCACATATTTGTTGAGTAGGGCGGGATATAAATATAATAAATGAAATGAAAATGAAATGAAATACATCTATAGCTACTGCTCGAAGATCAGGTGACAGCTGTGGCCAAGAGGACTTTTGTACAACTTCGTGTCATGTGCCAGTTACGCCCGCTCCTAGATTGGGACTCCTTGCTTATGGTTGCACACGCTTTAGGCACCTCCAGACTTAACTACAGTAATACCTCATACAATGTCCGCTTCATACAACATTGGATCCATACGTTGCCCAATTCTTGGAAAAAATTGCCTCATACAACATCGCCGGACGTTGTATGAGGCATAAGGTCCCCCGGCGTAGCAAAAGACTCTGAAGTTGGCCACCGCTGCCTCCTCGCCTCAGCCCTCTCCCCAGCGGGAGTTTGGATTTGCAGCACTGCTTTGTTGCCCTGCTCTGGGACCACCACCCCCAGCCTCGCCGCAGCGGTGGTTGATGGTTTTCCCCACCGCTCAGCCGTTCCTCCTCCTCATCACCACCACCACCCCTAGCCGGGGGGTGAGGAGGAGGAGAAGGAGGACCAGATGAACAGCTGGGAAAGCCATCCACCGCTGCCGCCGCAAGGCCACCGGAGCCAGGGGCTGCCCGGAGACCACCACCCCCAGCCTCGAAGCGGCGGCAGTGGATGATTTTCCCCGCCGCTCAGCCGTTCCTCCTCTTCCTCACCACCACCACCCCCAGCCAGGGGGTGAGGATGAGGAGGAGGACCAGCTGAGCGGCGGGGAAAGCCATCTGCCGCTGCCGCCATGAGGCCACCGGAGCCAGGGGCCGCCCAGAGACCACCACCCCCAGCCTCGAGGTGGGGGCGGTGGATGATTTTCCCCGCCACTCAGCCGTTGTTCCTCCTCCTCCTCCTCACCACCACCCCCAGCTGGGGGGTGAGGAGGAGGAGGAATGGCTGAGTGGCAGGGAAAACCATCTACCACCGCCGCGAGCCATCCACCACCGCCACCGCGAGGCCACCGGAGCCAGGGGCTGCCCGGAGACCACCACCCCTGCTTTGAGGCGGCGGCGGTGGATGGCTCATGGCGACGGTGGTGGATGGTTTTCCCCACCGCTCAGCCATTCCTCCTCCTCCTCACCACCACCACCAGCAGCCGGGGGTGAGGAGGAGGAACGGCTGAACGGCGGGGAAAATCATCCACTGCCACTGCTGCAAGGCTGGGGGTGGTGGTGTCCAGGCGGCCCCTGGCTCCGGTGGCCTCGCAGCAGCGGTGGTGGATGGCTTTCCCCGCTGCTCAGCTGGTCCTCCTCCTCCTCCCCCCCCGGCTGCGAGACAGGGAGCCTCTCGCAGCGATGGCGTCCTCCTCGCTTTTCTACTCTTTGGGCAGGCCAGCTGCGGGGGCAGGGGGCGGCAGCTTCTCTTACAATGTACAGTATCTCTATGGGAACGACATTATACAAAGCATCAGTGGCAATAATTTGGACGTTGTATGAGGCATGGCGGCTAGGATTCATACAATGTCCTAACTTGTAGAACCAAGTTTGGACGTTGTATGAGGTATCACTGTACTGCAATGCGCTCTACATGGGGCTGCCCTTGATGACTATTCAGAGGCTGCAACTGGTCCAGAATGCAGCTGCTAAGGAAGGTGTTGGAGAAGGCAGTGGCGTGTCGGCTGCAGGGGGTACTGGATGAAGCGGATTATCTGGACCCTTTTCAGTCAGGATTCAGGCCTGGATATGGTACCGAGACGGCATTGGTCGCACTGATGGATGATCTCTGGCGGGAGCGGGACGGTGGTCATCCATCCGTCCTTGCTCTTCTTGACCTCTCAGCGGCTTTCGATACCGTTGACCACGGTATCCTTCTGGAACGGCTCCGAGGTTTGGGAATCCAGGGTACTGTGTGGTCCTGGTTTTCCTCATTTCTGAGGGGTCGGTCCCAGTCGGTGTGGTTGGAGAGTGAGAGGTCCAGTCCTAGGCCCCTCAAATGGGGGGTTCCTCAGGGCTCGGTGCTCTCTCCTCTCCTATTTAACATCTACATGAAACCGCTGGGTGAGATCATTCGTTCCCATGGGGTGCGGTACCATCAGTACGCGGATGACACTCAGTTGTACATCTCGGCCCATGGGGACCCCAGTGATGCCGTCAAAGTCCTTTCCAGATGCCTGGAAGCTGTGGGGGTCTGGATGGGGGCTAACGGGCTACAACTGAATCCCAGCAAGACTGAGTGGCTATGGATAGGGGGTCCTGCGTTAATCCGGGAGTTACCATCGTTGGTTCTGGATGGGGCTATTTTGCCCCAGACAGACCCGGTGCGCAACTTGGGGGTCCTCCTGGATTCACGGCTACTGCTAGAAGAACAGGTGGCGGCTGTGACCAGGAGGGCTTTCGCCCAACTTCGGGTGATTCGCCAGTTGCGCCCACTCCTGGACCGGGACTCCTTGCTCATGGTCACCCATGCTCTGGTTACCTCCAGACTAGACTATTGCAATGCGCTCTACATGGGGCTGCCCTTGACGACCATTCGGAGGCTACAGCTGGTCCAAAATGCGGCCGCCCGGGTGGTGATGGGGTGTGGGCGTTATGCTCATGCTTCGCCACTGCTCCGGGAGCTGCACTGGTTGCCAGTATGTCTCCGGGTGCAATTCAAGGTGCTGGTTTTGACCTTTAAAGCCCTATATGGTAGTGGGCCAGGTTACCTAAGAGACCGCATCGCCCTGAGGACGTCTGTCCGTCCAACCAGAGCGGACCGGAGGGGCTCTCTAATTGTTCCATCAGCCAGAGGGGCTCGCCTCTCTGGCACAAGGAGGAGAGCCTTCTCCGTGTCTGCACCGGCCCTCTGGAACCTCCTGCCAACAGAATTACGTCTTCGGACGGAGTTGCTGCCTTTCAGAAGGGATCTTAAAACCTGGCTGGCAGGTCAAGTGTGGGGTGCAGGTGGAAGGGTAACCACCATGGGGTGGTTGGTGTAGAGGAACTCTTCCCCATGGTGCCTTTTCGATCCTGCAGCCCCTGCTTTTTAGGGGGTGGGTAGTCTTAACTTTTTTACTGTTTTAACTGTTTTTAGGATTATTAATATTGTCTGTAAACTCCTTGGGTTGCCCTGGGGTTACTTTTTATGTTGTTAGCCGCCCAGAGTCGGCCTTGTGTTGAGTGGGCGGGATATAAATTGAATAAATAAATAAATAAATAAATAGTGATGGGGTGCGGGCGGTATGCCCATGCCTCGCCACTGCTTCAGGAGCTGCACTGGTTACCTGTATGCCTCCGGGTGCAATTCAAGGTGCTGGTTATTATCTTTAAAGCCCTACATAGTAGTGGGCCAGGATACTTTAGAGACCGCATCACCCCAAGAATATCTGACCGTCCCACCAGAGTGGACCGGAGAGGCTCTCTAACTGTTCCATCTGCAAGAGAAGCGAGTCTCTATAGCACGAGAATGAGGGCCTTCTTGGCGTCTGCTCTGGCCCTATGGAACCTCTTGCCAACCGAGTTGCATCTCCAGATGGAGTTGCTGCCCTTCAAGAAAGGTTTAAAAACCTGGCGGGCAGAGCAGGTGTGGGGCACCGGCAGTGCTGTGGCCCCAGCCTGCTGGCTGATTTAAGAATGCTCTCTCCCTCTTTTTAAACTGAAGTGAGGGTAGGGAATGTTTTGTGGTAGTTTTTAATGGGGTTTTAATTGTGATTTTAAAATTATGATGGTTTTTATATCTTTATGCTGCCCAGAGTCTTTGGAATTCGGCGGCAATACAAATCCTAAAAATAAAGAAATAAAACAGTACACCCACAGTTTCTAGATAACATATCATCAGGAATAGTTTCTCAGAACTGTATTTGGCTCTGGGTGCAAACACACAATGCAAAAAATGTGCATTAAACCGTAGTAAATTTGCACCCAGAAAGCTGGGTTTGCTCAGAGTTAAGTCAGTTTAGACTAGAAAGAAGTCAACAGAAAGAGAGGATGAAATTATCATTGCCCTTATTTACTGTTTCTTAAGGCAGCTTGAGAAGATACAGAAAAAAATTAGAATGAACAAAACAAAGAGGCTACCTCAAAGTTGTGAATGAGACTCAAGATCAGAACAAGTAGCCCCATCCAAACTTTTGGCAAGGAGGGTTTCTCAACCTTGGACCCCCAGATGTTCTTGGACTTTAATTACCAGAAGCCTTGATCAGCAGATGTACTGACTTGGACTTCCCAGAAATGAAGTCAAAGAAGACCAGGGGGCCCAAGGTTGAGAAACCCTGGCATATAATGAAAGCAAAAATAAAAATCAACAAAAGGAGTCACTCCTAACAAAAAGTAAACAATTTCTTCTAATAACACATACATCTCTTATTTACCATGATACACAGGAACCATTTATCCAGTTGTTTCATTTATGAAATAGTTACTAGAATATTACCTTTAAGTTTCCTTTCTTAGCTTTTTTTCTATAAAAATTACTTTTTACTTTAAAAACACCTCCAGATGGAAAGATGTTTCACCTTTTTGAACACAAGAAAACCAGTTTCTAATCACAGTTCTGAAGCAAAATAAACATACCTGGGTAACGACTAAAATGTAGCTGAAAAGCTTCATGTTTGGATAAATCTGCTGTCACCTTGGCGCGTGCCTTTCCTTTGTTCTCAATTAAAAATGGAATTTCTTGAGTAGATCCAACGTAGACACCAGTGAAGTTAAAGGATGTCTTGAAAGGGAAAAGAAAGAATTACCTAAATGGCCCAGGACAAAGATAACAGGATACCTCTGCTAAGAGTCTAATGGAAGAAACAGCATAGAATTGGGAGGGAGAAGCAAAACATCTTCAGGGCACATGCACTAAACCTGGGGGGGGGGGGATCTTTCCACTTCCTCGTGTTCCCAACAGCTTTAAATCAAATGGGGCCCTTTCCATCAGTTAGCACACGTGGGTTATTTGAGCTATGAAACAAAAACTATTGCTGAAAGATATTGTGTTTTGAATTTGATTAATTTGCACCCTTGAAAAAGAAGCTTGCAAAATAGGCCGTCCCGAGGGAAAGGACCTTGAAGATGTTCTCTCTCAAGGACTTAGATGGAGAACACTGATAATATGCCATCTGGATCTTTGATCTACACACAGAAGTTGTCATTAGGACTTGTTATCTACCTTTTCCCATCAGGAAATGTATAAAAACAAGGCTTAATTCAATCTAAAGGAGGATCGAGAGAGAGAGAGAGAAAGAGAGAGAGAGAAGCACACTTCCATGCATCGATAGGCTTTCTAACTATCAGGGAAGCTAGCTTAGGCTAGGGTACTGCTATGTTTCTTACTTTTTATTTCTTTGATTTCTGTTTAATTGTATTATGAGCATTTATTGGATCTTTATTCTGTTATTTGAATAAACTCTTTAAATTGGCTTCTGAGTCAATCTTAGTTCTTTTTGCGCCTTAAGCCAAACCGGAGCAAGATAGAGAGGGGAGGCTTTAGAATACGAAGGGCCTTCTTTGAAAGAAAGATAGCAACTTTATCTGGTGAAGTTCGTGGGGGTTTTCCCAGCTGTCTGGAGGAGTACCAGCCCGGCTTGCCTCTTTCCACCCAGAAACGGCGAAGGATCTTTGAAGAAGAAGGTAACGGGCTTTCCCCATGCACATTATACTTCCAAGGGCAGAAAGTTCTCCCCTGAGTTAGAGATAAGGGTGTCGTTCTGTGGGAACTAGCATTTACTGTACCATAGTTCTGTGCAGCTCAAATAAGACCTGTGACATTAATTTGCCTTATCGCCATTTTCTCCGGAACCTATGAGCCAGATTTGCTGGACCAGTCTTTCTCTGCCACACTAAATCAGGCCAGAGAGAGCACACCCTTAGGCCGCGGTGACCAAGGGCTGTTTCATGCTTGCGCTGCAGCTGGGGGTCTCGCAAAGCCAGAGCATCCAAAGGCCTACCGGCGAGTAGAGGAGCAGTTACAACTTCCTTCACCAAGTCATAAGCCACGATAAACCAGCTACAAGGTAAGTATTGAATGGATCTTATGGAGGAGTTGACATCAAATCCCCATTAATTCAGTGGACCTATTCTAGGATGAGTGATTGATTGATTTGTTTTATTGTTGGTTGGTCTGTTTCTATACTACCCAATTAGTAAGCATTCACTACTCCGGGAGGTTTACAGAGTAAAACACTGAATCCATCTTAAAAGAACCAAATCCCGTACTGTAACACACAATCAATATAATGATACTCCAATTCAAACAAAGTAATAAGAAAAAATTCTAAATTAAAAATTGATATTAACATCGATGGATATGTTCTTGATGGTCGCTTATAGAGCTCTGTCTATATAAGTTTCCTAAAGATTAAGATAGATGGAGCCTGCTGCACCTCATGGGGAGGGAAGTTTACTCTACAGAATAGGGGCCACCACCAGAAAGTTTGAGTTTCTCGTTGTCAATTTTTAAATCTGTTTGTATCACCACTTTTTAACAGCGTAAATGAGGAGGAGCATGTGAAATGGGAGCTATTTTCTGTTAAAAACATTTCAACAAATACTGAGGTCCTTAAAAATTAAGGCCTTTATAGTCATAACTAGCACCTTGAATTGAGCACGAAAACTAACAGGGAGCCAACATAGGCTAGCCACGAATTGGGTCTGTGATCAAATTTACTAGCCACAGAAATCAGTCTGGCCCCTGTATTTTGGGCTTGCTGAAGTTACCTTACTGTCTTCAAGGGTAACTTTATTTGTTGCAGTAGTCTATTTTTCAGAGTACAGTAGCATTGTTATTAGGCATTTCTTGTTCCGGTAGGGGTACAACTGGGTAATCAACCAAAATTGATACAAAGTACTCATGGCCACTGCACAAGATAGAGTATCAGGTCCAGGAGCAGTCCACAAGCTATGGCCCTAACCTCTGAGGAGAAGTGCAAACCTAGCCAAGTCAAGTAATCCCCCCTCCTACAACCAGTCAGACAATTCTCCTAACAATAATATAGCCATCTTATCAGAATTCAGTTTCAATTTATTGCTCTCCAGTCCATTATTGACTCCAGTCAGCGCTTACAGGCCCAAACAGCATTCTCTGCAGATAAACCAAAGAAGAGATAAGAGTTATGTGTCATCCATGTACTGTTGATGGTGAATTTGAAAACTCCAAATGACTTCTTCTAGGAGTTTCGTATGGTTGTTGAAAAGCACTGGGGAGACAACTGAACTCTCTGGAACTTGAGGTCCCAAGGGATCGAGACATCATTCACAAGCAACATTATCTGAAATCAGCCATAAAGAATGGGCTAGCACCAGTGAAGAGCAGAGCCCCTCATTCTTAAACTTGATAGTTTTCTCAGAAGGATAATATGGTTCTTCTTGTTTCCTCTTTTACCACTTCAGGTGTCATGAGAGATACAAGGTTCTTCTTCTTACACTTCTACTGACCTCTACTGGCATTATTTGCTGTTGTTGTAATATGTCTTTGATGTTATCTCACCATCTACCTTTGTGTCTGGCTCATGCTCTTTGTTCTTCTCTTCTTTTCATATATAGGAATCCAAGACATTCTCACCAAATGAGCAAATCCCCTTATTTGTTGTCTCTGTATGTAGTTTAAAATTGGTTGATATGCCGCATTCTCCAGGGCATTGTATAACACACTAGTGTATTTTGTGAAATTAGGTTTAATGAGTTCCAATGAAGGGTGGGGTAGTATTATATTGTTAAGTTTGTATTTTGATTCTATTTTCATTTTTTTATTTTTTGTACTTGCATTTGTATTCTTGTAGTGTATTGTATCTGTTTTCTTCTTTTTTCTGTTTTGTTGTTGTTTGGTTGGGTTTTTTGAAAAACTTAATAAAAACTTTTTTAAAAAAATTGGTTCTATTCCAATTCTTTCCCTTAAAATCTCATATGATTAATGATATCAAGAGCCATAAAAAGATCCAGGAGCACCAAAAGGATTACACTGCCCTTGTCAACTTCCCTTAGGAGATTGTCATGCAGAGCAACCAGAGCTGTTTCAGTACGGTGAAATGGCCTAAATCCCAACTCAAATGAATCTGCAGCATATGTCTCATCCAAGAACACCTGCACCTGATCAGACTCCACCATCTAAATTAACTTGGCCAAAAATGGGATGTTTGCAACAGTCTATATTTATTTAAAGTATCCATCACCAAATTGGTTTTTCATAGCCAAGATGGGCATGGATCCACAAGAGAGGTGGTAATTTTACAGCAATTAGGTACCTTTTCTACTTACTCACAGAATCATAGAATAATTGAGTTAGAAGGGGTCTATGAGGCTATCAAATCCAACTCCCTGCTCAGTGTAGGAATCTAAACTAAACCAGATTTGACAGGCCTTACTATTTGAAACTGATACAAGAAACCACAACTAGACAGTACATTGGACATCTCATTCTAATCTACTGGACTAGAAAAGGAATCGAGGTCTTGTCAGATGCCTTCTATCTTAGATCTAAAATGGACTGCAAGCAATTTCCTATGCTTGGTTGTAAAGTTTGTGTCTGTCCAGAAATAACGAGGCTGTGGATAACATGAACGAGTTCCACCTGTTAGTTAGAGGGTTCATTAATCAAAATGGTATTTTACTCTCTTTTTGATGCCTTAATTACGTTATAGTATTTCCCAGACTTCTCCCTGACTTAAACCAGATTACAGTCTGAAGGAGTTTTCCTCTATCTACTCTCTAGCCACTTTCTTATTTGCTTCATTGTACTCAAGTCATGGTTTTTGTGTGATCATGGTCTACCACCAGGGTCACTTGTGACCACCAACAGTTGACTTAGGCTTTGACAGGAGTGCCAATCTAAATCAACCAGAAAATTCCCAAGGGCACTCTGATAACCATTTGGATTCAATAGCCTTTGAGTATGGTTGATTCTAATAGATGCATACTCACCACAGAGAGGAGACCTTTGGACAAAGTGGACCTTTCATCAGGTGATGGTCTTACCATCATCCAGTGAAAGATACAAGGTCTACCATCTTCAGATTATTCACTTTGTTAGGCAACAGGATTTTGACCAATATTTTTCAAAGTAACATAGTAAGAGTTTTAACAAAAACTCATGGTAAATCATTACAGTATTTGTTTCCAGACCCTGAGTCCCACATAAATGTATGATCCAGAGTTAAATACATTTAGGTCCATGCTTACATACTCCCCACTGAAATTAACATGACAAAAAAATTCCTTTTTGTGAGTATTGCTCTAATTCACTCATAAAACATCTTTAGAAATGTAGGACTGTTAATTTTGTGACCTTAAACCAGGGGTCCTCAAACCTTTTAAGCCAGGAGCCAGTTCATGATCCCTCAGACTGTTGAGGGGCTAGACTGGTGGTCCTGCTGCCATCGGCAACCACCCTGAGCCCCTGCCGCCCCGCTACCCTGGAGAGGCCTCCGCGGGGAGTCTCTGGCAGCCTGAGGTTACTGGAAGCAGGCAAGGACACCACCACCAGTGGACAAGGCCAGGCCGGGGCCCCTGCCCAAGAGGGTGGTGATGGAGAGGTCCTTATAATGACACCATTTCTGCCGCCGCCGCCGCCCATGCCTGTTTCACTTGCCCAGGGACAAAGGAGGGAGGGGGAAATGACTGACACAGTGCCTATGGTGCCACCCACAGCCACAGCGAGGATGCTGGCAAATTACTTGATGTCATGAGGCGGATCTGGCCCATGGGCCGTAGTTTGAAGACCCCAGCCTTAAACAAAGAAATTTTAAATTATATATTTACCACACTGATATCTATGTCAGGAACCTCTACAGATCCACCAATCCTAAGCACCAAGTGTTTTGCATTCTGCACTGCAACCTAATAAAAGGACAGGAATTAAGAAAATGTTTGTAATTTGCCATATTTTATCCTTATTAATCAGCTTTTTCATGTAGAATAAATTCCCATGTAGAAAAAGTTCTACTGTATTCATATAAAGCTTGAGCAATTAAAATATTTATTTTCTGTAATGGAACAGATAACAATATTTAGAACAGACACGTGAGATTTTTTAAAATTTAGTAATAACTAGAGGAAAAACCATACAAATCTATAATCCCAATTGTATACATATGTTCTTATACCAGTGTCCAATTTTTTTTTAAATTCCACACAGCATATATATAGGGTGTAAGAACAATCAGAAAATCTGAAAATCCTGGCAATAACGAATATGTCTTTTAGAGATGTCTGCTATTAGCACAACACTGCAAAAATTAGTAAAAAGAGGAGCAATTCCCAGTGGTTAACCCTACAACTCCCTTGTCCATACCATCTCTCATGTCCCAGCTTTCTGGAACGTATCCATAGAAAGAGACAGTATAATCAGCAAAATTCAACCCTTCGCATCAACTCTGGCTCTTATTTGTGAGAGAGAGCATTCGATTTTGAAAAGAATCAACTCACAAATCTCTAGATGCAATGACTTGGGGGGGGGGGGTTATCGGTGGGATAGCCCCTTTGCCGTAGCAGTTAGCAGTGGAGGCCAAGTGTAGTTTGTTGATCTCCCAGAATATCTCAGGAGAAGGTCACAGTGTGTCCAACATTTGGGATACCAGGATCCCAAGATTTGGTTCTGGGATGGGGGGGGGGGTTTGAAGTGGCGGCCATCTAAAGTCCTAAGGTTTTTTGAGGGGTTGGTCAAGTTTGACCTGAGTGGCTGGCCAGGACTGGGCTGTCAAGAGACAGCACATTCTCAGGGTTTTTGGACTCACCCAATGAGGACAGGAGAATGGGTAAGGAGGAATCACAGTTCAAGTTAAACAGTTAATAAAGTTGGGGCCCTTTAGTTAAACTCCAACCATTGTGTCTGTGTCTTTATTTTGGATGGGGTGGCAAAATCAAACAGTGTCTTTTGGTCATTGTACTCTAGTTTTCTCTCTTTAAGCATCTATATCTCTAAAGCAAAAGTGTACATAGGTATGTCCTCTATACACTCCCCCCTCTCGCCGCCGCCCCTCAACAACCATCCCAGTCCTACCTTCCCCGACCTAGAGGTCAAAGAAGGGGGTCCGGAGGACACGGGTGGGGCGTCAGACCCACGGAATACAATTTATAATAAAACTACATGCCCCAGCATCCCCTGTGCTATGCCCCAGCCAATGAGGCCGGAGCGAACCCAGGAGAGGTGGGGCAGCAAGATGAATATCCACCGCCGGCAGGCTGCGCTTGCCTCTCTGCCTTGCTGTTGCGAGGGCAGCCACACAACAGCGAGGTGGAGAGGCAAGCTGACGGACTGCTCTCTGTCAGGGAACGCACGCTCCCACATGAACAGCAGCCTACCTGCCTTGCTGTTTCGAGGCTGCCCTTGCAACAGCGAGGCAGAGAGACACACTAACAGGCAGACTGCTCTCCATCCGGGAACTTGCACTCACAGACGGAGAGCGGCCTGACCGCATCAGACCCACGCCAGGAACGTGCGCTCGTACCCCAACAGCAAGGCGGGGAGACACGCTGTCAGGCGAGTTTCCGTCCGGGAACAAATGTTCCCGATGAACTGCAGCAAGGCGGAGAGGGAAGCTGACAGGCTGCTCTCTGTCCGGGAATGCGCGCTCCCAGACAGAGAGCGGCCTGACCGCGTCGGACCCCTAGCTCACTGTTTCAAGGCTTCCCTTGCAAAAGCAAGGCGGAGAGGCACATTGACAGGCAGAAACCTCCGAGCATGTTCTGCTAGAGTGTCCCCTATACAATAAACCCAGGAGAGACCTTTTTAGTGTTTTCCTGAATTTGAAGTCTAACAATAAAGTCAGGACACTGAATATTATTTTATCGGGTGAAGGGCAAGATATGACAATAGTGGTCGCTAGATTTGCATGATATGTAACTTGTATTCGTAAAGGCAAGATAAAATCACAGGAATAAGGAAAATGCTTTCAGATTACAACTTGACTGTCATTGAATATGTTTGCAGGACATAGAAATAACAACCCTTGAAATTCTGGTTGCATGTTGCTATTGTATAAATAATCTAGTGTTCGCGATTTTGTGACAGTTTTATTAGGTTGCCTCACTTGTGTCAAGCTGCTTGATTTTGTGATACTGTAATACTGGCCTTGGACTGTAATAAAGAATTTGATTGATTGACAGGCAGTCTCCACTCCATCTGGAAATGCACGCTCCCGGACAGAGAGTGGCCTGAGCGTGTTGGACCCCCGCCTCATTGTTTCGAGGCTTGCCTCCCAAAAGCAAGGCGGGGAGACATGCTGACAGGTGGGTCTCCATCCGGGAACAAACGTTCCCGATGAAGAGCAGCCTGCCTACACCGTACCTCTCCACTTTTCTGTTGCGAGGGCAACCACACAACAGCGAGACGGAGAGGCAAGCTGACAGGCTGCTCTCCATCAGGAAACGCACGCTCCCAGACGGCTAGCAACCTGACCACATCAGCCCACCGCCTCGCTGTTTTGAGGCTCGCGCCCGGACGGAGGACAGGCACCTCTGCTAGTGCTGTCCTATATAAATACTCTTTTTGTTTCCAAGGCTTTTTGAGAGAACCAGGGGAACTCATTTGCAGCTGGAATGCTTTTTGCTTGTTCTGCTAATTGCCTGGCTGAATAGCTCAGGGGTTTAGGTGTGAGAGGTTACAGGTCTGATTCTCCGCTGGAATCTCCCTGGAAGAAGAAGCAGAAAACTGCATTGTCCCCGGACACCCCCCAGAAGAAGGAAACAATAAATCATTTTTGTGAATGCTCTATCTCAAGGTTTCTCAGTCTTGGGTCCCCAGATGTTCTTGGACTTCATTTCCCATAAGTCCTGGTCAGCAGGTCTAGTGACTTGAGCTTCTGGTAACTGAAGTCCAAGAACACCTGGGGACACAAGATTGAGAACCTCTACATCTAGAAAAACCCTGGAAAGGGTAACCATAAGTCATAACTGACTGGACAGCACACAATTATTATTGTTATGTTCTCCTGGAAATTTGCTAGGTTTCCCCCCCAAATTTGATTATTCTGTGTGTTGTTTATGTATGTGCATTTGCTATTTCCTTTTTTAGCTTCATTATAAGTTGTTGCAACAGAAACTCAAAGTATGAATATCTTTAAATATATAAACAAGCAATTCCCACGCATGATTAAATTATGAGGAAAAGGCAGCATATTTGCCTGCCCTCCTCACCTACTCCCTCTGTACACACCCCATTAAGCAAGCCTGAATGGAGTAACTGAGCTTTGTGAGAAGCCTCTCCTCTCTGTGTAGCAAATTTGATTAGTTAAAAATACTTCTTAAAATACAACCTGCTTCTTAAACCCCTGGAGACTCATGACCTGAGGATTTCTCATTTCCAACCCCTACCTGGTTCCCATTCTTTAGCTACCTGCTTCATCTAAGATGATTTCCTTTCAAAACCATTCCTACTCACTTTTCCAAAATTGCCTCTTCCTTTCATTCATATGTTCCTCCAGATCTTGCACATTTTGAATTTTTTCCTATGCAAATATATTCTTACCATTCTTGCCAATACTTTTTCTCAAAAAGTTCTACACTTTGCTGCTTTGTTCCTCCAGCAAGTGAAACAATAACATTTACATTATCACAAAAATTCAGCCAGTCGCTTTCATGTTTCTATGTGTCCATCACAATAAGAATACTAATACACTGTATAATATCATACTATATTATACTATACTAGCAGAGGTTGCCCGGCATTGCTGGGCTGTTTTAAATTGTGTTGGAAGGTTAAATTGTGTTAATGTTTTTAAAAAATTGCTTAGTCTGTAATTTTAATTTTTAAAATGTTTATTTATGTTAAAAAATTGGCTTGGCTGTTATTAACTGTGATCTGCTTTTTTTTTAGGATTAATAAAAGAACAAAGTATGATATAATTTTTTCTAATTGTTTTATGTAAGCGAATAATGTTTTAGTTTTTTGAATTTTTTGAATTAATTGTACCATAGGTAATAATCTTAATAATGTAAAAGTAAATGTGTTTTACATTCAATGTTTTTAAAATGTGTTTAGATGTTTTGGGTTTTAATTTGAGTTAAAACTCAGCACAGGATTTTTAAAAGTTTCTATTGTGTTTTATTGACATATGTTTGTTATTTGTGTTAAAGTGTGTTCTAGTGTAATTTTTTTGAATTGTTTTTATTGGTGTGACCTTTTGTGTAAAATTTTGAATTTGTGTTATGTTTTTGATTTGTTTTTACTCTTGTGGCCTTTTGTTTGGGGCTGTTTTGTGTTTTTGAATTGTTTTTACTATTGTGGCCAGCAGGTGGTGCTGGTAGGGGTTATTGTATTTTGACTGTTTTTTCTCTCCTGGCCTCTGGGTGGAGCTTCTTCTGGTAAGTAGTCTCTTTCTTTATTCATTTCTTTTCCGGTCCTCGTGGAGATAGGACATCTTTTGGTAAGTTTGCTTGTTTTCTTTCTTTTGTGTGTGTGTGTGTGTGTTGGGGGGTGGAATTTGTATTTTTGTCTGTTTGTTTTGTTTTTGATTGTGTTTTTGTTTACTTCGTATTATTTTTTGGTGTTTTTGTTGTTTTTGTGTATTTTTGGATGTTTTTGACTGTGTTTTTAGTAATTTTCAAAAAATTATTTATTTATTTGGTGGTGAGGAGAGGGTTGTGGTCGTTGGGGGTTAGGAAGTGTGAGCTAGGTGGTGGGGAGGGGGCATGGTCATTGGGGATTAGGAAGGGTGGGCTAGATGGTGGGGAGGGGGGCATGGTTGGTGGGGGTTAGGAAGGGTGGCCTAGGTGGTGGGGAGGGGGTGTAGTCATTGGGGGTTAGGAAGGGTGGGCTAGGTGGTGGGGAGGGGGCGTGGTCGTTGGGTGATAGGAAGAGTGGGCTAGGTGGTGGGGAGGGGCGTGGTCGGTGGGGGATAGGAAGGGTGGGCTAGGTGGTGGGGAGGGGGCATGGTCGGTGGGGGATAGGAAGGGTGGGCTAGTTGGTGGGGAGGGGGCTTTATTGTGTTATGGTGCTTTGATTGTGTGGAGTCGTGAAAGTAGATGGGGTTTCCCCTTAAATATCAGTGGGTGGGGGGTTGCAACCCCCCCTCTCCGCTGGCTCCCCTGGGGTTGGGAGGTTTGGGGGGACAAAAGGGGTATGTCCCCCCCAACCCTTCTGGACCCAGGAGACCAGGGAGAGTGGATCGATTCCCCCCCTCCAAATAAAAAAACTCCGTTTTTAAAGAGAGGAAACTGCTTGGTTTCTTCTCTTTAAAGACGGAGGTTTTTTTAGGAGGGGGGAATAGATCCACTCTCCCTGGTCTCCTGGCTCCAGGAGGTTGGTGGGTCATACCCCTTTTGTCCCCACAAACCTCCCAAACCTAGGGGAGCCAGGGGAGAGGGGGCTCACAACCCCCCACCGACTGACATTAAAGGGGAAACTCCAGTCGGGACCTTCAGGCGCCGTGGGTGAGGGAAAGAAAGCCGGCTGGTGTTTGCTTGGCTGTGAGGCAGTGAGTTGTTTTTCTTTTACATTTTTCGGGCGCCGGTTTCTTCAGCGTCCTGCGCGCTCATGTCACGCAGGACTCTGGGGCTTGTTGTTATGGGTTTGTGATTTGTGGTTGTGGTGCGTTTTTTTCTGCGGCTCGATTTTGATTGGCCGCGGCGCGTTTTTCAATGTTCTTTGTGGTCGCGCCTCTCAGCCTGATTGGCTGTGGTGCGGCGCGGCGCAAAGAACATTGGGAAATGAAGTGGTTTCCCTTTTTTCACATTTGTGGGGCTCTTGCCCCACTGGCGCATTTCTTAATCTTGCGTTTACCTGAGTACCCAATTCGGGCGTGTGCATGAATGGTGAGTGCAGGCTAGTAGGGCCTGGCTAAGGAGCCTATGCAAAGTTCCAACGGTTAACCCTCGATTTTATAGGTTAAAATACATAGCAGCTTTGAGGTGAGATAACTATATGGTTTATATGTGTGTGTGTGTCTTTTCAAAGCTCATAAAACCATTCTAAACAGCTGTCCAAACACTAGTACCTCCACTCTGCTGTCAAATTTCATTATTCCAGAAGGTCTGAAGTAAATTGTTAACTGAGTGTTGCTTCCTACAGACACTACACCCTGAAGTGGAGTGATCACCATGCCAGGCAGAGGGTTGGTATCAAGAACCTGCCAACAGAAGGAAGCATAATCAAACCTTAGCTTTAGCTCTGTATTGCAAACTTAAAAGCCCACTATCCTGCTGGTACCATCTTGCCATAAGCAATTAAACCTTTCTCTCATTTCCATGCATCTTTAACAATGCCTCTGGTTTGGATATGACAGCTTTCTCATTTATTACTTGAATCCTTTCTGTTTTTGTTATCATTTTCCCTTTATTTTTAGATATTCATACACACAATACAAAAGTGATTGGCTTTACCGTCATTCATTTAATACAGAAGTAGCTGCATTTGATTCTGACTTGACACCTTTTTATTTAAATTATTTATATCAACTGTTTGACACAAATTAACACAGGAAAAATATAACACAACTACAATACTACCACTGAAAAAGCCTGGGCTTGTTACCTAAGAAATATTGGTTAAACATAGCCAGGAAACAAGGCCTATAGTAGTCATCACAAGGGCCAGACAGCTTAATATGATCAGAAGTGGTCCCTAAAATGGCCGATCAGTCTTTTAGCAGTCATGCTTATCACTTTAAAATTAAGCCAAGAAGAAAACTGAGAAACAACAGTATCAATACAGTCCATTTTGACCACCTACCTCCAATCTATGGCAACATCTTGCAGCAGTGGCAGTTTCTAAATTCTCAGTAAAGTTAATTTTTCTGAGTTAGCACTGCAATAGCCCAGTATGGAAGTAATTAGTCCATGGGAGAATGCAGCAAGACTTGCATTTTCTAGATAAGACTACAGTTAGCAAGGCAGCCAAATTTGGTAAAATATAGCTGCTAACACTACCTGGGAACACACAGGTGTCATAATAATCCTTTATAATTAGGCCTAGGTAACAATGTATTAAGAGCCTAGTTGTAGTTTGATAGAAAGCATTTGCTTCAAAGTTTGAGAAACCCAGCATTTTCCAAAAGTTGGCCTAAGCATACACACTGTACTTGGCAAGTAACCTGAAAGAGTTTAATTAGTTGAACTTTCCACCCTAGACTCACAGTTAGGAGGGGGGAAGAGAGCAGCAATGTATACATGCCCTAGAAATGACTGGGTCATCCATATCATTAGGAATGTATGGCTGTACCATGGTTGGCAGGGACTGGCATACAAATGTAAAATATCTATAGCACTAAGAGTACATTAGCTATAACATAATGACACACTTAGCTTTGCCAGAGCCTTATTTTAAAAAAGCAATTAAAAACACAGCTCATCACAGGAGGATGAGGAGGAAGTCTCATCAAGATGCCTTCCTTGACTTGATGCAACTCTATGCAACTCTATGGGGACAAGCCATGCCCGTCCAAAGATGCAATTAGCCAGAGAGAAAACAAGTAGCTATGAAATATGATTTTTATTACATTCCTTTCTTGCACTCAGTGTATACTGCAGAATAGTAAGTTAGGATTTTAAGAAGCAACTATATTTTGTTCAGATGTCTATTTTATGGGGGGGCACCGGAGCACAGTCTTGCTGTACGATCTGGGATCGGTTTGATCCTATTGTCCCTGATGAAGTGGACAGGCTCCTTGCAGCTGTGCGTGCCACTACATGTCCTTTGGACCCCTGTCCCACCTGGTTGGTGAAAGCCTCCAAGGTGGTGACAGGTGGCTGGGTCGGGGCGATAATAAATGCATCATTACGGGAGGGAGTATTTCCTGCACCGCTAAAACATGCTTTGGTGCGCCCCCTCCTGAAGAAAATATCCCTTGACCCAGCTGTCCTTAACAACTACAGGCCGGTTTCCAACCTGCCCTTTCTGGGTAAGGTTTTGGAGAAGGCGGTGGCGCGCCAGCTGCAGAGTGTCCTGGAGGAAGCGGATTATCTAGACCCTTTTCAATCAGGATTCAGGCCCGGGTATGGTACGGAGACGGCATTGGTCGCACTGATGGATGATCTCTGGCGGGAGTGGGACGGGGGTTATCCATCCGTCCTTGCTCTTCTTGACCTCTCAGCGGCCTTCGATACCGTCGACCACGGTATCCTTCTGGAACGGCTCAAAGGACTGGGGATCCAGGGCATTGTGTTGTCCTGGTTTTCCTCTTTTCTGGAGGGCCATACCCAGTCGGTGTGGTTAGAGTGTGAGAGGTCCAGCCCTAGGCTTCTCAAGTATGGGGTGCCTTAGGGTTCGGTGCTCTCTCCTCTATTTTAACATCTACATGAAGCCACTGGGTGAGATCATTCGTTCCCACGGGGTGCGGTACCATCAGTACGCGGATGACACTCAGTTGTACATCTCGGCCCGTGGGGACCCCAGTGATGCTGTTGAAATCCTATCCGGATGCCTGGAGGCCATTGGGGTCTGGATGGGGGCCAATGGGCTTCGGCTGAATCCCAGCAAGACAGAGTGGCTGTGGATAAGGGGCCCCGTGTTATCCCGGGAGTTACCATCTTTGGTACTGGATGGGGCTGTTTTGCCCCAGACAGACCCAGTGCGCAACTTGGGGGTCCTTCTGGACTCGCGGCTGCTGCTAGAAGAACAGGTAGCGGCTGTGGCCAGGAGGGCTTTTGCCCAACTTCGGGTGATTCGCCAGTTGCGCACGCTCCTGGACCGGGGCTCCTTTCTTATGGTCACCCATGCTCTGGTCACTTCCCGACTAGATTATTGTAATGCGCTCTACATGGGGCTGCCCTTGACGACCATTCGGAGGCTGCAGCTGGTCCAGAATGCGGCAGCCCGGGTGGTGATGGGATGTGGGCGATATGCCCATGCCTCACCGCTACTTCGGGAGCTGCATTGGTTACCAGTTTGTCTCCGGGTGCAATTCAAGGTGCTGGTTTTGACCTTTAAAGCCCTATATGGCAGTGGGCCAGGATACCTTAGAGACCGCATCGTCCCAAGAGTGTCTGCCCGTCCAACCAGAGCGGACCGGAGGGGCTCTCTAATGGTGCCATCAGTTAGGGGTGCACATCTGTCCAGCACCCGAAGGAGGGCCTTCTCCGTGTCCGCACCAACTCTCTGGAACCTCCTGCCAACAGATCTAAGACTTCAAAGAGAATTGCTCCCCTTCAGGAAAGGATTGAAGACC
Source organism: Bradypodion ventrale (assembly GCA_035047345.1). Lineage (NCBI taxonomy): Eukaryota > Metazoa > Chordata > Lepidosauria > Squamata > Chamaeleonidae > Bradypodion > Bradypodion ventrale. The sequence continues at coordinate 277,540,466 of JAWDJE010000003.1, forward strand.
TGGCTGGCAGGGCAGGTGTGGGGCCTGAATGGGAACACAGTCCCCGCCTGCTGGCTTATGTAAAGAATTAAGAACTCTCTCTTCTTCTTTTTATAGTGGGTGGGATGGGTGGGTGGGATATGGGTCTTTTAAAGTGGGTGGGATATGGGTCTTTTAAAGTGTTTTTATGTGTTTTTAAAACTTGTTGTAATGCCACCCTGAGTCGGGTTCGGCCTGAGTGGGCGGCATATATAAATATGACTAATAAATAAATAAATAAATAAATATGGAAATAAGCACTTTTGCTAATAAAAGATCCTATGCTGCTGAAACAGTGTTTTTCTTCAAGCAATAGGAATAAGGAGTAGAAGGTGAGATAAGAAATTAACAAACTCTAAACAAAGAGACTATTCCTTTAATCTCCAAGATTTGGAGATCAGAGTCCTAAGAAGAAAGGGAGCTGGGCCAGCCTTCACCCTTTAAGAGAAAGGAGACAAATTGAAGGGAAAGGGGAAAACTTCAAAGAAGGCACATTGCCACAACTTAGCACTCAATTATCTCAGGACATACACCATCACCTTCTATTCTTCCCAGTGCAGCAAGGTGATAGGGAAGACGGCGCTTACTTACAGTCAGGGGAAACTGACTTTATAGAGCCACCCTTTACCCAGCTAATAAAGAGAAAGGGGGGGGGTGTTTCTCCCATCCAATTAATTACTACAGGCCAGAGCAGAAGCTACCAAAGCAAGGCCAAAGCACGGGGTATTTTGAAAGCACCACCGTTCCCCTAACTGATGAGACCCGGGGTGGCTAGCAGAAAATTAATCAAGGGTAAATTGGTTAGAGTGGGTGTCGCCCGTGGTAACTGGTGGACACGGGACACGTAGGGTGGTGACAACCAGTAACCTATTTGTAATATAAATGAATATCTTTTTTGAAGAATAACATCACTATGATAAGAAATGAAGTTCTTGGAATAAAGTTCTTGGAATAAAATTGGATATCAACTATTCAATCTGTCAGCTGCCAGGCTTACTCCTACTTATGAGCCCAACTTTTGTCAGTTTGCCCACATTGCTTAACATTAGGACCAGAAAGTGCTGGCTCTTCGGCTATAAACATAGATGAGCACTGAACCCTAGAGACAGATATGACTGGCTTTCGAGCAAGGGTGACCTTTACCTTTAATCTACCCCATCCCTTATTTTTTGCTACAAGGAATGCCTTGGGGATTCCCATGAATTACTGGGAAAGCTATCAATTTATGTTAACCAAAGATTCTAACTAAGTTCATTGCTATAAAATGAACTCCTGAATACTACTGGAAATACTTTTTTCCTTTATACCTTTTCTCTTTGTCATTTTTAATCAGAGTTAAGGCATGTTGTACCACATTTCCATACTGTTAAATACATTTGGTAGGTTTTACCTGGAAGTATGCATGGTTATAGCCCAAGTTTTGAAGGATGGCTGTCCTAGAAGTAGTCAAATGTAGAGGAGCATGGTTAAAGGTGATTCTTTGTTCCTTGAACTGAACAGTAGTAGGGCCAAACTAAAATTGCCAAAAAGAAAAATAATGTATTGTAATCAATACACAATTCCCAGAACACATTCAGATTTTCTTTCAACTTTACAAAAATTAAGCAATAATGTAAAGATAAAAAATTAACTACACATGTGAAACAAGAATGCATTTGTCTGTTAGCATAGTAAATTGCATGAGAGTAGGCTCTTATTAACACTCATACTGAAAGATAAAAGGAACTCATCCTGAAAACAGACTTCATAAAGCAGGTTGAGCAAAATCAGACCACTTCTGATTTTATGGCAACACTAAATATAGGACCACCTCCTATATAGCCATTATAACCCATATGAATGTTCCAGTTTCATAAAGCAAAACACTGACAGAGCAAGAATATGAGAACTGTTTGATATACTCAAAAGTAGCCCAGACTCCTCTTTTAGATAGCAGAATTGCTGATGTAAAAAAAAAATCCCAAACCATTGAAGCTTCTGTTTCATAGTAGTAGGTCACTAGCATGCACTAAGGTAGGGGTGGCCAATCTTGGTGCACCAATTGTTCTTGAACTTCAATTCCCAGAAGCCCAAGTCAGCATACCTGCTGATCATGGCTTCTGGGAATTGAAGTTCAAGAACACCTGGAGCACCAAGTTTGGCCACCCCCTACAATAAGGCCTCAGCAGCTCTCAGGGAACTTCAACCTCTGCTGTTTAGTAATCTCCCTGAAGACTGATGGAATCTTCTCTGCTTTTACATCAGTAGGAATTTTGTCACAACCCATGCGTATCAAGAACAGATGAGGACACCGATAAGCAAGAGACAATCTGAATCTCTCCGGGTGAGAGGACATGACCTTAGTAAAATTCTCAAATTTATAAAACCAGAGCAGTCTCCACATAACAGAAACCAGTACAAAGCTTGTGCAGTACCATACACTGCACCATATACAGTGCTCATTTTCCAAAAGCAGAGGTCAAGAGTGTTTGCTTGAAGGTGTTAGTGTAAAAAAGGAACATTATAATAAGGTCACATTAAAAAAACAAGCTATAAAGTAGAAGTAGTAAAAGATTGTATTCTTACCTTGGCAAAGCATTTTAGTCTAAGTGTTTTTCCTTGATGTACACATAAGTCAAATTCTCCTGTTGTTGGAGCAGAGAAGCTTGGGTGCCAAACTACCTCACACTCTTGATCTTGATATGCTTCTACAATTCCTAAAATAATAGACAAAAGGGAAAACATAACTGTTAAAGGTTATGGAGGGTGAGAAGTAATTTGAAAATGCCATTTAAATATTGCTCTCCATTTTCCAGTTTGCCAATGTACTTCATCAAATTACAGTATGAGCAACAATATAAAAGTAAAATATTAATAGGGCAGCAATCTTTCATCTATATATAAATCAAACCAGTCAATCCCTTCCACTTAAAAAGCCAGGTTCTAATAAATGAAGGGGTACCACAAAGTCACTCATGAATTTGAAAGCATTCACCACCACCTTTTTTGGCTGTGTTTCAGCTTTGTTCATGGTTCTTGCCATGCAAAGATGTGTGACTTTTTTCACTTCATAACTAAAGTTTAGATCTTCCTGTACACTGCAGGCTGATCACAATTCTGCCAGTGCACCTGGCATTTACAGTTTAAGAAAATAGTATTTGTGAAGTCTAAGATTTTTTTAACAATTAAGAATGGAATCAAGACCTAAAGTGCTAACCTATCATGCAACATACTGTAACTGAATTAAGTTGGAGAAGAGTTGGTTCAACCTCTCTCAATCTGGGGGGACACAGCTGGAAGTTAAAAGGACTGCTGGTCTAGTGAATATTTGTTCCCTGCCCGCCCCCCCTACTGACACACACACCGCCCTACTGCCACCCACTCAATACACCTTTCCCCTGTCACTAAAATAAGATTTATGACTGCTAGATAATAAGATTTTTGCAGCTACTGCAAAAACCATTAGGTCCTGAGACCTTGGATTTCTTTTCTCTATGGGCCCTGGTACTCTGAACAAAGATAGCTGTAGTCGCTATTCCAATGGTGGTGAACCTTAGCACTCCATCTGTTCTTGGACTTCAATTACCAGAAGCTCTGATCAGCCACCACTGCTCTAGTCTACCTGCAAACTGTAAACCTCAAAGTAAACTTTAATTTAGGAACCTGAAGAGTTCAAAACGTCGTACACTTTTATGACATATTGATTGGCCCTAATAAAGTCATTGTCTGATCCTGGATTCTTCTTTCTAAAAACCTATTTTTTCTCCTCTTAAGATAAATTAAAATACCTTTCTCGGGGCATATGTAAAATGGCATCCCTTGAGCTGTCATTACAGGCTTCCAGATGAATTCTGCAGGATAGTTTTTGCAATTGTACAGTGTGACTGTTGATCTAAATCCACTTTCTGCTAAGAAACTATAGGTAGGGTTTAAAGTCAATTCTCTTGTAGACAGCTCCAAAGCTACAGGTACTATTTTTGCTAACACTAACGCATATCCAGTGTGATGTTGGTTTATTGTATATGTGAAAGATCTGTAACACAGAAAAGAATTTCCCCATCAAAATTCAATATCATTTATTAAAGAGTAAACTAAAGCATATTGTGCATTTACAAATTTACAATATTATCTATAACATCACAGAAATACCAGCTCAACCATACTTTCAAGCATGTAAACATCTGTGGCCAGAATCTTACTGGTTATTTACACTGTCTTAAGTACAACGGCATAAACAGCAGCAGCAAATTGCAGCTAATTAACAAGTCACTGGTTGTGTTCCTCATTGTGCTCTAGTAATATGAACTGGCATGCAATGAGGAATACAAGTAGTGAGTCATTCATCGTCATCGGCTGCAACTCGTATCCAAGAACTCGCATACAAGAATGCATTTTTTCTTAAAGCAGGGAAAATGCCATTAGTGTGAATTTGTTTAAGGTGGATCCCAGCTTGCCATGAAGTGACCAACACACTATGATCACAGAGCCATCTTCTGCAGCACATATGAAATGAGAAATGCAGGATTTGACACCAGGACTGCAACAGACTGCTGCAGCCTTAAGGTTAGTATTACAGCGAGTCCATCTGGCATGGCCTCTTCTGCCCCCCTGGCCATTGGGAATCAGAGTTCCTCCTCCGCTCATTTTACCGTTGGGCCTAATATGATGGTTTCCAGTGCCAGTTCCTCCACTGAGGGGACCATCATCCCACCTAAAGAGGCTCAGCCATCCAAGTTATTTACCACCGCCCAACACTCGGTATTGAGTCGCTGGCTGTACAGTCTACTCCATTCCTGCAGTGGGATGTCCAGCTAGACATTAAGTGACTCATTAACTACCGGCAAATTGCAGCTGTAATTTACACTACCGTACAATACCAGTGAATATAACCAATAAGGCTACGTGAGTGTTCCAGAGGGAACTGGTTTATAATGAACTGACTCTGGTATACTTTCCAGGGAGGTGAGATGTTTAAGAACAATTTTTACCATTTCTACCCAATCGTGTTTCTATCATGAAGTGGGGATTCAAACCCTGATCTTCTGCGTCCCAGTCCCTCTATCCACTATACCATACTAGATATGGATAAAGTTATATAAAACATGACTTTTTTGCATGATAAAAAGCTTGAGCTTAGTAAAATATTATACTCTTTTTCTTACTGAAAGGTAATAGATTATTCTGTTTAAAAACCTGACTGAGTGAAAAGGTACCTCATTTAGAGGGACAAGAGATGTAAACCTGAAAGAAACCTCAAGGGCCATCAACTGCAAGCCCTGCTGACACTGGAAATGCATAGCCAAAAAATCTCCAACACATAGCCACCTATATTTTTCCCAAACGCCACCAATTCTTCTTCTGTGTCTAGGCCAGGGACAGTAATTGATGTGAAACTGCCAAAATGAAGTCACCTTTTGGTGAGTTCATTCTGCAATTCCTTTCACTTGACCTAGTGTGAGAAAGATTAGCTGGTTTTAAAAAAACACAATCTTTGAGGAGGCTCTTTCCATGTATCCCAAAAACCAACAATGAAGTGGGGATTCTGTACCAAAAATTATGCAATGCAGAGTCCCCCTTCTCTCTTTATAAAAAAAAACTAAATTACCTCCAATGGTATTGATAGAATTTTACAGGTAAACAATCACCTGCAATAAAAGCTGTATTTAAAAAAAACAATCTTGCCTCCAAACAACATTGTGGCAACAGCAGCATCAAGTATTCTTGATAAACAGTTTTAGTTTCACTGAAGTTAAAGATTTGCTTGGTATCTCAAATTCCCTTAAAACCATTTGTTGAAATCCAATTTGGTCAGTGTACCTTTCTGTCATCATCAATTACTGCCGCATCTTTCAAAAAAATTAAAAAGCTCAATTAAAAAATTAAAACACCTCAAGTGAAAATACAACAAAAAAATCATCAAAAACGTAAAATATACTGATAAAGAAAAAGACCCACCATCCCTTATATTAAACCTGCTTTATAACACATCAGCTTAGATGCCAAATCTTGGTTAGAGTCACTCTGCAAAGGTACACTTTATTTTCAGTTATCTTTTTCTATTGCTTTACAACAAGAGGCATAAAAAGTTTTTCTTAAACACTCAAAACACATTACTCAATGAATTCTCTTCTGTTTAGCAACTAAATTAACACTTAGGTAAGTGCTGTATGAAAAGTTTTACTTTCGAAAGGTTCCTAATTTGTTGTCCTCAAACACTACTGGAATTGAAGTCTTCGTAAAAGGTGGCATGACATGAGACAAAGGGCTGGTCTGTTGCAGCTCTTCAATTTCAATTTTTACTTGTATCCAGACGTGCACAGGCAAATTATTTACAATATGCATTTTCCTAGTAGAGGTTGAAAGCACACAAACTTCTCCAAAATCAATGGTGGAAGGGCCTGGAAAGAAAAGAAAGGAGACTACTGTACTCAGATTAGAATTAACTACCTGTGTCTACCAGTGTTACGCTGCTACAGGTGCCCACCGGTGCCTGGGCACCGGTAGCGGAAATTCCCCCAGGCCACGCCTACTTGGCCAGCCACGCCCACCTCCCTATCCCAGGCCATGGTGTAGGGAGGTCAAGTGGGCATGGTCCACAGAGTTAGCCACACCCACAGTTAGCCACGCCTATGGTGGGGGTAGTAAAAAAATTTGCAGCACATCACTGGTGTCTACTGTTCCTTGTCTCTCCCACACTGCATGGAGACTGGTTCTGTAAGTGGGAGGTGGAGCCAGCCAGCCTCACACAGGCTGGCTAATGCAAGGTCAGCCAAGCTTGGTCTTCCAGATTAGAAATCCCTGTTTACAATGCAGCCTCTCCTTTAAACTGAACACTACCCCACCCTCTCATCTCCACAGTTTGGAATTTCTTAGTCACTCATTTTGCTTTTCATTTTGAAGATTAAATGGAAATGTCTTCATCTCTGGACTCAGACTGCACAGGGAAATATGGGTTTAGCCTACTGTATAATGGACCATTACTGTCACCTTCTGTTTCCCTTCTTACTGGTGGGTTGTAGAAGCAAATGAACATATAGAGGTTGCGTCTCACAGAGAAATGGCTTAGCTGCTCTTTCAGGGAGTTTTCAACAAGAGGTCCTCTGCTTGGCCCCAAGGGCAATCTAACCTGAGCAAAACAGGAACCAAATCAAAACCAAAAAATCCATGGGATCTCACTCACTCACTCACTCACTCACTCACTCAGCCCTTGGGACTCATTGGCTTTGTGTGGGGTGAGGAACCTCAGTCATGCCAGCCCTAGTATTTTGACAGATTATTTGGGAACAGCCAGGAACACAGCCCATGACTCCTGGGAGTTTGAAGCAAGCTGGGAGGTTTTGCTCTCAGTTTCATGATATGCGCCGTTAATTGGGCAAAACAAAAGAAATGTGTACACATCTGTGAGGATAGAACACAGCAGTGATGAAGGATAACGAATAGGTTTCGGTAAGCTTTAATGCTATTTTAGTATCATACTTTTATAAAGCAATCCTATGCATATTTATCCAGAACTAAATCCATGTTAAGTACAATTTACTACTAGGTTCATCTGTAGCATATTCCAGTGTTAGAACAGTTTTTAATCTTACCACACCCATTTGTATTCCTTTTGAATTAATTAACAAAAATATGTATTTATGTATTTATTTATTACATTTCTATGCCACCCATTTGGGTGGTATCCAAAATGCATAATCTTGCTTCATTTATGGCCCTCATGAGAGATTACACAAGTACTGTACATCTGATCAACGTAGTAGCACCAACACAAAACAAAGAGGCATTGTCAAACTTGGTAGAGCAAGACCTGTAGAGGGGTGAGAAATCTTCAGGGGGAAAGAACCTAAGGGAAAAGGCAGACCTGCAAAAACTACTAAATGAGGACAGCATGCTCAGTGGGCACAGAATGTTAACAGAATGTTTATGATGGGACAAGCAAAAGGAAGAGGAACATGACTTTAATATCATTGCTCACCAAACCCCAATGATGAGACATACACAAGGAAGTAGATTTAAACCAAGGGCCACTTTATTGATTAAACAACAAGTACTGCAACAAGTACTGCACTGGGGCAAGTAGTGCGGGTGGTAGCCAATAGGAAATTGGGTTGCCACGGGAGGAATTGTCCTAAGGCCACCCAACCGGTGGAATGGAACGAATACATAAAGTACAGGGTGGAAAGGCTTTAACGTAAGCCATACTGGTTGGCGGTTTATGCAGAAGCCGTTGGGCACACCCCTAGATGATACCGTCTCGGCAACTGGATAACCCGAACCAGGACCCGATGGCAATGGTGTGAATTAAATGAGCAGTCCCGCACTAACCACCAAAAGTGACCGTATAGACCTCCAGAAAGGCTCAACCCGGAACGGCAGTGTGGGGTGGGCAAAAAAACCAGAACACCAGGGCCAATGCAGCGTCGAGGCAAAAAATTCCCACCCCGAAGTGACCAGGAATCACACTGCCTCCAGGGAGGGAGGGAGGGAGGGAGGGAGAAGCTTCTCCGGCAGGCAATTAAGGAAGGGTGAGGCAGGGAGGAGCCGCCCCTTAAATAAGGGCGTAGGCTCCTCTATGCCCAACCGGTGGAAAAAAGCAGCACTCCCATCTCCATGGGGGAGCGCAAGCAAAGCGTGTGGCAGGCGCATTCGTGGCCCACATGGTTCAGATCACCCAATCACGGAGCAGCGCAGGAAACATTCCCGCCACAGGTAAACCGTGTAAGGTTTTCAGTACGTCATAATGACGTCACTGATACCGCAACCAATAGGCGCCCATGGGGCGAAATTCAAATGTACTGTAAGATATATAAGGAGCTGCACCTCCGCCACTACCTCATGTTCAGATTGCATACCTTGCAATAAAGATGTGTTTGGCCCCCTGAATGCTGCCTACCGCGTATCAATCTTGGAACATCAAAATAACTCTAGGCTGGATGTATGCATCGTTCCCTCTGCTTTTAATAGAAAGGGAAATTTAAAGAGCAAAAATATATTAAAAAGAAGGGAAATGAAAAATCTGCCCTTTGATGTCTTACTGTTCTGCCAAACTCTCCAGCCCATTAGAATTGCTATCTGTTAACAAAAAACAATCATTTACATTAATTACACTTAATTACGCTTGTACCGCTAGTAAAATCAAAGCAAGAAAAACCTTTCCAGTAAGGCAGATATTTACCAATGAATATCTGATGAAGCTCCTTCGGTGTCAAAGTTAAACTACAGTCTTGTATCTCTTGTGGAGAAGATGGTACTGGGTTAAGTTCGTTAACCTATAAAAGAGTCCCACACAATAATCACTTACTAGTACCTAACAGCAGTAATCTTCTGTTCAAACATTACACCCCTAGAAATTTGGTAAGAACAGTAATAGGAATGGAGATGGGAGAAAGCACACACCAGAATAAAGTAACAACACCACTGTCCTTGTTTACACAGACTCTGTCAAAGATCTAAACATCCATGTTTAACACACACAGGCTAAAATCCTGTTGTGCATATATTCAAATAGAACAGTTTATATAAATATCAGTGGCCCTCTTGGGAAGCAGGGGAAATGTTTTGGAGGCATGGCTCATTGTTTCAGGTTAAACAGCTACTGCTCATAGCCCACCCAACTCAAACTTAAAAGTAAGGAGACAAATAAGAATGCTTGCTTTTGCAAAAATTTATATTTATCTTCTCATGACCCATTCTCAGTATCTCTTTACAATACCACTTCAGCTTACTCTTTTCCCTGCATTTCTAGAATTATTTTCCCTGCATCTAGAGTAGTGTTCCCTAACAGGAACACATGCCCCACAGGGGGACTTCAATTCCCAGAAGCTTAATTCAGTACACTGGCAAATCGGTGCTTTGGGGAATTGGCTTAGGCTTCTGGGAATTAAAGTCCAAAACCCAAAGGTTGGGGAAAACTGCTCTAGACTGATAAGAATTTCAATCTGCTTCATTTCTGGTCAGAATTCATGAATAAACAACTTCTGCTGCTCAAAGGAAGTGTAATGCTGAAATGAATTTTATTCCTGGCTCACTATACACCATCTATTCTTTGTTATCTATTCCTAATTAATTATCATCTCTATAATACTTTTTACACAAATATTTCCTCCTTTTTCATTTTTGCCCAACACTGTGATATAGATTCTAACCTGAATTGCAATTATCTGCATTACATCTGCATTTAAACAGATAAATAAATATCTCCAAATAAAATGTAATACATACAAATTGCAGCATTTATGATTGGAAGTTTGATTCCTCATTGTGCTTCCTAGGAGAAAAGCCAACCTGTGTAGCCCTGGGCAAAGCTGCACACTTACAGGGCATGCCCTGAAGCGTAGACTGGTCAATCACTTCTGTGTATTCGCTACCTCAATGCCGAGTGTTGGGCAGCAGTAAATAAGCTGATTCCCTAAAGGGGCCAATGGCTACAGGCTGATGAGCCCCTTTAATTTAATTTAATTTAATTTTACACATTTATATGCTGCCCCCTCGATTGCTCGACGCTGGGTGGCTCACAGAACCATACCCGTCAAGCACCACTCCGAAAAATACGGGAACTACTCTGGCCCAGGTGCGCATGCACAGGAAAAACTCCATTGCACATGCACAGAACCCCTTTGCGCATGCACAGAACATGTTTGTGCATGCGCAGATGGGTTCTGCACATGCATGCGTGCACAGTAACACCTTTCCCTGCCGTTCGAAAAACGGGATGGTGCCGGGAAAAAGGAGGAACGCACGCCAAAATACGGGATTTCCCGGGCAATCCGGAATATTTGACAGGTATGCACAGAACAGGTAAACACCACAAAATCATAAGGTCATAAATATATTATAAAACATCATAAAAACATTGTGAGGAAAAAAAAACATTCATTTAAAAGTCCATAAGTTCAATTTATAAGTCCTTGCCAAAAAAGAAACCGTCTCCATACAGTTCATGCCATGCCACAGGCAGGGCCCGGAGGATGGCGACAGCGGCCACAGCTGCTCTTCATCGCCCTGGCTGATGGTAGGGGCCCGGGGGAGGGAAGCGGTCAATTAGCATCTCCCAGGTGGAAGTCCAGGGGTGGGGTGGCAGGCATCCTCAGCCACAGTAGCAAGCTGTCCTTTGCCTCTCAAGCCAGTGCAGCTTTTCCACCCATGGCCAGGTAGAGGTCTGGGGGTGGGGCAGCAGGTGTCCTCCGCTGCTCAAGCCAGTGCAGCTTTTCAACTTCCGGCCAGGTAGAGGTCCAGGGGTGGGGTAGCAAGCGTCCTCCGCCGCTCAAGCCAGTATGGCTTTTTAACCCCCGGCCAGGTTGGGTGATGGTCCCTTCAGTGGAGGAAATGACACTAGAAGCCATCATATTGGGCCCAACAGCAAAATGAGCAGAGGAAGAACCACTTCACTATTCTGATTCCCAATGGTCATGGAGGCAGAAGGGGCCATGTCAGATGGACTGGCTGTGAAGGTGCATATTGTCAATATCCTCAAGGCTGCGGCAGCCCATTGCAGTCCCGGTGTTAAATCCTGCATGCCACATTTCATATGTGCAGCAGGAGATGGCTCTGTGATCACAGTGTATGGGTCACTTCATGGTAAGCTTGGATCCACCTTAAACAATTTCATGCCAATGGCATTTTTCCTGAAAATGGTTTTGTTTTGGGGAGGGGGTGATGTATACTCATTCAGATGCAAGTAGCAGACGACAACAACGGTGATGATTCTCTACTTCAAAAACCCTGGAAAGGGTCACCATAAATTGAAAGTAACTTGAGATCACATCATAAGGAGGAGGAGGAGCAAGCCTAGACATAGTCTAACATATTTAACTTACCTCTTTATCTACAGCTTTAGATTCAGTTTCTTCTAGTTGTCGACTAGTGAGCAGGTTAGTTTTATGTACACAAGTATCTTCTTTCACTAATTTCGCTTGCTGTAAAACTTTGATCTTTGGTGATTTCAATCCTGATGCTGGCTGCAAACCTATGTCCACAGGATTATCGAGTAATTCAAAGATCCTATACAATGGGAATTGAGAGAAATGACATTCAGCAGCATAGTAGACATAGCAAATCACGAGGTACTTTGACAGCATTTTGAACAGTGTTTTAACAAAGAGACATTCCTAAAAAACAAATGTCTCATTGAAGCCTTTTAGAAAATATTTACCATAACCCACTATTCATGCATATCTCAAAAGCAGCTTATCCTATACTTGATAATGTAACTAAATCCTGTGCCAAGAGCTAAGCAAGGGTCCTCTGATTCAATTGAGACCACAATTCAAAGAATCAGTTTCAAAACTTAAAATCTCATATTCCCCACTGATTCATTCCAGCAAACTAAAGATGGTTACTGGTATGACCCTTTTTGTTTTTTATGGATGCCCATGAAATCTACACATACCATAGATTCTTCAGAGATAATTATTCTGGTCAAATTTCAGACTAATACACCCATTGCTCTTGGTAATAATTGTTTTAAAAGTTTTTTCTTACAAACAGCCATTATAGTTTTGTTTTTGACATAAAGAGATTGGAAAACTGCTGTAGCCTAACAATATAACTGCTTCTAAATATGTAAAACAAAAAATGAAGCTATAATGTCAAAAATCTGCAAAATATCCAAACATTACAGCTCTTCGGATTATTTGGAAGAAATATTTACCTAGCAGCTTTTTTATGCAAACGACGCTGTCTTAGTTTTTTTATATAATCTGCATAATGATCCTTAGCCCCTTGTCTTTCCAATTCTTCATATAATGTATAAGAAAACTCAGGATCGAGATAACTATATCTAGGAGTTTTTGTGAAAATAGTCCTAAATATGTAAAAGGAAACACAGCTTCATTAGTGCCTAGACGATTTATTTGTATACTGGATTCATAAGACATTACTGCTTTTGTTGTCTAAAATTTTTATTCATACTTCCATTATCACTTCATCATTACATTTGACTTTGCAAAGATGAACATAACACAGATTAGTTAACATTTGATTTAGGGGGGAAATGAAAATATGCAGGAAACACCTTTTTACACAAGCATAAACAGTTTGCATCTCAATGCATTCTTATATAAATTTCCTATTTACTGTGAGACAATATTAAAGATTATAAAATAAAATATTTAACATTATATCTCACTTAAAATAATGAGCTATACTTGAATTTACTACCTGTAATCCTTATATAATTCGGCAGGTCTCAGGCTGGCTGGGCGATCATTAGGAAGAGCCATTATTGCTTTGTCCAAATTCCTATTAATCTGGTGAACATGAAGTTGTGTCTGATTTGATTTAAGCAATGCTACTGGTGGAATGTCACTATGTTGTTCCATCTTGTTAGCCACAAATACTCCCATTTCATTAGTAATGAATGGTGTTAAACCTTGATCAAGATTTTAAAAATAGAAATAGAAAACCAAGTACAAGTTGCTATTCAATATTCTTTCATATTATAGAATACCTAATGCTTGCAACAACATTCCAGTTTATTCCAGTTTATTAAAAAAACCTATACAGTATAGTATAGAAAAAATCATACCTGTCAAGTATCCTGGATTGGCCGGGAAATCCCGTATTTTGGCGTGCGTTCTTCCCCTTTCCCGGCGCTGTCCCATATTTTGAACGGCGGGGAAAGGGGTTACTGCGCACACGCAGAACCCATCTGTGCATGCGCAAACATGTTCTGCACATGCACAAAGGGGTTCTGCGCATGCACAATGGAGTTTTTCCTGCACATGCGCACCCGGGCCGGAGCAGTTCCCGCATTTTTCGGAGCGGAGCTTGACAGGTATGGGGAAAATACTCCTCAGAGAAAGGAGGGAATGTATAAATATAGATACATTTCCAATCAAATATAATTAACAATAAGAAAGTGAAAGCTGTTAACAGCAAATAAGAGTTTAATCACAGTAATACATATTATGTTAAAGAACAGAAAATGAGTGCTAATATACAGTATATACTTTAGTAAAACCCAGTTTTGTGTTCCATCTGCTATACATTGGCTGGGATCCAAGAAGACTGCACACCTTCTGTGTGCCACCAAATTATAATTTTTCTTATCTGTCTATCTGCCTGTCTTTGTGAACCCAGCACAACAATAAAGCTTCCTTTTAAAGCATCCATATGCAAGTTGAAGAAACAGCTTAGCAATTAAGTTTTGGAGCTTTTCTAACAACTAGTTACCGGTAGTATGCCTGATCCACTTGGCTGCTTTGAAAATTGGCTAGCATTGCCAATAGTAACTGAATCGCTACATTTTTAACCTGGCATTCAGATGTTCTAAAAAAAAATCTCAGAAAAAAGTAGGTGACCATTACACACATATCTCTTTTGAAATGAATCCTGTTTCTAATCTGGCATCCACTATATCCTACCAGTGCTAACTGCTTTCTATTCCATGAAGAATCACTTAAATCAACGAAATTATAAAATTAGTGAATTATCTGCAAGATTAGTGAATTATCTGCAAGAGAGATAGGATTGTTCTGAGGGCCAAATGAGATAGCATGAAGTTGCTCCTTGGAAAACTGGGACATGTTGCTATTATTTGACATCATTGATATCGACTGTAATGGCATTATTACTAACTGCTGTTTTTAATACAGCCATATTCTCTCAAAAAATTTCCTTAACGTTCAAGAGAAAATGAATTTGTATAGGATATTGTCAGCTTTCATTAAACTGTATGATCTAAAACAGAAAACAACACTAGCAACATAGTGTCACTGTTGTTGTTGCCGTGTACCATTGTTTTTGACTTATTACAATCAAATGAACTAATGGCTTCAAAAAGGTTGCATCCAGTGGTGGGATTTAAATTTTTTTACTACCTACTCTGTGGACGTGGTACAGTGGGTGCAGCCAGGGGGAAAGCCCTGTGTTTCACCCAAATTAGGACTACTTTATTTCAAAACCTGGATGGGCAGGGCCAGCCAGAATTTCTGCTACCAGTTCTGGCGAACTGGGGCAAACCTGCTGAATCCCACCACTGGTTGCATCATTAAAATACCTGCTCAGGTCTTGGAAATTAAAGACCATGTCTTTTTTCCTGGTTAATCTATCTCATACTTAATATTCCTCTTTTACTACTAACTTCTATTTTTCTTAGCATTATTATCTGCTCCACCAAATCTTTTCTTATGATACAGACAAAGTATGTTTGCTCATTTTACTAGAGACTCTAGTAAGAGTCAAGGTTTGATTTGATCTAGAACCCATTTATTTGTCTTTCTGGTGTTATAGGGTACAGTAATACCTCATACAATGTCCAAACTTGGTTCCACAAGTTAGGACGTTGTATGAATTCCGACTTTGTATGAGGCATGCAAAATCCTATCCGCGATGCCTCATACAACGTCCAAATTATTGCCACTGATGTTTTGTATAACGTCGTTCCCTTGGTTGTGAGCGGGGAAGGGGGTGCTAGAGGCTGGCCCCAGCTGTAAGGCGGCCGGCGTGGCCCATAAGACCTGCCACGCCGGAGTCTGGCCCCCACCTCCCTGCTCTCACCGGGAGGGGAAGCGACCCTTGGGAGCGAGGCTGGCCCCACCTGTGAGGTGGCCGGCGTGAGCAAGAGAAGCCACAGTGGGGGAATCCCCCAAAATATCCAGCGCCGACCACCAACTCACCCTTGGTCTGCTGCTTATTTTTGCCTCCCATGGCTGCCACCCACCGATGGAGCCAAGCGGCCCCGACCTCCCTCGCCCAGTAGCACACAGGAGAGGAGGAATGGGGCGAGGAGGAGGAATGGTGCTTCTGGGCTGGAAGGAAGTTGGTGAACTAAGGGCGGCAGCGGGAGACCCGACCAGTCTCCTCCTCTTCAGGCACGACGACAGCAGCACTGCCCCGCTTGAGAGGAGCGCTCCCTGGGAAGAGCCCCAAGGAAAGGCCGTGGGTGGCCGGCCTGCTAAGCTGCGCTTGCTTTCTCTCTCTCTCTCTCCCTTGGTGAGAGCGGGGACCACTTTGGGGACTGGTCGGGAAGATAACAGCATTCCGTGCACTCCAGTGTCTAGTCATGCCTGCCACATGACCACGGAAATGTCTGCAAAAGCCTCCCCGCTCTCACCGAACGCTTCCTTTGGCAGGGTGATGGCTCTACTTTTTATTATACTGCCTAGGTTTCTCATTGCTTGCCTCCCAATAAGTAAGTGTCTTTTTATTTCATGGCTGCAGTCACCATCTGCAGTGATCTTAGATCCCAAGAAGGTAAAGTCTGTCACTGCTTCCATTTCTTCAATACAATACCACAGATGGCATCAATAACACTGCAAATACATTAACCAAGCATCTGAGCATTCTCATGCCAAAACAAATTCATACGTATTTTTGTCATTTCAATCCATCTTTGATGTCTACATTTTCCCTAAGAAGAATAACCAAAAAATATTGTTGCAAACAAATGAAAAGCCACCTTTTTCTTAATCCCTCACCTGGGTTGAATTTCAGTACAACTTTATTGGTTACAGACTTGCAAAGGCCAGAGAAATTTAAGTATATTTGATGAAACGACTTCATCTTCAGAGTTGGTAAGTTGTTCTCCTCTAGTACTGGCCCAATGATATCTACCACCTGCTTCACAATGAAGGTTCCTACATGACGTGGAACAAATGAAAACACCACATCCTGTGGAAATTAACACAACAACATCAAATTAATTGAGGAAAAGAATGAGGACTTGTGAAGAGCTATATTTTATTTTATTTCAAGCATATTTACTCTTTTTTCTATAAAACCATGTAAAATTCCCCATTTCAAATAAGTGACTTCTTATTTAAAATTATAATACTCTGATTAAGGGACGTACCAAATGAAGTTGTACGTTCTAATTCTATTGTTCAGCTTTGTTGTTGTTCAGTCGCACAGTCGATTCCGACCCTTTGCGACCCTATGGACCATTGCCCTCCAGGCACCTCTGTCCTCCACCATCCTCCTCAACCCGCCCAGCTCTGTGCCCATAGTGTCTACAATGCCAACTAGCCATCTCATCTTTGGCCGCCCCCTTCTTCTTTTGCCCTCCACCTTTCCCAGCATCAAGGCTTTCTCAAGTGAATCCTCACTTCTCATTTGATGTCCAAAGTACTTCAGCTTCATCTTTACTATTTGACCTTCTAAGGAGCAGTCAGGGTTGATTTCTTCTAAGATTGACCTGTTTGTTTTCCTCGCTGTCCAGGGTACTCTCAAAACTCTCCTCCAACACCACATCTCAAAGGCATCTATTCTTCTGTGCTCAGCTTTCCTAATGGTCCAGCTCTCACATCCATACATTACCACCAGGAATACCATTGCTTTGACTATGCGAATTTTTGTTTGCAATGTGATATCTCTACTTTCCACTATGTTCCCCAGGTTTCTCATAGCTTGTCTCCCAAGAATCAGTCACCTTTTTATTTCATGGCTGCAATCTCCATCTGCAATGATCTTAGATCCTAAGAAAGTAAAATCTGTCACTGCTTCTACTTCTTCCCCATCTATTTTCAAGGGACTGATAGGGCCTGTTGCCATTATCTTGGTTTTCTTGATATTGAGTCTCAAGCAACCTTTTGCACTCTCCTTTCAACCCAATCAATAGATTCTTTAGGTCTTCCTCACTTTCTGCCATTAGGGTGATATCGTCTGTATATCTCAAATTGTTGATGTTTCTCCCAGGAATTTTGATCCCATATTGTGATTCCTCCATCCTTGCATTGCACATTATGTGTTCTTGGTATAAGTTGATTAAGCAGAGTGATAAAATGCAGCCTTGTCTTACTCCTTTTCCTATTCCAAACCACTCTGCCATTCCGTGTTCTGTTCTAACTGTTGCTTCTTGATTCGTGTACAGATTTCTCCTGAGGCCTATGAGGTGTTGTGGTATTCCCATTTCTTTAATTACTTGCCACATTTTGTTGTGATCCACACAGTCAAATGCCTTGGTGTAGTCAATAAAACAAAAGTATACTTGTTTCTGGTATTCCTTTGTTTTCTCCATGATCCAACGTATGTTGGCAATGTGTTCTCTAGTCCCCATGCCTCTTCTGAAACCTGCCTGCACTTCTGGTAGTTCTCTCTCCACATGCTGCTCAAGTCTATCCTGTATTATCTTGAGCATCACCTTGCTGGCATGTGGGATGAGCGCAATTGTTCGATAATTTGAACATTCTTTGGCATTGCCCTTTTTTGGGATTGGAACGTATACTGATCTTTTCCAATCCTGTGGCCACTGTTTTGTTTTCCAAATCTGCTGGCATATTGAATGCAGTAACAACATAGAACAAGCATGGTCTTTAACAATATAAAAAGGCAGCACTACTGGAAGATTACAGCAAAGCCAATAATTACCAATGAGTAAAGGCTCCAGAGCATGAAGCTTTACAGTAAAACGAGACACACCTACATACACCCTACTCAGACGATGAGCCACCACACAGCAAACAGAATGGGACAAAAAAAGATTCAGGTGGTTAGAAGAACATTAACATGTATTGTTTAGATGGTTCAAGAAAGGTGGTTTGTATAGATGAGCCCTAGCAAGAGATTTCTAAAGGGTAAAGATGTTTCAGAGACAAGTAGCAAAAAAGAAAAAAAACATCGGGATAGGAATTGAAGTTGATAGAAGGCAAAATGATCGACTAGAGCAGTGGTTCCCAATGTGGGGCACATGCCCCACAGGGGGACTTCAGTTCTGAGAAACCTAAGTGGTATATTGGCTGAACAGTGCTTTGGAAAATTGACTTAGTCTTCTGGGAATTGAAGTCCAAAAACCAAAGGTTGCAAACATTGGACTAGAGGGAGAAAAGAAAATAATAGAAAATACGAGAGAAAACACTCAACCTTAGAAGTGGGAATTTGCACTTGCAGGGCCCAATTTGAATCCCCTTCTGAATTGCACAATGGCGGTGCATCCTGCCACCCCATCAGTTGGTCATAATTAAACAGAACAAGTTATACAAACTGTATGTGAACACCAATAGGATTCTACCCAACGTTTCACAACAAATTACTCCAAAATACATAAGATGAAATTTTAAAATATACCTGGGTAGATCCTGCTTTTAATTTTCCTTTTTCAGGGCAGATACTGTAATGTGCAATCTTACGAAAAACAAATGTCACCGGAAGACTATCACATTCATTTTTCAGAATGCAAACAATATCTGTATGTTCACCAATATAACACTCCCGAAAATTAATGTATGGTCCTGGGACGACTGTCAACATAACTGGAAGCCCTGAACCTGTCAAACCCAGTTCAAACTGATGAGGATTATCTGCTGGAAAAGGAATTAAAAGAAAAGCAAGAAGAGTAATATAATGTAAGTATATACAGTAAACATAGATGCAGTTTCATATAATTTTGCAAACATTAATCAATGAGTATGTATGTACAGAATGTGTTAGCATAAGCTTGCTACTTCCTGAAGGAAGCTTAAGCAGATAACAATGCATTTCAGTTTCTAAAGGCACATGGAATAATTAATTAGGTATTTTTAATGGGGGAAATTGCTTTAAAATCCCAGATAAGCACATAAAGATAGTCTCCAAAGGCCAGTCCGTATAAATAGGTGCAACTCTGCTTGCAAATGATGACTGGGCTCAAAACTTTAATCCTGAGGAGGAAAACAGTTGTTTTCTTATTAGCTAGAGATGGAAGAAAACCTCTGGAGATATTCTATGCTCCACACACAAAAAATTCAAATTTGAGGGGTAGAAATCTGCAGGATTGTGGGTCCTCCAAACAGATTAGATAGAAACTGGGACTCTGAAGCAAGGTAGAGGAGAAATTCATCTGATTTTCAGAATATGCCAAAATCATACTATATGACTAGATGTCCTGAGGTGTTAGAAGAAGTATGCCAGCAACACATGTTGGAGTCATGTATTTGGCAAGTTGATATTTAATACATAGCATGCCTATATGGGCACCTTCATTATTTCTACAGAATCAAAGAAACAGAGAGAGCTGTTGCATTCATTCATCACTTTAAACCATTCATTATATTAAATTACAATCTGTAACTCCCACATTGGTTCACCTGCTTGCACATAAACAAAGGAAGCATGAACAGTTTTGCAAAATCTCTGATTATGTTATACTGCACCCAAACAAGCCGGGATTCATAAACCAAAGCCAAGTCTTGATTGAAAATTGACTCATAATGCTGGTTTATAATCCTGAGCGAAACTGTAGCAGCAAGGTATCTAATGTCTTATTTGTTTACCAGCTCTGTTCAGCGAATATCTATGAATGAAACATGCCTTCAAAGAGGTTCAACATGTTGCAATAATAAGAAACTGCATCCATTTTGTAGATGATAACAGATGATAACACTTTTCAAACTATAAAAATTATTCAGCTACATCATTCACACCTTCATATTTAATCAGAGGTGAACATTTTCTATTATCTAGAATGATATTCATATTAGAGAATGTTCTTGTTCTTCTGCAGTTCTCAGATATGTACTTTTCTTTCATATTTACTAACACCATACCACTAGTGGATGAATAGTCCTCAGTTACTGCTTTGAAGAAGTCATCTTTACTTCCAACCACTTCAAACTTCAGAAAAAGAGCATAATCTTGTCTGGAAGACATTCCTTGAAGATCTTTGTCTCTTTTCAGCTGCCTATCAAATTTACAATAAATTTATTTTCCTATGGCAAAAAATGCCCAAAGGTATAAATATAATTAACTGTTGATGTCTGACCAACATAACAGGGGAGGAAAGAATATAGAATTCTATAATTTTAAGGAAGCAAACACTGTAAATTGTACTCATCAAACATTGTAAAGTATCAGCAGTATACCCCATAGTTTGCATCAGAGTTGGCATGGTTGAATTCAGTGCATCTTTGGCAATAACATGACATAAAGCTAATTGCACAAAAGGCCAGTCTTTTTCCATGGGTAATAAGTACATTTTGATTTGCCACTTACACCCCTAATAATCTGTGCCAATTCTGACCACATTGGTTTATTTCAGATTATGCCATGTAATTTTTGTGGAAGAAGGTTTTTCATACTTACCTGCCCTTTTTTAACACATAAGAAAGACTGCATTAGATTGATTATTTGCTGTTTGAATTAAGCATTGTATCCCTTTTGAAACAAAAAAGGGAACAAATGGATGTAAGAGAAGATGAATGAAAGGAGGAGTAAAAGGGTAGCAGTATTAAGACAGAAGGCTTTGCTCCGGTTGATAGTTACAAAGATTATAGGTGCCCCTTGGATGCTTGCAATGAGACATTTAAACATTTCCCAGTGTTTCTTGGTCAGGATATTTAGATTGGGAAAACTGGATCTGAGCAAGGCCAGGAGGAGGAAGATAACTGAGTCTAAAGAGGAATTGCTGGTTTGGGTATTTGGGCAAGAGTCTTAAGAGGGGTGGACAGGAATTTAATTAATTTAGTTTAATAGATTTATATACCGCCCTATCCAATGGACTCTGGGCAGTGTACACAAGTTAAAACCAATAGAAAACAATTAAAAACCCTTAAAAACATAGTAAATGGCACAGCGGGGAGTAATATTGCTATCTAAAAACAAATATAAAATATACAAAACCTTAACATTAAAAAATTAATTACAAGAGGGGGGAGCCTCAGATGAGCCAAAAAGGGGAGCTTGTTGACAATCCCAGCCCCCAGACTCATTTTGCCAACCACATCTTCAATTCTTTCCAAAATGGTAGCAACTGGGCCTGGAGGCGTAGTTCTACCAGGAGGAGGTTCCATAGTGTGGGGGCTATGACCAAGAAGCCCCTGGTGGCCTTCAGAAATAGTATGCAAACAGCATAAGTTTTGGAAGCTAACTGCCATAAATTAAGAAATCTGCATAAACATTACAATTTCCCCCCTCCCCCATATCTGCAAGGGATATGTTCCAAGTTCTTCTGTGGATACTTGAAACTATGAAAAGCAGTGAACTTTGTATTACAGCACACGTACTAGTCATACGAGCACTTCTTCTGACAATTCAAGAGGTTCCATTGCTCATTAAGCTTTTACTAGTCATTGGAATTCCATACCTTACAAAGCATATGTGGGAAGAGAAGGACAAAGACTACGGGCTGTCCCAGAGGAAGGTGGAGAGATAACATCAAAGAAATATTACAAGAACACAAATTAATGCTGGTGGAGGCCACTAGAAGTGCCACCGCAAGATCTTTGTATCTCCCTCAACCCCTGAAGGGATAAAAGAGGAGGAGGAGGAAGAAATAACTGAAATAGGTTAATAATAGAGCTTACTTATTGAACAGCTATTTTACAATTATGTCTTATCTATATTAATATTGATTATGCAAATAATAGATCCAAGCAAGTTTTATGACCATTCCTCATCACTTTTACAATCCTTCATTACACGGACTACTGTACTTATATTTACATTGCATGCTTACTTTGGACTAAAACAAAGAGTAACAACAATTTTTTGATACGGGTGTAGAGTTCCTTCATTCGGTATGCAGGCAATTAGAGCAGAAGCATTTAGTCCAGGTTTTCCACCAATGTGATGCCAATCTTTTAAAACAGCATCTGTACTCTTTTGAATATCTGTACCCTGCAATTAATTGAGTAATAAATACCTAAGTACATATATCCATACAACATTTAGAACATGCTAAGCATTGCTGCGGTGAGGCAGTGCAGCTTATTTTAATTACTTTTTATTGATATCAACAAAGTAGAAAAACAATATGTATAAATAAAAATATAACACAAAAATTAATAAAAGATGACAACATCTACACATATATGCACCCACCATCAATGAAACATTATTATCTTACCCATGTAATCTATTTAAAATCACTTTGTTATTCTTATCCTATATTTCTAAAAAGTTAAATATCTGTGCACTGGTTTTGTCCCTTTCATTTTAACAAAAACCTGTTTAATAAGTTCACCCCAGAGCTCAATTAAATAATTTTTCTTTATGATACCATATATACTTTCCAGTTTTTAGCCATTAACAATCTTGTTGCTGTAATCATTATTATTTCTATCCATCTATTTATCTTTATATTGCCAAAATCCATTCACAATGCTAGTCTAGGAGACATTTCCAATTTTAATGATGGTATTTGATTCATTTTTTCAAACACCTTTATCTAAGTCTTTTTGCAACCTTACAATCCCACCATAAGTGAAAATTTGTCCCTATGTGTTTTTTACTTTAAAAAAATTATGTACAAAAAAAATCATAAAACTAAAAAGAAAAAAATACCATATACAATACAATGCACAAATAAAAAAAATACAATTACAAATCTGCACCCATCACCAGGGGACATTCCAAATTGTTCATAAAATCTACATAATTTTCTCTTTTTTGACAACTCACCTTCTGTGTCCAAAGGCTATATGATTCTTGACCTAGTTTAAACCCTTTCCCATAACAAATACCTGTGCATAATTAATGAATTCCCCCGAAACATCTTTAAACTCATTTATGTTTACTAGACCTTTTTTATTTTTAACTCACATGTCAATGTTTCATTTATAGCTATGTCCCATAATTCTTTATGCCAGTCTTCAAACTGCAGTGTAGTTTAGAGGAGAGTGTCATAGCAGCAATTAGGAGACATCAATTCAAATCCTAGCTGGGTATTAAAAACTCACTGAGGGCTGACAATGATATACTACTTGAACATTTTATGTACAGTAACTGTAATTGTCATGTGCTGGCTGCAACATGATACTACATAACAATGGTTGCTGAGTTTCTACTTGTTCATGTTGAGCATTCATACACAAAATCCCAAACAAATTTGAAAGGCAAACACAGAATGACTAAGTCTATAGTTTTACATATGAAAATAATAAACATAGGAAAAAAATAGATTCTGATATTGAAAGAGTGGTTAAATAAGAGCTATAAAATGGGAAATTTTGTCTCTATAACAAGATCTAACCTATTATTGTTTTTATTATCTTTTACACATGATAGAAATATGTGTGTGTTTTAGAAATAATAACATTCCATGGCATTACTATACATTGGCAAATCTCCAGTGTTATGATAGACAGGGTATGTGTGGAAGGGAAGTCCAGACATTGTAATGGAGTTTCCTGAGTACAACAGTATCTTGAGAGATCCAATGCTGATAGATGCCAAGCAACATTTTCCGGGTGATGAGTAGGTTTTTATTCCCTGACAAAATTCTGCCCATGTATGGAGCTTCTGTCACCTCCCCTAGAACTAAACTATAGCTACCTACTTATTTTGGAATTGAACAGGAAATATATTTCCAGAAACTGATTCTGAACCAACATCTTAATCTGTTTTAAAATACCTGTACTGCTATCTATAATCTACACTGAAGCTGCTGCTTCTTGCTCTCAATGGAATATGACAGAATGTTGGCTATATGTATATATGATCTGAAACTTGGTACGTTTGAGTAATTTACCATAGCTTATTACACCTAACTGATGAGATGCAGCAGTGCATTTTAGTCGTACAATTGAGTACACAACTAGTAATATAACTAAAATATACTTGGGCATCTCATGAATCATACATGTTCAGTTATGCACATGAATATTAGTCAGATTCCATCCATAAACAGCATTGGAGGAGGGGGAATCAAACTTTAAGCTCCAAAAAAGTTCCAAGCATTTCTTCTTTCCTAGACTAGTCACCAACCATACCACATGTAAGGACATAAGAAACCAAGCCTAAAGGCAAAAAGGTTTCCTTACCAGTTCAATGCCAACAGTGCTATCCTGCAGGACTGCAACCCAATCCATGGGCTCTGGACTTTTATTGTGAAGAATAATGTCTTCAGTCTTGGAGGTTTCAAAATAGATACATCCAAAATCAACACACTGGATTGCATTTGAGTAAGGCACGCCCAAAACCTCAAGGATCTGCTCCACTATGTTTGCTTTGATCATTATCTCCGCACTGGGCTGCCCCTGCAATTCCACACTATGCATAAAAGCAACATGGAAGAAAGAATACAGGAAGGAAACATGCAATGATGAGACTTCTGCTACAATATGGATGCCAGTATCTTCTTGTGGTGTTGCTCTTCTGCAGAACAAATAAAGTCACTAGCAACAGCAGATTACTTCTACCTAAAACTTATCTGTGTTATCTCTACAGCCAGATTTAGAATAGGCAACCAAAACATGTACTGCTAAAAGGTCTGCTGTCCAGCAAAGGCTGCTCTTCTTGTACAGATTACAACAAAAGACAGGAAATGTTGGAGTCTAGCAAAAATGTATGCCTTATATACAGAGAGAGCAGAAAGCACTGAGATTTGTATTATTTCGTTATTATCATTTAGACAAACCATGAAAGCAAAATTAAAAGCAACTGAAACAAGAAAAGATGGTACAATAGAAACACTTACATGGCAGGTTGATTAATTATTCTTGGTACATCAGTACAGATCTCCATTTTAACCAGTTGTTTTTTCTGAGGTTCTACCACTCCACTGGTTGGTGTTATTAAAATGGAAACACTTCCTTTATATTTTATGTTAAATGTACCTAGAAACATTTATGTATATTAGTATCTTGTACCTGGCATATAATCAGTGCATAAGATGAAGTATTTTCTCCCACTCCAAGAAATAAAAACTTGGCCTCTGATGGGAAACATCCAACAGACAGAGCAACAGAAGAACAAACATGCATATCAAGGTCCCTGGCATCCATAACTGCTCCTTCACTCCTGTCTTCTCAGAATAATTGCCATTTTACAATTCCATATGAGAAACACAACTAACGGGAGTGAAATACAAGTTTCCCCAGAAAATTTGTCTTTTTAAACTTGAAGTTTTAAAGGGCATACCTTTATCACAATGAATTCCCTCTTTTATTTTATTTCATATGTTTTAACATTATTTAAACTATTTTGTAAGATCTGTTACCTAAAAGAAAATCTGACCATCTGCACATAATGCATGCCCAGCAACTAAGAGAGCAAGTTGAAAGGTCTCCCCTGCTCGAAATCCAGTTGTCTCCAACTCTAGGGGGTGGTGCTTATCTCTGTTTACTTATCTGTTTAATTAATGGGAAGTTAATGGCTTCCTGGCATCTTCATTCAAGCCTACTAGTGGAGCAGTAGTAAACCCACAGAATTCATATATAGCCTGGCTCAATAAACTATGATTAAATAACCCAACTCAGTCCATTACTTGAACAAAAAGTCAACTTGTTATGGTTAGCATCACAGAAAATATTTACCTGGAAAAGATCCATAGTTTGTTATTCTCATCTCTGCACTAATTACTTTATTGTTTGCAATCACAGTGCCAAAATTTACCTCTGGTTCAACGCCTAAACAGCAGCATGGAATTAATCTGCAAGAAATGCAATTTAAATTAGTTTTATGTAATTTATTTATTAGTTTTATTTTTATAAATGTTTTAAATAGTAAAAATATTTTCCTTACAACAGTTGCTAAATTTAATTATGCAACCTAATTTAGCAACAGCATCTGCTGGTGGAAAAGAGGTATTAAAATGTCAATGCATTTTCTTCATTATGGTAACTTAAGGACAGTTTAATATTAATTGAATTAAATCAGACTGAACTGCAACTATATTTTAATTGGTTTATTGCATCAAAAATAAGCTCTTACAATTTTATGTCATTATACAAGTATCAATAAAACTTTATGTCTGCTATAAGATATACTGAGTATGATATAGTGATAATTAGGCAAATCTCATCAAGCTCAATAAGATTTAGGCTGCTTAATTCCAGGTACACACTAACCTGGAATTAAGTCCTACTGAACTCAGTACAAATTTCTTTTGAGAAAACATGTTTAGGATTTCACTAAATGTTTAACCCACTGTGAATTTTAGCCCCTGGTAAAACTCATTTCTAAGCAAACAAGACCAGGACGACATTGCAAGTAATGCCTTGATATGAAGAGCTATCTTTGAAGATAATTCAGAGACTGTAAACAGCTCAAAATACTGTATGGTTGTTCTGTGGTAAATGGAATCAGGAATTATGAACAAATTATGCTTCCAAGGGGCCAGAAGCACTCTGAGAAAAGGACTCTGGTAGATATAATTGAAGCAACACTCTGCACAATGTACAATTTTTATCCCTAAAAAGTAAACAAGACAAAGGAAATAAGTTATTGTCAAATCAGTTGCTAATAGGAGTGAAGAAGCAGAAAGTGAATTGGCTGTTCTTCTTTCATTTCCTTTTTAAAAAATCAAGCCTATTTATAGATTGTTGGACTACCAAATAATCATGGCAGCTAAGCAAACAAATAAGAGAAGGGGATATGGAAAGAAAAACAACAACCTTCAGCAGTGCACTTCCCACAGGAGGGTGGGGGGAGGCAGCTGTTTATCTGTCTGAGCACCATACCTATCAAGTTTTGGTTGTGGAAATAAGGGAAATTTTCTGGGCCTGGTCGTTCGCACATGCACACCGCTGCCTCTGATGGGTGCACATGCACAGTAACCACTTTTCAGGGCATTCACACATGAGCACCGCTGCCTCTGATGGGAGCACATGCGCAGTAACCCCTTTTCTGGGTATTTGCGCATGCACACCACTGCCTCTGACAGGCGCGCATGCGCAGTAACCCCTTTTTCTGGCCATTCTAATACGGGAAGACGGCGGGAAAGAACGGGAAAGAGGGGTGAATTATGGTATTTCCGAGCCAAAATGGGAGAGTTGACAGCTATGCTGAGCACTTGGATCTCCTTTGATGGCTTGTCTCAAGGGAGGAGAGGGCAATCTCTGAGCCCACATACCCTAAATTTGTTGCCCTTCATTTGAAATATGGCGCTGGAGGAGAAGTCTGCAGATACCCTGAATGAACAAAAAGCCAAATAACTGGGTCCTAGAGCAAATCAAGTCTGGGCTATTTCTAGAGGCAAAAATGATGAAATTGAGGCTGTCCTACTTTGGACACATCATGAGAAGGCAAGATTCATTGGAAGAAACAATAATGCTGGGGACAGTTGAAAGCAATAGGAAAAAATGATGACCAAAGACTGTATGAAATGGTTTCCTAAAAGAAGCCACAGGCTTTGCATGAGCTGAACACTGTGGAGATGATTCATTCACAGGGTTGCCATCAGTTGAAGGCAACTTGAACCTCTAACATCAGCTTAGCCCAAGTTGCACAGCTCTAGTTATGACTGTTTGAAATATGGACATCTGCACATAGAAGATCAAGTTCTCACACATATGAACTTACCATATTAAATTACTAGTACCTCTCAAAGTCCAACCCTACATCCATGATGTGAGTGGTGGTATCAGGTCCAATTAAGGGACTGCTAGGACTGGTTGAAGTATGGCGTGGCCTTGTGCCACAGGACCGCTATGGTAGCCATGAAGGCCACCCTGGATTATCCCAAAAGACCTGGTCAGAGGGGCTCTGGTGAAGTTACGACAGGCCCAGCAAGCTGGCAACGGATAACCCATTGCTACAAAACTACAAAAGAGATGTAAACGGATGGAACAAACTGGAAATGGCTGCGCCAATGTTAAAGGACCAAGAGATAGAACAACGAAATAGAAACTAGGCACTCTAAATATAACCGGCCCAGGAAATAAAACAGAAGAAATTGTAGACATAATGGGAAAAAAGAGGGATTAAGATAATGGGTCTAGCTGATACAAGACGCAAAGGACATGGGAGTAAGAAAGTCCACAAGGGATACTTGCTCAGGAGGGGTTTCAGCAAAGAATGGAGTGGGCTTCTTGGTGCATCCAGACATGGCAAATTCATACTAGACATTAACAATTCGGACAGCATAATAATACTGAAAATCAAGAGAGAAGAGCAAATGGATTCACTTGAGAAAGCCTTGATGCTGGTAAAGGTAGATGGCAAAAGAAGAAGGGGGTGCCCAAAAATGAGATGACTAGATGGCATTGTGGATGCAATGGGCACAGAGCCGGGCGGGCTGAGGAGGATGGTGGAAGATAGAGGTGCCTGGTGGGCAATGGTCCATAGAGTCGCAAAGGGTCGGAATTGACTGTGCGACTAAAACAACTAATGACAACTACACAGAAGAAAAGGGACTAGTTTTTCAATGAACTGTCTGAGGTGAAAGAGGAGATTCACAACGTTATACATGGTGCAAATGGGACAATACCACCATCAAAAGTCAGAGTGATTACATATTAACAAGAGTTAAAAGAAGATTCAGAATGCTCAATGCAAAAGGAATTCCCAACAGACTGTCCGACACTGATCAAAAAATTGTAGAGTTAACAGCAAGAAATGATAAACCCAATATTAAAAGAAGAGAACCAAACAAAACCTGAGAATTAATTAAGATATCAAAACTTGAACAAAGAAAAATAGTAGAACAGTTGCAACAAAAGGTGGAGACAGCATTTAACCAACTGCCCTCAAAGGTGAAGAAAGTAGAGGATGAATGGAAGAGTTACAAAACTACCTTGCTCTGCGCTGCAGAAGAACTATGCGGGAAAAGGAAAACTGGAAAATGTTGTCATGGGTACAAACACACTGCATGATGGTGCGAAGAGGTCAAAGAAGCATTAAAGCTTAAAAAAAGAATTATATAAATGTTGGATAAAATCGAGGAGGGAAGGTAGAAGATTATATGAACCAGAGGTTCTCAATGTTTTTCAGCCGTGGGCCAGACCATGCCTCCTCAGACAGCTGAGCCGGCCACACTGGTGCAGTAAAATGTATCCATGGCTGTCATAAATGTGTTGACGATGGAAGCGGACTCATTTACGGCTGTAGTAAAAGTGTTTACTATGGTTGCGGACTCATTTGCGCCTGTAATAAATGTGTTTACATTGCCGTAAATGAGTACATGGCCAAATCTGGCGGTGGCAAGAATGACTGAAGAAATGTTGGGGGCTGGATTATTTGGTGCTGTGGGTTGGATTCGGCCCGCAGGCCGTAGGTTGAAAACCCATGATATAAACTATAGATTGCAATGTAAAGATGCCAACAGGATAATCAAAAAAGCAAAACAAGAATCCTGAGAATGCCTCAGAAAACAGTTAGCAGATAACAGAACAACCTCATGAACATGTTTCAAGGTAGTTAAATATATGTGGGAAAGAGAATTATAACCCCACTGAATAGCTAAGGACAAGAATGGAATACCACTAATAGATCCCACAGAGGTTATTGAAAGATGGAGAAAACATTTTAAAGAACTCTTCAATCCCATAGGAGAGTGGCACAGCAAAACAACACAAGATACAAAACAACAGCCCTAAAACTGGACATATTAATTGAAGAAGTAGCAAAAGTTGTTAAACAATCACCCAAGCACAAAGCACCAGGAATAAATGAACTACCAACAGAAATAATCACAGCAGCAAGGGAAAGCAACATCACATGTCTATTCAGAATCTTCAATGCAGCATGGACACAATTAACTGCACCCACTCAGCAGCATACCTGTCAAACCGCGGCTCCGGAAAAACGGGACCTGCGCACATCGCTTGTGCGCAAGTCGCGTTCCACGCATGCGTGGAAAGGTTTTACCTTTTCCACGCATGCGCGGAAGCGCTACGCCGCTTGCACAGCCCTTACGCAGTACCTTACGCAGTTTCCCCCGCTGCCAAATTACAGGGTTTTGGCAGCGGGGGCCGGTTTATGACGTCAATCGATGTCAATTTACGGGGTAATCCCAGCCAAATCGGGGAGGTTGACAGGTATGCTCAGCAGCAAGAACCAATATTAATGCCATTGTGGAAAAACAAAGGGAGAAAACGAGAATGCATGCAATACTGAGGCATCTCACTCTTAAGCCATGCAGGGAAAATGTATGTCAAAATACAGTGGGCCATTGCTTAACAAACAGCTCGCTTAACACAAAACTCACATAACA
The DNA here is from genome assembly GCA_035047345.1 of Bradypodion ventrale. Lineage (NCBI taxonomy): Eukaryota > Metazoa > Chordata > Lepidosauria > Squamata > Chamaeleonidae > Bradypodion > Bradypodion ventrale. The sequence goes on from JAWDJE010000003.1 coordinate 277,571,247, forward strand.
AAAGGAAATCCATAGAAAATAGTGGCTTGGTTAACAAAACAATTTTGGAACAGATTAATTGATTTTCAATGAATTCCCATGGGAAACCGCATTTCACATTACAGATTTTGGTTTTCAATGCATTCCTATGGGAAATTCACTTTACAATTTTTTTTTGTAGTACAAAAGGTCCCGGAGAATGCATTAAATTTGTTAAGTGAGATTCCACTGTAATAGAAACAAGGATTAGACTAGTTATAGAACTGCAACTAGCAAAAGAAGAGATAAGCTTCAGGAGAAAAAACAGAAGCTGTAGAGATGAAAATTTTACACTTAAACAACTAATAGAGAAAAGTATAGAATATAATATTTGTAGACAAAGAGAAGGCATTTGATAGAGTTGATAGGAAACTGCTATGGCAAGCATTGGCCCAATATGGATTAAGTGAATTTATGCCATAAAACTCTTGTTATGTAAAAGCTTATATAATGACTGAAGAAGTGTAGTTAGAACAAGTCAAGGAATATCAGAACCCTTTGCAAGGAACATCTGGATTGAGGCACGGATGCAAACTATCTCCACTATTATTCATCATCTACATAGACAGCATAAGCAAAAAAGCTAAACCCGTGAATGGAAACAATATCAATGAATTACTTTTTGCAGATGATCAGACATTGACAGCAAATAAAACTAAGGAACTACAACACCTTACATCGATGAACCAAGAACGTAAGATAAATAATAAGACAATCAATAAAGAGAAGACTAAGGTAATGGTAATTGGAAGGAAATGGCATACTCTAGATATCGAGACAGAGGGGACAAGTATAAAACAAGTGGCAGAGTTCAAATTCCTACAAAGAACATTTAGTGAAAATGGCAAAATGGTTGAAGAGATTAATATATGGTGTAGTAAGGCAAACCTAATATTGGGACAGTTAGTTCTGCTCTTACAACACAAGGCCATACCAATCAACACAAAGAAACACCTCATACAATGCATATTTATTCTCATTTTGTTACCAGTACCACACATAGACACTTACACCAAAACATATGCAAAAGTAGATGTCTGAGGAAGCCTGCTGGACTGACTATAAGGAATAAAATCAGGAATGAGGTTATAAGGAAAAGAATTAGAATAGCACCAATCTTGCACTACATACAGAGACAACAAATAAAGTGGTTTGCACATTTGGAGAGAATGTCTTAGAATACCATACCTCACAAGGCATATGTGGAAAGAAGAGAAGGACAAAGACCACAAGGCAGACCCAGAGCAAGGTAGAGAAATAACATCAAAGAAATATTACAAGAACACAAATTAATGTTGGTGGAGGCCGCTAGAAGTGCCAGAGCAAGAACCTTATACAGTATCTCCCTCAACATCTGATGGGGTAAAAGAAGAAGCAAAGAAATGAAAAAGAAATTACTAGCAATTTGGTCTTTGAGGACTCTTCCAGATAATAGTTGTATGGCACAAGTGTGGTGCAGAGAAATGTTTACCTCATTTCATAACATTGTGAGATATTATTTTTGTCAAGAAACTTGCTAATCTTGTAAACCATCATCATAATCAATTTTAATACAATATCATTACCATAAGACCTGACTAAATGTTACCCAATGAAGTTATATGATGCAGGCTCATACCCTATTACAGGAATCTCAATTATTTTTCCCCCTGCATGAAGAATAATCCTATCTTGAAGGTCTTCTTCAGTGTCTGGGTGATATTCTACAGTGGCTGTTAGGTGAAGACCAGAAGCAAGGGGTTTCTTTGGATTTTCAACTATCAGTTTGAACTGCAAAACAAACAATGAATAAACCACATCATTCAATTCTCAACTCAACAAATGACATGAACTGAGTTTCACTGTGATAGTTAACATTTACTAAATGCACAATGAATACTAAACATAACAACAGACAACGACAACGACGACAATAACATCAAGAAGCAGAAAATAAGGTATATGGTAAAGGTTGCCCTTGTTTGAAAGCCAGTCATATCCGACTCTAGGTTTCAATGCTCATCTCTTTATAGCCAAAGAGCCAGTGCTGTCTGTGTCTGCAGATGTTTCTGTGGACATGTGGCAGGCATGCCTCAACACTGCAGTGCACGGAATGCTGTTTACCTTTCAACTGAAGTGGTCCCTATTTCTTGCTTTCAAACAGCTAGGTTGGCAGAAGCTGGGACAAAGATGGGAGTTCACCCCATCATGCAGCACTCGGGTCTTGAACTGCTGACCTGCCGATCTTCTAGTCATCAAGTTCAGCGTCTTAACCACTAAGCCATCACAGTCCCAGCAATGCATCTTAGCCACTGTACCCCGGAATCGAGCTCTGACCTTCCAGTCAGCAAGTTCGCCTTACAGCAGTTTAACTCCTGCGCCACCAGAACTTGTAACTGTATCACAAGACAGAAAGGTACACCGACTTCTATGCCTACAATTCATGCTCTAGGCCCGTGATGGTGAACCTTGCCACTCCAGATGTTCTTGGACTTCAATTCCCAGAAGCCACACAATCCACACAAATGAGTTTACTGCAATTCATCCGGCCTGCGCTGCCCTCATCGCTCCCAGAAGCGACGCTTCGGAAGGTCAGCAGTTCAATTCCTGAGTACTGCAGGACGGAATAGGACGGAATGAGCTCCCCCGTCTTTGTCCCAGCTCCTGCCAACCTAGCAGTTCGAAAGCAAGAAATTGTAAGTAGATAAATAGGGGCCACTTTGGTGGGAAGGTAACAGCGTTCCGTGCGCTCCAGTGTCTAGTCATGCCTGCCACATGACTACGGAAACGTCTACAGAAGCAGACAGCGCTGGCTCTTCGGCTTTGAAACAGAGATGAGCACTGAACCCTAGAGTCGGATACGACTGGCTCTCGAGCAAGGGATACCTTTGCCTATTAAATATGGAACAGGGTGAACCCTCATTGCAGTTTGAAATCACGTCTCCCCTAGGGAGAGAGAGGTGTGCATATAAAAGACAGATCTCAAAGAAAAGAAGGATCAGGAGACGCAGTTCTGCCCCCGAAGGAGTCTTTCGGGCTCCTCCTTCCCATTCTACCTGGGGCCGTTCCGGAGGCACCATGTGGAGGAAGCAGCTGCTCGGCTGCAGGTTCTGGACGCTGAGCACCGCCCGGTAGCGACCCCCGGGGACGCTGTCCACGAAGCGCAGCTCGGGCGGAGTAATGCGCACGCCGCCCACCTCCCGGGAAGCCGTGGCTCCCGCCGCCCTGCCGCCCTTTTCCTGGCGCCCCTTAGTAGCCATGTCAGCTCAGACTCTGCCCCAGCAAGCAGCCCGCCCGCCACGCCGCGGAGCGTCCTCGTCTCCTAGGCGACGCAAACTTCCGCCTCCCGTGCGGGAAAGCGCCTAGGAACGGTCGCCCTAGCAACGGCGGCGCCGGGCGCTCTGATTGGAGGAGGCGTCCAGCCGCTGGCTACAGAGCTCGCTACAGAAGCGAGCCCAGCAATGGAGGGTTGTCTTGCCCAATCCTGGAGGCACAGCGGGGCGCAAGGTGGTGGTGGTGGTGGTGAAACTGGCGCGACTGCGGATGATCGTGCGTGGGAATTGTACACAGCTTGTCTAGGACCTGCCGCTGCCCCAAAAGCTTTCGCCTCGTTGGCCCCTTTTCGCTCGTCTTCGAATTTCTAATATGCAGTAGAGGTGAAAATCAGAAAATCAGAATATCGTGTAAATGTCCATTCATTTCACTTAAAAGGTGAAACAAATATATGAGAGAGACTCTCACTACATGCAAAGCGAGATATGACATGCCTTAATTCGTTATAATTGTGATGATCATGGCATACAGCGTACATGAGATTATGTGATGATTATGGGGCACATGGGATTTGGGAGGTTGGGGTTTTCATAAACTGTAAGACATAAGCATCAATATTATAACAAAGAAAGTAAGGCTTGAACTATCTCGCTTTGCATGCAATGAGTCTATCTCATATATTTGTTTCACCTTTTAAGTTGCATTACTGAACCATACCTGTCAAGTTTTGGATTTGGAAATAAGGGAAATTTCCCTGCCAATAAGGGATACTTGACAGCTATGCTTATCCTGTGCTGCCCTTCAATGGCGGCAATAGGGCATTGCAGTCTAATTAATAAGGGATGGCGGCGGGAAAGAGGGTATTAATAAGGGGTTTTCCCGGCCAATAAGGGATACTTGACAGCTATGTACTGAACTGAATGAACATGTGCATGATATTCTAATTTTTCGAGTTTCACCTGTTATATGCACCAAACGTAGTTAGGCTTGGGCTAAAAACTGATGTGGCAAATAATTAAAGAGATGGGAATACCAGAGCACCTCATATGCCTCCTGAGAAATCTGTACATGAATCAAAAAGCAACAGTTAGGACAGAACACGGAATGACAGAGTGGTTTGGAATAGGAAAAGGAGTAAGACAAGGCTGCATTTTGTCACCCTGTTATTCAACTTATACACAGAGCACATAATGCACAATGCAGGGATGGAGGAATCACAATATGGGATCGAAATTCCTGGGAGAAACATCAACAATCTGAGATATGCAGACGATACCACCTTAATGGCAGAAAGTGAGGAAGACCTAAAGAATCTTTTGATTGGGCTGAAGGAGGAAAGTGCAAAAGCTGGCTTGAGACTCAATATCAAGAAAACCATGATAATGGCAACCGGCCCAATCAGTTCCTGGAAAATAGATGGGAAAGAAGTAGAAGCAGTGACAGATTTTACATTCTTAGGATCAAAGATCACTGCAGATGGGGATTGCAGCCATGAAATAAAAAGGCGACTGATTCTTGGGAGACAAGCTATGAGAAACCTGGGGAACATAGTGAAAAGCAGAGACGTCACATTGTAAGCAAAAATTAGAATAGTCAAAGCAATGGTATTCCCAGTGGTAATGTATGGCTGCGAGAGCTGGACAATTAGGAAAGCTGAACGCAGAAGTATAGATGCCTTTGAAATGTGGTGTTGGGGGAGAGTTTTGAGAGTACCCTGGACAGCGAGAACAAATGGGTCAATCTTAGAAGAAATCAAACCTGACTGCTCATTGGAAGGGCAAATAGTAAAGATGAAGCTAAAGTACTTTGGACATCAAATGAGAAGGGAGGATTCACTTGAGAAGGCCTTGATGTTGGGAAAGGTGGAGGGCAAAAGAAGAAGGGGGAGGCCAAAGATGAGATGGCTAGATGGTATTGTAAACACAATGGGCACAGAACTGGGAGGGCTGAGGGGGATAGTGGAGGACAGAGGCGCCTGGAGGACAATGGTCCATAGGGTCGCAAAGGGTCAGAATTGACTGTGCGACTGAACAACAAAAAAACTGATTTGTGAGCCTTTCCATTTTCATACTATTTCATCAGATGCAAAGTATAGCCTACGTATCTTAACATTCAGTGTTAAATGTTTTTGTTTTGTTAAAAACTGAAATAAAAGGTAAGGATACAGCAGTAAGTTCCTAAAGAGAAAAGGCAATTATTGAACAGAAAACTGTACAGTACAACTCTCAATACTGAATTATTGGAATATGTAGGTAACATTGCCATCTGCTGGCTTTTCTCTAGTACACCATCACTATGTGTTCTGTTAAGATCAGTGGTTCAGGTGTCCCCTGAGCAGAGTTTCTCCAGCAAAAATCCTTTCAATCTAGAATAATTTCTGACACAAAATTATTATTAGTGGTTCTCAAACAGCTCCCCCGGTGGCTTAAATGGTTAAGACGCTGAGCTTGGAGACTGGAAGGTCGGGTAAGGAGTCTCATTCTGGCATCCCCTGACCAGAGTTTTTCCAGCAACAATCCTTTCGACCCAGAGTAATCTCTGACAAGAACTTATTATTTTTAGTGGTTCTCAAATTATGTTCTGCTAAAGTGTTAGTGATAAGTCTTTGCAAGTCATCTCCCTGAAACAGACTTAGGACCTACTGAACTCCCAAGAAGTAGATGAACTGTTTTGATGAACAGTTCTTCAGCTGGTTCATAGTGAAAAGTACTGTACAGTATCTATAAAGTTCTTTTGTTCCAAAATGTTCTCCATTGTCAGGCCATCCAGAAAAGTCAAAGTGTTCTCTACTGGTTTGAGTTCTTCTTTAAAATCATTTATGTCAGATTACAAATCTTTGTGTGTAGGCAAACAAAATGAATTAACACAGAGAAGAAAATACAGTACTAAAGCTTTTTACCTCATTTAGGGTTGGCCTATCTTCCTAGCTGTGGCAATTCCATAAGGCTTTCTGGATGTTTCATTCTTTCAGTTAGAATTCCTGTCTCTATTTGGCACATAACTTCTGTAGCTTGATCTTCCCTTCCACAGATCACTTCAGATTCACATTTTTGCTGAGACCAAATTCTTTTCTTGCTCTCAAAATTAGTATGCAGCATCTGCTTCAATGTGTTTTGCCTCCAGTTTTTTTTAAATCATTCAGTCTGTCTGACTCAAGTGTACTCACTTATCTCCATTGTTTGACTCTCTTTACTTTTTTCTTGTCTTTGTTGCTCTTAGTGGCTTTATTGGTTTTGTTTTTTGTTTCATTTGGTTGTTTTTGTTAATTATTAAGTTATGGAATTATATGGCTGTTCTAGACCAGCTCTTCTAAAAAAAATGAGACCTTGGCAATACAAACCATTACAAGCCATTACAAACTCATTCCACTTTTCTTTGGTTCACTGCCTGTGTGGTGCTATGCCTTGCCCCATGTAGAAAATTTGAGACAATTTAAATGAGGGATTCTCAACCTGTGGCCCACAGGCTGGATGCAGCCCATGGCACCATTTCATGTGGCCCACCATACCTCCACCACGCCAAGAAGTGCCATGTGATGTAGGAAGGGCAAAATGGCCGTCCGGCCCCCGAAGCTGTCTGAGGAAGCGTGACCCAGCCCCCGGCTTTAAAAGGTTGAGAACTCCTGATGTAAGTCAACTGAACTGGCCAAATTTCCAATCTGCATTGGGGAAATACAGGGCTTGCATCTATAACTTCATATACTGGAGCTGGGATTTAACCATTGAGTATTTAAGATCAACCACAAATGGTCTTAATGCACATAACAAATACAGTGATACCTCATACAATGTCCAAACTTGGTTCCACAAGTTTGGACTTTATATGGATTTGGACTTTGTATGAGGCATGCAAAATCCTAGCCGCGATGCCTCATACAACGTCCAAATCCTTGCCACGATGCCTCATACAACGCCGTTTGCATAGAGATACATTGTACTGTAACAACACAGACTTCAGGGCAAAGTCAAGGAAACTGACAGAACTTTAAGAAATCATCGTCTAAAGGCTAAAAACATTACAAAAACATGTCAAACAACCCTGATTGTCCAAGAACCTGAAGAATGCTGCAAAAATCCCAGGAATGCTTCTAAAAATTCTGACGAAAAAAATCAAAAAACGTGCTCAAAACCACTCCTAAACACTCTTCGCCTCATGCAAAACCCACAAGAGCAATGCACACATGTGTCCTGCCTTTTATACTGCCAAGGCACAATGCAACCTGGAAAAACCCCAATGCCTCATACAAAGTCACACGACTTTGTATGAGGCAACTTTTTTCAAGGAATTAGGCGATATTGTATGAATCCGATGTTGTATGAAGTGGACTTTGTATGAGGTATTACTGGTAATCGGATTAATTGGGTGAAAAGAAGCTGTGGGGAAGAAGGCAGCTGTGATCCTGTAATTCATTCCTGGATATTAAATGGTTTACTCTCTTATAAAAAAAGCAGTATATTATGGGAACATCAGAATTTAATTAGTCTTGCCTGGATCTTGCAAACTAAAGGCTATTGCTTCCCTCATTAAGTCAATTGACGTCATATTAAGTCTTCCACTTTCCCTACATCTTATCACTTCATTAATGTGTCCATTAATTCCTGAATAGGGTGGCTAGAACCTTATTCCGGTGCCTCAATGATTACCATACCACCGTAGGTGATCCTACTAGAGGTGTAGAAGTAATAGCTGAAATTAACCTCCAAAGGGTAATGCTCTTAGCTTTTCTAGCATACCTAAAACCACTGACCCCCTTAAATTACGCATACACAAGAGAGGGAAAATTCTTGTATCTAAAGCCAAATACAGTAACTGGCTTGCCAGCTTCTACAACTGTTGTGTTTGGAATATTGTGCCTTTAAGTAATATAACACTTGAATGAGTGGATATAACAATCACCAGCTACAACACTGTAACCTTCTGTATTAGGGACGCGAGCTAGTGTCCACTAGGGGCAATAGCAAGCGCCCAGCTCACATGGTTCCAATTCCCCAAATACCTACAGCGTGGGAAGATTCCCGCCACCACCTCACCTGGACAAGAAGGGCGTGACGGGGAGTGACAGTAGCCAATGGGCTATCGAGGAGCCACATTCAAATGTATAGCCACAGTATATATTGAGCTGTTCATCCGCCATTGCCACATGTTCCCCCGGACCATCATGCAATAAAGATGTGTTAAGCCAACCTTTCGGCTGTTTCTATTGTCTGGGTTCTCATACACTAAATTGGCGACGAAGGTGGGATAATGGATCCCCACGGAATCAAGACAACGCAGGCCGGTTTCAACATCAACAAACCGGAAGAATGGGAGCTGTTCGAGATGGACTTCCAAAGCGCACTGATGGTGTCCGACATCTCAGACGAGGGGAAGAAGAGGGCCATTCTCATCAGGATGCTCGGGTTCCCCGCCATGAAGGTATTGGTGGACCTGGTGTCTCTGAAGAAGGTGAATGAAGTGCCGGTCAAGCAGCTCCTGAAAGCGATGCGCGACCACTTCCAGCCCTCGGTCTCAATGTTTTCAGCTCAGGACGCGTACTGGAAGAGAGTCCAGGCGCCTGGTGAGTCCGTGGCTGCCTTTGCAGTGGCCCTCCGTTTGGCCGCCGGCCCATGCAAGTGGGAGAACCTGGAAATCGCCCTCAGGGACCGCATGCTGTGCGGCCTGTGGGACGAAGAGGTCCAGCGAAAGCTGATGAACAAGGAGCCGCCCCCGACGCTGCAAGAGGTCGTGAAGGAGGCGCAGGCGGCGGAAGCCACGAGGGCCGGGGTTAAGGGGTTCAGATCAAGGCCCCCACAACCCGACAAGGCAGCGGGCTCGGTGCAAGCGGCCAGGCGGGCACCACACTCCTCCACGGAGAGCAGCAAGGACGAGGACATCCGGAAGGTGCGGAAGGATGGCCGGCGCTGCGATGGCTGCGGGGCGGCCCATGACAGCATCAAGTGCCCGTTCAGGAAGGCCGAGTGCCACAACTGCGGGCGCCGAGGCCACATAGCCAAGGTTTGCAGACGGCGGCGCAGAGACCAGAAAGGCGCAACAGACCGCTCACCGAAGAACCAGGAAGGCGTCCGGCCCTCGAGGAAGCAGGACGGCGTGGGCCGCATCTCCGACGACAGCAACGACGACACGGCAGTCCACAGCGTGTCCTTAGGACACCCAGGTTATTTTGTAGAGGTACTAGTCCAAGGGGTCCCCATTAAGATGGAGATAGACTCGGGTTCCTCATACTCCATCATTTCCCAAAGGGAGTTTTTGGGAATTTTCCCAAGCTCAAAGCACTGAGGTCTACGCTGCGGGACATGCAGGGAAATAGCATTCCGGTGTTGGGGGTTGGAAAATTCAAGGTCCAATACAAGCAACACACCGCGGAACTTCCCCTGGTTGTTCTCAAAGGGGGGAGTTGTTGCCTCCTCGGGACACAATGGTTTAAGCCCCTGGGTTTGTTCATTGGGGGGGTGCATGCCGTTGGGACTGACCCAATACAGGAGGTGTGTAACGCGCATCCCGAAGTGTTCAAGAAGGGACTCGGAAAATTCAAGGGGCCCCCAGTCGCGTTCGACCTGGACCCGGAGATCCGCCCAATAAGACTCAAACCGCGAAGAGTGCCTTTTGCACTCAAGGACAAAATAGAGGTGGAACTGGACAAATTGGTGGGCCAGGGGATCCTTGTTCCTGTTGATTCCGCTGAGTGGGAAACTCGATTGTAACAGCGCTGAAGGCCAACGGGGAGGTTCGAATATGCGCTGATTACAAATGTACCATTAATAAGGCGATACGCCCAAATGCGTATCCGGTGCCGGTAGTCAGCCACCTGTTGGCCAGGTTACATGGGGGAAAGTGTTTCGCAAAGCTTGACCTGGCGCAGGCTTATCAGCAGCTCTCGGTAACCCCAGCTGCAGCTGCTGCGCAGACGATAGTCACTCATAAGGGGGCGTTCCAGGTGACGCGCCTACAGTTTGGCGAGAACTCGGCGCCAGGCATCTTCCAATCACTAGTGGAACGTCTCTTAAAGGGTCTGGAGGGGGTCTTGCCATATTTTGACGACGTATTGATAACAGGGGGGAGTGAGTCAGAATTGGCTGAGAGGCTAGACAAAGTACTGACGGTATTTGAAAAGGCGGGGTTGAGGTTGCGGAAAGACAAATGCGTCTTCTTCGCAAAAGAGGTTGAGTTCTTGGGTTTCCGGGTAACCCCTGTAGGCATTAAACCCTCCGAATCAAAGGTGGCCGCCGTTCAAAATGCTCCTCGCCCCACCTCCAAGCCCGAATTGCAGTCGTTCCTGGGGCTCTTAAACTTCTACCATTCCTTCCTGCCTAGGAAGGTGTCGGTAGCGGAGCCACTTCATAAGTTGCTAAAAAAGGACGAGGCGTGGAAATGGGGCGAGAGCCAGGAGAGGGCATTCAATGAGCTGAAACAACTCTTATCCTCAGACGCCATATTAACCCATTTTAACCCCAAGAAACCTGTGGTCCTGGTATGTGATGCATCTCCAGTGGGGGTGGGGGCGGTCCTGTGCCACGTGTTGGAAAACGGGCGGGAGTTCCCGGTGGCGTTCTACTCCAGGTCCCTGTCTAAGGCAGAGCGTAACTACGCACAGACAGACAGAGAGGCATTAGCGATAATTGCTGGGACGAAGAAGTTCCACGACTTCCTCTATGGCCGCCCCTTTACCATCGTGACTGACCACAAGCCCCTGCTAGGCATTTTCACCGCAAACAAGCCCACTCCACAGATTCTGTCCCCTAGGATGCTCAGGTGGGCCATTTTTTTAAACGCGTACCAGAACGCGCTGGTGTATCGCCCTGGAAAGGACATAAGCCACGCGGACACCCTGTCGAGGTCACCCCTCCCCCACACGGGCAGCCACGTGTGCGAGGTGGAACAAGACCACCAAGTGCTCATGATAGAGGTCCTGGATTCACCCCCCATAGTGCCCGCAGAGATCGCCAAGGCGACGGGCAGGGACAAAACGTTGGCTCTGGTTAGCTCATGGGTGCAGAAAGGGTGGCCAACGTCCTCCCTGGCGGCGGAATTTGCCCCATTTTTTAGGGGAAAGTTAGAACTGTCCATGGAGAGGGGTTGCCTCCTGTGGGGCCAGCGGGTAGTCGTCCCTGAGTCCCTGAGAGCAAGGGTGCTCAAGCTGCTGCACGTCAGCCACCCTGGGATTGTCCGCTCCAAGGCACTGGCCAGGAGCTACTTCTGGTGGCCCCAGTTGGACGCCGATATCGAGCACATGGTGGGCACTTGCGAGAGTTGCCAAAGCTCCCGGCCCGAAGAGGCCCGACTTCCGCACAGGGAATGGGATGCGGCAAAGGGGCCGTGGTCCCGCATGCACATTGACTTCGCGGGCCCCTTCAGAGGATCGCTTTTTCTCCTTATAGTGGATGCTTATTCCAAATGGTTAGAGGTTATCCCAGTTGCGAACACCTCCTCAGCCGCAACCATTAAACAATTGCGCAAGGTGTTCAGTTTGTTTGGTATACCCGACACGCTTGTTAGCAATAACGCTAGTTGCTTCACGTCCGCCGAATTCAGGGCATTCATTGACATCAATGCCATCCGGCACATCACCTCCGCGCCGTTCCACCTGGCGACGAATGGCCAGGTAGAACGCCTCGTGCTTACCACCAAAGACGCACTGAGGCGCATGGGCCCCGGGGATTTAAACCTGCAGTTGTGCCAGTTTTTGCTGGGATATAGGGTAACCCCCCTAGCATCAGGATACTCGCCCGCAGAGCTCCTAATGCACAGAAAACTGACTACGGTACTGACCAGGCTAGACCCTACGAGGGTGGAAGACACTGGGAGGAACATCAGGTTAGCGGACACAAAGAGTTTCGAAATAGGCGCCCCGGTCCATTGCAGAAACTACGCTAGCGCAGGGCCAGCCTGGGTTCCGGGAGTAGTCATTGGGCAAACGGGTCCCGTGTCGTACTGCATAGAGACCAGCACAGGTCTACTCTGGAGGCGGCACGCGGACCAACTCCGGCGCCGGGTCTCCAGAAACCAGAGTGCGGACAGTGCGGAACAGGAATTCAACGTTAGGGTTCTCCCCCACCCGTTCTGCCTAAGGGGGAGGAAAGGGGGGCCAGTGGTCCCCACAAAGGGGGGAAGGGAATAAGTTTGTCCCCATAGATATCCTGCGGGATACCCCCGCAGACACCCCAGAAGATGATTTTGAGTTTGAGTTACAAAACCGGGGGGGTTCGGAGTGGTCCCCCACCCATCCAGGCGAGAAGCGGGGTTTTTCTTTAGCCCCCAATGCCCCCGGTTTTCCCACAATGGAGTTTACCCCTACCCCGAAAACCGCGGAACCTCGGCGGGTCGCTAACGAGTCTCCCTCTCCCATTGCAGGACAAGAGACCAGGGAACACAGAAGTGATAGCGCCCCCGGGACAAGCCAGCCAGCCTTGCGCCCAAAACGCGCTTGCAATAAACCATATTGGATGAGAGACTTCGTCTCATCCTAGGGGGGAGGGATGTTGTGTTTGGAATATTGTGCCTTTAAGTAATGTAACACTCGAATGAGTGGATATAACGATCACCAGCTGCAACACTGTAACCTTCTGTATTAGGGACGCGAGCTAGTGTCCACTAGGGGCAATAGCGAGCGCCCAGCTCACATGGTTCCAATTCCCCAAATACCTACAGTGCGGGAAGATTCCTGCCACCACCTCACCTGGACAAGAAGGGCGTGACGGGGAGTGACGTCACGCAGACAGTAGCCAATGGGCTATCGAGGAGCCACATTCAAATGTATAGCCACAGTATATATTGAGCTGTTCATCCGCCATTGCCACATGTTCCCCCGGACCATCATGCAATAAAGATGTGTTAAGCCAACCTTTCGGCTGTTTCTATTGTCTGGGTTCTCATACACTAAAACAACACAATCCCTTTTACTTATTCATTTACTATAAACAGCTACCCAACTGCAAAGAACATGGGAGAGCTGATACATAAACAGTTATGACATCTCCTATCGCAGGACCTATTAAAGTACCCTATTTCAGATTATATTAAACTTCATCTCTTCTCAGGCGCTCTCATTTCAGATTACAGTTCAGACCTCTCTGAGTATAAATCCTATAATTTTTGCTTCACCTTCCCTTATCAGTCTCCAACACATGTGGCCTATAAGTTATATCCTTTAATTAAACATCACTCCTAAGGGAAATAACTTAATCCCTACAAGTCAATAACAGTGCAATGATGCATATACAGTGGAACCTCATACAACAATCGCCCCGTATAGCAATGAAATCGCATAATAATTAGGTTTTTTGGGGGAAATGGTGTCCCTCATAACAATTTTCCCTATGGAAAAACCGTACAAGAATTTTTCAATGGGAAAACCCACTTAGCGAAAAAAAATGTTGTATGATGCATCCCATAGGGAAAATCGCTATATGATGCATGCATCGTATAGCATTTGTTTCGTACAACAACGAGCCCTGTGGAACAGATTAAAATCATTGTATGAGGTACCACTGTACAGGAATTCTGTCATATTAATATCACAGGGAGATGATTGTTTAATGTGATAATTATTGCATGTGATTGGAAGATAATACAATAGTAAAAGCCATCTGGACAATTCAAAAATCAGTACTGCAGCACATTTTGCACGACACAGAATTGGGTAAAATTAATGTGTGAGGGTGGGTAGTATTGCAAAAAAAGCTAATTACTGTCTAATAACTTCTGGAAATGATACAATATTACTTCAGTAACAACATAGACAAAAGGGAAGAAGAGATAGTGATAACACCTTTAACTAAAGTATTTTTGGAGGTCTTAATTAATTTGACCAAGAATATGGTGGTATAATATAGGAATTCTTTATAGACACATAAACATTATGTGGTTAAGTGTAACTGAGAACAAGATGCTCTGTATTTTGTACTCAAAATACTTAAATGTAAAGCATGTTTTTAGTTGTTGTTTTGGTTATAGATTTTCTTTGGTTTCTGTGTTATGAAATTGAATGTCTGTAAAATGAGTAACAAAATGATTTTTTTAAAAGTTAAATGCTGCAAGCTATATGAAAAGATATGGTCACACTTGCTGTATGTGAATTTTAATTAAAGCTAATTTGTTTGTCTGAAAGGTACCACAATACTTTTTTTTTTTTTTTGCTTTTATTGTACATGCCGAACAGACTAAGGGCATCTGTCTTTCTAAAAACTCAACTAAGGAAAGAAAATCCCTGGGAACTTCTTTAGAGAATTAAAATTAATGATCTACAGCATTCCTTGTCAAAATAAACTCAAATTACTGTGAAGTAAAAACACCCCCAATTCAGGAGTAATTTGTGCAAATCATAACCTGAGCTGTGGAAGACCAGACATTGCTATTAGTTAAATGAACAGTTATTTCACTGGAAGTAACACATAACCTCCTTTTACCTCTTATACTATTATTACTGAGGCTGCCTTTTAAATGTGATGTTCAGTGGACAAGAATAATGTAGCTCTGTGATATTACACAATCCCGGTGTTTCATTTATACTTCACTTTCAGCTACTACATTTCAAAAGTGCCAGTTACTCAGTTTGCTAATAGAACATTCAACTACATCTGGGGGCATGCAAGATTTGGTCTCCAGATATTTTATATTACAACTTCCACAGTTCCTTGGCAATGCTGGTAGGACCTCTGAGAACTAGAGCCCAAAACATCTGGCGATGTTTTCAATTTGTAATGTTATGTTGTGGATTCCTAGCATATTAACTGCACTTGCACTAATGATATGACCCAGTTTGAAGAGGGGAATTGTACATGAGGAATCTCTTCCTCTCATGGTGTCATCCACCCCTTTAAAGAATGACTGTATCCAATCTGTATATAAAGACATGGGTACTTTAGAATAAACTCAAGTGTTTCAGGAAAACAGGTTTATTGTGAGGAATGCATTCTTTTTCACACATGGGGTGTCTTATAAAGCAAAGCATGGACACACAACAAGTATGTATAAGTGAAATAACTAACATAACTTACCATTATTCACAAAATATAGTCTGGCCATTTCACAATTTTTAGTTAGTATATCACTTCTTCCGGTGCCGTATCTATTCTGGATATTAGCTATCATCAAGGCAATAGCCTTCCTGTTCTGTTTTTCCGAGGACATGCCATACCAGACTCTCAGGTTCTTCAGCCATGAAGTCCGTCTATGCCCAGGGCCTCTTTTCCCAGGGATCTTTCCTTGCAGAGTGAGTTGGAGTATTCTATACGTTATGTTTTTCTTCATGATACAGCCAGGGTATTGGAGCGTTCTTTGCTTAATGGTATTAAAAAGTTATTGTTTTTTATCTATCCGGCACAACACTTCTCAATTAGTCACATGGTCAACCCATGATATATCACTAGTATGATATATTTGCTTAATAAATACTACCAACATTTTCCCCTAGTACCTGCTTTCTTAATAATGTTTATTTATGAGGGGACATGTCATTGAAAAATGGCACTCTGACCACCATTTTCCTGTGCTTTTGTAAATTGTTCATTTCATTTTATAACAGGATAACAAGTTTGCTTATATAGATCAGTTAATTGCTTTGAAAATATACTCTCTTAAGTGTGAAAAAAATGAATGTGGTATACTTTTCTTATCTCAGTTATTGTATACTGTTGAAAGAATGTATAATTTAAAATGTGTAGTCAGAGGGATATAGTTAAAGGTCTTATTAAACAGGTGGTTATTTAAACATTATTGATACAGAATACATATATTCCCCATGTCACTGGCATTATTTAAAAAGAGATGAATCGTGCTTTTGTTATTCACAGAGACAGGACTATTCTAATATAAAGCTGAATGCTTCAAAGCTAAAATTGTCAGACACTGCAATAAATAATGACATGTTGATACAGTAGCTATATTTATTATACTGCAGAAATTAATGTATCATGTAATTACAGTAGACAGGCATTCCATTTGTATCTATTTGAATCATCCTCTTTTGCCACATCAAAAAGCGTCAAAAAAGACTGTCAAAAGTTCACTAGCAAAAATGGGTTAAAATGCATTTTCTTTACCTCTCACTAAGAGAAAAAGAGAGGTGATTACAGCATGTATGTGTCAAGAGAAGAGGACTGCAGGCTGGCTTTGGGTGCTATGGAGATTCTCAACTTTGATAGTATATTCTGCTCATTTAGGCTGAAGTCCTGTAAGAGGTAAATTCCATTGAATTTGGTGAGACTTACTTCTTAATATGCATGCCTATGATTGCCCTATCAAGTTTAGAGAATTACATTCTTGTAAATAAATTCAACACAATTTATAACAGTGTTTGTGTTGTTCGAGATTTCCTTCTTCCACATGTTCAAGCAATATGTGGAGATACAGTATTTGGGGCTAAGTGCCTTAAGTTAGGATTTTTGAAATTAAAATCCTACCTAAAGCCGCAATCCTGTGATCATCACACTCAGAAATCCCTGTCTGGGACAGCAAATGGACCTCCAGACTCATGCCCCTAACTCTGAAACAAGCTCTTCTTTCTTGGTAAAATGTAAAGTTTATAGACTAGTTAAAACAGAGAGACCGTGGACTCTGGTTTTTACAGAACAGCTGCTCCCAAACATTTTGCTGCCATGTTCCTTTTTCAGTTTTTCAGAAACATTAAACATCACCTCTCCTTTACCATTATGATCAATTTGCAATTTAAAAATAAACAGGAAAATGTAATTTTAAAAAAATGTTGAATTAGAAAGAAATACTGTTTTTTTTCTTCAGAAATCCTACATTCTACTAAATACATCAAGAACATTTGATAAAAGTATTTTTTTTAAAGTTCTTTTATAAACTTCTTGCAATCTCCACATGGAATTTCTTCATGCCACACAAATTACCTCCTCCCTCACTTTGGGGACAGTGGTGTAATTCAAGGGTTTGCAACCTATGGCCTGTGGGCTGGATCCATTCCACAATGCCAAATAATCTGGCCTCCAACCATGCTCCAGCCACCGTCTCTACCCTCCCCCCCCCCCCACTGCTGCCTGCAGAATCGGCCATAGACTCATTTACAGCCATGTAAATGCGTTTGTACAGCCATATATGAGTCCACAGCTGTTGTAAACATATTTACAACAGCCACAGATGTGTTTTACAGCACCAATCTGGCCTGCTCAGCTGTCTGAGGGGGCATGGTTCAGCCCCTGGCTTGAAAACATTGAGAACCCCTGGTGTAATTAAATCAGGAATAATCTGTTTTGGAGGGTGTAGGGGCCAAATTCTTGTCTTCAGATCCCATTGTCAGTCAAAGTGAACCCACAAAATAGCTGAGAACAGCAGTAATTCTTTTCAAAGCAAGCAAGCAAATGGAAATTGTTTGGCAGGCAATTCCTGTTTTTTTGTTGTTGTTGTTGTTTTGGCTTTTCTTGAGGAACCCCTTCAAGGCCCCTAAGCTGAGAACTGCTATTCCCATAGGTAGAAACAGGCCTTTCTGGTAAAGGGAGAGGAATAGTTTTCATGATCCTGGCAGCCAAAAAATAAAATGTCTCTGCTAGGCCACATAATGCCTACCCTTCAGTGAAACAGCTACAAAGATCTTCATGTTCCCAATAGTCTGGACATATGTTCTCTTTTTTTGGAAGTAGTGGCCACTCTAGCTCCCCCCTTCCCAAAAGAGTTTTCCTGACTGAAAAGGAACAGTAGAACTTTTAGTAGCAAATGTCTCTATGCAGCATTTTCTTACTGTTTAAGTAAAATGTGGCTTTTTTTAGGTGGGGTATTTTATAAGAAAACTAGCAGGGGTGCCTGGCTTCGCCCGGGTGGTCCCAACTCAGCTAGCTGAGTGCTAGTGTTGCCTGGTAAACCCACTGGCCAGGGGTGGTCCTATGATGTGAGCTCAGCAATGACATCACAATCCCCCTCTGGTAGGCCTAGTACTGGGGCAGACACAAACCCTCCTATCGAATATGCCTCCCTTTGCAGATCGATTTAGGGGGCAAACCCCCCCCCCATGGGCTTTGGGACCCCGACAGTGACCTGCTCATGTGCGCAAGGTATGTGTGTGCCTAATCTCATGAGGTTGGGTCAAGGGGTGTGGCAGCCCATTCCGGACACCGAACCCAGTAGATAATACAAACCACACACAATATTCTAACTATTGACAAGTGGAGGTGTCAATTCTGGATGAACTTCTGCTATGAGGGCAGTACTGAGAGCAGACATTCTGAAGGCACCTTTCAGACCATTCCTCTGAAATAACTGATTGTTGCCTAGTTAGGTATTGCAACAACATTGCAATGATTTGTTTATTTTCTTGAAATATCTATCCATTTTCAGTAACCTGCATAAAAGACAAGGCACAGGCATTTCAGACAACAATTAAACTTTATGTTGTAGTTATTTAATTGATTAATATCCCATCTTTCTCTCAATGCTGTGTCTCAAATAGTTACCTAGTCACAATCTTGTGCAATCTGGTGAGCAGCATTTACTCAGTATGGAATAGTGGATAGTGATGGACTAGAACTCTGGAGACCTGGGTTCAAATATCCCTCAGCCATGGAAAGTCACTGGGGCAGTGGAACTGGTAAAGTTGCTCCTTAAATATCTCAGTGGAGATATAATGAACTTTAATGGGCAGGATTACAGTATTTTGTCTTGTGTTACAAAGGGAATAACACTGCCATTGCCGATCCCAAGCCCAGATGAGAGAGGAGGAAAGGAGGAGGGTTAGGTATCGAGTTAGCATCCTGGCCCCATAAAATTTTATTGCTGAAGAGGCATTGAGGGACCTCTTTGCCCAATATGCTATAGTGGTGGAAACAGGGGCCTCGCAGTAAGTAGTACTACTTACAGAGGAAGAGGCGAGGGAGGGGTGGGACAAAGCCCGATTGCCTGATATACCAGGACGCTCCTGCTTGTACATTAGAAATATGAGATGAACAAAAGAAATACCATTTGTCTCCTTGCCAGCCATCCCTACAGCATATCACCTGGAAAGATACATTTAACAATTACTTACAGTTACAGCACTGAAGCAACATTCTTTTAAAAGAGCTCTTTACTGTCTTGCTTCTCAGACCTGGCTGCTTAAAATTATTTTTGGAAACACAACTGAACGTTTAAAACCACTGGTGTACGTTACAGAACACATTCTTCTCCAGTCCACCTTATCAACACTTACTTCAACACCCACAATAGAATATAATATACTCCTCCACCACCATTTAGTGAAACCGCAACCCAATAACTAAAGCGTAAATAAACAGTTTAAATTATATTACAAAAGGAGTGACGTTGTCTCTTGTTAAGTCACAGTTACAATTTAATGCAGTTATATGCTTCCTGGGAAAAGGAACTAATTACAGTTTAGCTCATTGGCTGGTTCAGTGAGATGGAGCAGCAGGTCAGGAGTTTAATTTTCCACTGAGCCCTGTAGAAGAGACAGCTTTGGTGGTCCTGTACAAGCTACATGGTCCCAGAGCATCATCAAAAGAAGGGCATAGTAAGCCACTTTGGGGTACTTGGAAAGGGTCACCATAATTCAGAATCAACTAGATGGCACACAATTGTTGTTGTTGTTGTTGTTAGCTACTAATGAGCTGCAGTCTTTCTGCTTCTGCCTCTTCTAACTTTATAGGAAAGCTCTGAAGAAGACGGGTAGATGGAGAAAGCCTGTTCCAAAGTACACAGTGTGTAACTCTACAATCTGCTGCACAGTGACTTTTGAATAAACCCCAGTGAACTCACTAGGGATGATTTCTCAGTAAGAATGCAGCGGCTCGGCTTGCACGTTTTTCTTTCTTTGGGAATGTAAATGCAAGCAATGTAGCCCTTTTACTTCCCAATGTCAATCCAGGTAGTTCTTAAAATAGCAACAGAGAGCTGCCCCGAAATAGTCAAGTCAGGTTAATAGAAACGAGCCCTAGAAAGTGAAATTGTAATGACAACTGCACCACAGAAAGCAGCAGGGAATCTAACATAGAGCATCAAGCCAAGATGCTTGAACTTTGTTTAAGAGGGATTATCTTTAGCCAAGACAAAGTCATGGCCAGTCCAAAACCTTTTATTGCCTGATGGAGAGCAGCAAATTCCCCGCGCTTCACTGCAAGGTTTGTAATAACTAAAGCAAGGTTATTGTAATATACAAGGCAGAGGAAAAATCTTTATGTAAAAAATTGCTTCTCTGCATCCCAACCATAAACAAATACCATGACTGCCACATTGAATATGTACTTTACATAAATACGCATTCACGGCCCTTTTAGGCTAGCCAAAAATTGTATAATGTGTAAGACCCTCCTTCTGTCTAATAGTAAAATAACCTAAATCAGTCAACCCTCATCTATTGGACGTTTGTAGAGGAGCTGTGGAGCTGAACCAAGTATGCCTGCAAGTGCTGTAATCCTCTCTCCTGAAATTAACAGCAGCTTTGCCTTTGGCTCCAAACAGCACAAAGAACTCTGGTTTTGATAGGCAGATCAAGTATCTTAAAGTGAAGATCTTGGTTAGCCACTATAACGCTGCAAGCTCCCTTCCCTGTGATAAGCTTTAAAACCAGTGGTGGGATTCAGCAGGTTTGCCCCAGTTTGCCAGAACTGGTAGCAGAAATTCAGGCTGGCCCCACCCATCCAAGTTTTTAAATACAGTAAAGTAGTCTTAATGTGGGTGTAACACAGGGCTATCCCCCTAGCCACACCCACCATACCATGCCCACAGAGTGGGTAGTAAAATTTTTTTAATCCCACCACTATTTAAAACCAATACTCTGCCAAGTTCTATGACTGTTCTGCATACTTGATAAAACAAAGTAGATGAACATTTGCAAGAGGACGGCAACAACATTTAGGAAGAATGTACCATTCCCAGAGGAATTTTGACAACATTCCACTATTCTTCAATGCTAGAACAACAATTAAATTAAGTCAAGAAGATACAGATTGATATTATAATTTCACCAGAATGAGGTAATAAAACAATCTGCATAGGTAAAAACATGCTTCAACCGCACTGCTTAAACAAACTGATATATTAAGTAACAAGAAAAAATAATTACGTGCTTTAGTATGTTGGTAGTGGTTAATATGATGAACTTTACGACTGGAAGGTTGGCAGGTCAGCAGCTTGAGGCCCCTTATTTACCCCAGCAGAGGAAAAAATTAAACAAACGTGTTGGGGATCATGTGAGAACTGTTTAACAAATTCATAATGATCCATGTGATGCACTTTGTTTAGGAAACAAAGGACACTGTTGTAGGGCTGTAAGCAAAAAATGAATTGTAACCCTAATAACATATAAATGAAATTTTGGAATGAATTAAAGAAAAAGCCACTCACTTTAGGCCCATGAAGAAAGGCAAAGGGGGTTGGGAGAGAACCAGTCTCTCTTACTCTGCTCTCAGTACTTCCTGGCTAATGTTTAATACTCGCCACTGGTAGTGCTGTAGGCAAGAATTGAATCTGGGCTTGCAGCCAGTACAGTAGCTAATCCAATCAGTTGCAGTTACAATATTGCAATGTTCTTTCCATCTCTAGCATGCGCAGAGGTTATTCCCAGCCATGTAAGCCGTTCCTGCTGCAGTAATAAAGTCTTAGTCAATTTCCTTAGTCAATCCACTGAGTGGATTTTAAGGGAACAATTGGATATTAAATATGAGCTGGGGGTCATTCATTGTCTTCTGACCTGCTCTGGTGGGCAACTCAGAAACAAAACAAAAAAAAACCCCACATCTATTTGGAATAGCTGTCACCTTCCCTCCACCCTTGAGGCAGGCAGTCTCACATTCACTGTGTTCCAGACACAAGTCCATTATGCCTATTGTCTTGTCAATTACCTTCTAAAACAAAGCCTAATCCATTTGCACATGTTTCAGGCTAGGCTTAATCGGTTTGCACACTTCTCAAGCACGATGTTACTTGTGTGTAAATTACCATGTGTGCCATCTCAACTGCATAAATATCCATCTCGCCTGTGGTCAGGACCCCTTCTCCTTTTTTGGAGGGTCTTTTTGTCACATGTATTGATCTTTGTTTCAATAAGTTAACTAGTTACAATTGATTGCACTTCTCTCTCTATAGATAGATAGATAGATAGATAGATAGATAGATAGATAGATAGATAGATAGATAGATAGATAGATAGATAGATAGATATAGATATAGATATATCCATTTATCGATCCATCCAACTATCTATCTCCATCCAAGGGAACAGGGCAAGGTGTTTTACCTAAGACCTTTGGGTCTTTGTTCTTAAACGCCTAGTTAGCTTAAATAAATTGGGTTGCTTTTAAACTTAACAGGGTTAAGACATTTGTTTGACAGCAACTAAACAAAAATTGATATGCAAGTCTGAAATGTTATGCATATCTACCTGGCAGAAAACCTTATGGAATAGACTTACTGTACCTTAAAATATACACAAGAAACACAACTCAAAGCATTACATTGCCAAATTGTCTTCGGAAAATCCATCTCCACCCCAAAATGACACATTTTTGAGCCTACAATCCACAAACTAGGTCTACCCCAAGACAGAGCAGCCCAGGATGCAGCAGCCAAACATTTACTCAGTAGAGACTGGGAGAATACCGGGTGTAGTGTAATGGATAAAATGACGTACAAGTACTAGGATTCAGGAAGCCAGAGTTCAAATCCCCACAAAGCTATGGAAACACACTAGGGATGTGTGGAACTGGTAAAACCACTCCTTAAATACCTCACCCTGAAACCCCTATTAGGGTCAATATAAGTTGATTCTGACTTGACAGCACACAGCAACAACAAATCCTGGCAAAGAAACAGAATTCTAAACCAGGTCTGTTCCCAGACGATACTACTTCTGAATCTATCTGCAATTGTGATGACCAGGGAACTAAGGCAACCAGAGAAGGCAACTGGTGTTCCTACATTTTCTCTGTTACTTACATATACTGGTTATCGTAGTATATAGGCCTATAATGCATCTGTAAGAGAAGTGCTGGGTTGGATACCTCTCCTGGGGGTATAGCAGTATAAAGTTTTAATCACAGAAAGAACAGTTACCCAGACTTCATTCAATTGCCTTTGCATTTACACTGAGCAACACACTGGTGATAACTGGATCCAACTGGTTCAGCATTCCACACCACCCAGTGGAAAAAGAAGGGGCCAAGTAACATCAGTGGCTGTTCCAAGCATAAAAAGAAAAAGACACAACTTTGGTTGATACCCATTCTTCTATGGACTAGTTGGGCCTAGGCCACTCAGTGGCAGAGTGCAAATAACTGATGAGAATAAGACTTCTATACCTTTTATGGATAAAGCTCTGTGCTACATAAAGCAGAGGACAACAAGCAAGCAGAGCAACAATATGGCAACAATATGGGCCTTTCTCCCAAAAGAGTAACAAGAGAAAGGAGGTAGGAACAGCTACGGCCTTTGCTTAATGCAAGGGTAGGAAGCTTCAAATTAGAGGGGAAACACTTTGGCCTAGAATGCTTAATTGTTCGGGTGTCAGGCCTCTTCCCCTTCCACATATACACATATTTTAAAATTATATGTTCAGATGCCTTTTGCATACCTAAATAATCTATGGGGCATTGACTGGCCAGCCATATCTCCTCAAGGATGTGATTGGCCAGTTCAGCCCCACAACTGTTGTGTTCTAAGGGTTTTACCTTCCACATGGATTACAATGTATCTGAACCAATGTAACCTTGCCTATAGCAACAATGTAACCTTCAGCTGTATCATATGAACCCTGAATGAGGACGCGAGCTAATGTCCACCAGCTGGCAGCAGCGAGCGTCCAAGCTCTATTGGTCCGATCTCATCAAAGGCAGCAGCGCGGGAAGCTTTCCCGCCACTACCTACACCTGGACAAGAAGGGCGTGACTCGCAATGACGTCACGCAGGCAGTAGCCAATGGGCTACAATGGCACCACGTTCAAATGTATTACCACTGTATATAAAGAGCTATCGATCCGCCATTACCTCATGTTCCCTCTGTCCACGATGCAATAAACCTGAGTTAACCCAGCCCGAGGCTGTGTCCTGTGTCTTGGTTTTCATACACCAAATTGGCGACGAGGATGGGATTATGGATTCCCAAAGTGCCAGGACACAGAGCGGGTTCAATATTACCAAGCCGCAAGACTGGACCATCTTTAACATGGATTTCAAGGCGGCATTGGTGGAACTCAAAGTCAAAGACGACGAGGAAAGGAAGAGGGCCATCCTCACCCGAATGCTGGGTGTAGAGACCAAGCGGACGCTGGTGGGCATGATCGAACCGAAGACGTTGGACGACTTCAAAACCGACGACATACTAAAGTTGCTGCGTGAGCGTTTCCAACCCTCGAAGGCAATGTTTCCTGCTAGGAGTGCGTTTTGGAGGCGAGTCCAAGCGCCGGATGAGTCGGTAGAGGCGTTCGTGGAGGCCCTGAGGGTAGCCGCCGTTCCCTGCAAGTGGGACAACCTGGAGATGATCATGAGGGACGTCGTGCTGTGTGGCCTGAAGGACAAGGAAGTGCAGCGCCGCCTGATGAACAGGGAGCCGCCACCCACGTTGGCCGAGGTCGTAGAGACCGCGGAATCCGCGGAGTCCACGAATGCGGGAGTGGACGAAATACACGAGTGGCGTGAGTGGCGTCCTAGGGCCAGCAAAGCGGAAAGCTCGGTGCGTGGCAAGTCAGGACAGCCGGTGCACGCGACTCGACGAACCTCGAGGTCCTCTACAGATGGCAGCGACGGCGAAGAGGTACAGAAAGTCCGGAAAGGGGGGCGCCGCTGCGATGGTTGCGGGGCGGCCCACGAGCGTGCGAAGTGCCCTTTCAGGAAAGCCGAATGTTACAGCTGTGGCCGGCGCGGGCACATCGCCAGGGCATGCAGAAATCGGAAAGAGGGCCGGAGGCAGTCGAAAGACCGTTCGGCCAGACCGGACCGTCCAGCGAGACCCCAAGATGGCGCCCGACCCACGAGGAAGCAGGACGGCGTGGGCCGCGTCTCGGACGGCAGTGAGGACGACACTGTGTTCAGCGTGTCCGCGGGACAAAACCATTACTTCATTGAGGTAATAGTACAAGGGCCCCCCGTTAGGATGGAGATTGACTCGGGGTCCTATTATTCCATAATTCCCCAGAAAGAGTTCTTGAAGATCGACCCCCAAGCGCGGCCCAAGCTTAAGACTCTGAGGTCCACGCTACGAGACGTACAAGGGAACAGCATTCCAGTGCTGGGGGTCGGGAAATTTCGGGTTCACTATAAAAGACATTCCGCAGAACTCCCGTTAGTCGTTCTCAAAGGGGGGAATTGTAGCCTCCTAGGGACGCAGTGGTTTCAGCCCTTGGGTTTGTTCATAGGGGGGGTGCATGCCGTGGGCGCGGATCCGATACAAGCGGTGTGTGACGCGCACCCCACCGTGTTTGAAAAAGGACTTGGAAAGTTCAAGGGACCCCCTGTAGCCTTCGACCTAGACCCGGAGGTCCGCCCGATAAGACTCAAACCGCGCAGGGTGCCCTTCGCACTAAAGGACAAAATAGAGGCGGAACTGGACAAATTGGTGGGCCAGGGGATTCTTATTCCTGTTGATTCCGCGGAGTGGGAAACTCCAATCGTAACAGCACTGAAGGCTAACGGGGAGGTGCGCATTTGCGCTGATTATAAGTGTACAATTAACAAGGCGATTCGCCCTAATGCATATCCGGTGCCAGTGGTCAGCCACCTTTTGGCCAGGCTAAATGGGGGAAAGTGTTTCGCTAAGCTCGATCTGGCACAAGCCTATCAGCAACTCCCCGTAACTCCCGCCACGGCCGCGGCACAAACGATAGTCACACATAAAGGAGCGTTCCAGGTGTCGCGGTTACAGTTCGGCGTGAACTCGGCACCCGGCCTTTTTCAGTCGCTTGTGGAACGCCTCCTGAAGGGGCTGGAGGGGGTGTTGCCTTATTTTGATGACGTATTGATAACAGGGGGGAGTGAGGCCGAACTGGCAAAGAGATTGGATAAAGTGCTAACTGTGTTCGAGAAAGCGGGGCTGAGACTGAGGAAGGACAAATGTGTTTTTTTCGAAACCGAGGTCGAATTTTTAGGGTTTCGGATCACACCTGAGGGTATTAAGCCGTCCAAATCCAAGGTAGCAGCCATTAAGAAGGCCCCTCGCCCCACATCCAAAACCGAACTTCAGTCATTCCTGGGGCTCCTCAATTTCTACCATACATTCCTTCCGCGGAAAGCCTCCGTGGCTGAACCGCTTCATCGGTTACTTAAGAAGGAGGAGGCATGGATGTGGGGTGACGAGCACGAGAAGGCGTTCAACGAACTTAAGCAACTTTTAACATCGGACGCAATCCTTACACACTTCGACCCCAAACGGCCGGTGGTCTTAGTCTGTGATGCATCACCGGTGGGGGTGGGGGCGGTGCTTTGCCACGTGTTGGATGACGGTCGGGAGGCCCCAGTGGCGTTTTACTCAAGGTCCCTGTCCCAAGCAGAGCGAAATTACGCACAAACCGACAGGGAGGCATTGGCAATAGTAGCGGGGACCAAAAAGTTTCACGATTTTCTGTATGGCCGCCCATTCAAAATCGTGACGGATCACAAGCCCCTGTTAGGAATTTTCACGGCAGGCAAGCCCACGCCGCAGATACTGTCCCCGAGAATGTTGCGATGGGCCATTTTTCTTAACGCGTACCAACACGAGTTGGAGTACCGGCCTGGAAAGGAGATCAGCCATGCTGATGCGCTGTCGAGATCCCCTTTGCCCTTGACGGACGACCAAAAAGCCAGAATAGGAAGAGACCGCCAGGTGTTGCTAATCGAGGTTTTAGACGAACCCCCAATAGTACCAGCCGATATAGCCAGGGCGACAGGCAAGGACAGAACGCTGGCGAAAGTCAGCTCATGGGTGCAGAAAGGGTGGCCAGCATTGTCCCCAAGCAAGGAATTCGACCCGTTCTTTCGGAAGAAGCTAGAGTTGTCCCTAGAAAGGGGGTGCCTGTTGTGGGGCCAACGGGTGGTGGTCCCAACACCCATGCGGCCGAGGGTTCTCAAACTGCTGCACGTCAGCCACCCGGGCATCGTTCGCTCAAAAGCGCTGGCCCGCAGTTACTTTTGGTGGCCACAGCTGGACGAGGACATTGAGCACATGGTCGGCACTTGTGAGGCGTGCCAGGGGTCCCGACCAGAGGCGGCCCGGCTTCCGCATAGGGAATGGGACACAGCAAGGGGGCCATGGTCCAGAGTGCACGTAGATTTCGCTGGCCCTTTCCGAGGAACCATGTTTCTCCTGGTGGTGGATGCATTCTCAAAGTGGCTGGAGGTCATTCCGGTAAAGAGCACATCCTCCACCACTACAATTAACCAACTACGGAGAGTCTTTTCAACGTTCGGGTTACCCGACACTTTAGTCAGCGATAACGCGAGTTGCTTCACCTCCTCAGAGTTCGGGGCATTCATGGAGGCGAATGCCATTCGGCATGTCACGTCCGCGCCGTTTCACCCGGCCACGAATGGCCAAGTGGAACGGTTGGTGCGTACAACGAAGGAGGCGCTTCGGCGCATGGGCCCCGGGGACCTGAACCACCAAGTATGTCAGTTCTTACTAGCGTATAGGGTGACCCCCTTAGCGTCAGGTTACTCGCCGGCAGAGCTATTGATGCGGCGGAAACTGACTACACTCCTGTCCAGGCTGGACCCCACAAGGATTGAGGATAAGGGAAAAAACGTGGGGCTGGCAGTCTCGAAAGGGTTCGCCGCCGGCGACCCTGTCCATTGCAGGAACTATGCCAGCGCGGGGCCAGCCTGGGTGCCGGGGACGGTTGTAGAACAGACGGGGCCAGTGTCGTACCGAGTCGAAACCCACACCGGTCTCCTCTGGAGGAGACACGCAGACCAACTGAGGCGCCGAGTCAGTGGGCCAGTCAGTGAGGATCCCCAACAAGATTCAGCGTTAGGGTTCTCCCCCACCCGCGTAACCCAAGGGGGAGACAGCAGCGGACAACAGTCCCAAGCAAGGGGGGAAGGAAGAAGCAGCGGCCCCGACTCATATCCTTTTGATAAACCAGTTCCGTCAGAGGCCGGGGAAGGGGGAGAGGAGTTCGCGACCGCTGCCCCCGAATGGACTTTAGATTTTGATTTAGCGAGCCGGGGGGGTTTTCAGGAGTGTTCCCCCACCCATCCAAGCGAGAAGAGGGGGTTTTCGTTAGCCCCCAGTGCCCCCGGTTCCTCCCTAAATAAGAGCACACCTCCCAACAACGCCGCAGAGCCGCGGCAAGTCACTAACGAGTCTCCCTCTCAAATTACAGGACAGGAAACCAGGGGACAAAGAGAAGGTAGCAAACCCGGGGAGAGGCAGCCCGCATCGAGACCCCAGCGTGTTCGAAACAAGCCATCTTGGCTGAGAGATTTTGTCTCCTAGGAGGGGGAGTGTCTGGAAGCATGGGCTCGAGACGTTGTCTCGTCCTAGGGGGGAGGGATGTTGTGTTCTAAGGGTTTTACCTTCCACATGGATTACAATGTATCTGAACCAATGTAACCTTGCCTATAGCAACAATGTAACCTTCAGCTGTATCATATGAACCCTGAATGAGGACGCGAGCTAATGTCCACCAGCTGGCAGCAGCGAGCGTCCAAGCTCTATTGGTCCGATCTCATCAAAGGCAGCAGCGCGGGAAGCTTTCCCGCCACTACCTACACCTGGACAAGAAGGGCGTGACTCGCAATGACGTCACGCAGGCAGTAGCCAATGGGCTACAATGGCACCACGTTCAAATGTATTACCACTGTATATAAAGAGCTATCGATCCGCCATTACCTCATGTTCCCTCTGTCCACGATGCAATAAACCTGAGTTAACCCAGCCCGAGGCTGTGTCCTGTGTCTTGGTTTTCATACACCAAAACAACCATATCTAAGCATGCTGCAGTTGGAGCCCAATGGGACAAACAACGTGCAGGCTATGAGCTGCACCTTGTCAACTCCATTTTATTGATACATTTTCCTGCTTGCTTCCTGCTCGGAGGAAAACATGGTGCCTTATATCTCTGACAATGGGGTGAGTATATTGGTTGGCTCCCTACACTGAGGGTCTGCCCTGTTGCTTCTTCTTTTAATGTTGTAAGTTCCATCCTGACAGGGCTCAAGGTTGACTCAGCCTTCCATCCTTCCGAGGTCAGTAAAATGAGTACCCAGGGGCAAAATACTAATTACCTTGAGAACCGGCCAGAAAGTGCACTAAACACTATGGGGCGGTATATAAGTGTAACTGCTATTGCTACAGCACTCTCTAACTACAAAATGCTGAATAGTGTTGCAGTAAGTCAGAATCCACATGCGGGCATATAACAACATTGCCTGCTCAAAAATTTCATACCGGGAACTTGTTCTAAAGATATTTGCAATAAGCTTTCTAAACCCTTCCTTTCACACTATCTTATATGGACTTTATTTATTTATTTATTTATTTATTTATTTATTTATTTATTTATTTATTTATTTATTTTTTTCACGCTTATATACCGCCCACTCAGGTACAACCCAACTCAGGGCGGTTTACATAGCGGACAGTAAATACATAAAAGACACATGATAAAAAAGTTAAAAGTTAAAAAAGTTTTAAAAAATAACTTTCTCAGCTGATAAACAGAATTTCCCCTTGCTTCACACCAATTCCAAAGGGGATATTATTTTCAAGTCAGAAATTTCACTCTAGAGCAGTGATTCCCAACCTTTTGTTTTTGGACTTCAGATCCCAGAAGCCTAAGTCAATTCTCCAAAGCACTGATAAGCCAATGTACTGACTTAGGCTTATGTGAATTGAAGTCCCCTTGTGGGGCATGGGCCCCACGTTGGGAACCACTGCTCTAGAGAAACACTACTAGAATTTTTTTTTGAAGTGGTAGCCATGTTATTCTGTGCAAGTGTATCAATCTCTGAGCAAAAGAGTTAATGGACATACTGTAAATCAGACATCAGGAATGGCAATACAGTATACAGAAACCGGATCCATACCTGGACACTGTGCACAGGACTTGAAACTTGCCATTTTAGGATTGGAAAAAATACAAAAATACAGCAGAGATAAAATATATACATATCCTGGACACCCATCTCAAAGGTTTGAATATTAGTCAAAGGTTTCTGGGAAATTATCAAATTTGATACACCACAACTAACAGGTTGTTATATGCTGCAGTTTCCTACACCAACTTTACAGAGCCAATTTCAGTAAAATTCTCATCCACAACCTCAGGCCACCTCACAGAACAAAGGAAGAACTGGATGCTCTGCCCGGGTCACTCACACCATTGCCAAGAGATGCTAAGTCTGAAGAGTAAACTCATTAGCAAATGTGTAATGCCACAATGGTCTGCCACAACGGGGCCAGACCGCACAGCAGGCAGGTCTGAATGCCAACAACGGATCTTGTTATTGCCAGTTGTAAAAAGCCAGAAAGATTTGTATACTTATCTGTTATGCTAGCCAACTCTTGAGTGCCTCTGTACCTGATGCATATAAATCGATGCCATGAAGTCTCATTCTTATGTCTGACAAAGTGGACTTGATCCACAAAAGCTAACATTAAAATACAGCAGTTAGTCTTTACAACCAAAAGGTTGAGAGTTTGATCCTGGCCAGGGCTCAAGGTTGACTCAGCCTTCCATCATTCCAAGGTTGGTAAAATGAGTACCCAGCACATTGGGGGCAAAATGCTAATTACCTTGTGAACTACCCAGAGACTGCACTGACTAAAGGCTATGGGTGGGATATAAGTGTATAGGCATCCCTATCCTCCATAATTCTCCTCAACCCGCCCAGCTCTGTGCCCATTGCATCAACAATGCCATCTAGCCATTTCATTCTCTGCCACCCTCTTCTTCTTTTTTCCTCCACCTTTCCCAGCATCAAAGCTTTCTCAAGTGAATCCTCTCTTCTAATTTGATGTCAAAAGTATTTTAACTTCATCTTCAATATTTGACCTTCCAAGGAGCAGTTGGGGTTGATTTCTTTTAAGATCGACCTATTTGTTCTCTTTGATGTCTAGGGTACTCTCACAATTTTCCTCCAACACCACATTTCAAAGGCATCTATTCTTCTGCACTCAGCTTTTCTTATGGTCCAGCTCTCACAACCATACATTATTACTGGGAATACCATTGCTTTGACTATACAGACTTTTGTTTGCAAGGTTCTCTACTTTTCACTATGTTCTCAGGTTTCTCATAGCTTTTCTCCTGAGAATCAGTCACCTTTTTATTTCATGGCTGCAATCCCCATCTGCAGTGATCTTGGATCCTAAGAATGTAGTCTGTCACTGCTTCTACTTCTTCCCCATCTATTTCCCAGGGAGTGATAGGGCCTGTTGCCTATATATTGTTGTTGCTCAGTCGCATGGTCGACTCCGACTCCTTGCAACCCCATGGACCATTGCCCTCCAGGCACCTGTCCTCCACCATCTTCCTCAGCCCGCCCAGCTCTGTGCCCATTGTGTCTACAATACCATCCAGCCATCTCATCTTTGGCTGTCCCCTTCTTCTTTTGCCCTCCACATTTCCCAGCATCAAGGCCTTCTCAAGTGAATCCTCACTTCTCATTTGATATCCAAAGTACTTCAGCTTTCTCTTTACTATTTGACCTTCCAATGAGCAGTCAGGGTTGATTTCTTCTAAGATTGACCTATTTGTTCTCCTTGCTGTCAAAACTCTCCTCCAACACCACATCTCAAAGGCATCTATTCTTGTGCATTCAGTTTTCCTAATGGTCCAGCTCTCACACCCATACATTACCACTGGGAATACCATTGCTTTGACTATATGAATTTGTTTGCAAGGTGATGTCTCTACTTTTCACTATGTTCCCCAGGTTTCTCTTAGCTTGTCTCCCAAGCACCAGTTGCCTTTTTATTTCATGGTTGTTATCCCCATCTGCAGTGATCTTGGATCCTAAGAAAGTAAAGTATGTCACTGGTTCTACTTCTTCCCCATCTATTTTCCAGGGACTGATAGGGCTTGTTGCCATTATCTTGGTTTTCTTGATGTTGAGTCTCAAGCCAACTTTTGCACTCTCTTTTTTCAACCTAAGCAGGTTGATATAGGTAAGGTTTCCCTTGCTCGGAAGCCGGTCGTATCCGACTCTAGGGTTCAGTACTCATCTCTGTTTCAAAGCCGAAAAGCCAGCGCTGTCTGCTTCTGCAAACGTTTCTGTGGTCATGTGGCAAGCATGACTAGGCACCAGGGCCGGATTTAAGCATAGGCTACCTAGTCTGCAGCCTATGGGCCCACCCACACCACGTGATTCTACGCCAATTTTTAAAATCAGTTTTTGTTTTTGTTTTAGTAAATAAATAGTATAAAAGGATGGTGATCGTAATCATCATTTATCATTTGCATTTGGTTTAACTTAATGTGGTGTTTGGGTGTTTGACCAGCCTGACAAGAATATCTCCTCCCACTGTCTGCCAGCCAGAAGTTTTGTGAAGCGCAATGAGCACATACTGTTTCATACTAAGAAGTTTTCCATACAGCAAAGTAAAGCTGTAGTAAATCTTATTTATATATATATATATATATTTCTGTTTAATCTAGTATTATTACCTTAATGATGGTCAGATCTTTTCCTTTTTATCATCTCATGAATTCATCTAATTCTAAATACTGTATAGGAATGCTGTACGTAAATTTTTTATAACTTAATAATAAACTTTAAACGTTTATTTTTCAGTTTTTAATTGGATAATTGCTGAAAATGCAGTTTTTGTAGGTTAATTTTTTAAAAAATATTTTCCCCGGTAGGGCCCGCATCACAGGTTCAGCCTAGGGGCCCACAGATCCTAAATACAGCACTGCTAGGCACGGGAGGAGGATTGTGTGTGATATCATAAGAGATTAGATGCTAATGTGATGTTTTGACATTTTTTATTATGTGATTTGTATTATTATTGTACTTATTTATTATTATTTGTATTGCTATATTGTATTTCGGGATTATTGTATTGTATTGATATGTTGTTGCTGCAGTGGCTCAAGTGGCTAAGACGCTGACTGGTAAGCGGAAGGTCAGCAGTTCGATTCCCGAGTACTACAGGACGGAAATGAGCTCCCCCGTCTTTGTCCCAGCTCCTGCCAACCTAGCAGTTCGAAAGCAAGAAATTGCAAGTAGATAAATAGGGACCACTTTGGTGGGTAGGTAACAGCTTTCCGTGCGCTTCGGTGTCTAGTCATGCCTGCCACATGACCACGGAAACGTCTGCAGAAGCAGACAGCGCTGGCTCTTCGGCTTAGAAACAGAGATGAGTACTGCACCCTAGAGTCGGATACGACTGGCTTTCGAGCAAGGGAAACCTTTACCTTACCTTTGCTGCCTTGAGTCGGCCTTGGCCGAGAAAGGCGGGGTATAAATTAAAATTTATTATTATTATTACCTTCCCATGTAAGGGGTCCCTATTTATCTACTTGCAATTTCTTGCTTTCGAACTGCTAGGTTGGCAGGAGCTGGGACACAGACGGGAGCTCATCCCATCCTGCGGTACTCGGGAATCGAACTGCTGACCTCCCGACTTCCAGTCAGTCAGAGTCTTAGCCTGCATAAAGAAACATCCCCTTTTCCCTGACGTCCGAAGAGAGTGACTGACAAGCATCCCCCCCAGTGTCTGCAAATCCCCGCCTTGGACCTAAGGAGTCCCGGGAAAGTGGGCGGGGCGCGGGGGCGGGGCATTCCCTTTCGCATTCCATTCCCCGCCCTCGGCTGTGCCTTCCCTTCCAGCTTTCGGGAATCACGGGTGGCGGGTGGGGCGGGGCTGGCTTTGGGGAGTGGGTGGCGCTTGCGCGGAGGAGCCGCTCCCTTCCGAGTTGTTTCGGGCCACTCCGTAAGCGGGGACTGGAGAGGGCGAGAGCACGAGAGCACCAAGCCCGGGAGAGCGGTGCGCGCGCCGCCAGGAGGGCGACGTCGCGGGTGGTGCTTTTGGCGCGTGCAGTCCAGGTGCGTCTTCTTCCCCTTTGCAATCAATGCGGACGCCCGGCGTTGGGTTGGGCGGGAGGGAGGCGGGCGGGCGCCTGAGCCGACGGCGCGGTTGGTTTCCTGGTGGGCGTGTAATGGGGGTTGATCTCGCCTTGGGGGTCCGGTGGAGAAGGCGACGGGGTCTCCAAAGGGAGTCCCGGGAGGAAAGACTCGAGGGGTGGGGTGGGGTGGGGGGGAGAGCTAGGACCAGTGGCGACGGCCAGGCGGGGGTCAAGGCTTCCTGCCCCTTCGCGCATGGTGGCTGTGGTTGTTGTTTTTTAGCGGGCAGACGAGAATGGTTTGTGTTTCCCCCGCAAAATGGGGGGAGCTGAAGCTCTCTTTAGGAGTTCGAGGAAGCGCTCCGCGATCCTTGGCTCGGTCAGGAAGTGGCCCCGACTCGCCTTTCAGCATCGCGCCTTCTTTCCTGTCCCAGAGATCAAACTTTGGACGGCCAACACGAAGCCCCTTTCCCGGCCAACATTAAATCTCCATCGGTACATGTTTCCGGTAGTATTCGGCACGACAGGAAATTATGAGCCGGATTCTATCGCTCGCTCTCTCTCTCCACACATTCACAGCAGTGGTGTTGGTCTGCCAGCAGCAGAGCATGGTGCCGTTTTCTGTGGTTTCCCCCATTCCTGGGCGTAGAGCAGGGGTGCCCAAACTACGGCCCGTGGGCCGGATCCGGCCCCCTGACGCCTATTCATCTGGCCCATGAAGCACGTTTTACTTCCACTCCCGGGAGTGATGAGGGCTTTGTGGGCCGGATGAATTGTGTCAGGCCGGATCTGGCCCATAAGCAGTAGTGACCGGCCCCCTGAACCACCTGACTGGCCTATGGCTTGAAAGGTTTGGGAACCCCTGGCGTAGAGGGTAAAGGACTACCTGGGATTGACCCTGAAACTGTTTTCTATGTGACCAGAAGACACTAAGGGAAGTGGAAGTGGGTCAGGAAAGTGCTTGTCTTCATTCTTCACTTAAGTACTTGATTAGTGTACTTATCTGAATTTATTTCCCAAGCAGACAGCCGCATCCTCTTCCTTCCATTGCGAACCACTGTTCTTGCCACGGATCCATGTCCTTCCGTTACACTTTGCCTTTCTTTAAGCACTGGCTCTTGTCATCCTCCAGTCCTTTTGTTGTGTCCTCTTCATCTTTGCCCCATCCCATCCCATTGCGGGGGAGGCATTGTGCTTCAAAGTTTGCTGCAGAAAACATACTCTTTGGCAAGTGGCTGCATTTAATTACTTAGTAGCTAATATATCTCTGCAAACTCATACATGCTTTTAAAAGGATTTCAGCACTTCCCATGGAGGTTTATTAGTTGGCACTGCTGGGAATCCATGTGATGACAACACAAATGGCTACAGGTTACAATAGATTAATTTATGCGAGCGCTCAAGTACAAAGCTAGGCACTGGTTATCAAATACGAAGCACATGTACATGATTTTAGCTGCATTCTTCTACCAAATAAATGTAAGCAAAATTAAGATGCATAAAATGGGATTAAAATGCTCAGGCAATGTGTTATGTACTTAGCTATTCATAAGTGGGTACACAAATATTTGTAAATGCCAGCTTTCATGTACATCATACAAAACTTTGAGGGAACTTGCATAAATACATTTGAAGAATATCATAAGAACATAAGAACAGCCTTGCTGGAACAGGCCACAGCCCATCCAGTCCAGCATTCTGTCTCACACAGTGGCTCACCATTTCCTTCAGGGTATTCCCAAGGAGATGCCTTCACCTGCTTAGGATTCATTCCCTGGAAATGACATTGAGAGATATCCTGCCTATCACTCCAACCCGGAGGTTGTCCTTAGGTAGCCATAATTATAGCCATGGATACCCTTGTCCTCCATGAACTTGTCTAATCCTTTCTTAAAGCTGTCAAGTCTGACAGCTGTCACCACTTCTTCTGGCAGGGAGTTCCATAGACCAGTAATCCTCTGGGTGAAAAAGTACTTTCTCTTATTTGTTTGAGAACTAGTACCCAAAAGTTTCATGGAGTGTCCCCTAGTTCTAGTGTTATGCGATAGGGAAAACAGTTTTTCCTTATCTACTTTGTCCACACCGTGCATGATTTTATAAACTTCAATCAGGTCACCTCTTAGACGCCGTCGTTCAAGAGTGGAAAGGCCCAACCGTTGCAGCCTCAGATGGTAAGGAAGGTGTTCCAGTCCCCTAATCATTCTGGTTGCCCTCCTCTGTACTTTCTCCAACTCCATAATATCCTTCTGGAGGTATGGAGACCAGAACTGTACACAGTATTCCAGATGGGGCCTCACCATAGATTTATAAAGAGGCAAAATGACACTTGCTGACTTATTTTCTATACCCTTCCTAATGATCCCTAACATTGAGTTTGCTTTTTTCACTGCTGAGGCACACTGGGTTGACATCTTCATTGAGCTGTCCACCAGGACACCAAGGTCCCTTTCCTGGTTTGTCGCAGAGAGTTCAGACCCCATCAGTTTATAAATGTAATTGGGGTTTTTTGCCCCAACATGCATCACTCTGCACTTACTGATGTTGAAGCTCATTTGCCACTGTTTTGCCCACTCCCCCAGTGTCAAGAGATCCCTCTGGAGCTCTTCACAATCTCTCACAGTTTTTACTACCCTGTATAATTTAGTGTCGTCAGCAAATTTGGCTACCTTGCTTTTTACTCCTACCTCTAGATCATTTATGAAGAGGTTGAAAAGCAGGGGTCCCAGTACTGAACCTTGGGGACCCCACTCTTTACTTCCCTCCACTTGGAGAAGTGTCCATTTAGTGCTACCCTCTGTTTCCTGTCCCTTAGCCAGTTGCTGATCCAGGACAAGACCTGTCCCTTTATTCCATGACTGCTAAGTTTATTCAAGAGCCTTTGGTGTGGGACCTTGTCAAAAGCCTTCTGAAAGTCCAGATAAACAATGTCAACTGGATCCCCCTTATCCACATGCTTGTTGACACTCTCAAAAAATTCCAACAGATTAGTGAGGCATGATTTGCCCTTGTAAAAGCCATGTTGGCTCTCCTTTAGCAGCGCCTTCTCTTCTATGTACCTATTAATTCTATCTTTTAGGATGGTTTCCATCACTTTACCTGGGACACATGTCAAACTGACAGGTCGGTAATTTCCTGGATCACCCCTGGATCCTTTTTTGAAAATTGGTGTTACATTCGCTACCTTCCAGTCATCAGGCACAAAGCCTGATTTGAGGGAAAGATTATATATTTTGGCTAGGAGATCAGCAATTTCATCTTTAAGTTCCCTGAGAACTCGTGGATGGATGCCATCTGGTCCTGGTGATTTGTTAGTGTTTAGCTTAACAAGACATGCAAGGACCTCCTCCCTGGTTATTTCTATCTTGCTTAATTCTTCGGTTTCCCTCCCTACGAAGATAGGCTCTGTTTTGGGCATGTGGTCTCTGTCTTCTTCAGTGAATACTGAAGCAAAGAATTCATTGAGTCTCTCTGCAATCTCTGTTTCCTCTTTAATAACCCCTTGCCTTCCATTGTCATCTAATGGTCCAATGGCCTTCCTAGTTGGGTTCTTACTTCTAATGTACTTAAAGAAGTCTTTGTTATTTCTCTGAGTATTTTTAGCTATACGCTCCTCAAAGTCTTGCTTTGCTTTCCTGATTGTTGCCTTGCATTTGTTCTGCCAGAATTTATGTTTCTGCCTGCTGTCCTCATTCGGACAAGCCTTCCATCTTCTAAATGAGCTTTTCTTGCTCTTGATCACTTCCCGAACAGCTCCTGTAAGCCACATCGGAGTCCTCTTGGACCTGGCAGTGCCCTTTTTCCTTTTGGGTATGCATTCCAATTGGGCCTCTGTTATTGTTTTTGTAAACAACCTCCATGCCTCTTGGAGTGTTTGGACTCTCTCAATTTTCCCTTTCAGTTTCTTTTTTACTAGTTTCCTCATCTTTGGGAAATTTCCTTTTTGAAAATTTAAGGTCTCTGTTTTAGATTTTATCAGTGACTTGCAGTCTATGATCAAGTTAAACATAATTGAGTTGTGGTCACTGTTCCCTATTGGATCAGTCACATTAACATCTTGCACCAGATCCTGAGTATTACTCAGGATCAAGT
The DNA here is from genome assembly GCA_035047345.1 of Bradypodion ventrale. Taxonomy (NCBI): domain Eukaryota; kingdom Metazoa; phylum Chordata; class Lepidosauria; order Squamata; family Chamaeleonidae; genus Bradypodion; species Bradypodion ventrale. The sequence continues at coordinate 277,609,529 of JAWDJE010000003.1, forward strand.
CAAGGATTCTTGTACCTCTAGTTGGGTCTTCAACCATCTGTCCCAGGGAACAATCATTTAGCATATCTAGGAACTTTATCTCTTTATCATGTGCTGTACAACAGTTTACCCAGTCTATGTGAGGGTAATTGAAGTCCCCCATTATAACCAGGCTTCCCTTCTTGGATGCCTCCTTTACAACATTCTCCAACTGCCAGTCTCCCTCAAGAGTTTGGGTCGGAGGCCGATAGTATATGCCTACTGTTAGACCATCCTTGTGGCCTGGTACTCTTACCCACAGAGCTTCTAATGGTGACTCTAAATCACCTAGATATTCCAATTCATACGATTTTATCACTTCTTTGACATACAAGGCTACACCACCTCCTGTTTGCCCCTTCCTATCCTTCCTGTACAGTTTGTAGCCTGGGATAACTGTATCCCATTGGTTATCATCCGTCCACCAGGTTTCAGTGATACCAATAATATCAATATTCTTATCTATTGCTAAGTATTCCAGCTCCCCTATTTTGTTCCGGAGGCTTCTGGCATTTGTATACAAGCATTTATATATGCTTTCCTGATACAGTCTTTTGAATCCAGTTGCATTGTTAGACTGCCTCTTGCATCCTTCTGCTAGAGTGCTGGTGACTAGCTCCTTGCTCTGCTCAGTAATTTTTGCATCCTCCTCACTACTCAAGTACACACTTTCCCGAACCGGATGCTGCCCAGCTCCTGTCGGCTTTCCCCCAGTTATCAGTTTAAAAGCTGCTCTGCAGCCTTTTTGATGTTGAGTGCCAGCAATCTGGTCCCATCATGGTTTAAATGCAACCCATCCCTCCTGAACAGATTTGGCTTGTCCCAAAATGTTCTCCAGTTCCTGACAAATCTGAAGCCCTCCTCTCGACACCACCGCCTCATCCACGCATTGAGGCTTCTGAGCTCTGCCTGCCTGGTAGGTCCTGCGCGAGGGACAGGCAGCACTTCTGAAAATGCTACCTTGGAAGTCCGGGACTTCAATCTTCTTCCTAACGACCTAAATTTGGCTTCCAGGACAGACCGCTTGGCCTTCCCAACATCATTGGTACCAACGTGTACCATGACAACTGGCTCGTTCCCAGTTCTCTCTAACAATCTATCTAGATTTCTTGTGATGTCTGCAACTTTTGCACCTGGCAGGCAAGTCACCATACGGGTATGATGTGCATCACAAATCCATTTCTCTGTATTTCTAATTATTGAATCGCCTAGTACAGTTTTCACAGTACAGTAATACCTCATACAACGTCCAGACTTGGTTCCACAAGTTAGGACAGTGTATGAATTCCGACTTTGTATGAGGCATGCAAAATCCTATCCGCAATGCCTCATACGACGTCCAAATTATTGCCACTGATGCTTTGTATAACGTCATTCCCATAGGTGAGAGCGGGGAGGCAGGAGCGAGAGGCTGGCCTCAGCTGTAAGGTGGCCATCATGGCCCATAAGAAGGCCAGTCTCGCTCCCACCTCCCCGCTCTCACCAGGGGAAGCATCTGGTGGCTCCGGTGCAGCAGGTCTTTTCATGGGCCACGCCGACCGCCTCACAGCTGAGACCAGTCTTGCTCCCGCCTCCCCCTCACAACCAAGGGAAGCGTCCGGTGGGTGTTGCGGCTCCGGCGTGGCAGGTCTTCTTGTTGTGAGCGGGGAGGCGGGAGCGAGACTGGTCTCAGCTGTAAGGCGCCCGGTGTGGCACATAAGAAGACCTGCCACGTTGGAGACGCAACACCCACCAAACGCTTCCCTTGGTTGTGAGCGAGAAGGTGGGAGCGAGACTCCGATGCGGCAGGTCTTATGGGCCACGCCGACCGCCTCACAGCTGAGACCAGTCTTGCTTACACCTCCCCGCTCACAAGCAAGGGAAGCGTCCGGTGGGTGTTGTGACTCCGACGGTTCCGATGTAGCAAGTCTTATGGGCCACGCCGGCCGCCTTACAGCTGAGACCAGCCAGCCTCGTTCCCGCCTCCCCGCTCTCACCAGGGGAAGCGGCCCTTGGTTGTGAGCGGGGAGGCGGGAGCGAGACTGGTCTCAGCTGTAAGGCAGCCGGCGTGGCCCATAAGAAGACCTGCCGCATCAGAGTCTTGCTCCCGCCTCCCTGCTCACAACCAAGGGAAGTGTCCGGTGGGTCTTGCGGCTTCTTTCTAATGTAAAAACCCTAATGCCTCATACAACGTCTGGTGACGGTGTATGAGGCATCTTTTTTCCAAGAATTGGGCGACGTTGTATGGATCCGACGTTGTATGAAGCGGACGTTGTATGAGGTATTACTGTATTGTTGCCTTGATTTAAAATTGGAGCTTGTCATTTAAAGAAATCCAAACTTGATACAGTAAAATCCCGTATAACGATTTTAATTTGTTCCACAGGTCTGGTCGCTATGTGATTTTGTCGTTGCACAATTTTTCCTATGGAAAAAAATGTACAATGATTATTATTTTTTTGCTAAGCGGTTTTTCTCATTGAAAATTTGTAGTAAGATTTTTTTTCCATAGGAAAAATTGTTATGCGGGGTGTCATTTTCTTTAAAAACCTATTCATTATGCGATTTAGTCACTGTAGGGGGCGTCTGTTATACAAGGTTCCACTGTTTTGGAAGTTTCTCTTAGCATTAGTTATGTTAGAAATAAGTATTTTGGCAAACTCATCCTCTGTCAGCATTTGAATGCACACAAATTCCTCTGGTATGTTTTCATCTTACCAAATTTTAAGTATTGCAGACTTTAAAATGAGCTCTTTCTCACACTGTTAACATCTGTATTTCACCTTTCACATTATGAAAATTCTTAACTTACAGCGTGTGAGGCATACATAACAAATCTGTGTATATTAAAAAAAAACATTGGTATTTTCTAAACAAACTCGGTTTCTGTAGGCCAAACTTTATGAATTTTACGACTCCATTGACTTAATTCTCCATCTGTTCAATCTCCAACTTTCTCTTCAGCTGCAGTCTTAAAATCCCTGCGAGGTGATTACAGGTTTTTAGATCTCCCCCTCTTGTGTGTGTGTGTGTGAGAGAGGCCCTGCTGGCCTCAGAGGAAAGTAGTGAACCTCACAAGCCTGTGACTGTAAGTTTTCAAGAAATGCTCCTCTTGCACTGAATCTCTCATACTCTATTTAGACACTTTTTTTTAAAAAAAAAAGCTTAATTTGAAAGTGTGATTAAATAACAGTTTTATAACCTGTCTTCCACAGGGAAGGGGTCTGTCAAAAGAGAAAAACTCTATGTGGAATGTCTGCCAATGATCAGGCACCCTGGAAAAATCAGGGTTCTGGAGTGCATGAAGGTTCCAAGTGTAGCAGATTCTTCTCTGTGTCTTTCTTTACATGGATGTAGTGACATGCAGAGGCTTGAACTAGAGCCTACTCACACTTGCAGATCAGCCTTTCTTGTGACTGACTGAATAGACTTCAGAGAGCACAGAAAGGATGATCTGAAAGCATTCCACAGGCAAGACTGCGGCTCTGCTATATCCCAAGCCATCATATGCCCTGGCATGCCTGAAAAATGGAGAAGAAACTATGCCAGCCTTAGAGTTTAAATTAATACAGAACAAGATGATTGGCAACAGTAAGAAAACAGGCTAAATCTGCATTGTAAACTTGCACAAGATAAAAGGCCGCCATTAAAGCAAGCAACCATCATCCCACAATAAAAGCAGTTCAGTATTCCATTTTTAAAATCATGTCAGAAGGACACAAAGGTGCGTTCTCAGTTGAAAGGATTTTTGCTGGAGGAACTCCACTCAGGGGACGTGTGAATGAGTCTCCTTTCATGTCCCCAAGATCTTTTTCCCACCAAAGTGGTCCCTATTGATCTATTTGCAATTTCTTGCTTTCTAAGTTGGCAGGAGCTGGGACAGATGACGCGTGCTCATTCTGTTGTGCAGTACTCGGGTATCAACTTGCCGACCTTCCAGCTAACAAGGCGAGCGTCTTAACCACTGAGCCACCTCAGTCCCAATATCCCACGTAAACACATAAATCAATGCAAGATCTTAAAACCACTTATACTCTCAACAACCACCTAATAATGTTAGTCCAGTAGCTGAAATATCGGAGTACACAGAAAGAGCCTCCTCAAAGATTGTGATATTTTTGAACCACAAGCGGGTGTACCTTGGTAATGGCCACCTTGTGATGCTGGCTAATCTTTCTCACACTAGGTCAGGCAACAGGAACTACAGAATGAACTCACCAAACGATGCCTTCATTTTGGCAGTTTCACGTCTGGCCTAGTCAGGGAAAAAGAAGCTAAGATATCCAGTGAAGTTTAGTGGATAGAATGGTGGACTAGGACACAGGGGGCCTGAGTTCGACTCACTACTAGGCTGGGGTATAAAAATTATTCACCACTGTTGACATAAACTTCACAATAAATATCAGCAGTGAAATTTGTCTGACTCTTTTCCCTCTGCGTGAGTTGCAGCTATTGAAATGTGGTTCTCATTTCAAACTTTTCCTCGCAACTATAAAAAAGGAGGCAAAATTAATAGCTAAATAGAGGCTGTGGGAAATGTTTGCTCTAGTAACTCATCAACCAAAGCCAAATTTGGATTTTCCAGAAACTTAGGGTTTTTATTACTGGATTTAATTACTTCACTTAGCTGGTTCCTGATGTTATGTGGCTGTTTAGATGTTTCTAAAAAGTAACTTGTTACAACAGACATCCAAAGCATATTGCTCTTTCAAACAGGTGGCTTGACTATCTGTCTACACTTATTTAGAAATCTTGAATGACACAAAATACTAGATTTCCTGGATGAAAAATTATCTTGAGTTCAACCACAAATTTTCTAGCTCCAGTAGAGTTGCTTAATTTGTAATTCAGACTATGGATTAAGTTATTTTTGTATTTAAAATTAAGTAAGCACCAATCATTCTTCCACTTAATATAGCCCAACTGCTTCATTGTTATAAAGGGACTTTAAATCAGATGTACCCAACTTATGGCACATGGGCCTGACCTAGCTGTGGCACCATTTCATGTGGCCCACTGCCACCGCCGCATCCGGAAGTGGAAGCAGGCATGTTTACGATAGCCGTAAAATGAGCATGCGTAAACACGGTTATGTCAGCTGTAAATGTGCCCACGGCTGTCATAAACATGGAAGCAGGCACATTTTCTTTCGCTTCCAGGGGCGTGGTCTGGCCCATTCAGCTGTCTGGGTGGAACCCCGGAATTAAATGATCAATTTTCCATAAACAAAGGAAGTAAATGTAGAATATCTAATCTAATGTTTTATGTTCCTAGGGCTGCCTTGCAGTGTGTAATGGTAATTACTATTCTGTGTGCCTGCTACATGTCTTTATTAGTACCATGTGGTATTTCATCCTGAAAAGAACTTTTGTTAAGCTTTTTTTTTTTTTTTTTACTTTTGGCTGTTCTTGCTCACCACAGGAGGCTAGCTGAATGGCAATTTACAAATCTAGTGTATCTTTGAAACCAGCACGCCATTGGATAAGATATACTCTTATTTCAAATAGATTCCCTTTACTACTTGAATTCCTAGCAGAAAAGTGAACTTGGTCACATATCTTTCCAGTTCAGGGTCTACAAGGGGACCTATGGGAAGAAAGAAATATGGAATACACATAATATTTGTGCCCATAAATATCTAATTTCAGTCTTAGGTTTTGTGCTCTTGCTACAATCATCATAATGTTGTTGACTACATGCAGCATTGCAATGGCTACCATGTTTTCTATTTTTCAGTAAGAAAGGACATTCATTATTCCGTAGATTGTGTATATCCCTATGTTCAACCATGCTTCCTAGTTTTTTTTTAGTAAATATCAGGAGTTCATTCTGTATTGGAAGGAAAAACTAGATGAATGTTTATCACCTATAATACGAGAATGAGCTCTCCTTATTTGCAAAGTGACTTAGATGTTGATAACATTCCTTCCTCATCAGAACCAGGAAGTAGGAAGTAGTGACACATCTGACATAAATGTGGAAAGATTGTAGTACTGTGCCTGCTCTTCACCATCCTCCATCTTTCATGAGCCTCAAGCCATTTATAATTAAGTTTTTTTTTGTATAATCCAACCTTTTTTGAACCTGAACATCTTCTGTTATTTGGGTATAGTGATTGGAAACATAAATTCAGGCAAGAGAGCCATTGTTTTGTGACTTGTCTGGCCCCAACTAGACAACAAGTATGCTTGGAAGGAGTCTTGTATGCTGTTCTTCTCCCAATTAAGTTTTCAAAAGCACTGGAAACATACAAGAGATCGCTGAGGAAACCTGAGAATCAAGAAATGGTACAACGATCTATCTAAAGCAGGGGTGGCCAAACCTTTTGTGCCGTGGGCTGGACTACATCCCCTCAGATATGTGGGCTGGAGGTGTGGTTTCTTCTGCTGCTTCCGTTGGTGGTGGTGGCAGGTGCATCCAAGATGCATTTTCTGACTTTTTCGCTGATGCCACCACTCCCAATGGTGGCAGGAGCGAGGGTGGTGCATTTTTGGTGTTGTTTGTAGTGGGTTCCATGCATTTCCAGCAATTTTTGGAGCATTTTTGGTGCTTCCAATGCATTTTTGGGGTGTTTTCTGTGCTTCTGGCATGTTTTCAGGACATTTTCTGCACTTCTGGTGCAATTTTGGTGCATTTTCATGTTTCCGGCAGCAGTGGCTGGGTCCTCACTGTGGGCCGGATTAATTAGTGTCTTGGGCCAGGGCCAACCAACATGCCGTAGGTTGGGAATCCCTGATCTAAAGTGTTCTTAATTGCTGTGTTAAGTACTGTACTGAAATATATTTGGGAAAACAATATGTGTAAAAATTCTAAGTAAATATAACATACAGTACTTTACTTTCAGGGTTTTCAGCTTGCTTTTGTGCTTACCCAGTTCCGTCTGTCAAATTCTACATTTATCAATAAATTATCTCTCTGATGGACGGTTGAACAAAAGCCCCTTAGGTCAGGAAATCTCTGCTTCCTGACCATGGCTGTAACATTCTGCCCAGCTAGCTGTTTTTGCAGTTTGCAGTGCTGACCTACATGGATTCTGTTGCCAGAGGGGAAAATAACTGATCTTTCTAAAACTACTAAATGTATTTAAACAAGATCCATAGATCGTTTTGGCAAAACATGGGAGGTTAGCAACCTGGTCTAATGAACCATGAAGTTCATAAAGCCCTGTCATTCTCAAGAGTGTTTGAAAGAACTCAAAATTAGGCACTAGCTTCCTATATTTAATTGTCATGATTGTACAATGTACAATGGAAGTTGGGGCAAGCTCCCCCCTCCCCAAATGTTCTAACGAATAGGATCTGAATCAATGAATTGAGGCTAGAGAGGAGTTCAGCTAAACCTTATGAGAAACTCCCTGCTGGGACAGAGATGGAATGACCTATCTTGGTTGGATGACTGTCTATTAGGGATGCTTTATTTAGGATTTTCTGCATTGGCAATGGGTTCTGCTTGATGATCTTTGGGTTCTTTTCCATCTGTACAGGTCTTTGACTCTTGTTATGTTGAGGAATATAGTTGATTGCTTCCAAGTGAGCCAGGTTTAGAAGCTACCTTTGAAGTTTCCAATCCTAGGTTACTTAGACTGAAGATCAGGAAATGCCAAAAGGCCATGGGATAGCAGTCAACTAACGCAATGCAAACAAGTTCCCAAAATGTATTCCACTTTGATTGTATGCTGAGTTTTTGGTTTGGTTTTGTTACGTTTTCTGAAAACAAGAAAGGTCTTCTGACTGTTAGAAGGATGATAGTTCAGTGTCCACTTCGGCTATGATATTTCACACGACATTATGGACAGGGCACCAGCTGGATAAATATGATTGCAAATCACTGGCTACCTCATGGTTTTTCCACTGCAATAAAATAGGTATGATACACAGTTTCCTGAAGTGAAACAATATTATTTAGGAAAGACATGCTGTTATGTGAGCTTGAGAAGTTTCCTATCTCTCCATTTCTTTGGACATAGTTTTTCTGTGGGTCATCAATAACTATTTCAGAATTAGGTTCTATTGAATAATGTGTAGCTGATTTGCAGGTAAATGCACATAAGACTTAACAGTCCAAGACTCTTGACAGATTTCTATGCAAGGCATACTAGTTCTTCCGTGTCTAGGCCAGACATGAAACTGAGAAAACGAAGGCAACTTTTGGCGAGTTCATTCTTCAGTTCCTTTCGCCTGACCTAGTGTGAGAAAGATTAGCCAACACAAGGTGGCCGTTGCCTGGGGTGCGCCCGATTATGGTTCAAAAATACCACAATCTTCAAGGAGGTTCTTTCTATGTACTCCTCAAATTGTGCTCAAACCTGTCCTAATATCAAAATCTTACACTGAGATTGAAGCTGAAACTTAGTTAGATATTGAGATTGCTTTCCTTGGAACAAACTCCTGCTCACCTGAGAAAGTGTCACTTTGTGTGGAAACTTTTCATAAATAAAGCAAACATAAAGAATAAAATAATGACAAGATCTGTTAGCTTTAAATTGTGAGACATAACTATTCGACAAAAAATGATAGGGTATTTGAAGCCTTGTAATTTATTTGCCTCAAATCCAGAGGTGAGTCTAAGTCTCATTAAAATTATAGGCTAAAGTATTTTCAACAAAGATATTCACATCTGCAATTTTAAAGAGACTTATATAGGTAACTTTGTAATTGAGAAGTTCCATAATATATAGTTGTATTAGTCATCCAAATGCTTTTCTTCAAGTATATATGTGACAGTAAACCAGGAAAGTTGCCAAAATAGCTGTCTGCCGAATACAAAGAACTTTATGACACAGTATCCTATACAATACACAACAAATGTGCTTGTCTATGTGAAACACACATCATAATCACTACAAAGAATAGTTTGTTCATCTTTACATTGGTATTTTGTCCACTCTCAGGAATACCCCATAATTCTCTATGTTAAAATAATAGTTGGATTTGCTCTCCATCAAAGCACTATCGAATAGACTTCATATCCCACAAGAATTTTATGCACTTTTTAAAATGCTCTCGACTGGCTTTGTAAGAATCACGTGTCTTCTGTACATGCACAAAAGCTGGTCTGTTTATATCAGTAGAAAACATGTACAGTATCAGATAGTGAAAAGTGTTGTAGACCCTTGTGTTATACTTTTAAATGAGGCTCTTGGTCTGGGGATCTAGCTGATTTCTCCCCTGCTCAGGGGCCGCTGAGCCCCCCCCCCCCCCGGAGGACTCCCCAATCTGTCCCGGAGCCACCCAATCGCCCAGGGAGGTGTATTTGTTTTGCTTGGGCTTTGTTTACGAGGGTGAGCCCTGGGTTCCGTCTGTGTCGTCGAGCCCAGGCTCTGTGGATTGTAATATTGTATTTTATGATAATTGTGTGTTATTGTATTTTTCTGTATTTATTGCATTTATATTGTGTAATTTCTTTTTATGTTGTAAGCCGCTCTGAGTGCTGTGTGCACCAGGAGTGGGGTATAAATAAATATCAAATCAAATCAAATAAAACATACTGATAATAATGCAATGAGCAAAAGTGCTTCAGAGCTCTTTCACACATACCTTTCAAACACAAAATTCATACAGCATTTAGGATATAATCCCTTAAGTAAAGCATACATTATACAAAGGAATTTGAATGCATTATCCATAGCTTATACTCTAATTACTGTACTCTATAAATTACAAGTTAGAAATGCATGTGTGTGATGGCTTTTGCAGTGATTACTGCTCCCATTTGAACTCTGGGCTGCTCCTGTATGTATTCTGTTCGTATATCATGGAATATCACTGTGCCTCCACTGACTTGATGATAGCAATTATTATTGGCTATTATTAACCAATATAGCAACTGATAACATTATCAGCAATGTGTGCTGGGTGTAGTAGGTGTTTCTAGGAGGAACAGAATTATATATGTCTGCAAACTCTGGCTCTGCTTAATTGTTTGTGTGCAGTTATTGTGTGCAGTTGAGCCACTGCAGGGATTCAAGTGGCTAAGATGCTGACTGGGAGGCAGAAGGTCAGCAGTTTGATTCCCGAGTACTGCAGGGGCAGTGAGCTCCCGTCTTTGTCCCAGCTCCTGCCAACCTAGCAGTTCAAAAGCAAGAAATTGCAAGTAGATAAATAGGGACCACTCCGGTAGGAAGGTAAACAGCATTCCGTGTGCTCCGGTGTCTAGTCATGCCTGCCACATGACCATGGAAACGCTGGCTCTTCAGTTTTGAAACAGAGATGAGCACTGAACCTTAGAGTTGGATACGACTGGCTTTTGAGCAAGGGAAACCTTTACCTTTACCCAGTTATTTATTATCCTTATCTAACAGATTTTTTTCCCCCAAAGTAAAATATTTCTAGGACATATACTGGAATTTTTATTGTTTCAGATTTCTTTTACTTCATATTACTCGTTTAAACTACATTAAGTGTGCTTTATTCACTTTTTCCTACTCAGATAGTTTAATTAAAAGAATAATGACTGTTGGGATATGAAATTCAGTTAATAAAAGTAAAACATTCAGTAATTGATCCAGTACTTCACATAAGAAACATCACTGCTGTTCTACTTATACCCCACCCTGAATTCTCTGATGATCTCTCCTACATAAATGTTGAGGAGCCTTGGGGACAGACTGGAAACCCAAAGCTTGGTTTCCATGATACTATGAATAAATTTTCAGGGCCATTTTCTCTAGACAGGGAGTGGAACCATTGTTTCACTTTGTGCTCAAGCCATTGCATGGCATCAAAAATCACTGAAAACCAGGAGAAATAACAAAAACTCACATTGACAGCTTCTAGAGATCATTAGGGGGGGGGGGGAGTGAAGCCCTCCAGAGGGCTATTCCCATGTCCCTATCTCGAAAATTGTACAAATCAGAGGGGGAATTTACTGAAAGAAAAGACTTTATAACTTTTGTATTTATTTATTTTTTAAAGTATGGAGAACCCAGTTTGTTGAGGCTTCAAAGCATTGTCAAATTGATTCCTATTTTCCCTACTGTAGGAATCGGGGCCGCAGGGGGCCGGAGGTCCCGGAGGAGACTGATCAAGAAACGATACGAGGCAGTATGGAGCGAGATCAGATCAGTAGTTTATTGAGGGAAAACTTCAGCATATATAGAAGGAAAAGCACAACGGTGGCAAAACCGTCATCTGACAGAAATCACATCACCTATTTACTCGGGTTAATTGGGAATCCCTCTTGAGGAAGTTAATTAACTAGGACAAACATTGACAGCGAAAACACCATTGTCTAAAGCTTAGACTGGGGTAAACATGACTTCTTGTTTGCATCTGGGATAAGACTGAGACTCGGAGATGAGGGATTACTCTAATGGGTAACTGAGTCTGAAGAAATGCTCTCTCAGCGGAACCGCTGGTCAGGTCAAGGAATTGGGTGAATCAAACCCTATCATTTATCCACCCCCCTTAATTTCTCTGCCCGCAGAAACCACGGCCGGGAGCTTTCTCACCTAAGTGGCCTCTGCAAGGGCCGTTTCCATGCCAGATGGGCATGGGGAATCCATATTTCCCCTTTCTGTTTTATTTAAGAACCTGACCGGCAACTCTGCGCAAGAGAGGCATCAGCTGATGATCGGGAATGACGCTTCGGGGTTTCTTTTTGGGGTGGCACTTCGATATCAGTGAGGGAATACATTGTGCAAAGCAGCACACCGCTATGCCTAGTATAATCACCCCCACAACCGCTTTGAGTACCGTCTGAAGCCACCTCCACGGGATCCACGACCACATCCAGTTCCACAATGAACTCCACCAAGTTCCCCATGCAGAACCTTCTCTTACGCCCTCGACTATGGTGTGAAGGGCCGTGAGCTGATTCTGTACCTTGCGGGAGTTATCAGTAAGGTTGAAGCAACACATACCATGGAAAGATTCGCAACCCAAATGATGAAGCAATAAGAGGTAGTCTATAGCCGCTCGATTGTCAAGTATGGCATGGCGAAGCTCTGCCTGCTCCTGGTTGAGCAGCGCTATCGCCGAGGAGGTATGGTTAATGGCTTTAGCTAATCCGCAAGCCAATCGACTAATCCTCCGAGCGTTGCCGACGGCTAAGCCTGGCACGCCAATTATGCTGACTGCCAACGAGACATACTCGGCTGGACTCATAACTCTAAAGCTGCTCTCACATGAGCTGTCTAACTGGGTGGTGCGAGTGTGCCGTATGGGTGCGGGAACATCTGAAACCTTTGTAACATTTGTGCTTGGGGTAACCATATCCTTAGTAGGGAGTAACAGTGTCAACCGACTGATACAACAAGTGGCATCTGATACATTTGCAGGAATGTAGTTCCACGGGTACTGATTACATGTAAAGAACCAACCAGATGGTAACGTAACATGAGCATACATTGAACCAAGCTTCACAGGGTTATTACAAGTCCAATTGCCACTGCCAACGTAGAGGCAGCGGCGCCGGGTTCGACCGACTGCGGAGCAGCCGGTCATTCGAGCACAAGTAGAGTTCGGGCTGACCACCACTCGAGGAGTGTGGAGAGTGGCTGCATCAGCCGGCAAAGACATGGTGAGCCGCATCTCCCAACGGGCGTACTCGGAAGAAGCCGCTGGGTTGTATGGGCTGAAAATTCGTTTCACAAGCCAATCCCCATCCCTGGGGTATGCGCCTGGAGAATGGCACACTGGGATGAGGCAGGTGCTCAGGATTGAGGCAGAACCAATGTCCTGTCTCAGGCAAAAATCAGACTGGTTGACGAGACCCGCCAACCTTTCCCATATATTGTACTGCATCTTGGCAGAGAGGTCTCCGCCTGGCAACAAATCGTTGGCCTTTAACAAGGTGGCCTGAACGCCTCCCCCCGCAAGTAGGGAGAGGATCAGGATGATGGTGACTGCCATGGAGTTGGCATGAATCTGGGCAAAGACTGCAGCCACAAGGTTCTCCGGTGTCGGCTCCCTTTCCTCGCGCTGGACGGCGTCCTGGGCCTCATGGCAAAGGGCTTTGACCATCCCCCAGGTGATCTTCGGCGCTGTCATCTGCGACCGCTGTCTCTCCCGACGGGTCCTCTCGGTCAGGGTGAGGTCCTCCATCTCCGGGATTGGACTCGGGTCAGTCTGGGTCCACGCCATGTGGTTCCAAGTGAGGCTTGACACACCGAGCTGGAATCCAAACGACACCTGTAGGAGACATAACTGCAGCATACCCTCTTCCCCAGGTTATCAGCGGCGCCGGGCCCCTCCATGAAGGGTCCGGCGGCACTCGGTATCGGACCATCGATCGCGGGAGAGCTTCCGAACGGCGGAAGTGCTTCTCCTGCGGCGTGCAGTCTGAAAAAACATTAAGGTGATTGTATGTGAACAATACCTTATTCAGACAATGCTGCGCCTGAACCTGTGACTTGGGGAGGGCTGGTGGCTCCCCCCTTTCTGTTTGTTTGTCAATATAGGACTTGAGCGTCCGATTGACCCGTTCCACAATCGCTTGCCCCTGCGGATTGTAAGGAACGCCAAAAGTATGCTTAATGTCCCAAATGGCCATGAAGGCGGCCAGCTGCCTAGAGCAGTAGGCCGGGCCGTTATCGGTTTTGACGTGCCGAGGTTTGCCCATGGCCGCAATGCAGGAAAGGAGGTGCTGCTCCACGTGGGAGGCAGTCTCCCCTTTCTGCGCCGTTGCCCACACAAATTGAGAGAAGGTATCTATGCAAACGTGCATGTACTGCCATCTGCCAAACTGCGGAACATGCGTGACATCCATCTGCCACACCTGGTTAGCCTCTGTCCCTCGTGGGTTGACCCCCCACGAGGGCCCCCCCGGTGCCCCTGCACAATGCTGGCAAGAGCGAACTATGCCTTGGGCTTGAGAAAGTGGCAGATTGAACTGTCTGGCGAGTGCTTTGGCATTTTGGTGAAAGAATGCATGGCTCTGAATTGGCGTAGTGAAAACACCTAACACTGAGCGTTGCTGAATTTCCTTGGCCGCCGCATCCGCTCTGCTATTGCCCGTGGAAATCGGACCCGGTAGGTCTTGGTGACTTCGGATGTGGGCAATATAGAGCGGCTCCGTGCGGTTTCGCAAATGAAATTGAGCAGTGAGAAACAGACTAAGCAAATTCTTGTCTATCGCGGGAGTGATGTATGCTCCCGGTAGACTGTGAAGCAAATTCCTAACATACTGACTGTCTGTAATGATGTTTAAACGTTCCTTGGCGAAGGTGCGCAAGGCAAGGTTCACCGCTGCCAACTCTGCCCGCTGCGCGGACTTCTGTGGAAGAGTTAACAGCGTGCGCCAAGCTTGGCCCTCCTGCCAGGTCAAGACACCATATGTGCGGCCTCCATCAGTAAAAACTGTCCTGGCTCCCTGAAGCGGAACCAGCGAGAGCAATTCGAACAAGCTGACTGTCTGCGTTTGAAGCGAGACAAGTCTAGGGTCCTTTGGCAAGTGGTATGCCAAGCATCCGGTGAATCCCTCCAAAGCGATTGGAAGCGAGTCACCGAGCTGCATCAATTGCTGGATTTGTTCCTTGGTGAACGGGACTACAATTTTGGCTAAGTCGTGCCCTGAGATGTCCCTAGCTCTCAGCCTTCCGCGGTAGACCACCGCGGAAACCAACTCTTGGGGTGGAACGATGTTTCGGGAAGAGGTGTTCGGCAAGTACACCCATTCCACGATACTCGCCCCTTTCTCGGCATCTACTCCGAGTGCTCCGGTGAACATGGATCCTGCCCTTACGATGTACAAATTCAGGATCGGAGCATATGGCCCTGGGGTGATCCTATCTACCCACCTCTGGCTGAGAACTTGGTTCACCTTCTCGAGAGCCAAGCGCGCTTCTCGAGAAATTTGTATCCGGTCTGCTGGCTGCTTACCTAAAGTTAGCAGCGAGAAGAGCGGTTTCAAAAGATCCGTATCCAATCTGAAATACGGTCTGGCCCAATTAATATTCCCTAAAACCTGCTGTAATTCTACCAAGGTGATTGAATCCTTCAAATTGATCTGGGGCAAAACTGGCGCTGCGAAAGAGCGGAGAAGCCGATGACCCAAGTATGAGAAGGGCTCGGTTCTCTGCACTTTCTCCGGGGCTATGAGCAAACCTTTGTCCCCCAGGCTAGCCTGGAGGTCTGAAAACATTTCGCTGCCGAGTTGCGGCACCGCAACCAAGATGTAGTCCATGAAATGGCAAACTAAAGCTTTTGGGTAAAGGTTTCGGAACTTTGCCAGTGCGTTGTGAACATAAATTTGGCACAGGGTGGGCGAATTGAGCATGCCCTGTGGCAAAAATTTCCACGCGTAACGCTGCGTAGGCTCACTGTGGTTCACAACCGGCACCATAAAGGCAAACCTTTCCCGGTCCCTGGGGTCTAAGGGAATTGTATAAAAACAATCCTTGAGATCTACAACTAGGATCTCCCACCCCTCGGGAATCATATTAGGATTTGGGATGCCGCATTGGAGCGGACCCATTGGCTGTATGCATTTATTGATCTCTCTGAGATCGTGGAGGAGTCGCCACTTCCCCGACTTCTTCTTGATGACAAAAATTGGCAAATTCCAGGGGCTTGTGGGCCGTTCTATATGTCCTGCGTCTAGCTGCTCTTTAACCAGCTGCTTAAGGGCGACTAATTTCTCCCCCACTACCGGCCATTGTTCTACCCAGACCAGCGTATCGGTGAGCCATTTAAGTGGCAACGCCATTACCCAAAGGTAAGCGTAGCACCGTACTGCTGCAAGATGTCTCGCCCCCAAAGGTTGATGTGCACATCAAGAATGTGCGGCCGAATTACCGCCGTGCCGTCAGCCTTTGGAATCGTGACTGTCACCCACTCCTGGCTCCTAAACGCTTCCTGAATGCCGCCTACCCCCCACACATCGGAGACCGGCTCAATGGCCCACTCCCTTGGCCACTGGCTTCTGCTTATCACGCTCACATCCGCTCCGGTATCTAACAGGCCTGAAAATGATCTATTATTCAGAAATACCTCAATAACTGGGCGCTGTTTCCACTCAATGTTGGTCTCCACTGTCGCTAAGACCTGGTATCCTTGCACTGCCTCACTGGCGCTCGAGCGGTCCTCTGACCGGGACTCGGAGCTGTCCCTGAGCCTTCCCTGGCTATCTGGTGGCGAGTGACAAGGAACCATGATCAGTTGCGCTAAGGTGTCTCCTTTGTGAATTGTTTGGGGTAGGTGCGTCCAAAGCTGAACTTGGAGAACGCCTGAAAAATTGGAGTCAACGAGTCCTGGAATTACAAGAATTCCGCATGCTCCAGCTACACTACGGGGCAAAACTAAACCTATAAAGCCCTTGGGCAGTGGACCCATGTACTGGGAGTCCACCAGATAGACTGTGCCTGGCAGGTCGCATGTAACATCTGCCTGACAAGTCAAATATAGCCCTGTACTACCCTTGGGGCTGGCCTGTGCCCTCGTAGTGCCTGAAATGTGACCTGAATCTAGTCTAGCTCTGGCGAGCTCTGAATCTGGGGAGTCCCTGTTTGGACCGGGGCCAGAGACGTGCCCGCGTGCCGGTTTCTCGAACTCGGAAAGTTTCTGGCCCAATGGTAGCCTTTCTTGCACTTCGGACACAGGGTGTTTGGAGCCTTGGGACGGCCGGAATTTTGTCCGCCTCCCTTGGATCGGCACTCCCTAGCGAAGTGACCGACCTTGCCACAATTGTGACATGCTCCTTGGGTCTTTCCCTTAGGTCTTCTACCACCTTGCACCGCTGCCGCTAGCAAACCCATCTTGTAGGATTCTGTGCCAACGTCGGCGCAAGCTCTAATCATGTCCGTGAGTGTCAAGTCGGGACGATTGCCCAAGGACTGCAAGATTTTACGGCAGTCCAAATTGGCATTGTCCTTGGCTAACTTGATCATGAGCTCTTGCTGGGCTTCCTCATTATCGATCTGCCTACTAATCGCCTCCTCCAAGCGATTGATGAAGTCCATGTAGGGCTCTTGGGCTCCCTGCTTGACTGCGGTATAATTCTTAGCCGCTTTGCCAGTTGCAGGAACCTTGAAAAAAGCCCTAAAGGCAGCCTCTGCCGACATCTGAAGAGTGGCGAGTGGCAAGTTGATCTGCGCCTGCGCATCGATGGATTCGAAGGCACCTGAACCATATAGCTGGTCAGGAATTACTGCGCCTCCCATCCTGGCAGCCCTAGTTTGAGCTTCAAGGCGAAACTCACTGTCCCAAATCAGGTACTGGCTAGGGTTGAGCATCATCCGCATGACGGCTTTCCAGTCATGGGGAATGAACATGGTGTTCTCGCACACTTGCTGAAGCGTGCCCCTAGTAAATCGGCTTTGGAGCCCTGTCTCTGAAATGGCCTTCCGTATAGCCATGAGAAGCTTATACGGGACGGGTGAATGAACTATCTTCTGGGCTCCTGTGAGGGCATCCATTTCTAGGCGAATTGGACAAATCTGACTAAGCTCAGCTAGTTCTTCCGCTGGCAAATCCCCTTTCTTCAGTTCTTCCTCAACTGTGCGCTGAAGGGCACTCTTGGTAACTAGGGAACCCGGAACTGTCAGAGAAGCGCCTGCGCTCCCCATTCCTTGCATTCCGTCGGTGACGTCTGCAGCTGTCACCGAGGGAAAGCTCCCTACGCTACTCTGCTTGAACTGTAATGACGGATAGAGCGCCGTGGGCGCCGATGGTTCGGCTGGCGCTGGGGGTTCTTTGGCCTCTACCCGGACTGGTTCTATCTCTGCTAGGAGTTTCCTACATTTACCCCATGTGCGAATTACGCCTCCTGGAGCTTTCGGGGGTTGCTGAATGCAGTCTCCTATCTGATCCCAAAGCTTAAGGGTTAACGTACCTACTTCTGGGTAAAGCAGGCAGTGTTCCCTTAGGTACGCCAAAAGTCTCGGTAGCTCTCGGCTGTGAAATCTTAACTGAAACACCCTGGCCAGGATTCTAAACTCCTCTTCACGAGTTTTTTGGCTAGCGGACGGACGCTGTCGCTGAGGACAGGTCCCCATATTACCTGCGAAGGGTCCTCCGAAGTTTCCTCCTCGGGACGGGTCGACGCGTCTTGGGCAAGTAATAGGTTCTGGCGACGTTTCTTTGGGTAGAGCTCGGAGTGTGGTCCCCTACCACGGGCCCTCGGTGGCCTCTGCGCTGTCAGGGCTTCACAGCAGACCCTGCGGAACGCGTTTTTCCGTAACCTGCAAGCCGCCGCGACAGCCGGGAGCAAACTGTAGGAAGCCTCTCAGTAATGCCTCGCCGCTTAGGCCGTTCTCCCGACCGGCTGGTTTACCGGCCGGGCTGCCGCGCTGTCCTCCGGGATGAGTGGCCGCGGTTCAAGCGCAGAACCGGACCGTGTGATCGCTTACTCTGAGGTAGACCGCTCGGGGGTCGCTTACTCTCGAGTAGATCACGTCTCGGGGTCACCAGATGTAGGAATCGGGGCCGCAGGGGGCCGGAGGTCCCGGAGGAGACTGATCAAGAAACGATACGAGGCAGTATGGAGCGAGATCAGATCAGTAGTTTATTGAGGGAAAACTTCAGCATATATAGAAGGAAAAGCGCAACGGTGGCAAAACCGTCATCTGACAGAAATCACATCACCTATTTGCTCGGGTTAATTGGGAATCCCTCTTGAGGAAGTTAATTAACTAGGACAAACATTGACAGCGAAAACACCATTGTCTAAAGCTTAGATTGGGGTAAACATGACTTCTTGTTTGCATCTGGGATAAAACTGAGACTCGGAGATGAGGGATTACTCTAATGGGTAACTGAGTCTGAAGAAATGCTCTCTCAGCGGAACCGCTGGTCAGGTCAAGGAATTGGGTGAATCAAACCCTATCATTTATCCACCCTCCTTAATTTCTCTGCCCGCAGAAACCACGGCCGGGAGCTTTCTCACCTGAGTGGCCTCTGCAAGGGCCGTTTCCATGCCAGATGGGCATGGGGAATCCATACCCTACTAGGCATAATTTACTCCCAAAAAATAAATTTGCTGGGTCTGGGTTGCTGGAGGTCATTTATTGATGCCTTATGGGGGCATTTGTAGTTCAGCCTATTTAGGGTTTTAAAAAAAACTGTTTCAGTGCAAAGCCAATTGGAATGGGTAAAAATAATTAAGCTCATATGTTAAGATCAACCTATGCCTACTAGAAATAATTTATGAAAGAAGCATGCTTTCTCGATAACTTACTATCCTTTGGCAGATATTTAAAGGGAAAATAGCGACCAGATCTTGTATGTTTTTCTATGCCAAGATGTTGCACAATATCTATACAAGTGCTGCAGTTAGTTGGTTGTGTCTTGGTACGAAGTGTATGTTAAGACACTATGAGAGATCAGTCAAGAGGTTGATTTTGAATTCGTTTACCTTGAAGGGAGGTTGCCTCGTTGTTGTGGATGTTTACATGGACTGAATGTATTCTTAATTTCATACTAGATTTTGATTGTTGATTGTTTCACTTAAATTGGTATGTCCCTTGTAAAAATTTCATTATACAGAGGTTATTTTCTGTATATTTTTCAGACATTTCTTTTATTTATACTATCTGATTTTATCTTTTTAATTTTTTTATTTCCAAAATACTCCAATCATTAAAAAATATCCAATTCAGATTAAGGGTCTTTTTCAAAAGTTAGGCTCTGATGTGGATTAGACAGCTGTCGATTGTTCATGGATTATTATTATTGTTGTTACTTGCAAAAGAACAGATAGCTCAGCAGTGCAGGGCATGTATGTGCTGTGTCTGCATTGCTTCATAAATACATTTCACTAATAAAAAAAACTAGATGCTTTCCTTATCATCCCTTTCTCTCTGACTTATTTCTCAATGCTCTGATAGGTTGCTTCTGTATTTGTAAATGTCATATGGGAATGGCTGATACAGCTGACTCTGAGAAATCAGATGTGCTTTCCTTTGAACAGAAACAGCACTTACTGAAACCAGTATTTATTGTCCTTCCAGTATGCCGACACTCTTGTGAAATGGGTAGTCCTGGAAAGTCGTTTATCTAAGGCCATTTTAGTCTACCCTTGAAGCTTATATAGATATATTTTCAAGAAGTCAACGCTTAATCCCAAGTGTCAATAAGCACAAAGCCACAGGATGCATAAGAACCACCAGTCAAGAGTAAAAGCCAGAACAATACTAAATATCATGTGCTTCTCAGTAGAACTTCCCTACTTGTTCAGACTTTGTTAATGACAGTCATGGTTATGATGCATTTAGCATGATCTGCACAAAAAGAGGCACAGTTTATAGAACTGATGATGCCCATTCTGTTGTTGCAGTATATTTAGTATCCAAGGAGTATAAAAATAATAAAGTGAATTTTATAGGTAACATATATCCAGAGAGTATGGAATTCATTTGTCAGTACAGTGGAACCCTGCTTTATGGATGCCTCGCGCAACGGAAAACGTGCCAAACAAAGAAATCCATTGAAAATAATGCCTCAAGTTATGGTATTTTTTTGGGACTGGATTAATTGGTTTTCAATGCATTCCTATGGGGAACTTCGCTTCGCTGTATGGGATTTTTGTTTTCAGTGCATTCCTATGGGAAATCATGCAATGCATTCCTATGGGTGTTTTTTGGTAAGGAATTTTTGCAATAAGGAAAAACCCATGGAACGAATTAATTCCGTAAAGCGAGTTTTTACTGGTGTGACAGTAGTGCTTCTACATGTTTCCTCTTGTGTCGTTGTTTCTCTAGAACTGTTTCATATTTTGAGTAATATGCAGTTTTGTGTGTTTAAAACGGGTTCACAACCTATGGCCTGTGGGCCGAATCCAGCCCACGCCACCATTTCATGTGGCCCACATCATAGTCGCCACCAGAAGCAGCAGCGGACACATTTACGACAGCCACAAATGCACCCGCAGCTGTTGTAAACACATAAATGTTGCTGTAAAACGCATCCGCAGCTGTCATAAACGTGTTTACGACAGCCGTGGGTGCATTTAATGGCAGGATTTACAGTGTGGGGAACCTCCAGTCCAGCCTGCTCAGTTGCCTGAGGGCACATGGTCCGGCCTGTGGTGTGAAAAGGTTGAGAAGCCCTGATTTTAATGATATAACAGTATAACTTCAGAGTCCTTTTGCCTTTTAAAAATAATGTAGCTTGTAATTTGACAGCATCTATAATGCAGAAAATGCTTCTTTACTGACTTGACTCAATCCCTTTGTTAACAATGGCTGCATTTCCTACTTATGTTACAGGAATTTCCAGGAAGCAGTACTAAATATGGACAGTGGTAAGTTTCTGTGTGTTTGCACACATCAATTTGTGTGGACCTTAAAGACACTGTTTATTTTGACAAGTCTGTTTATTTTGACAAGTCTGTAAGGCTATGCCAGTATTCTTTGTTCAGGTATGTTTGGAGAAATGTTTTTCTTTCCTCACTTGCCTCTACCTATAGTAATACCACCTATAAAATTCTTGTCTTCTACTATCAACGATCTGTGGTGGACAATTTGCAAGCAGGCTTCCTTGGATCTGGCATTAAGTGGGTTCCTACAGTCACATTGTTAAGTGCTATTTAGGTCTAACTGCATGCAAGACCTGTTTCTAGCTTCTACACAAATTGCACAGAACATGAGGTGGACTTCCACACCATACTGAGCTTTGGAACCCGCATGTGATTTTGCCACTGCAGAAACTCAGCATATGAAATCTCCTAAGCCATATGGCACGTGTGCAAAATTTAGGAAGACTAAAGGGCCAGTTGTGCTAAAAATGATGGCCCTTTACCCCTAATGACATAGTCATGGATTGACTAAGATGTTTGTTAAAGAATTTGTCTGATTTTTTGTTTGTTTGTTGAGGTTGTTTAAATGTTTCTGAGCTTAGTTGCATTCCTAATGTTATAAAGGTTTCCCCAGCAGGTAAAAATGTCAGTAGATAGGCCTCAAGCCAAACATCTATAACCCAAACCCTCTCCAGGCCCATATATTGAAGAACTGAAATTTATAGCATTTTTCTCTGCCTCTAATATTTCTGCTTCTTCTAGGATGGTTCAAGAACTAATGGATTGGATAGCCTCTAGTCCAGTGATGGGCAGTCTTGGCCCTCCAGTTGTTCTTGAACTTCAATTCCCAGAAGCCCAAGTCAACACACCAGCTGGTCAGGGTTTCTGGGAATTGAAGTTCAAGAACAGCTGGAGGGCCAAGACTGCCCATCACTGCTCTAGTCGGAACTCTTCTTGAACCTTTACATAATTCTGCTTTAAATATCATTCAATTTTCCCACTGAGGCTTTCTAATCCCCTCATTTATCAGCTCCAGCCTCTGCATCTTCAAGCAGGCTACTTTTAGATTGAAAGACTTGCATTCTTCTGAGTTCTCCTCACATCAGCTGACTAACAGCCTCCAGCTTTTGTCAAATAGCTTTTTCTTAAAATAAATAAATATGACCCAATCTCTGGAGAATCATATTCTTTATGAGCACCCAAATTTGTTTACTTGTAGATCAGCAATTTTTTTTTGCTAATCTAAGTTGAACTTTATTATCTATTTGGTAACTGTATAAACAAAGGCAGAGTCTCACCCTAGTCACTTTCAAAATGTCAGGTTAAACTAAGTCTCTTTCCCATAACTAAGCTTTAGTTCTGTTAGTGTCCAATTTAAAATAGCAAAGGGAGGCTTTTGATCTACTTAATTATAAAAGTCCGCAGCTAGAATAAAAGACCAGAAGCTGTAATAACACAGATTAAAAAATACAAAAAATATTACATGAAATCCAATAGTAACAGCTAGATTAGAGGTTCTCAACCTTTTCAAGTCAGGGGCTGGATCACTCCCTCAAGCAGTTGAGGGGGCCGGACTGGTTGTTTCCCCCCCTGCCATTTACTGCTGCTGTAAATGAGTCTGTGGCCAATTCCAGCGGCAGTGGCTGGAGCGAGGGCAGGTGCCATAGATTGGGAACCCCTAAGCTAGAATATGGCCATTGGATAAGTGTAATTTATGGTAGAGCTGACTCACCAACTCTTCACAAAGTAAGTGGGTCTGCTCCACTTGACACTTCCTATTAGATTTCAGCCAATGAGTACTGAGCAAACTGGATTCTGAAGAGATCATTATATTCTGTTCCTTTATAATCTACTCTTTGGCTCTTTATCATTTTGCGAGAAAGTGCTCAAATCATCAAAAATATTGCCCATTTTATTAGACTTTAAGCCAGTCTTTGGTTTAATCTTAAGGAAACAATCATAGGAAAATTTAAAGATGTCAGTTATAAGTGGCAACTTTTCCTGAAAGTCTAGTTTTATAATAATTAAATAATTTAGCATACAAGCCATTGGTACTAATGATACGAAGCGTGTCTCCTAGCTTACCCTCTGTCTGAATAATATGTATGCAAATTGCATACTGTAGCAATAGCAATAACACTAGTACACTCTTGGGGAGGTACCTCAACATGCTGAGTAGTCATTTGACCAACTTTGGAAACATGGAAGGCTGAGTCAGCCTTGAGTCCCATCAGAATCAAACTCACAACATCAACAGTTTTTGTTGTAGTAAAGCAGACTGCAGTGGCTCGAGTGGCTAAGACGCTGACTGGGAGGCACTTCGATTCCTGAGTACTGCAGGACAGAATGAGCTCCCGTCTTCGTCCCAGCTCCTGCCAACCTAGCAGTTCAAAAGCAAGAAATTGCAAGTAGATAAATAGGGACCACTTCCGTGGGAAGGTAACAGTGTTCTGTGTGCTCCTGTGTCTAGTCATGCCTGCCACATGACCACGGAAACGTCTGCAGAAGCAGACAACGCTGGCTCTTCAGTTTTGAAACAGAGATGAGCACTGAACCCTAGAGTTGGATACGACTGGCTTTCGAGCAAGGGAAACCTTTACCTTTACTAAAGCAGTTTAACTACTGCACCACCAGGGTTCTAGGGGAGGGGTCAGCAAACTTGGCTTTCCAGGTGTTCTTGGACTTCAATTCCTAGAAGCCGAAATCAGTACACCTGCCAATCAGAGCTTCTGGGAATTAAAGTTCAAGAACATCTGGAGAGCCAAGTTTGCTGACCCCTACTTTAAGGAATTCTTTTTGTGAATTTATATACAGAATCCATTTTTGGAGAGTTCCTAGGAATTAAGGGATCTACAGAGGAAATTAAGTCATCTTTAAGGAAAGCTCTTGGTGCTTCAGGACGTATGTCTAATACAGTAATACAACTTGAAGCTTCGTGTGAGCTTTTTCACTATTGTTTATGCTTTTATCCACCAATGTTGATTTTAATTAATAGCTATGCTCATTCAAGCCTAAAATCTGTATGTTTACTCATAGCTAAAGCAAGTTGATTTGGCTTTTCAATGTACATTTTTATTTCACAGCTTACCTTAAAACTACCGTATTTTCCGGCGTATAAGACGACTGGGCGTATAAGACGACTGGGCGTATAAGACGACCCCCAACTTTTCCAGTTAAAATATAGACTACCCCTCTTCCAATGCACACCAAATAAAAATTAACCCACACTCAACCAAGACACGCAGCCCTCCGAGTCGAATAGGCAGGTTTTGGTGGAGAGCCAATCCACGTTCACGTTCTCCTCCTCGAGGTACAGGAAGATGTGTGCAGCTTGCTTCCACTTGCTTCATACTCCCCGCACAGAGCAGGAACTCAGCCGCGGCACCCCACACCATATGCGCCGCACATATGAAGCAAGGGGAAACAAGCTGCAGTTAAGTACCTGTCCTATAAGACGACCCCCGACTTTGGCACATATTTTTCAGGGTTAAAAAGTAGTCTTATACGCCAGAAAATACAGTATATTAAATGTTGCTGTCTACTCCAGTACTTTGTAATAACTCAGCTCATTTAAACTGACTATGAAATCAATTATAAGCACAAACTTATTTCTAAATAGTAGTAGTAGTAGTAGTAGTAGTAGTAGTAGTAGTAGTAGTAGTAGTAGTAAATTTTAATTTATATCCCGCCCTACTCGGCACAGGCTGACTCAGGGCAGCTAGCAGCATTTCAAATAAAGATACAATATAACTATACAGCAATACAATGGAGTAAAGCAATAAAAACAGAATATAACAAGGTAACATAACAATAAAATACAGAATATACAAATTACAAATGTATACATTTTAAAGCATGATATCCATCATACATAGCACCAAGAGAGAGAAAAACACAACAGGGTTTGCCATCCATGACAGAGCCAGGCTCAATGTCCATGACAGAGCCCAAGGCTCAACGCCCACAATAGAGCCGGGCTCAATTGTCCATGACATACCCCAAGCTCGGCATCCACAATGGAGCCAGGGTCAATGTCCCTAACAAAGCCAAGGCTCCACATCCACGTTGGAACCCGGGACCCAGCAAAGGCGAGATGTGTGTCAGCGTCGGCACTGCTTTTGGGGCTGCAGTTCACGCAGCCCTCACTCCGGGCGCCTTTTCTACCTCCCATGCAAGCAGGGCTGCCTGGGAGAGAAGCTATGGTGTACACAGCTGAAGCAGCTCCCATCCCGCGCTGGTGGTGTGAGCGCTGGGGAGAGCGGGGCAGTCCTCCGTGGCTGTGGGTGTCTTTTCTACCCCCACCCCCCCAGCCAAGCAGGGCTGGGAGAGAAGCGATGGCATCCACAGCTGAAGCAGCTCCCATCCCTTGCTCTAGAAGACTCCTTTGTTTTGTGTGGAAGTCCTGAAATTATAATATTCTATCTTCAAAGTTTAATTAATGTTGTTTTATGCAGTATTCCTAACAGACACGAAAGCCAATTCAGTCTTAAAAAGATTTCCACGAGCTAATAGCCTTTTTGAAGAATTTAAACAAGGAAACATTGAACGTGAATGCTATGAAGAACGCTGTGAAAAAGAAGAGGCAAGAGAAGCTTTTGAAAATGATGAAAAAACTGTAAGTTAATTGCTGCACATTAAAGAGTCTGCTTTATAGGTTAACAGTTTGTGTGACATTTTACATGGATGGCATGTAAAATAATGTATGTTGTAAGCCTTGGTGCAAATTCCTACCATGAACAATTAAGCTAGCTAAAAAATGATGCTCTTGCTTTATACTTTTTAAGTAGTAAAAGATTACTCGGGAACATGAGTGCTTAAAGGTTTGGAGCTGAGTGATCATTGCTCTGAGCCAGCTGCTTTCTCCTGAAATGTTAATCCAAAACTAGCCTCCAGGAGCAGGTGACTCATTTTAGCTACTTGGGCAGGACTCATTCTGTCATCCACATGTATATATACATTTGGTTAGCATGCATAAATGGAATTTTCAGAGCTTGTGGATACAGGCACAAGTTTGTGACTCAGATGTACCAGGCTGCAAAAGCTGAAACATTTGTTACCAAATAATGTGACAGAATTTAATTCTGCTAATTACTCCCATTGATTTCAGAGGGGCTCATTCTCATGTAAGTAGCTATAGGACTGGTAATTGAACATTTTACTTGAATGTAGTATTTTGGTTAATTTACAAATTTCCTGATTTTGTTTACTTAAAACATTAGTATACTGAAATCCTGAGTAAATATAATTAGAAATTCCTTTTTTCATAATCCTAATCATGTGAAGAATTCCATGGAGAAGCTTTAGCAAGCCTGAGTATATTATTCTCCTACTATTGGATGTCCATTTTGATTCCAAAATCTGCATGTTGATCCGGCTGACTTCAAAGGAACCTCTGTGTAAGAACAGTTTTTGACATCTAAAGGCTACATACAGTTGGGTTGCCTAAGCAAATGGTATGTTGATTGTGTAGAGCCCTTGCACACAAATATGTGCTCATGTGTACTGCAGTGGCTTAGTGGTTAAGACACTGAACTTGATGACTAGAAGGTCAGCAGTTCAAGACCTGAGTGCTACACAGTGGAGTGAACTCCTGTCTCTGTCCCAGTTCTTGCCAACCTAGCAGTTCGAAAGTAAGAAATTGCAAGTAGATAAATAGGTACCACTTAGGTGGGAAGGTAAACAGCATTCCATGCCTAGTCATGCCTGCCACATGTCCATGGAAACGTCTGCAAATGCATACAGTGCTGGCTCTTTGGTTATAAACAGAGATGAGCACTGAACCCTAGAGTTGGATACAACTGGCTTTCAAGCAAGGGCGACCTTTACCTTACAGGTTATTTTACAGACAACAGTTTTTAGGATGTGGATCTTAGAGAAAAAAGGTGGTGCAGAAACAACACGAATAGATCAGAAAATAAAGATCCTCTCTCCATTGAGATTGCTCTTTATAAATAATGTATTGATTGTGCTTGACTCTTGCCATATTTCATATTTTTATAAAATAGAGTAATGCTTGTAGACTAACAAGAGGCAGTAAAACTATTCTGTAGCAAATTGTTCATGATTTGGAATGTGTTTTTTCTGACGTAATTACAGAAGTTCTACTATTGTTCTATAGTTTTGTCCCACCTCTTTCCTCTTGTAAATATGAGAAAGGAATGTAATAACAATTAAGTGCATACCAAGTGTTAAGAGCATCTGAGGTCACTGAAATAAAAATCACATGGTTAGAAGCCATGTCAGAAACCTGCGAGAAAACACCTCTGTTCAAATTATAGCAAATTTATTGTTTTGGGACAAATAGCGACATAAATCTTCTTTATCCATATAGCATATAGTGTAATCAGAAGTGAAGGAAGTACTCTCATAACACCTTTTTTTTTAAAAAAAAAAAATCTCTTATCTTCTTTTTAGATGGAGTTCTGGAAAGGATATGCACATGGAATGCCTGGAGAGAGCAATGCAGGAAACAACTGGCATCCATTTTACCTTGTGTTCCCATTAATTATTGGCCTTTTCATTATTCTCCTTATTATATTTGTCACCTGGAGATGCCTGTTCAAAAAGAAAATGCGCAGACAGTCCATGTATGCACATAGCAGAACCAGAGAAGCCACAGGGAACAGAACTGCTGCTGATGGTAGAAGCCCACTTCCTCTGCCACTCAGCATTCTTCATTCCCCCCAGGAAGAAATGTTTGAAGGCAGTGGACGTTCCCCAGGATATCTGAGTTTCACAGACGGGTGTGCAGATTCAATATCAGTAAGGTTATCAGGCTGTGACCCACCACCATCGTATGAGGAAGTTGCTGGTGAAAACTGCATGAGAAGAAATGAAGTGGCTAATTTTTTGGATCCCCCTCCTCAATATGAAGACATTGTGAATAACATTTCGGTGCCTCCTGTTATCATCAAATGAAGCAAAAGGAATTTTCAGCATTGCCTTAGGAGGGGAAAAAAGAAAGTCCAGCTGTTTAGCACTTTATTGCTGCTTCATGTTTATACATTTAAACAATGTTAACATGTTGCACCACTTTTTATTTTTCTTCAAATTTGGTTTGCTCTGTGGAATTTTTCTCTCACCCTGAGAAAGAAATTATTTTCAATACAGCTGACTGCAGAGATGCTACTTCTGCTGGCAGGTGTCTCCTTTCAACATTACTGAAAACTTGGTTTTGTAAAAGGAGTGAAGGCTTCATTATAATAGCAAAGTTACAAAGAAGGAATCATCTTACCAAAAAGACTAATATCTCCCCCTCCCCAGTCTTTGTCTTGTTGCTTGTTGCGACTTACAAAACCATGCATACAGTGGTGAGCATCAGCAGGTTTGCATCAGTTCACCAGAACTGGTAGCAGAAATTCTGACCTGCCCCGCCCATTCAATTTTGAAATAAAGTAGTCCTAATTCGGGTGCAAGGCAGGACTTTCCCCATGGCCACACCCACCATACCAGGCCCTCAGTGTGGTAGTATTTTTTGGGGGGGAAGCCCACCACTGCATGCATAGCAGAAACAACCAAATCAGCTGGCAGAAATGGGTGACAGGTCTCCATTTGCCTTTTGTAAAACTTTTGACATACAGCATTTCAACCGTTAGGTGAAAAATGGTATTATTGAGTGATTATATATTTAGGCAAACAATTATAATCTCTGTGGAAATAATACTAAGTAGATTTTTCTAACACTGGAACTAGGATGTGGAAACTCATACTCGGAGTCATAATTCGATTCTTGTCTTCCATGCATGTAGAACTCTGCCATCTAATAAAGTTATAGGACATAAAAAAATTTGAAAGCAGTTGTGAAGCAAAGAAGGTGGTCATAATGAATTAAGACGCAATGCATGGCTAGGTAGCAAGTTCCTCTGGATGGTTTTTGCAAACATTAGTGACTATGCAATAAGCAAGTAGTTTTTCTGAGTAAATGTTTCCATTGCATTTGTGAGAAACTGATTTACTTTATAGTTTGTGTTTATCCAGTGACCAGAAGTGTACCTAATTTGTAGTTGGTGTTTATCCAGTGACCAGAAGTGTACCTAATTCATAGTTGGTTGCATCTCAATAATTCCCCCCTCCCCAGTTTCAATTTGTTTGTTCTCTTTACAATTTATGAAATGCCCCTCATATTACAATATAGTAAAACTCCGTATAACAAAAAAACTCCGTTCCACAGAGCTCTTCACTATACGTTTTTTTCATTATACAGCTCGCTGTGGGTGATGTACCGTATAACGAAAGAAAATGTTTGTTATACGGATCGCTATTGGCGATACCCTGTACAATGAAAAAAAAAATTTCCATTGTATGGGGTATCACCAATAGCAATCCGTATAACAAACTTTTTTTTCGTTATACGGTACAACACAAATAGCGCACAAATGCTTCATTGTACAAATTTTTTGTATATGAAGCGTTTGATATACGGGGTACCATTGTATCTAATTATGACTCAGGTGTGCCTTTTCACTCTCCAACAAAGAGCTACTGCTAAACCTGACTATCTTTTTGTGTTTTTGCATGCTGGCTTTTAAAAGCAGGTAAGAAGTTTACACTTAGGACAGGAAATCTAAGTGTGCTTAATGTTTTGCTCAAGATTTGTGGAAAGGTCTTACAAGTTGTTATATGGATGGGTGATAAGTTTTAAAATCTATTTCTCACAGCACACTGGTAATTCTCAGAGATTGCTAATTTGGCTTGGCACACATTCTGGGAGTGACTTGTCTATGTATTAGTTAAATTAAAGCTGCAGATGGTCCATGAGGTCACAAATGGTCGGACTCGACTGTGTGACTGAACAACAACAAATGAATAACTTAAATGTTCTCTGGTTGTTTGAAAGTTACTTATAAAATGTTGGTAAATGTTTTTTATCAGAAGTATTTAACTTACAGTCTTTGCATCTCCAGACCTTCTGGATATCCTTTCAGTGGACCTTCTCCCTTGTACATTTTTATAAAGAAATCGCTTCTCACACATTGAAGGTGTTTGTGATGGTGGTAGTCGGAATAAGTCTGTGCTCTTTGTGGAGCTTTAGAGTAACAACTAACATTCATTAAACTCTGAGAACATGTACATATTTTTTCTCTCTTGAATTTCACTTTCAGGTGAGGTTTTTTTTGGGTGAGATTCCTTTAATTTATGATGTTTGGAGAACTGTTTTGTGTTCTGAAGAATGCTAATTGTGCTGAGTGTAGAACTGTTCCAAGTGTTTGAAGTGGAATATGAATACTATGTTAGTTTGTAGATCTTTACACACTCTCTGCTAGCTTTTCCTTCCCTGCTATTCCTCTTCTTTTTTCTGTTTCTCTCCCCTATACATTTTCCTAGTTGTTGGACCTTAATATTATTTCTAATAATACTGATTACATGTACAGAAACAAGAAGCGGCCATCTGGATTAGTTTGCATTTTATGCAGACCTGGCCTGGAAGGAGGGAGGGGCTGTGAAATTTTTCTTGGGACATAACAAGGTACATTTATGGCGACAAAAGTTGACATGAGTGGAGGATAAATTTACTCATTTTTGACATAACAAGCCAGCCTGACCTCTTTTGTGAAAGACTGGCTTATTAACATTTATATAAAAACACTTTCCCTGGACCAAAACTATGAATATAAAATCTTTCTAATCAGTGAAATATGTATAGACAAAAACTACCAAAACTCATTTTGGCAGAGAGAGAATATTAGCTTTATTCTCCGACAAACCACTTAGTGTTGCCTATATTGACTGTAGCACAGTGCACTGATAGAAGGTCTCCTGAAACCCCTGTTATGTGCACAATGCAATGTAAGTGATTAGGTCACACTCGTCTCCTAAATCAGTGGTGGTGTACCTCTGGCACACGTGCCAGAAGTGGCACTCAGAGCCCTCTGTGGGCACATGCGCCATCACCCCAGCATAGAGTTTGCCCTGACCCTCTACCCAGCAACCCAATGGGAGCACTTCCTCCTTCCCCCAGAAAGAGTTTGCCCTGCCTCTCTGCTCAGCAGCCAATGGGAGCACTTCCTCCCCCAGCACAGAGTTCGCCATGCCGTGTGGGCACTTTATATAAATAAGTGGGTTTTGGGTTGCAGTATGGGCACTCGGTCTCTAAAAGGTTCACCATCACTGTCCTAAGTCATCTGGGATTCTCTAACATGACTTCTGTATGTGTTACTTTATTACAAAATGTCTTGTAGGTCAGACAAAATTGGACTATTTCTCATATCTGGTAACACAAGAATGACTTAGAAGAGCACAGGGAAAAAACTACAGTTCTAGCCAGTTCTATTGTTGGACTTTATATTGATGCCTATCAAATAAATTATTTACAGACTCATAATTAATCTACGGAAGTCATAAATCTGTTATTCTTTTTAATGGGTTAAAAGAAAAGACGTTCTGTTCTGGTAGAATATTCTAGTTTGTTCCTATCTCGCATAAATGTTAACAGTTATTTCAGTTCTGTGAACTATTGAAAGAAAGACTTCCTATTAGCATTTGTGTATGTGTGAATCAGGCTTACTCACCCAATTTAGCAATGATTTATACAGAGCTCTTATTTTTGTATAATATGCTTAACTATTTTTAAAATCAAATGTTGCCTTGCAGTAGATAATATAGCAAGATATATAACCTTATTTCTCAGTATTTCAAAAGTTTTGAGTATACTATATTGGCTGTTATAAACATAGGCAAGATATTTATTCTCTATATGGGGTATAATGTCATTATTTTGTGAAGCTCTAAATATTTCTAAATTACTAAAGACCAGTAAGAACGTAAAACCCATGGTTTTGTTTATAAAGGCTTAACTCCTGTGATAACTTAATCAGTCCACAGAGTAAGGAAATAACTTTAATTTGAACGCAGTATTAAACATTTTAATGTATGTTTACATTTAAATTATGCAATTTTAAAACAATTTTGGGGCTTTTGTGTTTAAATAAATCTGTTTTTAAAAATCTGGTGTCTTCGGACTTTGCTTGGTACAGACCATAATCTTATTAAGCTTTATTTGTCTGGAACAGGAATACGTAATGAGTCTGATATATCACCAGTACATTACTAAGAAAACCAACTTTCTATGGAAGAGAATGCTAAATTGCATTGTTTAAATAAATTTTCAGAACAACACCAAATGCTTTATGGAACTGGATGTGGGTCTTTCTCAAATTTGGAACACAGCACAGAATCCACTTGATCCACTTGCATAAGAATAGATACATGAGAAAAGATACATTCCGCTCCTACAACAAGCCCATTGGCTAACAGAGTGTGCATATTTTCGATCCACTTATTTGCATAAGAAAAGATACATGAGAAAAGATACATCCCGCTCCTGTCAGAAAACACAGTTAACATACATAACAGATCTAAGCCATAAAATTTTTACAGGAACCAAATTCCTATTCAAACCTTGAGCCTAATGGGAAAATAGAGTTCAAGATACAACAACTTATTTTGAAACCTCTATCACTTAGGTCAGGCATTCGCAACCTACGGCCCATGGACCAAACCAGGCACTCAAAGCTATTTCATCAGGCCCGCAACACCCTCACCCAACCAGGAAGTGGAAAAATTGTGCACTGTGCATGCATAGAATACCACTAAATGCATTCTGTGCATGCGTGGCACATGTTTTACTTCCACGTCCAGGTGGGAGGAGCCATGTGACCAGCCTGATCAGCTTCCCAGGAGGCGTGGTCAGACGTGCGGCTTGAAAAGTTGAGAATCATTGACTAAAGTTGTAAGTGCAAGGGGTCTGCAGTAAATGAACTTGATAATGTTAGTCCAACTGCTGAAATCCCAATTAACTCATCCTATGGCATAAGAACTCACGTTGTCAGTAACATGGTACATTTTTCTATCCAAGACTAATTTTCAACATATTGCTGAGTAAAAAAACTCCCACATACTGTTTTCAGACTGAAGTGTTTCAACAAAACACCCAAAAAGGTGATGTGTCAGGGGAGGGGAATTTCCAATTTTTGTGTTGGGGAAGTAGGAAGAGGAGTGAAACTGATACTCTGGACTAGTGTTTGTGAGCATCACCTGAGAGCACTGCAATTGGCCACTCCCTTTATGGGGAGAGAGAATGGGGCCAAAATTAGGTTCCCAGCTAAAGCACCACATGGAACGGCAAAGCTTGATGTGTCCAGTGAGGACCATATTAGTGGACATGACGATTACTACTGATGTCACCTGCCTGCACAAAGGGCTACAAGAGGACACCACATAAAGCGGCTCATCAATGATTCATTCTTGTATACTGTAGTCTTGTTGCACTGGTTGTTTGTTTGTTTCAAACAGCTGCAGTACCAGCAAAGTTCATGGCATTGTAAACCTGCTATGCTACATTTCTAAAGAATGTCATTCAGGTATAGTAATTGATGGGGCCAGTTTAGTCCAACAGCATCAGGGTTTCAATGCCATGAGTGATCATGACTGACCAAATCACTTACAGCAATTATCAGAATAGGTTTGAAAATAAGTAGTTGTGTGATAGTGCGATCGATAGATAGTTTCTATCTCTTCTGAAAGGGTGAACATTGTGTCACTACTAAAAATAGCAATTTGAATAAAGGAAGCGCATGAGGTATGAGTCATGGCTTTTAATTCATCAGGACTGCTGCTGCATCAATACACACAGAGGAGTTGTGACCTTCATTGCTGTTGTTGTTGCCAGCGGCTATTGTTCTCCTACATAAAGAATCCTCTGGATAGCTTCCCACACTACAGCTCTTTTTCACAGATTTTTTTCTGCAGCAGCAATGTGTATGTTACACAGACAATGCTGTGTGTTTCTAGGGAATAAAACGAAGGCTGGTCAAAGGCTTGGAGGAGTTTGCTTGTAATTTGAGAAAGCAGACATCTTAGGTGAACGAAGATGGGAACTGATGCTTACTTGGTTAAAAGCCTTTGAAACTTTTGCTAATTTGGGATAAGCTGAATGAGTCACAATAACATGTGACACCCTTTAAAATAGTTTAGGTGAACAAAGTGTGAAACAGTTTACTTTTATAAACCATGGGAATATTCAATACCATTTCTGTGCAACTCTAAGAAAGATCAGTTTATGTATCTATGTAGTTGAGGATTACTTTGTGTTTATAGCCAACCAGAAGATGTATTACTAATGGAAAGTATTAGATTGTTCTTAATATTTGAAAGAGTTTCAGTGGCTAACAATAAACAAAAAATTCAGTTTGCATGAAAGCTTCCTACTATTTGATGCTGTAATAACAGAGGCACACAGGACCTGGCAAAACAGGATTCTATAAGCCATTATTTAATAGGAGGGGCAGTCCAAACCAAAAGTTATGATTTTTGAACAGATATTTGAATCAGGACCATATTTGGCAGAATGGTAATAGACCATGTTAGTATTTTGGTTTGGACAAGCACTTTTAAAGCTCTGATTTCATTTTTTCAAAAGCCTTCCCATCCCCCATGTTTTTGGTTTTTACCATTGTTACGGGCAACAGATAATTTTCGTAGTTGTCTTTCAAATGCCTAGTACCCCTTCCTTAAAAGAAAAGGATTCCTGTTATAAACTTCCTTTTTTTAAAATTTGAAGTTGATTTGCCCTCTTATTTAATATACACAGAATCTTGGAGATACTTGTTTTGCATAGGAACTTTTTTCATGAAATCCAGCTGCACATACTTATTGAAGTATTATTGTGCATTGTTGTGTATTGTATATTGTGTATATTGTTTATTTACCATGTGAGCTGCACTGAGTCAGCTTCCCTGATTGGGCGGCATACAAGTGCAAAAATTAAATTAAATTAAATTATGTAGCAATTGCCCAAATGTCTTGTTGGTACTTTATGAAGACAATGTGTTCCTTTGAGGTGAACAGAACTAACTCCCAAGCAACACAGTATATTGGGGCTTCAGTGTTACCACAAGAATAAGTGTTTTTAAAGAAATAAACACAGAGATAAGAATAACAGAAAGGGGGTAGAGAGAGGAGCCAGAGAGAAGGGGCAAAAGAGACAGAAAATACAATTATGGCGGAAAACAAAATCACTGAAATAAAAAAGCAATAGAAAAATTGAAATGGATAGAAGCAAGAAGAGAAAGCTTCTCCAGAATATTCTGTAGCCACAGGAATCTGAAGCAACACTACCCCCTGCCTCTGTTTCATTTATGCTTTCTTGAGTATTTAGATCAGAAGTGCCATTTCATGTGGGGCCCCCACTCCTCCAAGGGCATTCAAGAAACAAAATGGCCACCCCTTTCTTGCTGTTGGGACAAAATGGCCACCCCTATCACACAGGCAGGGCAAAATGGCCATCCGGCCCTCGAAGCTGACTGAAACAGCATGACCCGGCCCCTGGCTGAAAAAGGTTGGGGACCTCTGATGTAGATGGAGCAAGCCAGTTTCTGTGTAGTTTAAAGGGAGCCCTATTCAGTTTAAGAGGATTTAATCTCAAGGAAACATAGCCTGCAGTTCTGCCCCTATGAACTCAGCAGTAAATCTCTGAGATAAATAGAGTTTGCAACTGGCCATGAGAGCACATTAGGGTTACTTTTTGACATGTAATACAAACACACAGAAATATGACAAAACATAGGAATAAATAACAAGATTGGAGAGACAGACCAATATATTATCACTTGAGATGAAATCTGAAGTCTTCACTTACGACCTGATTCTGCCTTGCTCAAAGTAGCTGGGCCTTTGCATTTGGTTGTGATTATTGGAACTTGTTTCTTCTGCACCATGTCCATACCTGCAATGCCCAGCTGAATGAAGAGCCATTATGAGATTGAAAACTAGCTTATGTTTGTGATTTGAGTAGCCTAATAAAGATTTCAACCACCTTTGCCTTATGGAACACTTCATATTGCAGAGAAACAACTGCAAGCAACAGCTGCAGTGAAAGTCCAATCCAGGTGCTCCTGGACTCACGACTACTGCTCAAAGAGCAGGTGGCAGTCGTGGCCAGGAGGGCTTTTGCACGACTTCATGTAATTCACCAGTTGTGCCCGCTCCTGGACCGGGACTCCTTGCTCATGGTCACACATGCTCTGGTCACTTCTATACTAGATTAGTGTAATGCACTCTACATGGGGCTGCCCTTGACGACCATTCGAAGTCTGCAGCTGGTCCAGAACGAGGCTGCCCAGGTAGTGATGGGATGTGAACGTTATGCCCGCGCCTCTCCACTGCTCCAGGAGCTGCACTGGTTACCGGTTTGCCTCTGGGTGCAATTCAAGGTGCTGATGATGACCTTTAAAGCTCTACATGGTATTGGGCCAGGATACTTAAGAGACCGCGTATCCCCAAGAATGTCTGTCCATCCAACCAGAGCGGACCAGAGGGGCTCTCTAACTGTACCATTGGCTAGAGGGGCTCGTCTCTCTAGCACAAGGAGGAGGGCCTTCTCTGTGTCTGTTACAGCCCTATGGGACCTCCTGCCGATAGAGTTACGGCTCCAGACGGAATTGCCGCACTTAAGGAAATATCTTAAAACCTGGCTGGCAAGGCAGGTGTGGGGCACCGATGGGGAGGTGACCCCTGTCAGCTGGCTCATATAAATTGTTCCTTCTTCTGTAGTTGGGGTGGTTGGTGTTTTAATGGATTGGTTTTAAATGAATTTTTATTAAGGATGTTTTTATGACATGTTGTGAGCTGCCCGGAGTTGCTTCGGCGAGAGGGCGGCGATACAAATTTAATAAATAAATAAATAAATTTCTTATTTACTTCTGTTAACTTATACACAGGCAGAGGAAAATTAGTTCTCTGTCGTAACAGCACTAGGAAGGATAGATCATATTTAAGAGAATAAAGTGTGTGCAAAGTCATCTACAGAAGGCTAGTTAGCTAAACAATATCTTTTATGTGTTCATATTGTTGCGAAAATGGGCAAATCACAGCTCGGGTGGCTGTGGGTTACCAAAAGGAACAAAACTTTTAAAACTCCCAAGTTGTAGAGCAAGAGAGAAGCTTTATTAAAAGATTTTTTTGCAAAAGGGCCCTCTTCTCTCTACCCTCCTCCAAGAGATGGGCAAGAGAAAAGAAGACAAGCAGTTCAGGAGTACAGGCAGTTTTATTGATTAATAAAAGGCAGGTTATTTAGAAATCATACATTCCATTGGTACCTCATCCTGAGCTCTCCCCTTTTCTCACAGAACTAAGCCAGTTTGATGGCTGGGGCAGGCAAGGTGGAGGTAGGAGGAGGAATGGTGGCTCTTAACACATACACAAGATGGCTAAACTTCTGCTACAATATCTTCCTTTTTCTACTGTATGATGTGTCTATGTCCTGCATTCAGTGGTGGGCATCAGCAGGTTTGCACCAGTATGCGCCTACCGGTAATAAAAATGTTCTAGTCTAGGTCCATGGCAGCATTTTGTGTGTTTCCATTTCTTCATGAAGGTCTCATTCTTGCAAATCAGGAAGCAAAAATCACAAACAGGTCACAGACAGGACCAGAAAAGCAGGTAGAATGATGTCAGGCCAGGGCACTAAGAGCTGCAGAGCTGGGCACTCTGTTTTACATTTTCTTCTATTTTTTAGTCTCTGTAGGGAAAGGCCAGTGTGGCTTCACAAAGGAACTTGCTTCAACATTTAATCTGATCCTAAAAAGTTTTGTTGAATGAATTGAAATTGTTTTGGCTGGGAGTTCAATTCCCTACTGTGCCACCTGGAGAAGAGCCAGCCTGCGATGTCTTGGGCAAGCCACACAGTCCCAGAGCATCCCCAGAAGAAGAGAATGGTAAACTACTTCTGTGTATTCTCTACCTAGAAAACCCCTGGAAAGGGTCACTTTAGGTCAGAGCTGGCCTGATGACATGCAGTTATGCTCCTTGGAAGGACAAATATTGAAGCTGAAGCTCAAGTACTTTTGCCACCAAATGAGAAGAGAGGACCCACATGAGAAGGCCCTGATGCTAAGAAAGATAGAAGGCAAAAGGAGAAAGGGGCAGCAGAAGGTGAGTTGGCTAGATGGTATTGTTGACACAGTGGGCATAGATCTGAGTGGGCTACGGAGGATGGCAGAGGACAGAGGAGCCTGGCATGTGGTGGTCCATGGAGTCGCAAAGGGTTGGATTCGACTGTGCAACTGAACAACAACAAGGATTGCATAGTGCATGCTCTTCTCCTTCTAAGTAAAACTATTTCATCCTGCCACCAGATGTCTCCCTTGTATTTCCTAAGAGGCATTTCATTAATTTGGGCTTGAACCAATTGAAACATAATTGAGTCATGCTTCCTGTTTCTCAAGTTCTTTTCTTTCTTTATTCATGTCAGATGCACTACCAGCATATAATCATCATCATATAACATACAAAGCTAAAATTAACACATCTAAAAACAAAATAGAATTTAAAAGGGCTAGATGACATCTGCGGTCTGTGTGGGCTGATTGTTCGGAGGGACAGAAGTTGTACGGAAGCTATGCCTTGATTTCAGTCTCTGCTTTGGTGGTTGGTGATCAAATAGCAGGTGTGTTTCTGAGGAACTTGCTTTGACCCACTCTTTCTGAGCAGCACTGTTTTGATGGAATTTTGATGGAAGGATGCCAGCTAAGTAATGCACTTTTGTATCGGGGTTGTGACCAATCTTGCTGTTTCTTGCATGCTTTGATCTGCACCACACCAGTGTGGTGCAGATCAAAGCATACTCTCCTGCAGAGTAACATAAAGCTAGCACATAAGTTCTTAATGTGTGTAGTTAGACACCCCAACTTATGCCTGTTATTTTCCTTAGAATATCGTTCCTGGCAAAAACCTTCTGTTTGGTATTAAGGCAGTGGGTCTTGAAAGTGAGAGTTTGATCCAAGGTAACTCCCAGGTATTTGGGGGCAACACAATGTTCAAGCCTGATGCCATCCCAAGTCAACTGCAGGCTTCTTGATCCTTCATGGTTTTTCAAATGAAAAGCACAGAGTTGAGTTTTTAAGCAGTTTGGCTTCAGTTGGTTATTCCTATAATATATAACCATTAACTTTAAAGCCTCAGTCATTTTTTTCTCAACAACCTCAAAGGTTGTGCACTTGCCAGGTCATCAGTATAAAGAAAGCTCCTAGTGGAGCAGTGGTTTATCATTAGTATATATGTTAAACAGTGTGGGGGCTAGCACACAGCCCTGCGGGAGGCCATTTATTTGAATTCTCCATTGGCTGTTTTGTCTTTGTTGAAAGCATATAACTGCTTGAACACTACTGTGCAGTCCTTCTTTGGTGGCAGATGTTCTTTTTGAGCAGATTTCCCATTTTAAATTTTAATTTTTTTCACTACAAAAATTATTTTCTGTTGCTAAGCCTATCAGGTTGCGTAATACAAGACTTGAACCTTAAAATGTTAGTTGCATTCATTTCTTATATTTTCACCCACATCAAAAATGTATTCGTGAATGTTTAACTGAAAGCATATCCAAACAAGTACTTTAGAGTGCGGTTTGATGCTTTCAGGGGTTGGTCAGAGTTTCTTGCATCCAAATTGCACAGATGCTGGAGTGCCACAACAAGCACTCCTTTTTGAATCCCCATCAGGGTGCTCACTACTGACCAATGGCCAAGCAAGACATGGTATGCACAAAGTTTTTATGCAGTATTCAGGTTTGAGTTTTCTATTGATGTGGGTTGCAAACCATCCGTCAAAGTAAAATCACCATCAAGATAATAACAACAGCAGAGTTAGCCCCTCTGTCAAAATAAGCTGACTCTGGGCATAATTGCAAGGCAGCAAATTGTTGGTTATTTATTTTTTGTTTATTATTAGAGGGGAGAAAAAGACTTGTAGCATGCCCCTCCTCAGGTACTTTAGAGTGCGGTTTGATGCTTTCAGGGGTTGGTCAGAGTTTCTTGCATCCAAATTGCACAGATGCTGGAGTGCCACAACAAGCACTCCTTTTTGAATCTCTATCAGGGTGCTCTACTTTTTTGTAGCACTGAATTATTATTATTATTATTATTATTATTATTATTATTATTATTATTATTATTATTATTATTATTATTATTATTATTATTATTATTATTATTATTATTATTATTATTATTATTATTATTATTATTATTATTATAATATTTGTGCTTATATATCGCTTTTTTGTCTACCGACAACTCAAAGCGGTTCACAACACAATTATAAAATACAAAGCAAACCATAAGTACAACAAAATACAACAGCATACATAAAACAGTAATCATAAATATAGCAGAAAATAGCAATGCAGTAGTAACTCAGCAATAAGATACAGTAATAAATTCAAAACAGTATATCAATCAAAAACAAAATCATATTACTACACTCTCATAGTCTCCCTGTTCCAGTTGCTACAAACCACAGAAAGGGTAGAGAGGGTCAATCGCCCTCAGCAACACTTCCAGCCATTTCCAGCAACACTGGACACTGGGAATAGCATATGAGTGGAGGCTTGCAGCCAGTGGTTCCCAACATTGAGCACATGCCCCACAGAGGGACTTCTACTCCCAGAAGCCTAAGTCAGTACATTGGCTGATCAGTGCTTTGGGGAATTAGAAGTCCAAAAAAAAAAAGGTTGGGAAAGACTGGGTCAAAGGCTCACCAAACGTGTTGTATACTGACATACAACACACAAGAAGCCATTCAAATTCATGGCAATTAGAAGAGAATGTGAATTTTCTGTGTAAGAAATGTAAATGATAAATGTGTAAATGATAGAGCCCTGTCTACAGTTTGCTGTACAATAACATCAAAGCATAAAATCACATGAACAGATCCCAGTAAGATAGCTACTGTTTAACGTTAAGTATGCATTAAATCTAGATCTGCACTGCCCAGTTTTATACTTTAATGCCACCTGAACAGCAATGGTTCAGTAATGATAATTAGCAACCTATGAAATCCACATGGTACAGACAGCATATAGGTCAAAAATAGAATTTGGAATTTTATAATACTGCTTTTCCTGACCTATGGAGGTAAGAAAGGGAAGCTAAGTTGTGTGTTGCAGATGATACTAGATCCTGAATAGTTTCAGCAAAATGTCTGCCCCTCTTCCTTGTTCATCAGAATTAAAAAGACTGAGTTCAAAGTCTGGAGTTTCTGTCACCTCACTGTGAGACCTCTTTAACCAGTAAGGACAAGAGGATAAGCAGCTCCATTAATGTACTGTGCTCATGAAATCCCCTTGAGTCAAAAAACGTATTTCCATGTTCAAAATTTTTCCTCTGGCTTGTACCAAAAAAATGTAATTGACAGAGCAGTCCTAGACATCTCTTCACAGAAATAAGCTCATATAAGAAGAGTGAGACTTTCAGGTAGATAGCTATTGGATTGCAACTATCCAAATTTGGGGGAAACTAAGCTACATCGTGAGCCATATGCACTGACTTAAGTGCTTTTTTTCTGGATGAAAGCCTATCTATACAAATATTCCTTTTAACATCATATCCAAAGATTGAAGTCACAGTATGTGAACACTTTGCCGTTGTGATGAAGAACAGAATGTTTTCTTACATAATTCATGACAGGCTGAGAGTTATTTTTATTTTACCCTCTGACTTTGAAGGTTTTAAGATACAGAGCAGAGCACTTAGAAGACGAAAGTAAGCAATATTTATTTTTATGCCGTTTGAGGCCAGTTTCTTCCAACACTTGTATGGGTTATTAAAATGCAACCCATCACTATATGTCAGGAGCAAGCAATCTCCAGAGGTCCAGAGGACACACACACACATCCTTTGAACTTGGAAGAGAACACTTGGCCTTCTTCACCCCAAAATATTTTCTCCTTGCAAAAATGGCAGGAAACTGAAGAAGCCCATTTTATTTTATTTTATTTGAATTAGGGGTATGCAGGAGGCCTTAAAATAAGATTTCCCCATGCTCTCTAAAAAGTACAAGCAAATTTTTAATAGCACTCGTGGACACAAGCACACATTAATTTGGCCTTTAAGAGCCCAAGAATACAATTTACTATGAAGTCAGAATAGTTTCAGAATGGAAAAACAGACAATATTCTAGAAAGAGCATCATCCTAATTCCTATTATAAAAAATAAAGCACTGAGGTAGTTTTATTTATTTATCATATGATGAACTTCAGTTGTCTACATTAATGTTGATATATACAGTAAGCACAAATCGTCTATCTCAAGTTCCTAGCTAGAGTTCCATGTCCAGGTTTCAAAGCCATTGAAGGGTTTCATCTGTGGCACTATGCAAGTCCTCCAATGTGCCTCAAAATCCGTGTAAAGGACACCTAAATATTATGTGGTCCATGGTTTGGTCTTCTTCTTCACAGTCACCTTGGGGAGAGGACTTCCATCCACATGTGAACAGAATGACTTCACATCTACCACAGGTAGTAAAACTTGCTTTGCCATTGCAAAATGTATTGCAGAGTAACAATAGATTTGCATTTTATTTGAGCATTAATCAAATGAAACAATTGTTGAAATCTCTTTGCTTTTTGTAGTAAGTCACAAAAAGAGTAGCTTTGTTGAATCAATGGAACTTATGGAGTTAGTTCAGCAAATCCCCATTAATTCAGTTGGCCTACTCTATTTGCAACTTATTATGTTGAGCAACAGGATTTCAGTCAATATAACTTACCATTACAATTTGCTCCTTTCTCTGTCCCTTACAACTTCTAAACAGTGTTTTGAAAAATAATGTACCAGAGAAAGCTGCACATAAGAGGATTTTATTTGGCTACTGTTGCTACTGGAGGTTTGGTGAATCACTATCAAGGAGAAGCCCTTTGCATGATGGAAATTTCCAGCCCTTCAAATGTTTGGATTAGAGGCAGCGTATGAATACAAAAATACCTTGAACCAACAGGAGGGGTGAAATGGGCAGCGTAGAGGATGTGGTCCTACCTGAGCACACAGGATTTCAAATCTCATAGGATTGCCCGAGTGCAGTGATGGCAAACCCTGGTACTCCAGCTGTTCTTGAACTTCAATTCCCAGAAGCCCAAGTCCCAGTGAATCCACATGAATCTGTGCATACAGTAAACCCATTCATGTGGATTCACAGGGACCTGGGCTTCTGGGAATTGATGTTCAAGAACAGCTGAAGTGCCAAGGTTCGCCATCACAGCCCTAGTAGAACTAATGTAACATCTCTTTAAAAATATTTGACCATCTCCAGCCATTTGAGACATTGTAACATACAACTACTGACCAATGGCCAAGCAAGACATGGCATGCACAAAGATTTTATGCAGTATTCAGGGTTCAGTTTTCTATTGATGTGGGCTGCAAACCATCCATCAAAGTAAAATCACCATCAATATAATAACAACAGCAGAGTTAGCCCCTCTATCAGTCAAAATAAGCTGACTCTGGGCATAATTGAAAGGCAGCAAGTTGTTGGTTATTTATTTATTTTTGTTTATTATAAGAGGGGAGAAAAAGAATTGTAGCATACCCCTCCTCAGGTACTAAAATTATACAATTGGCAATGGATATTATTATAGCTATGTGTGCTTGTCTTATGCCCTGGGGGCACCTCACAAAACAAGCTACGTTTGCCTGGATATGGGATCACTTTACTACAATCTATCCTGAAGCAGTATCAGCATCTAATATGAGTAGCTTCTTGACTTAATTCACCCAATCCCACAGATCCCTTAATATTTCAAATTCTGGTTCTGAATTAAAGCTGCGGTGGTAATCTGTGGTCTATATGTCTATATTAGCCAAAGCTAATCTGATGTCAGATTAAGCTATCTAACTGCGAATTAGGTCTAGGGGTGTAGAAATTATATACTGTACATCTTTTCTGAACTATCAGTGTTTTAAACAGAACTTATTTCAGTACCAGAAGGTGAATAGTTATTTTAATCATCTCAAATAAGTATGCATATACTGAAAGTTGGGGGAAACATCAAAGCAGGAACTGTATATTTTTGTCCAGTCCAATCCATTTTTAGTATTGTATATTAGAAAAAACACAGTCCTATATCAGCATATTTAAGATGATCATGCAAGTTTAGTGTTCTAGGACCCATTTTGCAAAACTGCACTTTTAAGATCACTGTTTCCTGAGTCAATGCCCAAGGACACCATGTAAAAATATGAGTTGTTTTAAAAAGGCTGAGATTTCCTGCTGGCTTTGATGCCAATAGGCAAAGGCAGAAAGTACCGAGAAAGAAAAATCCAGGTAAATATTTAAGATAAAAATAGCTCTTCCTTCTCAATT
Organism: Bradypodion ventrale; assembly: GCA_035047345.1. Classification (NCBI taxonomy): domain Eukaryota; kingdom Metazoa; phylum Chordata; class Lepidosauria; order Squamata; family Chamaeleonidae; genus Bradypodion; species Bradypodion ventrale. The sequence goes on from JAWDJE010000003.1 coordinate 277,653,828, forward strand.
CTTATTAACTTGAAGTGCCTCCAGAAGTGATGGGGGGGGGGGATTTGTTATTAAACTAAGCTTATTTAAAGCAGGTACCTTAAGTCATTTTGCAATGAAACAAGCTTTCATATGCATTAGAAAAAGTTTTATCGCAGTGCTATAAAAAAGTGACAAGAAAATCAATAGCCACAGAACTGTTAATATTTAAACTCATAATTTAATTAACAAGGAAATGATTATCAAAAACAGAGGTTACACCTATGTTATAGTAACATGCTATATAAATATAGATACCTAAGATATTAATATAGATATTGTACCTAAATGTCTTTCTAATTTTTTAAAAAAACTGCAAAAACTACAGCTAAAGATGATTCAAGACTATACACGTATGGTAATAATGCAAGCGCGGCGCCAAAATGGCCGCCGTGCTCTTTGCGGGCCCCCCCCCCACAGGACGAAGAATCCGGGTAGTTTAGGGCGTGGCCAGCTCCCTTATAAAAGGGGTGGCCACGAGGCAGCCGCGCTGCCATTTTAGCTAAAGCGACGGAGCGGAGAAGTTTTTCCCCTGCGTCTCTGTCGCTCCTTACCTTGCGGGAAGCCTTTTGGCGGCGAATCTTCTTTTCGGCTTCCCTCTCCTGCGGTTGAGATGCCTTCGAAGAAGAAGGCAGCTTCGAGTGCGGCTCGAGCTGTGAGGAGGCGCAACCCGGGTCGGAGGACCACGGTTGCGCCTCCCCAGCAGCCGCCTGTCCAGGCCCCCGCTGGGCCCGGCGGAATGGGGTCTATCGCCCCTTGGCCGGACGCGGGGGATCGGAATGCGGGCGCGGCAGGGGCTCCGGCCCGCGGCCCGCGAGCGGTGGACACCGCTGCTCCCTCTGCCCATCCTGTTGGGCCTGCCTCTCTTCCTCCTGGGCCTTCTAGCCTGGGCGGGTGGTGTGGTCCCCTACCTTGGCAGGTTCCTGCACCGACCCTACCGGGCTTCGGTGTTGGGCAATGGCCCTATTCGGGTCCTGGGGTACAGGGACCTGTACCCGCGCCTGGACTTGGCGGGCCGGCCGGCCCTTGGCCCCAGATCGATGTGCAGGCCTTACTGGCCCGCCTTGCAGCCCTCGAAGCGTCTTTAGCTCGGGCCAGCCAGGCTGGGGCTCCCTTTGGCGTCCCTTTTGCGGCGCCGTCGGCGGGAGGACAACAGGCGGCGGGCAGGGTTGAGCTGCCTCAGGTGGGTGGCGTGGCTTCGGCCACTGCCCCGCAGCTCCCCAGCCAGCAGACGAGTGCAGGTCAGGCCCCGATGACGAGCTCTACGTCGGTCGTGAGCTCCGACGCCCCCAGTGGGCCGGAACCCCCGGTGGGGGCGGCCCACGGGGGTGCAGCATGTGAGTATGCAGTCCAAGCCAGTACACCTACACACATTGCTTCTATGGGGGGAGCTTTTCAATGGCCTTGGCCTCGCTCGGGTGGTGCGGTGGCACAGCAGCCGGCACTCCACTCGGCGACGGTAACTGCCACCCAGGGCACCGGGGTGGGTAGTTTTTCTCACACTGCGGGGAATGTACTGGGGGTGGCTGGGTTAGCTCAGGCCCCTTTCCCGGTGTCTGTGGTGCCTTTTTCGGCCTTACCGACTGCGGGGTACTCCTTACCACTGGGTGACCACTTGGCACAGGCAACCAAAGAAAAGATTTGGCAGGGGGAGTATGTAGATATCTTCTCACTCCTGAACAGAGAGCCCACCAAGGAGGAAAGGGAGGGACAGGATGAGAAGGATAAGGAGCAGGCGCGTCGTCGTAAGCCGCCATGTACCTGGGCCAACTGGCTGCCGGCTTATTTAATTTACATGGCAGTGTATCTGAGGGCGCGGCCGGAGTTGGCTATTCCGATGGTCCAATATTTGGACAACATATACAGGGCAATGGTTGATTTCCCGGGCCCTTCGTGGCTTGCTTATGACGAGGAATTCCGTATGCGGATTCCCCTCCACCCGGAGATGAGGTGGGACGAGCCGTGCCAGAGGCTTTGGCTTCTGTACATGACACCCACGCGCCCCGCGCCAGGGGACAGATACCATTGCGGACATGCGGTCCAGCGAGCTGTCCCAGCACAGGTTACCCGCCAAGTGGCGGGGCAGGGGGTTCCAGCCCGCCTGCTGTGCTGGGCTTTCTCGTCCAATGGTTCCTGCAATAAGAAGAATTGCAAATACAGGCATGAGTGTCCCACATGTTCGGGCCCCCACGCAGCCTCCGCCTGTCCCAGGCCTGGGGGGACACGGGGCAGAGGAAGGGGCGGACAGTGGGCTGGCAAGGCTGCCACAGATGGAGCTGGTTCACCGAAAGGCCCCCTCCCCAATTAAGGTGGACATGTTGGAGCGTTGGCTCACAGTGTACCCGAAGGGAGAGGATGGGGAGTATCTCCTTCAAGGCTTTAAGTACGGGTTCCGCATCCCTTTCATGGGTGATAGGTCCCCTCAGGATGCCCCCAATCTTTTGTCCCTCAAGGGGAGGGAGGAGGTGGCTGCTGCCAGTATTAGGAAGGAGTTAGATGCGGGCAGGGTCGCTGGCCCTTTCCCTTCACCCCCGTTTCCCAACCTTAAGGTGTCGCCCCTAGGCTTGGTTCCCAAAAAGTCTCGAGGCGAGTTTCGCCTTATTCATCATTTATCCTACCCAGCCGGCCGGTCGGTCAATGATGTTATCCCTGATGACCTTTGTTCAGTCAGGTATACGTCTTTTGACCACGCGCTGCGCATGGTGCGCTCGTGTGGCCCGGGTGCCCTGCTGGCCAAGTGCGACATTAAGTCGGCCTTTCGCCTCCTGCCGATGCATCCGGGTGACTTTGAGTTGCTGGGTTTCAAATTTCGGGGCGAATATTATTTTGATAAGGCCATGCCTTTTGGCTGTTCCATATCATGCTCGGCCTTTGAGCGTTTTAGTACCTTTTTAGAGTGGGCTTTCGTCCGCAGGTCAGGGTCCCGGTCTGTAGCCCATTACCTGGATGACTTTTTATTCGGGGGTGAACGGGGCTGGGACACGTGCACAAGTCTCCTCAACACATTTCAGACGCTAATGGAGGAACTCGGTGTCCCTTTAGCGCCCGAAAAGACCGAGGGCCCATCTACCAAGTTAGTATTCCTGGGGGTGGAGATTGACACGTTAGCGCAGGCTTCTAGGTTACCGGAGGATAAGGTGTCCAGGATAGTGGCCCTTATCTCGGAGTTGATGGCCAAGCGCAAGGCATCACTGAGGGAACTGCAGGTGCTACATGGTCACCTAAATTTCGCTTGCAGGGTGGTCGCTCCGGGCAGGGCTTTTGCTCGATGCTTATGCGACGCCATGGCAGGGTTATCCAGGCCTCACCACAGAGTTAGACTTACCCGGGGTATCAGGGCAGACATGTTTGTCTGGTTACAGTTCCTGAGGGAGTTCAATGGGGTCTCATTTTGGAGGTCTGACCTCCTGGCATCCCCCAATTTTCAGATCCAGTCTGATGCCTCAGGATCCCTGGGTTATGGGATGTACTTCAATGGGAAGTGGGCCTATGGTGGGTGGCCACCGGCCTGGGCAGGCACTGATCGCCTGCGTGATCTCACACACCTTGAATTTTTTCCTATACTAGGGGCTTTGATGCTATGGGGCGAGGAATGGGCCAACTCGGTCGTGCATTTCTGGTGTGACAACGCTGCTGTTGTCCACATTGTTAATGCACAGACTTCCAAATCGCCCAGGGTTATGGACCTAGTGCGCCATTTTGTGCTGCGCTGCCTGCGCCTCAACGTTTTGTTCAGAGCCAGGCATGTCCCAGGGATTAATAATGATATTGCTGACGCTTTGTCCCGCCTGCAGATCTCCCGGTTCCGTGCCTTGGCCCCGGATGCGGAGGAATTTCCCTCGCCACTCCCGGACGAGATATGGACCATTGGCAAGGAGAGGTGAACCGGGCGATTGGCCTGTCACTAGCGCCACGCACGCGTAAGGCGTATCAACAAGCATTTAATTCTTACAGGGCATTTGCTGCTCAATTTCACCTGCCAGAGACCTGGCCTATCCCGGTTGACCATGTTCTGCGGTTCATGGTCCACCTGCATGCTCTCGGCCTCGCACCTCGCACCATAGCATCCAAGCTCTCGGCGCTGGCTTTTATGGCCAAAGTAGGGGGTCATGTGGACAGCACCTCTGACTTCCGTGTGAGACATGTTTTGGAGGGGTGGGTGCGCGAGCGCGGGCGTTGCCCGGACGATCGGCACCCTATTTCCCCAGGGGTTCTTACCCAGTTGGCCCGAGGCTGGCCAAGCCTCTGTTTTGATCATTATGAGGCAGCCCTTTTTCATGCAGCCACAACGGTGGCATTTTTTGGAGCGCTCCGCATCAGCGAACTTGTGATGCTGTCTAAGGCGGATGCAAGTTGTAGGGCACTGGAACTCGAGGATGTCTATGTTGCCAAAGACTGGGCCCAGTTGAGGATACGTTCCTCCAAGTCAGATCAGCATGGCGTAGGCAATGGTGTAAGACTGCTACGGTGTTCTTTGGCAGACATCTGTCCGGTTGGTGCCCTACAGGAGTTCCTGGCACTGCGTGGCATGCACCATGGCCCGTTTTTCTGTCACCAAGATGGGTCTCCCCTTACTAAATTTCAGTTTTGGAAGGTGACAGGCAGAGCCCTCGCCAGGGTGGGCCTACCAGGTGCCCGTTATGGCACACATTCATTTCGTATTGGGGCAGCCTCTACAGCAGCTGCTTTTGGGTACTCCGGGGCTGACATACGCAGCATGGGGAGGTGGGGCTCGCAATGTTTTCAGTTTTATGTGCGCCCACTTCCACCGTGAGTACCAATCCAATCACCTTACCTTCCTTTTTTTCTTAATTTTTCTTACAGACCCTGGGTGTCGTGTTACACCGGTGACAGTATGGCTGGTGGGCCACAGCTATGTGCACAGGGCAGCGCGTTACGCTGCGGCGACAGAGTGGGGACCCCGACTGGGACTGGGTGAACACGCCAGTCTCACATGGCATGGTAAGCCTGGGATGTTGTGGCGGGAGCTGCTGCCTTTCCTGTTTTCAAGCAGGAGTGCTGACCCGCCTGACATTCTCATCATACACCTTGGGGGCAATGATTTGGGTCAGGTCACCGGCTTATCGCTCAAGCATGCGATTTGCGGGGACCTTGCTTACTTGCACTACGTCTGGCCTGCCACAACCCTGGTTTGGTCGGACATGATCCCGCGCCATTCTTACAGAGGGGGCATTGACCTCCTGGCCCTTGACCGCGCTAGGCGCGCGGTCAACGGGGCGGTGGCGCGGTTCCTTGCCGACAAGGCTTGGGGACGGGTCAGTCGTCACCCCGCTATTAGCCTACGAAATTATGACTTGTATGCAGGGGATGGGGTCCATCTGTCGCGAGGAGGTATGGACCTCCTGTTGGGTGATTGGCGAGCAGGCCTGTTGACCGAGCTGACGGTCTGGGGGGGGGGGCGTCAGGCCTTCTTTGAAGCCCCTCCGTGTGGCGGGTAGCACTGGTAAGGTAAACAGTATGACCCACAGGTATCCGGCAGGTTCGCAATTGACTGGACAACACTAGACAGGAACAAATTAGTTAAACGTTGTCCGGTCAACGACGAACCAGGCGACGGGGTGATGGCGATAGCTAGCCAGCATGCATCACCCCGTGATTTTACGGATACGAGTCAGAGGGTGGGGTCATGAGTTAGATATTGACTACGGCCAACAATTTGTTTGTTGTCAATAAACAAATTGATACAAATTGATACATTGTAACCAATTGCCGTTGGCAATTTTGGGTGGTACCTTACCAGTGTTACTTCAGCCTGCTTGCCTTAAGAATTATGATTGGTCGTTTTACCAATACAAATTTATAATTCGGATTAGGGCATTGAATCAATAAATGTGGCCCTATGCTGTTATCCACTTTCAATGTTGTCTGAGTCCGTTATTGGGGGGGGGGTGCGCCTGCAATAATAATTAGCTGGTTGGACAAGTCAGTGGTTGAGGTCTCTAGTTGCAGAACCAGAGGTTGGATTTTTGATTTCACACAGTGGTTTCTGAGAGAACAGCCACCCTGTGTGACCTTGGACAAGCTGCACAGTGCCATGTCACCTCCAGAAAAAGGGGGTAAACTACTTCTGTGTATTCTTTACCTAGTGCTAACTTATTGAACCCTTTCCATGGTTTTCCGGATAACAAATATACAGAAGTGGTTTACTATTCCCTTCTTCTGGAGCAACCTGGAATTGTGCAGTTTGCCCATGACTGCACAGGTTGGCTCTTTTCCCAGGAGTGACAATGAAGTATCACACCTACAACCTCTGGCTCTGCAACAGATACCTAAACCACCGAGCTATCGAGTATAAAAACAAAAATAATTTTAGAGAGTTGTTACTTACGTCCCCGGGCTTTTGTTGGTTTGCCGGCTGAAGAAAGGCTTCCACTCCAATCTGCTTTTTCTCTTTTTTCTTCTTTCTTGGTGCATTTCCCCCTTCTTCTGGGGGGGGGGGGGGGTTCCACTTCCTTTTCTTGCCCCTGGGTGGCAGTCCACCTTTGGTTGGCATGTTTTGGGGCTTGGGGTGGCAGGAGCTCGTGAATTGTGCTGCTAGCTGTCAGCCATGTTGGCTGTTGAAAGAGTCGGCTGAAAGATAATTGAATATTTGGCCTTGTATTGGGAAAGTTTAATAAAGAAATATTATAAACTGCTGGATAGCTCAATGGTTTAGGTATCAGAGCCAGAGTTTGGAAGTTCAGTTCCTCCCCATGCCTCCCTGACAGAGGCTGGACTTAATGATCCATAGGGACCCCTCTAGCTCTGGAATCCTAAAATGAGTAGCCACCGGCAGGGAGTTCAAAAGGAGCCTCTCATGGCCCAAGAGGCTTGAAGAAGACGCCGCCACCGCTGAGCCGCCGCACCTCCCTTCCCCCTCCACCGCAGGGAGTTCAAAAGGAACCTCCTGAGACCCTTCCCCAGTCCGGCATTGGCCACACGGAAGGAGGCAACACCTGGGACTCCCGAGGCGCCAGTCTAAAAGCTGCCATCGCTGCTGCTGCTCCCAAGACCCTTCCCTGGTATGGCATTGGCCGCAGGGAAGGAGCTGCCCTTGCTCTCTGGGACGGCCCGCCCGGAGAGCAGAAAAGGAAGCCGCTGCCTCAAGAAGCTCCCTGTCTCCTTCCAGGAGCCACGCCACTGGCTCCACGGGGGAAGAGGCAGGTGGGAGCTATTGCCGCCGACGCAGCTGCCCTCACGGACATTCGGACCATGGGGCACCTTTGTGACTGCTGGGTGGTTGAGGTTAATTTTTGTAATTTTTATAATGCATGTTATTTTCTTGATGTGATTTTTTAAAAATTGTACTGTATTACATTGTATTGTTTGAGATGTTGTTGCCGCCTTGAGTCGGCCTTGGTCAGAGGAAGGCGGGGTATAAATTAAAATTTGATTGATTGATATAAGAATATGAACATGTGTTGCCCCATTACATTTTTTCTATATTGTCATTCCATTTAATATCACTGTAGATCAGTGGTTCCCAATGTGGGGCCTACAATCCCACAGGAGAACTTCAATTCCCAAAAGCCTAAATTAGTATATTGGCTGATCAGTGCTTTGGGGAATTGAGGTAGGCTTCTGGGAACTGAAATCCAAAAACCAAAGGTTGGGAAACACTGGGGTGGATGATTTAATATCACATCCAAACACTTGATATAAGTGGCATAATAGGGAAATTGGCCTGTAGCTTTTGGAATCTGATTCTTCTTTGCTTAGTTACAGTATAGTGATTACCTTCATCTTCTCCATATTTTGGGATTTGTTTACTTGTCCAATAATTATTAAAGAGTTGAAGGAGCTATTCCTTTGTTTTGCTCAAAATGTTTAATTTGTTCTATCTATTACGTTCCACAATGATGCCCTTCCTACATTTTCTTATGGCTTTCTCTAGTTCTGCCCATATGAGGGCAGTAGAAAGTTCATTGGATTCACTCTGAATATCCCTTTGATGTTTTATTTTTATTATGTGTTGATTGGCCTTCTTATCCAAAAGCAATTTGTGTGCTATTTAGTTTGTGGTTATATTTGCATGCAGTGTCCTTTTATTCAGTCTTTTCAGTTGTCTCCAAGCTTTCAGGCTGCTTCTTGCCATCAAGCTATGCTACAGTGTAGTGGTGGCGAACCTTGGCACTCCAGCTGTTCTTGGGACTTAAATTACCAAATGCCCACCTGCTGATCAGGGCTTCTGGGAATTTAAGTCCAAGAACAGCTGGAGTGCCAAGGTTCTCCACTGCAGCTGTAGTGTCTATAGTTCTTGTTCTGGCAAGTGTCGAGAACAGACCTCCTTAAAGCTTTTATTGTATGCTCATGGAAAGGGGATTTTTTTTTGGAAGTGTGAGATATAATCTAAATATTGGGTGTACGCTTCTGTCTAAAAATTGGGTGTACGCTTCTGGGGTGAGACCAGGGATATATTTGGTCTGGCATTATCTTGGAATGAGAACATTTTAAAATGGAAGCTAGAAATTAATCATGGTTCTCTGTTTGAGGGCCAGTATGAAGTACATCTGCATCTAGGATCATTGTAAACTTTTCCTACTTGCCTTTTTTAAAAAACTTATATCTTCTACAGAATTGTTTAGATTGAAGTTGGATGGCTGAGTAGATCTTACATAGAATGGATTTGTGCTGAGTGTTTGGAATTGGGTCACTTATGATCTTAATGCACTATTGAGCTAATAAAAATTAAATTTAGACTGAAGCTTCTCTGCCATCTGCCACTGTTAAATGAACTGGGTAGTTTAGAATCATGAATAAGGCACACTAAATGAAATTTTGCCCATTTCATAACAGCTTCACCATTTTTGTCATTGGCAGTGAAAATAATTTGTTTGTTTGCATTTCATTTTTTTGATACATTTATATCCTACCTTTGCTATAATACAATGATGGCTGGTGATTTTAGTTTTGATTCTTCTTCTTCCTTCGTGCCTAGCTCAGACTTTAAACTTCCAAAATGAAGCCACATTTCAGTGAATTCATTCCTAATTCCTTTCATCTGACCTAGTGTGAGAAACAGCTCCTACAAAGGGCACTTTAAAACTTGAAGTAGAATGACCACACCTCTGAAACAGAAGTCACCAGCTGCAGCTGTTCTAATAAGCTCAAAGTGAGAGGCAAGACTCTCCTGTTCCCCACTTTACCCTTACAATACTCTAGGATGTAGATAAGGCTGAAAGAATGCTGCTGACTCAAAATCTCCCAGTAAACTTCATGGCTAAGTGGAGTTTTAATCTCAGGCCTCCCGAATCTTAGTTGAGCTCCCTGATCTCCCCTTATTTTTGTAGGATATCATTTACTGTCACTGGAAAAGCACAGTGGCGCCACCTCATCCTCTGTGTATCCGGTCGAAAACATGGAATTTGACAGGCTGAAGGGGTGAGAAACCAGGTGCTCCTAGATGGGACTTACTAGGCTTTGATATCCTGTCCTGCTCTCAGGCTTCAGGGCTATGAAATACTCCCACAAATTGTCCTTTTTTACTCTGCCTTGAGAACAACTCCTCCAGCCTGAGTTCTTCCTTTTATCTCCCCTCCTCCTGGGCAATCTCCAAGGACATGCAATGGGAGTTTTGCATCAGTAGCATGATAACACCAACGTTGAAATAATCCAAGCAGGTTCACAAAACAATACTTCCGATTGTCTTTTTGGGGAGAAGAAACTCAGCCGGGCTTCCCTCCTTTTATTGCGGTGAGAAGCAAAGCAAAATCCATTAATCCAATTGAAGTATCCACAGTAAAAGCATAGTGTTTGCTAATTTACTAAACTGGTTAAATAACTTCAAAGAAAAATTCTAAATCCGGAGATTGTTGGAATTTCGGCTAAGTGTTGCTTTGGCGAGAAATGCACTGAGTCCGAAAACCCAGTTCCATTCTATCTCCTCCAAGAAACGACCCCGCTGCAGCCCCATTTTAAAGTTCCATCTCCAATTCTCCCTGCAATGGTTTCAACTTCAAAGCGCTCCGCTGCATCTAATGAAGACCCTCTCTAACTTGGCAAAAGCCGGTCTTTTATGTTAAAATTTCCCTCTTTCTCCCACCTAAGGAATTTGAGAGGTGTCCTTGAGATTAGATCTGAGAGATAAGATTTTGCATTATCTCTCCAAGATCTTTCAAGGTCGGAAATAACTGGCAAAGTTCCCAAGGTCGAATTTCTCCGCCTCCTCTTGTGTGGGTGAATGAACTTACAAGTTCAAAAGGCTATGAACTTGAAGTTCAAATTGTGAACAGGTGTGTTAAGTCTTGGGAAATTGTTCCTCTCTTGACTCTCTAAACCAATAGGGGCGCTAATCCCAGTGACGTAACACTCTCCAGGAAATCCCTATACAAATCTATAAATATAAAGCAAAGAAGTACGTTTGATAGTCTTCAATGCGCTTCCTCCGCCACCCTCCCCCCTGAAACTTTGCCCAGATCTACCTTCTGGGTGGAGAAGGTCAAAGATGGGGGTCCGGATGACGTGGGTGGGGCGTGGGACCCAGAAAATTAAAATTAAAAATACTACATGCCCCAGCATCCCCTGCGCTACTCCCCAGCCAATCAGAGAGGCCAGAGCAAACCCAGGAGAGGTGGAGCATCTCCTTTCCTGTGTTCCTGGGCGCCCGCTAGGGAAGAGGGAAACAGAATGCGTCCGCCTCCCCCCTTCCCTGCCTACCCCCCAGGCGTAGGCAGGGAAGGGGGAACAGATCGCATCCACCTCCCACCCTTCCCTGCCTCCCCCCGGCCACAGGCAGGGAAGGGGAAATGGATCACGTCCGCCTCCCCACCCCTTCCCTGCCTCCCCACCCAGATGCCAGCAGGGAAGGGAGATTGAATCCTGTCCGCCTCCCCGTTTCCCTGCCGACTCACCTGGGTGTCGGCAGAGAAGGGGGAATGGATTGTGCCCACCTTCCCCATTCCCTGCCTCCCCCCCCAAGCACAGGCAGGGAAGGGGGAACAGATCACGTCCCCCTCCCCACCCCTTCCCTGCCTCCCCACCCAGGCACCAGCAGGGAAGAGACAATGAATCGTGTCCGCCTCCACCCCCTTCCCTGCCGACTCACCCAAGCGCCGACAAGGAAGGAGGAATGGATCGCGTCCGCCTCCCAACCCCTTCCCTGCCAACTCACCCGGCCGCAAGCAGAGAGGGAAGGTGAGAGGCAGGCTACTTTATGCCCGAGGATACGCCTCCCTGCACATATATCAGCCTGTCACCTTCCCTCTCCACCAGGCTTTTTCAAAGTCAGCTTCGAAACAGCCAGGCAGAAAGGGATGGTGAAAGGCAGCCTGCACGGCCAACACACATCCCCGGGGCGAAGCCCGGGCAGGAGGGCTAATTTATAATAAAAGTAACGACAGTGATTAATCTAAATTAAAATAACATTTTCCAAGTTCTTGATAGACAGTACAGTAATGATAAACCAGGAATGCAAGCAGTTAGTCATTAATGCCTATTCACTGTTACCCAATTTTGAGTGTAAATCCCAGTAGGATTCTGTCTATTTTGTAGCTGTAAGAAAAGGTGGGTGGGGGGGGGGACTGTTACACAGTTAGGATCTATGGCTATTTCTACAAGGGAGGATTATCTAAAGTGAATGTATCCTAGACCACTGTAGCTGTACAGTTGACTGCAGTCAGTAAACATCTACTCTAGCTTTACTGTTCTCTAAAACAGCAGCAAGGTCATCACCATTCTGAATACCAAGAATATGCTGCTTGGTGTAACCCAAGGTAAAGGACGAGCATAGAAAGGAGCCTCTCTTTCCTAGTGTTACCTTGACGGAGGAGCATGGTTTGTTATTTATAACTTTGGCCAAAATTTCAAAACTGATTTAAAACACTTCTTAAAATACGATTTGCAAAACTCCCACATCCATAAAAAAACCATTTATATATTTGTAGAGGCACAGAAGTGTGCAAAAAAAGCACAACAACAACAATCCATCAAGAAGCCCTCTAATAATAATTAGAAATCTCCTGTTTCTAAAAATTAATCATTTCCTCACTTTTTTGGTTGTGTGTGTATGAGCTATCTCGGAAAATGTCTCTACTCCTACATTGTCATTCTGCATACCTGTCAACCATCCCGATTTGGCCGGGATTACCCCTAATTTGACGCCGATTGACATCATAACCTGCCCCACGCTGCCAAAACCCCATGTAAAACCCTTCCACGCATGCGTGGAAAGCGACCTGCACACAAGCGATCTGCACAGGTCCCGTTTTTTCCGGAGCCGCGGGTTGACAGGTATGTCATTCTGGTTGACTGCCTAAAGTGCCATTAGCATTCAAGATCCAGAGATATACGGTATACAGTAAAAAAAAAGCTACTTACGGAAAAAGTCCGTTCTGTAGGCCTTTGCTTAAATTGAATTTTTGTGTAACTCGAAACAAACCCATAGGAAAAAATGAAATGTTTATGTAAATCGAAGCAAACCCATAGGGAAATGATTTTTTTACGTAACTTGAAGCGAACCCATAGGAAAAAGAATATTTCTGTAACTCGAAGCAAACCCATAGGAAATCGTGTAAATCGGGACATGGTTTTAGCACAAAATCATTATGTAAGTCGAATTTTATGGAACTCGAGGAATTTGTAAGTCGGGGTTTTACTGTATAGCAAACACAGTCTGCAAATTCACTGTGTGAAGGGGTAGAATAATATAGCTTGCTTTGAAAACCAGCCAGTTTTTGAGCCTTGAATGCAGTGGTTCCCAACCTTTGGTTTTTTGGACTTCAATTCCAAGAAGTCTAAGTTGATCCTCCAATGCACTGATCGTCCAATGTACTAACTTAGGCTTCTGGGAATCATACCTGTCAAGTATCCCGTATTGGCCAGGACTTCCTGTGTTTTGGCACTCGTTCCTCCCATTTCCCGGCGGAGAAAGGGGTTGAACGGCGATTTTATGTTCAGGAATTGATACGCAGCAGCCAGCATAACAGGGCCAAACACAACTTTATTTCGGGAACTGAACATGGAGAGCAATGGCGCAATAGTGCCTATATATACAATACAGGAAATATACATTTGGGCAGGAAGCAACTGGATTGGTTGGGAGAACAGTGGGGTGATCGTGGGGTGACAGAGACTGTGAAGCCTTTCACGCTTCTCATTAGAAAGGGCGGGAACCCAAGTCCCACGAGAGCTTAGTTCCAAGAACACAAAATGGAGGATCACTCGATCCCAACAATTAAATACAAACTGTTAAAGCATTACATTTATTTATTTATTTATTTATTTTATTTCAGTTTTTATGCCACCCACTCAGGTAAAAACCCGACTCATGGCGGCATACAACAGTTAAAACATATAAAAACATGTTAAAACACCCTCATCCTCCCATCCATCCACCCTCATTACTACCCTATATGGTAGTGGGCCAGGTTACCTTAGAGACCGCATCGCCCTGAGGACGTCTGTCCGTCCAACCAGAGCGGACCGGAGGGGCTCTCTAATTGTTCCATCAGCCAGAGCCTTCTCCGTGTCTGCACCGGCCCTCTGGAACCTCCTGCCAACAGAATTACGTCTTCGGACGGAGTTGCTGCCTTTCAGAAGGGATCTTAAAACCTGGCTGGCAGGTCAAGTGTGGGGTGCAGGTGGAAGGGTAACCACCATGGGGTGGTTGGTGTAGAGGAACTCTTCCCCATGGTGCCTTTTCGATCCTGCAGCCCCTGCTTTTTAGGGGGTGGGTAGTCTTAATTTGTTTTTACTGTTTTAACTGTTTTTAGGATTGTGATTATATATTTGAAATGTTGTATTTATTATTGTATTTGTGAATATTGTATTTACATTTGTAAACTCCTTGGGTTGCCCTGGGGTTACGTTTATGTTGTTAGCCGCCCGGAGTCGGCCTTGTGTTGAGTGGGCGGGATATAAATTGAATAAATAAATAATAAATAAATAAATAAATACCACCCCATTTAAAACCAAAACTAAAAGCTAAGAAGGAGTGGGGAATGCAAAAACACAGAAGGAGAGCACAACTGGACTAGTTGGAGATGAGGCAGCAGGCCGGGGCTTTACTGTTCAAGGAATGAAGAAGCAGATGAGTGAAGTAGTGAAATTCAGCTCTTTATGAGTGGGGTTTGAACACAGTTTGGATGGGGCAAAACTCGGACTTATATACACTATAAACAGTAACAGTAACAATAAAACAAGAAGCCCATTGGCTAACAGAGTGTGCACATTTTTCGATCCACTTATTTGCATAAGAATAGATACATGAGAAAAGATACATTCTGCTCCTGTCAGAAAACACAGTTAACATACCTAACAGGGGCAGTATTCCCATTAGGGCCCCACACCTGCCCCGCCAGCCAGGTCTTCAAACCTTTCCTGAAAAGCAGCAATTCTGTCTGTAGCCTCAATTCTGTTGGCAGGAGGTTCCTTAGGGCTGGAGTGGACATGGAGAAGGCCCTCCTCCATGTGCCAGAGAGGTGAGCCCCTCTAGCTGAAGGCACAACTAGGGAGCCCCTCTGGTCCTGTTATGTACTGAATAGATTGTGACAAGTACCCTTTAACTGATTGTATCTGTCAATTGTATCCTTTGTAAGTAATCAATGGCACATTGTAGCAAGCTGTTAAGAATAATATTGCTCGTGCCAATAGCAGTATCAGCTCACATGATATAGATTCCCCTGAATACCTGAGGGGCGGGAAACCTCCCCGCCGCGCCGCACCTGGAGAAGATGGGTGTGACGATCCATGACGTCACGCAGACAGTAACCAATGAACTATCACCCGGGTTATTCAAAATGTACAGTGTACTATAAATAGAGCTGTCTGGTCCACCTTACATCATGTTCACTCTGGCTACCATGCAATAACATTGTGTTTTAGCCCTAACTGCAGCTCCTTCTTTGTCTTCCGTGCAAGACACCAAAGGTCCGCTCTGGACGGGCACATACCTGTCAACCATCCCGATTTGGCCGGGATTACCCCGTAATTTGACGCTGATTGACGTCATACCCCGCCCCGCGCTGTCAAAACCCCATAATATGGCAGCGGGGGGAGAACGCTTTTCACGCATGCGTGGAAGCGCTACGCCGCTTACGCAGCCCCTACGCAAGTGGCGTAGCACTTCCACGCATGCGTGGAAGGGTTCTACACAAGTGTAAAACCCTTCCACGCATGCATGGAAGTGCTACGCTGCTTGCATAGGGGCTGCGCAAGCGGCGTAGCGCTTCCACGCATGCATGGAAAGCGACCTGTGCACAAGCGATCTGTGCAGGTCCCATTTTTTTCAGAGCCGTGGGTTGACAGCTATGGACAGGCAGACACTCTTGGGATGATGCGGTCTCTCAGGTAACCTGGCCCACTGCCATATAGGGCTTTAAAGGTCGGTCAAAACCAGCACCTTGAATTGCTCCCAGTTACATACACAACAGGCGGGGAAAGGGGTTACTCCGCACGCGCGCAGAACCCGTTTGTGCATGCACAGAAAGATGTTCTGCGCATGCACAGATGGGTCCTGCGTGTGCGCGCCCGCACAGTAATTTCCCGTATTTCCGCGAGCCGCACTTGACAGGTATGCTGGGAATTAAAGTCCCAAAACCAAAGGTTGGGGACTCCTGCAAAGCACTTGGAGACAGGAGAGGAGGGAAAAGGTGGGAAGGCAAAGGAGTGGGGGAGGTCCATTCTCCACACCAGGTAGCCCCCAAGCCAGCCAGGCAGCTCCCCTGGGCTTTGGAGGGGGGGGGGGGAGGAAAGCAGTAGCGCCCCTTCTTCTCCACACCTCAAGAAGAAACGGCAGGAGGAGGAGGGAGGGCGGTCGCCTTACGCAGACATTTTAAACAAAATGGGAGGGAGAAGAAGGGGAGGCCACGCAAAACGAAGCGGGGAAGAGAAGCAGCCTTGGCTGTAGTGTAGTAGGACTGAGGGAAGAGCGGCCGCCAGGGAACCGGGCTACAGACAGACAGACAGACAGCAGACACACACACCACGTCTCTCTCTCCAGGGTGCTCCGCTTTCCGGACGTATAGGCTGAGGCGGCGACCACCCCGCCGGCGGCTTCTTGGCCAAGGCAAAAAGAAAGGCGGGCAGCAGCCCGTGCGCTCTTTTTTTTTTGCGCGCGCGCACGTGTGTGTGTGGAGGGGGACCCGGGGTCTCCCGCCATGGAGAGCAAGCGCTGCTTCGCCAACCGCTTCGCCGACTACAAGGGCAGCCTGCTGGCCGCCGGGCAGTTGCAGTGCAAGGAGGCGGCCCTGCTGCCCTGGGTGCGAGCCACGGTGGACAGCATCCTCAAGGAGGTGCCCGAGCTGGGCGGCCACGAGGGGGAGGAGGCGGCGGCGGCGGCGGCGAGCGGCGCCTGCCAAGGCGGGCTGTACGGCGGCCCGGCCGGCGTGGCCTACATGCTTTACCGCGCCGCCCAGTGCCCTCTCCTGGCCCCGGAGCGAGAGGCTTACCTGCGGGCGGCCCGGCGGCTGGTGGACGCCTGCGTGCGCTACGAGGAGGAATGGGGCGAGGGCGAGGAGGCCGACGACACCCGCGCCGCGTTCCTGCTGGGCGGCGCCGGCGTCTATGCCGTGGCCACGCTGGTCTACCAGGCGCTGGGGCTGCAGCCCGAGGGGGCCCGGCTGCTGGGCAAGTTCCGCCGGCTCAGCGGCCTCTGCGTCCCGCTCACCTTCCTCGACTGCGGTTCCGACGAGCTCTTCGTGGGCCGCGCCGGGTACCTGTGCGCCGCCCTGGTGCTGAAGCAGAAGTTGGGCTTGGAGGTAGCCTTCCTTCCTTCCTTCCTTCCTTCCTTCACCCGCCAACACACACCTCCCTTTTTGCCCTCCCTTTTCCTTCCTCCCTCCTTTTCCTTATGGGACGGCGGTGGCTCAAGGGGTTAAGACGCTGGACTTGGAGACGGGAAGGTCGGGGGTTCAGTACCCGAGTACTGCACGACGCAGTGAGTGAGTGAGCGCCTCACTCTGTCTGTCCCAGGCTCCTGCCAGACAGCCTAGCAGTCCGACAGCAAGCAATTGCAAGTCAATAAATATAAGTGAAAGTCGGAAAATTAGACTGTCGTGCAAATGTCCATTCATTTCACTTAAAAGTGTGCCAGAGCTAGTCAGGGAAATTGCTTGTGCTGCTGCTGTACAAGCAAACATCCTTTTGCAGGACAGATGGTTTCATTAGATATATGTGACTGAGACTTCCTAGAATCTATCATAAATAGCTAACTCCAGATACAGGTGAAACTTGGAAAATTAGAATATCGTGCAAATGTCCGTTCATTTCACTTGAAAGGTGAAACAAATATATGAGATAGACTTGCTACATGCAAAGCGAGAGATGTCACGCCTTAATTTGTTATAATTGTACAGCATACATGAGATTATGTGATAATTATGGGGTACATGAGATTGGGGTGTGTGTGGAGTTTTCATAAGCTGTAAGACATAAGCATAAATATTATAACAAAGTAAGGCTTGAACTATCTGGCTTTGCTCATAATGAGCCTATCTCATATATTGGTTTCACCTTTTAAGTTGCATTACTGAACTGAATGAACATTTGCACGATATTCTAATTTTCCGAGTTTCACCTGTATCTGGAGTTAGCTATTTATGATAGATTCTAGGAAGTCTCAGTCACATATATCTGATGAAACCATCTGTGTGTTTCACCTGTACTTCGGTGGGAAGGTAAACAGCGTTCCATGCTAGGCATGCCTGCCACATGTCCACAGAAACGTCTGCAAACACAGACAGCGCTGGCTCTTTGGCTATAAATGGAGATGAGCACTGAACCCTAGAGTCGGATACGAATGGCTTTCGAGCAAGGGCAACCTTTACCTTCCTTTCCTTTCTGTTTCCGGGGGTGGGGGTGGGGGGGAGGAGTGAGGGTTAGTTCACTGCAACACGAGGCACCTTGAAGTCCAGGTGGGATAGGATAAACTTTCAGGAATTGCAGTGGATTTTGTTCTCAGAGGGATTAGTCCTAGTTACGCCATGTGCTGTTGCAGAGAACAACCCCAATGTCTTGTTGGACCTTAAAGACTAATAAGTCTTCTTTGGTTTCAGCATTCTTGGACTGTGTCTGTTGCCCACTTCTTCAAAAGCATCATGCAGTTAGGAAAGAGATGCTTCTTCCTTCGTGCCTAGGTCAGATTGGAAACTGCCAAAATGAAGCCACCTTTCGGTGAATTCATTCTGTACTTCCTTTCACCTGACCTAGTGTGAGAAAATTAGCCAACATAACAAGGCCTAGGTTACGGCTGATTGTGCTTCAAAAATACTGTATCACAATCTTTGTGGAGGCTGTTTCTGTGTACCCCAGAAAAGTGTCCATGAAAGCTCAATTAATGGTTGTCTGCATTGGAGGTACTGCAAGACTGTTGGTTTTGCTGCACTAGGCCACTTTGTTTGATCTGATGAATTCTGGTCCATACATCCTTTTGGCATAATAAATGACCACATTTTTTTAATGTTTTGGTAAAGCATAGGATAACTTGGCTGGAAACATGAGTGACTGTGAGGATTTACTTGTGTTCGGAAGTTTATTTTCCTCTCTTGAGATCCTCTTTAATCTCGTGTACAAGATTCTGGATATGGCATTTAATCTTCTGTTAGTAAGTCACCCAATCTTCTTCATGCCTTGATCTGTGCAGAAAAGAACATATGAAGGAATGGGGCAATATTCCTAATTCCATTCCTAGCTCTCCCTCCACTTTTTTATAAATAATAATAATAATCCAAATATGTAGTTCTTTGGAGATTTTCTATCAGTATAGAGTAGACCAAATTCAGGTATGACATCAGTCGATGCCTCCTGACTTGTTTTAAGATGAGAAGCAGACTTTATATAGGTAACTGTTCTGACATACATTATTGTGAATTTGAAGTGAGTCCTTAAAATAGTTTGGCAACTGTCTGGTCAAGAAGCCAATTATCTAACACCAGAACCTACCGGGGGGGGGGGGGGATGCACCACACCCCAACCCCACACACAAACTATATTACCATAAATCCAGGCCTAGTTTTGAAAATTGATATATTGGGATGTTAAACAGTACATAAGGGCTCTGTGACCTATTTAAAAGGTGAACCAGTATTGCTGCCGATATTCAGGACATGCAATTCCTCCTTTTCACCGAAAAAGGGAGGTAGGCAGGATTGATGGCATGAAAGCATCCTTGAAGGTTGTATATGTTCCCAGGCTATAATTTGCCCATTGCTGCCTTAAAATATGGAATATTTAATAACTGTCGTGTAGCCTGTGATAAAAGTGGCAAAAATACCCTCTTGTTATCACACTTCAAAATTACAGGACAAGATCTCATTAATGTACAGTGGAATCTCATACAACAATTGCTCCGTATAGCAACAAAATCACATAACAATTAGGTTTTGGGGGGAAATGGTGCCCTGCATAGCAATTTTCCCTATGAAAAAAATCATACAACAATTTTTCAATGGGAAAACCCACTTAGTGGAAAAGAAATCGTTGTACGATTCATCCCATAGGGAAAATCGCTATACGATGCATGCATCGTATAGCAATTGTTTCGTACAACGAGCCCCATTGAACGGATTAAAATGGTTGTATGAGGTGCCACTGTATTACTATCTACACATTTGACTACACATACATGCCATTCATTTCAGTGAGATTTCCTTCTTTTCTGACAGATACATGTAAGAAGGCAAATGTATTCCTAGTTTGATAAACTCACAACCAGCTATCTACTGTTGTAAAAATCAATTGAATTTATAAGAACTTGCAACATATATGAATTGGAAATTAACTTAAGCTACACTTACGAAAGCATCCCCAAAGTTTTCCAATTTAAACTACTTTTAAAATGGAAATTCTTCCCTGCCTTCAGATTAATGGAGAAAGAATGGGTACATGTTGGGCTTGTACTCGGTGAACACTTGTACTTTATGATGATGAAAAAACTCAGTTCAAAACAGAGATAATTTAGTTTAGGTTAGGAGAAGTGTAGAAACTTAAATTGATTAACTGCAGATTGCAGAAGTTACTCATAGGTCTCCCTTGCTCGAAAGCCAGTTGTGTCTGACTCTAGGGGGCAGTTCTCATCCCCGTTTTCAACCAAAGAAGCAGCACTGTCTGTAGACATCTCCTTGGTCATGCAATAGGCATGGCTGAAGCTCATGGAATGCTGTTAAATTTCCTGCCAAAGCAGTACCTATTTACGGTATCTATTTGTAGTTTCTTGCTTTTGAACTACTAGTTTGGCAGGAGCTGGTAGAGAGGATGGGAGCTCACTTTGTCACACAGCACTCAAGTCTTGAACGATTGAACTGCCTACCTCCCTGGTTGTTAAGCTCAGCATCTTAATCACTAAGCTACCAATGGCCCTAAAGTTACTCATAGTGATATAATAATGATCTGGATCAAAATACATATCTACTGTACCTTCTTCCTTCTTTTTGCATTGTGCTTATATGTTGATAGTTAAGTGCTGAAGAAACTAAGTACCTTTATTTATTAAACCACGACAGTGAAAATGTCTCGATAACATCGACCCAAATCTGTAAGGCAGGGAAAGAAACTGATTAATACTTGTAGATATGTTCATTTGAGATTTAAATAAATATAATTAAGCTTGAAATGTATTTGAAATTACTTTTTACTGGGAATTATAAATTTAAGTTTAGATTGATGTTTAGCTTAGGTTTAAATTTGTGTAATACTTTATGTCTGTCAAAACAATGAAGGCCTTTTATAAAGTTATTGATTAATATGTTACAGATATATACATTATCTATAAATATCTGTTCTTTGTTCACTCTTTTGAAAGGTTTAACTAACATGAGCAATGAACTGATTAGCAAATTCTTCTGCATCTGGCATCTTTTCAGCATACCTAAAAATGTTAAATGACAGAAGTGACCATACCCTGACTGAAAGAAGTGGGGGAGAGGGGGGAATCCAGAAAAATTGTTAAGAGTCTAGGTTTTGTATCAAAGAGATGGTATTCTGTTCCTAGACCCTTAAATGAATATCAGTTAGTTTCTGATTTCAATCTCCCCTCCAGTTAATTTATATACAGTGGAACCTCATACAACAATCGCCCCGTATAGCAACAAAATCATATAATAATTAGGTTTTGGGGGCAAATGGCGTCCTGCATAACAATTTTCCCTATGGAAAAACCGTACAACAATTTTTCAATGGGAAAAACCACTTAGTGAAAAAAATCGTACGATGCATCCCATAGGGAAAATCGCTATACGATTCATGCATCGTATAGCAATTGTTTCGTACAACAAAGAACCCTAGGGAACGGATTAAAATCGTCGTATGAGGTACCACTGTACTTACATGAAATTATGTTGGATGGATGTCAGCAGCTGTTGCATTTACATAGAAGGCTTGGGATCATAACTGTATGACAAATGAGGTGTAAAGTGGATCTCATGGTTCGCTGTGACAAAGAGGAACATGTGGGGGTTTGTATTTCTCATCTAAATGAAATACTCCATGTGCCATTATGGACTTTAAAATATTGTTACAACTGTATTCACACCAGGGAAATTGCACCCTCAGAATCACTTCTATTTCAGCAGAAAATCACTGTTCTATAATAGCACTGAAATAGCATTTTAACATCTGTCACTATTTTGTGTTCTCATACAGTTTGAAACAGTTACAACATAATATATTTTATGATTGTGAAATCTTCCATTTGAGAATTGCAAGCTATTCTGTTAAACAGCTGGGTGTTTGCAGTTTGTTATTGGAAGAATATACCACTGAGCCATATACCCGTATATGAAGCTCTTTTGCTCTTGAGTTGATAAAGGAACAAGTGTCATGTAGAAAGACAACAGAAATGAGCAGTGAGTGACCAAGGCAATGTGTATCTCAACTCTCAAGTCAACAATCAACTCAGTTGTTAGTCTCACACAAACTCTTGCCTCTCGTCTCCCCCACCATCATTTTGCAGTGTTTGAATTTATCAGAACTGACCTTTCTAGGTTACTGTAAATAATGCTGAAAAACAATTGTAATGTATAAAACAATTGTAATACTGTCACCAGTACTGTACTAAAAATAAAAGAGCTGATTTGGTCATAATAGGATTTTATCACCCATATGCTAACCCATTTATTGTTGTTGTTGTTAAACTGTACTTGCTACATTTTATGAATTCTGGTTCTTAAACTTCTCTGTTCTGCTCTTAAAAAATTATTGACATCACTAAATCAACACCTTCCTGGCACATGTAACATTTAGAGCAGTTCCTCTATGAAACAGATGTGGATTTCTGAAAGAGTCCTGCATATCAAGTGTTCTCTGTCTGTAAAATAGAAATAGCATGAGGAGCTTTACTCTTCTTTCTTCATGCTGTTCTCTTATGCTCCAAATCAGGATCACTGAGGTTAACTTTGAGGACAAGTATATAGTGAATCTTCAGTCTGATGCTGAGATGAAGCAGAACATTAGAGGTGCTATAGAGACTAGTTGACTAAGGGACTTTATATCTTGCACATTGGTAAGGAACTTTGAAATGGTAATATTTTGAACTCTACTGACAGCAGTGGTTGTCATACAGATACTAACCTAAATTAAGCATTTATCTATTATCAGCACTACCTGGAATAGCAGAATTTCAGCTTGAAGTTCCAAGCCACCTCCTTAGGTTATTAATTTCCTGCATAGGGAAATTCTGAATAAAGTACCAATTCTACTCTTTCCTCATACAAAGACTAGGGATCACATAACAATATTGACAGTGGCTAGGAATGGGAAAATTTTGTTCTTTGAACTACAGCTCCCAGAATCCCACAGCCATCACAGTGCAGGAACATGCAGATACCATCTGCTTGCATTGCTCTTGAGAAGGCTTTGGCTGCATCAATTCTGCTCCCTCCATGACAGATGGGTGGGCAAAGGAATGTGCATGCATGTGCATGGACACACTGCTTATGCTATCCCACCCCTATTCCTCAGGGATCAAATAATACAACTTGATAATTAAGTGATGTTGGATCCTTCAATGGATTTTTCTCCCAAGCTATTTTAAAAAGTGAGGATGCTAGCAAGATAGTGGTGCTGGCAGGGCCATTTTCTACCAGGGATCATTTGGTTCCATTTAATTTTCATTTAAGTTGATGGCAATTCCTACAACTTAAAAGCAAGTCAGAGGCCTCTATCTTCTTAGGAGTTGACTAGTTCCTGTCTTGCCACCATATCTCATGAGTTCTTCTCCTTGAGGATGGGATAGCAGGCAGGTGTCCAGAAGACAATTATGCTCTTTAGGTGCTACAGTTGATAATGAAAGACTAAATTTATTTATTATTTTATAATTTGTATTGCCGCCCAACTCCGAAGACTCTGGGCGGCTCACAGAAAATAAACCAATTGCTGTTTGAAAAGCAATAAAAACCCATTAAAAACTACTGACAAAAGTTTTAAAAGATTAAAAGAGAGTGCGTTCTACTAAATTAGCCAGGAGGCCAGGGTTACCACGTCGCTGGTGCCCCACACCTGCCCTGCCAACCAGGTCTTCAACCAGGTCTTCAACCCATCTGGAGACACAACTCAACTGGCAGGAGGCTCCACAGGGCCGGAGCAGACACTGAGAAGGCCCCACCTCCAGTGCCAGAGAGACGCACCTCTCTAGCAGATGGAACAATGAGAGAGCCCCTCCGATCTGCCCCGGCGGGACAGGCAGATGTTCTCGGGGCAACGACAAATACTGCACATTTGTCAATATCTGTGAAATTGGACATTTGAGCAACAAAGAAAACCTAGGATAAGATGTGTATAAATTGATGCCATGACATCTCACTCCCGTGTCTAATGAAGTGGACTTGATCCACGAAAGCTCACATTGAAATATAACAGTTAGTCTTTAAACTTAAGTGCTACAGCGTTTTTGTTTTGTTTATTCTCTGATATAGGGAAAAAAGGCTTTCCCACACTCATCTGATAGGAGAGGGATGGTCTCAGATCAGCCTGCGCTTTATACATTTCAGTAAAGCCTTCGACCGTGTGGATCATGAGAAACTGTTTGTGTGTGTGTGTGGGGGGGGGGGGCAGTTGTGTATGCCTTGAAACTTGATTGTTCTAGTACATAACCTATATTGTGGATAAGAAGCTACCGTTAGGACAGAATATGGAGAGACAGAATGGTTTACTATAGGCAAAGGTGTCAAAAAAGGATAATATTATCTGTACACAGAACATATACAGAAAGCCAAACTAGATTCAGATGGAGGAGTGAAAATTAGAGAAAGAAACATCAATCATTTAAGATATGCAGATTAGACTATTTTATCGGCAGAAAACAGCAATTAATTGAAATGACTTTTCATGAAAGATGTAAGTGCCAAAGCAGGATTGCAGCTGAACATTAAGAAAACAAAAATTATCACTACAGGAGAACTGCACACCTTTAATATTGACAGTGAAAGATTTTGAATACCTTGGTTCAGTCATCAACCCAAATGGGGACTGCAGCCAAGAACTAAGAAGACTGATACTTGGAAAAGTACAATGGAGGAATTAGAAAAGATAGTCAAGTGTATGGATGTTTCACTGGAGACCAAGCCCAAGATCATTCACACTGCTGGGTTCTCAATCACCATTTATGGAAGTGAAAGCTGGACTGTAAAAAAGAACTGACAGGGTAAAAAATTGAAATATGGTGTTGGAAAATTGTTCTGCAGTTACCCTGAACTTCCAGACAGATATCTTGATGGCACATCACTACAACAGCAGTGCCCCATTCTAAATGGACAAGAGCTAGAGTACAAAACCTTCCTCAAAGCAGGGCTTCTGCACATCCTCTTTCACATTCTCTATGCCTTCAGTAAAGAAGAGACGGGTGTATGGAACACCCACTTATTCATGGCACATATTTCTACCACATCTCCCACTGCAGTTGGAAAATACAGTGGTACCTCGCTTAAAGAGCATAATGCGTTCCACAGGAATGCTCTTTAAGCGAGTTTGCTGTTTAAGCGAAACACCATTATAAGTGACCAATTGTGAATTCTGGTGAGGGGTGGGATTGCGAACCCCGATTTAGTTGTTAAGCTAGTTTCTGGTTGTTTTTAGTTGTTAAGCGAGGTGACCATTCAGAGAAAATTCTGCTCTTTAAGCAAGTTAGTCTACAAGTGAGGCGCTCTTTACGCAAGGTTTTACTGTATGCTGATTTAACACAGCATAGAGGAGCCTTGATAAACTCCCAAAAGTAAGTAAGCTCCCACTATGCACAGTGTGCCACCTGTTTCCAATCCCCTATTACCTGTCCTTTCTTGAAAGATGATACTAGGGAAGAAGAAATAGAACAAATAGAAACAGCAAACAGAATTCTACCAGGACACCTTCCTCTTTTTGATGGGTTTACATTATCTCAGTGATGATCTTATCTCCCAACCAGAGGCTGGTATTAAAAGCATGGGCAGTTCCAGAGTGGTGGCCTATTCTGAGAATATAAAAAGCACAATGTGGCTCTACTCTTTGTTAAGTGGATAAGACACTGACTGTAAAGTGGGGAGGTCAGCAGTTCAATTCCCAATTACTGCAGGATGGAACGAGCTCCCGTCTTTGTCCCAGCTCCTGCCAAGCTAGCAGTTCGAAAGCAAGAAATTACAAGTAGATAAATAGGGACCTCTTCAGTGGGGAGGTAAAAAGTGCTCCATGTGCTCCGGTGTCTAGTCATGCCTGCCACATGACCACGGAAACGTCTGCAGAAGCAGACAATGCTGGCTCTTCGGCTTTGAAACAGAGATGAGCACTGAACCCTAGAGTTGGATGCAAGTGGCTTTCGAGCAAGGGAAACTTTTACCTTCTGTTCCTAATAAACCTTTAGGTGTGAGAATTGCTTCTATCAGCAATTCTTAAATGCCTCATTGATGCCTTGATGTTTGTTTTGTCTCCCGACAGACATTAAGCATGTGCTGTCAGGAACACCACATGCAGTTTAAAAGGAGGGACTTCAGCAACAGCAAATGACTGCCAACAGCAAGACTCTAGCTGTTCCTCTATGGCCATGATGGCAAAACTTGGCACTCCAGGTGTTCTTGGACTTCAAACACCAGAAGCCCAAGTCAGCACTCCTGCTGATCAGGGCTTCTGGGAATTGAAGTTCAAGAACACCTGGAGTGCCAAGATTAACCATCACTGTTCTATGGCACTGACTTTGTTGTTCTAATGGAGTTTCTGTTTCTTTCCAGAACAAAGATAAACAATCACATTGATACACTAGCTTCCTGAACAGAGATCTAATGAAAGAGACAGGTACACCTATTTTTTCCTTTGTCAGCCGTGCAATGTTCTCAGACTTGGGAACACTCCTAGAACAAAAGGTTGGCTGCCTTTGGCATCCTGTTGTTTTCAAACCAAGTCCACCATCATTGCTTTTTTAATAAAAGCTTTGGCTGAAAACAGCTGTGTCTCAGTTCTAAAAAGAACTAGCAGAATGGAAACTACCACTTCTTGGTTGTTTTCCACACAAACGCTTAATGTTACTGGGAGAAGAACATGGCTTTCCTTATCCTGCCCCACAAATCAATTGTTAGCAATGTTGCTAGCCATGTGTGAACAGAATGTGTTAGCTATACATTTCATTTGCACCAGCTGGGGCTCTAGGACAGTGATGGCAAACCTTTTAGAGACCGAGTGCCCAAACTCAACAGGCTGCCGTCTGTGCCACAGAGGGGTGGAGCAAACTCTGTGTTGGGGAGGAAGAAGGAAATGCTCCCATTGGGCTGATGAGCACAGAGACGGGGTGAACACTGTGCTGGGGGAAGAAGGAAGCACTTCCATTGGGCTGCTGGGCAAAGAGGCAGGCAAACTCTGTGTTGGGGCAACAGTGCCCACGTGCCCACAGAGTGCTCTGAGTGCCCACTCTGGCACGCATGCCATAGGTTCGCCACCACTGCTCTAGGATCTTCTAAACTGTAGTGATTAAACTACAGTAATTCATGGGTTCACCATAAGTGTGAAGCAAATTAACAGCACATAATACTACAATCGTAATATTCTAATTTTGGTGCTATGATTATTTTTGTTGTTATATGCCATTGAGTAACTTCCTACTCATGATGAGCTTATGAATTATTGACCTCCAAAAGGTCTTGTTGCTGATAGGTATATTTAGCACCATTATGGCAGTTTCATGTCTGTTCTAGACATGGAAGAAGAAGAAGCTCTTACAAAGCCCATGGCTTTCTTTACTGAGTCCATTTACCTCAGATTTGGTTCCTCTTTTCCTGTAGTACTCACTTTCTGCCAGAATTATTATCTTTTGAAGAAAATGTTGCCCAAAGTACAATAACTTCAGTGTTGTCTTTTCTGTTTCCCAGGACAGTTTTGGGTTTATTTGATTTGGCACCCACTTGTTTGTCTTTGCAGGCGCACCCCCCCAATAACGGACACAGACAACATTGAAAGTGGATAACAGCAAAGGGCCACATTTATTGATTCAATGCCCTAGTCCGAATTATAAATTTGTATTGGTAAAACGACCAATCATAATTCCTAAGGCAAGCAGGCCGAAGTAACACTGGTAAGGTACCACCCCAAAATTGCCAACGGCAATTGGTTACAATGTATCAATTTGTATCAATTTGTTTGTCAACAACAAACAAATTGTTGACCGTAGTCAATAACTAACTCATGACCCCACCCTCTGACGCGTATCCGTGAAATCACAGGGGTGATGCATGCTGGTTAGCAATCACCATCACCCCATCGCCTGGTTCGTCGTTGACCGGACAACGTTTAACTAATTTATTCCTGTCTAGTGTTGTCCAGTCAATTGCGAACCTGCCGGATACTTGTGGGTCATACTGTTTACCTTACCAGTGCTACCCGCCCAATGTGACCAAAGTCAACAGTAGTAATGGAGAAAGACCCCTATATCAAACCATAGCCACAGTGTGGGGTGGGCAAAAAAGCCAGGACCCGAAGCCAATATGGGTCCCAACCAAAAATTCCCACCCGGCCCCGAAGCGACCATAATCACACTGTTAACTAGGGAGGGGGTGGAGGGGAAAAACTTCTCCGCTCCGTCGCTGAGGCAAAATGGCAGCACGGCTGCCTCGTGGCCACCCCTTTTATCAAGGCGGTGGCCACGCCCCTAACTACCCGGATTCTCTGTCCTGTGGGGGGGGGGCCCGCAAAGGGCGCGGCGGCCATTTTGGCGCCGCGCTTGCATTGCAGGCGCACCCCCCCAATAACGGACACAGACAACATTGAAAGTGGATAACAGCAAAGGGCCACATTTATTGATTCAATGCCCTAGTCCGAATTATAAATTTGTATTGGTAAAACGACCAATCATAATTCCTAAGGCAAGCAGGCCGAAGTAACACTGGTAAGGTACCACCCCAAAATTGCCAACGGCAATTGGTTACAATGTATCAATTTGTATCAATTTGTTTGTCAACAACAAACAAATTGTTGACCGTAGTCAATAACTAACTCATGACCCCACCCTCTGACGCGTATCCGTGAAATCACAGGGGTGATGCATGCTGGTTAGCAATCACCATCACCCCATCGCCTGGTTCGTCGTTGACCGGACAACGTTTAACTAATTTATTCCTGTCTAGTGTTGTCCAGTCAATTGCGAACCTGCCGGATACTTGTGGGTCATACTGTTTACCTTACCAGTGCTACCCGCCACACGGAGGGGCTTCACAGAAGACCTGACGCCCCCCCCCAGACCGTCAGCTCGGTCAACAGGCCTGCTCGCCAGTCACCCAACAGGAGGTCCATACCTCCTCGCGACAGATGGACCCCATCCCCTGCATAGAGGTCATAATTTTGCAGACTAATATCGGGGTGATGACTAACCCGTCCCCAAGCCCTGGTGGTAAGAAACCGCGCCACCGCCTTGTTGACCGCGCGCCTCGCGCGGTCAAGCGCAAGGAGGTTAACGCCCCCTCTGTAAGAGTGGCGCGGAACAATGTCCGACCAAACCAGGGTTGTGGCAGGCCAGACATAGTGCAAGTAGGCGAGTTCCTCGCAAATCGCATGCTTGAGCGATAAGCCGGTGACCTGGCCCAAATCATTGCCCCCCAGGTGGATAATTAGAATGTCAGGCGGGTCAGCCCCCAGGCCAGAAAAAAGGAAAGGCCTCAGCTCCTGCCATAACATCCCAGGCTTACCATGCCATGCGAGACTGGCGTGGTCACCCAGTCCCAGTCGGGGTCCCCACTCTGTCGCCGCAGCGTAACGCGCTGCCCTGTGCACATAGCTGTGGCCCACCAGCCATACTGTCACCGGTGTAATACGACACCCAGGGTCTGTAATAAAATTGAGAAAAAAGGAAGGTAAGGTGACTGAATTGGTACTCATGGCGGGAGTGGGCGCACATAAAACTGAAAACACTGTGAGCCCCACCTCCCCATGCTGCGTATGTCAGCCCCCGAGTACCCAAAAGCAGCTGCTGTAGAGGCTGCACCAATACGGAACGAATGTGTGCCATAACGGGCACCTGAAAGACCCACCCTGGTGAGGGCTATGGCTGTCACCTTCCAAAACTGAAATTTAGTAAGGGGAGACCCATCTTGGTGACAGAAAAACGGGCCGTGGTGCATGCCACGCAGTGCCAGGTACTCCTGTAGGGCACCAACCGGACAGATGTCTGCCAAAGAACACCGTAGCAGTCTTACTCCACTGCCTACGCCGTGCTGATCTGTTTTTGAGGAGCGAATCCTCAACTGGGCCCAGTCTTTGGCAACGTAGACATCTCCGAGTTCCAGTGCCCTACCACTTGCATCCGCCTTAGACAGCATCACGAGTTCGCTGACGCGGAGCGCTCCAAAAAATGCCACCGTTGTGGCTGCATGAAAAAGGGCTGCCTCATAATGATCAAAACAGAGGCCTGGCCAGCCCCGGGCCAACTGGGTAAGAACCCCTGGGGAAATAGGGTGCCGGTCGTCCGGGCAACGCCCGCGCTCGCGCACCCACCCCTCCAAAACGTGTCTCACACGGAAGTCAGAGGTGGTATCCACATGACCCCCTACTTTGGCCATAAAAGCCAACGCCGAGAGCTTGGATGCTATGGTGCGAGGTGCAAGGCCCTGTGCATGGAGGTGGACCATGAACCGCAGAACATGGTCCACCGGAATAGGCCAGGTCTCTGGCAAGTGAAATTGAGTGGCAAAAGCCCTATATGAACTGAGTGCTTGTTGATACGCCTTACGCGTGCGTGGCGCTAGTGAAAGGCCAATCGCCCGGTTCACCTCTCCTTGCCAATAGTCCACATCTCGTCCGGGAGTGGCGAGGGAAATTCCTCCGCATCCGGGGCCAAGGCGCGGAACCGGGAGATCTGCAGGCGGGACAAAGCATCAGCAATATCATTATTAACCCCTGGGACATGCCTGGCCCTGAACAAGACATTGAGGCGCAGGCAGCGCAGCACAAAATGGCGCACTAGATCCATAACCCTGGGCGATTTAGAAGTCTGTGCATTGACAATGTGTACCACGGCAGCATTGTCGCACCAAAATGCACTACCGAATTAGCCCACTGTTCGCCCCATAGCATCAAAGCCCCCAGAATGGGAAAAAATTCCAGGTATGTGAGATCCCGCAGGCGACCTGTGCCTGCCCATGCCGGTGGCCACCCACCATAGGCCCACTTCCCATTGAAGTACATCCCATAACCCAGGGATCCTGAGGCATCAGACTGGATCTGGAAATTGGGGGATGCCAGGAGGTCCGACCTCCAAAATGAGACCCCGTTAAACTCCCTCAGGAATTGCAACCAGACGAACATGTCTGCCCTGATACCCCGGGTGAGCCTAACTCTGTGGTGGGGCCTGGATAACCCTGCCATGGCGTCGCATAAGCGCCGGGCAAAAGCCCTGCCCGGTGCGACCACCCTGCAGGCAAAATTAAGGTGCCCATGTAGCACCTGGAGTTCCCTCAGGGATGCCTTACGCTTGGCCAGCAATTCCGAGATAAGGGTCACTATCCTGGACACCTTATCACCCGGCAACCTAGAAGCCTGCTCTACTGTGTCAATCTCAACCCCCAGGAATACTAACTTGGTCGATGGGCCCTCGGTCTTTTCGGGCGCTAAAGGGACACCAAGTTCCTGCATTAGCGTCTGAAATGTATTGAGGAGACGTGCACACGTGTCCCAGCCCCGTTCACCCCCGAATAAAAAGTCATCCAGGTAATGGGCTACAGACCGGGACCCTGACCTGCAGACAAAAGCCCACTCTAGGAAAGTACTAAAACGCTCGAAGGCCGAGCATGATATGGAGCAGCCAAAAGGCATGGCCTTATCAAAATAATATTCCCCTTTAAATTTAAAACCCAGCAATTCAAAGTCACCCGGGTGCACTGGCAAGAGGCGAAAAGCTGACTTAATGTCGCACTTGGCCAGCAAGGCACCCGGGCCACACGAGCGCACCATGCGCAGCGCATGGTCGAACGATGTATACCTGACCGAACAAAGGTCATCAGGTATAGCATCGTTGACCGATCTGCCGGCTGGGTAGGACAAATGATGAATAAGGCGAAACTCACCTAGGGACTTTTTGGGAACCAAACCCAATGGTGAAACCTTAAGGTTGGGAAAAGGGGGTGCAGGAAAAGGTCCAGCGACCCTGCCCGCGTCTAATTCCTTTTTAATGCTGGCCGCAGCCACCTCCTCCCTTCCTCTGAGGGATAACAGGTTGGGAGCATCCTGAGGTGATCTAACACCCATAAAAGGGATACGAAATCCCTGCTTAAAACCTTGAATGAGATACTCTCTGTCCTCCCCCTTTGGGTACGATGCGAGCCAGCGCTCCAGCATGTCCACCTTAATTGGGGAGGGGGCCTTTTGGAGAACTAGTTCCCTCCGTGGCAGCCTTGCCAGCCCACTGTCCACCCCTCCCTCTGCCTCGCGCCCCCCCAGGCTTGGGACAAGCCGAGGCTGCGCGGGGACCAGAACACGTGGGACACTCATGCTTATACCTGCAGTTCTTTCGATTGCAGGAACCATTTGACGAGAAAGTCCAGCACAGCAGGCGGGCTGGAACCCCCTGCCCCGCCGGTTGGCGGGTAACCTGCGCTGGAGCTGCTCGCTGGACCGCATGTCCACAATGGTATCTATCCCCCGGGGCAGGGCGTGTGGGTGTCATATACAAGAGCCACAGTCTCTGGCAGGGCTCATCCCATCTCATCTCGGGATGGAGGGGAATCCTCATACGGAATTCCTCATCATATGCTAGCCATGAGGGGCCCGGGAAATCTACCATCGCCCTATATATGTTGTCCAAATATTGGACCATGGGAATAGCTAGATCCGGCCGCGCCCTCAAATATACCGCCATATATATCAAATAAGCGGGGAGCCAGTTAGCCCAGGTACGCGGCGGCTTACGGCGGCGTGCCTGCTCCTTGTCCTTCTCATCCTGACCCTCCCTTTCTTCCTTGGTGGGCTCTCTGTTCAGGAGTGAGAAGATATCTACATACTCCCCCCTCCAAATCTTTTCTCTGGTAGCCTGTGCCAAGTGATCACCCAGTGGCAAGGAATACCCTGCCGTCGGCAAAGCCGAAAAGGGAACAACAGGCCTGGTAAATGGAGCCTGAGCTAACCCTGCCACCCCCAAGACATTACCAGCAGTGTAAGAGCCTAGGCCCACCCCCGTGGGCATGGTGGCAGTCGTTGTCGCCGGGTGGGGCACCAGAGGGGTAGTCCCCGCACCACCCGAGCGAGGCCAAGGCCACTGAAAGGCCCCCCCTATATTGGGAATATGTGTAGATGTACTCGTTTGCACCGTATACTCACATGCTGCACCCCCGCGGGCCGCCCCCACCGGGGGTTCTGGCCCACTGGGGGCGTCGGAGCTCACGACCGATGTAGAGCTCATCACCGGGGGTTGACCCGCACCAGGTTGCTGGCTGGGGAGCTGCGAGGCAGTGGCCGTAGCCGCGCCACCCGCCTGCAGCAGCTCAACCCTCCCCGCCGGCTGTTGTCCTGCTGCCGTTAGCGCCTCAAAAGGTACCCCAAAAGGGGCACCTGCCTGACTGGCCCGGGCCAAAGACGCCTCGAGGGCCGCAATACGGGCCAGTAAGGAGTCCACATTAACCATGGGTAAAGAGCCGGCCGGCCCACCTGATCCTTGCATGGGGACAGGTCCCTGCACCCCAGGGGCCGTATATTGCCATTGACTACCGCCAAAGCCCGGGAGGGCTGGTGGATTAACCTGCCAAGGCAGGGAGCCGGGCCACCCCCCAAGGCTAGAGGGCCCCGGGAGAGGCTGCGGCCCAACAGGAATAGGCCCAACCGATTGAGCAGGAGGATGAGCGGTGCCCACCGCTCGCGGGCCGCGGGCCGGAGCTCCCTCCGCGCCCGCACTTTGATCGGGCCAAGGGGCGATAGCCCCCATGCCACTAGCCCCGGCCGGGGATGGCAAAGGTGGCTGCTGGGGAGGCGGCACCGCGGTCCTCCGACCCGGATTACGCCTCCGAACCACCCGAGCTGCCTTCGCAGCAGCCTTCTTTTTGGAAGGCATCTCACCGCAGCAGAAAGGGAAGCTAGCTAGTAAAAGGAACTAAAAGGCTTCCCGGTAGCGCCAACGAGCGACGGAGACGCAGGGGGAAAAACTTCTCCGCTCCGTCGCTGAGGCAAAATGGCAGCACGGCTGCCTCGTGGCCACCCCTTTTATCAAGGCGGTGGCCACGCCCCTAACTACCCGGATTCTCTGTCCTGTGGGGGGGGGCCCCGCAAAGGGCGCGGCGGCCATTTTGGCGCCGCGCTTGCATTCTGGTGGTCCATTGTATCCTAAAGCTCTCTCCCAACACCATGTTTCAACTACATAATTTCTTTCCCTGTCAACTTTCTTTGCTATATAACCTTTGCATTGATACTTAAACCAAAATTAAGGGTAGGTGATATCTTTAATAGACCATATCCATACATGGTAATGGGAAATATTCTTCTTCCATATCTAGGCCAAATGTGAAACTGCCAAATTGAAGGCACCTTTTGGTGATTCATTCTGCAGTTTCTTTCGCCTGACCTAGTGTGAGAATGATTAGCCAGCAATACAAGGTTGCCGTTACCAGGGTGCACCCAATTGTGGTTCAAAAATAACACTGTCTTTCAGGATGCTCTTTCTGTGTACCCCATGGGAGATATCATATAGATGATCTTCACCTTGGTATCCAGTGGCAATCCTTAGACTTGAGGTTCTTTCCAAGTTCCTTAACAGTTGGCCTTTCAAGTCTCCATTTAATTCTGATTTCCAGGCTTCACTCACCTTTTTGATTGATAATTGAGCTGAAGTGTACGCAATCTTTGACAATTTCAATTGCTTCATTGTCAGTATTGAAGTTATACAATTCTTCTGTAGACATGATTTTTATCTTTTCAATGTTCAACTGCAGTCCTTTATATTACACAAGTTACTAAACTCTACAATAGTTGGCCTAACATACAGGGGTGTTGGGTTTGTGTGTGTGTGTGTGTGTGGTAGACCAAATTGACTATTCTACTAAACCAGGGGTGCCCAAAATTGTTAGGCAGTCATGCGGTTCAGGGTGCTGGTAACTCCAGCCCATGGGCCAGATCTAGCCCTCGACGCCAATTCATCCAGCCCGCAAAGCCCTCATCGCTCCTGTAAGCGGAAGTAAAACACGCCCATAGGGGCACGTTTTACTTCTGCTTCCAGGAGTGACGAGAGCTTCGTGGACCGGATGAATTGGTGTTGAGCGCCGGATCAGGCCCACAGGCCGTAATTTGGGCACCCCTGTACTAAACCAAGCCACCTGAACATTATGCAAAGTCATTTCTACACCATGTTTTCCTCCAAAAAGCATGTACTGTATATTTATTGCTACTTGTGTGTTGAATGTCTCTCCAATACTCTTCAATACTGACAATGAAACAATTGAAATTGTCAAAGATTGCGTACACTTCAGCTCAATCATCAATCAAAAAGGTGAGTGAAGCCTGGAAATCAGAATTAAATGGAGACTTGAAAGGCCAACTGTTAAGGAACTTGGAAAGAACCTCAAGTCTAAGGATCAGGATATTACTTCCCTACTTGGTACTGTAACACATGCTCTATGGCATGTTGCTAACTCCTTCCACTTATGAGGATGCTCTCATTCAAAGTTTGATGTAGACTGTACATCCATGCCCCTGTTTTTATTATTCAAATCTTAGTTTTCACTTTCTTTCACTCTTGTTTTGTTTTGTATTTTAACAAAATATAAGTTGACATGTCTCTCTTCACATCTCATTAGATCAGCTGCAAGTGCTGTGGAGAAACCTCCAGGAATCAGTAATGACCCATTTTACCTAGTGCATTGTTCCGCCAAACTTAGAAATGTGCTGGAACCAAGCCATTGGCCTTTAGAACACAGCAGTACACTGCTTCTGCTTTTATGCATATGTCATTTCCCTTTTGGTTCTGTCTCCGATGCTGTTCCATTGATCTATAGTTGAGTGGTACCTTTAGCTCTTCAGATATTTTGCAGTAGAACTAATACAAATCAGCCATCCATTATCGATTTGTCATCTATTTAAGTGCAAATCAACCGAATACCAAAATGTTCTATCCTTTGCCTTCTGTTTCTATCTCTGGCCGAACAGCTTTACCATCGGCTCATCCCATCTTTTTCAGTAGGCCTTTGTGGTCCCTTGGTATCCAGTCTGTTAGCTGACAGATCTATCTATTATCCTTTAGGCTGGTGATATGGCTTGAATACAAATTAGCCATGCTAAGTCAAATTGTTGGATGCCTCAAGCTGCCTTATGAGTGGGATTGTCCAATGCGTAGCAAGCCAGAGGAGGCTGGATATTGCTATTTAGGCTTCTTAGTGACTGCAAAGACCCAACCATTTGTTTTTCTTCAATCTGTAGCTGATACATTCTCAACAGTAAGAAGTTTAGATTCTGACACTGCTACAGCTCCCCGTTTCTGTCTAAAATTACTATTTCTAGCAACTGCTACCCTAAAGCTCAAGGATAAAACAATAGAAGAGTGAATTGGAAGGAGGCAATGTTCAAACTAGTAGGTTGTTAATTGGCACAGTCGAAGGACAAATACAAAGAGAGAGAAAAAAATTAGGGAGAAAAGAACTCTATACTTCTATAATAACATTAGTGAGTGAATTCTACATTAGCAGCTTCACCCTGAAATCCTTTTTTGATTTTTAAAGAAAAGTATGGTTACATTAAGGTTGTCAGCAGAACGAAATACTTTTTGAGTAGTTTCTGGCTATTGCCATCTCTTTAATGTCTACTTACTCACGCACTGATGGCTAACACTGGCACTCCAGGTGTTCTTGGACTTCAATTCCCAGAAGCCCTGATCAGCAGAAGTTCAGCAACACCTGGAGTTCCAAGGTTGGCCATCACTGACTTAGTGTCAGCCTGCTATTTTGTGCAGAGACTGACTATCAGGAACGTAGGGGGCGAAACATGCTTCACAAAGGCTTCGTTGGGCTCCCAGAATTTTTCTTGGGGACACCCGGCAGGGCGGACCTTAGATCCTGCGACCTGCTTGCCTCTATGAGCATGCCTCCCCCTAGCCCGATTCACTGGGGACAGGGACAGGTAATATTAATCACTTAGAAGAAGCTAGGCTTCTTAGAGTTGCCACTCTTCCCCTCCCTTTCTGAGACAGAGCTATCCCTCTCACCTCTTTCCGTCTGGCTGGAATCGATGAGGACACATCGGAGTCACTTCAGCTCTGCTGGGCTTCCTTCTTCTTGTTTACAAAAGTAGGCAACACACAACTTGGCTTTTGAAGATTTATTGAAGGAATACAATACGCGATACAGATCTTAAAATAATCTACACTATAGAACACAATCTAATAAAACAAATAAACGAAATAAAACATCTTGCTAGCTCCCTAGCAGGTTACAAACTTCTTGAGTTTAGGGGCAGTTCAGCCCCTCATGGCTTAGCGTTAGACCCGAAGAGTCATTTTGGAGAGCCGACTGGCAAGGGCTCTCGCTGCAATCAAGATCATGGTGATAAAAGACAAGGGTTCCCCCTTGTCACAGGAGTGGCTTCCGAATGAACAAATTGAGCCCTTTTTATAAGAAAAAGGTGCCCTCGAATGTGGTGATCTAATGCCAATCTCATGGGAAAGCACCTTTGTTTCCCATGAGAAAGAGTGAGGTCTTCAAGGACCATTTTGCAGGTGCAGGTGCCATCTGCTCCGCATATGGCCCCCACCTTTGCTTTCTCTGGGAAAGTTTTATTCTAACAGGTGTTCAGGCAGTCAGTTTCATTGACAGGAGTGGAGATGTTTCTCCCTCGTGGTGTGTCAGCTGACCTAGCTGTCACTCAGTCCCTCGTGGGGCTGCAGGTGTTCCTAGAATAAGTTCAAGGCTGGACACTCATTTTTCCCTCCTCCCCTAGGAAAGAGTTCTAATCTTATCTATGCATCATTTGTCATGTCAGGCTATCAGCCTGGCATTTCAATGTGCTCTGCAATGAAATTTGGCTTTCTAAACCTAAGAAAACTACATGATGTGTCTTAACATACATGGATCAAATGTCACCTTGAAATTAAGACAAGGTCGCATGTGGAAACCATGACACTGACGTCTTGTCTTATATAAACAGGAGAAGGGTACTGTTGGCAAGTGATGGCACATATCACATTGAGGGTGCACAGTCAAATGAAGCCTTGATAGTGCAGTTGACCTTGTTTGTGCTCATCATAGTGTTGCTAGAATAGATATGAGGGCAGCAAAGCAGCCTTCCTGTTGTAGCCATATTATGTGCAATATCTCTGTTTATGAGGTCAGAATTATAAATGTTTTCCTCTTTTCAACAAATTAACATCCCTGAATTCATGATAAGAATATACTAATATCCCTACCACCACCACCACCGCTTCATACACTGTGAATATGATTAACTAAATGTCACAAGCATTTGGACGACCAGCCACAATGACATTAATTTTATCCTGGTTGAATTTTAAAGATACCTCCTAGCTACTGAAGATGTTTGGCTAAAGATTTTTTCACAAGCACAGTACATTTGCATTGTTACACAAGGAATTGTAGTTTTAGTTCTTAAGGAGAATTATTCAGTGCTTTTCATCTCTTGGAGCACTGGTGTCACGAAACACAGGTTTTGGTACACATTAGTATTTGTGCAGGATGAAAGCTCATCAGCATCATTTAGGCTGCAGAAAGAAAAAAAGCATGTGGCAACTGAAAATGTTTTCAAGTACAGTATTTCGTTATTCTTCATGATTACATAGCATGGCTGTTGGTTTCATGTTTTACAGATGATAGCAAGCATTATACTAGTCATCTGCACACTAAAACATAGTGATCCAGAGAATTACACCTAAATGTTACAAAACAAAATGATTCCATTGTTTCATATAAGTCGTGTATTAACCAAAAGAGCTCTGCTTTTGGTTTCAAAATTACTATACAGGTAATAGCAATTTCCCATGGTCTTAAAAATAGCTTATTTTAAAGTTTCCTAGAAGTTGCTTTTTTATTCAAGCATGGTGAGCTTAATGAGAAAAACGTACTGCAAGAAGGTATTAAATGTCTTTTCTGCCTTGATATTGTGTTCTTGGCAAAGTAGGAAGTTCATGTTTCACTGAAATACTGATTATTGTTGCAATATTAAAATATATTTATCCATCAGAATTCCGGATTAAAAAGGGATAGCTGAGAAAGGAGGAATAACATTAGGAAGAGTTATTTATGTAAAATAAAACAGTTGTTGCCGACTACAGTATATTGAGTAGGTGGATGTTTATTAGTTTTGCCTAGATTTTCCAATCTCACTTTTGATTATTATTTTAAAATTAATTTATACTGAAAAGAGACAGCCAGTGTGGTGTAATGGATAGAGCAGGGATGCCTAAACTTTTTGGGCTGTGGGCCTGACCATGCCCCCGGACACCTGATCAGGCCAGTCACGTGGTTCCTTCCACCAGAAGCAGAAGTAAAATGTGCATGCATGGGATGCTTTATGCCCTCGGGCATGCACAAAACGCTGCTGTAAATGACTCGTGGCTGTCATAAACACATTTATGACAGCTGTGGGTCATTTACGGCAGCATTCTGCACATGCCCGAGTGTGTAACGCATTCCATGCTTGCACATTTCACTTCCACTTCCGGGAACGGCGAAGGGATTGGGGGCTGGATGAAATGGCTTCAAGGGTTGGATCTAGCCCACGGGTCGTAGTTTAGGCATCCCTGGAATAGAGTATTAAATTAGACCTGTATTCTTCTTGCTGCTTGGTCATAGAAACTCACTGGGATGTGATGCTGGTAAAAACCACTCCTTAAATATCTAACTTTCCAAATCTTAATAGTGCTGCCATACGCTGGATCTAACTTGGTAGCACCTATCATAATAGATAAGAAATACAAGATTGGCATTCTTCTAGTTTTCTACACTATAGGTAAAGGTAAAGGTTTCCCTTGCTCGAAAGCCAGTCGTATCTAACTCTAGGGTGCAGTGCTCATCTCTGTTTCTAAGCCGTAGAGCCAGCGCTGTCTGCTTCTGCAGACGTTTCCGTGGTCATGTGGCAGGCATGACTAGACACCGGAGCGCACGGAACGCTGTTACCTTGAAGCAGCATTTGTCTTCTGATTCTTTGCAGTTCTATTTTGTTTTTGTTTTTTGGGTTGTTACTTTTTACCTTTGCTTGTTGTGTGTCTTTTTGCCACAGACTGCCTTCTAGCCCCTTTCCTTTTCTTGGCCTTGTTTATCTAGTCCCCCAGGCATCACACATCTGGTGTCATCTCAGTGTGTCTCCTTTCCATTTTCAATCTATTTCCACATTCTGATTTTCTCCACTGCTCCAGTGTGTTGTGCTGACAGGGTATTGGACCTGCAAATTGAAATTGAACGGGCTTTCTTGTCAGGGTCTCTTTGTAGATACAGAAATTAATATTTATGCCAAAAAAGGAAGTCAGTTTGTTATTGGATTTTGCTTCCTTTTTTCCCTCCAGGTGCTATTTATTTGACACCTCTTGCATGGTGAAATTGGAAACTTCTAGTGCTCATCAAGAATTCACTTGTTGCAATTCCAGTGTAATTACATTTCACTTACATTATTGCAGAAGTAGTATATTTTAGTTTAGCATTTAATAGTTTACCTCTTGCCAACCTGCCAAGTTAGTTTCCAACTACAGTCTAGTTTTGTTTTTTTGTCATTGTTTTTTGTTTTGTTTATAGGATGGGACTGCAGTGGCTTCATGGTTAAGACGCTGAACTTGATAACCTGAAGGTCGGCAGGTTAGCAATTCAAGACATGAGTGCTGCATGACGGAGTGAGTTCCTAACTCTGTCCCAGGTACTGCCAACCTAGCAGTTCGAAAGCAAGAAATTGCAAGTAGATAAATAGGTACCACTTTGGTGAAAAGGTAAACAGCATTCGTGTTTATTCATGCCTGCCACATGTCCACAGAAATGTCTGCAAATGCAGATAGCGCTAGCTCTTTGGCTGTAAACAGAGATGAGCACTGAACGCTGGAGTCGGATATGACTGGCTTTCAAGCAAAGATGACCTTTACCTAAGAATTATACAGACTTCCTTTAAATAGAGTTTTCATTTCTTTGAAGGTTGTTCCACATCTCCTGGATTTGGCCAGAGCCTGTAAAACAGATTAGGTTTTCTCCACCAGTGGATTGGTCACCAACATAAGCGAAGCATTAGCTGGATGTATCATTTCAGGGGTACCTTTAGCAATATATGGACAGTATCTAACAATGCCTTTTGTGATTGGCAAATTAAATATTGAGTCTAGACATAAGAGGATGTTCTGTTAATTATACCGACACTTATGTTCTAGGAACATCTTTAGGACCAGGATGCCAGAATTGATGTCTAATTTTATGGTTTCCCTTTAAGTATAACAGCATGCTAAAGTATTTAGCAATTAGGCTGCACATATACTGTACGTTGTATCAGGACAACAGTTTTGCTCTATTAGGGAAAAGCTGTAGGATGGAAACAAATATACAGCCTTTGTAAGTGATGGCAAACCTTTTAGAGACCCGAGTGCCCAAACTGCAACCCAAAACCCACTAATTTATTGCAAAGTACCAACACAGCAACAGGGGAAGAAGGAAAGGCTCCCATTGGGCTGCTGAGCAGAGGGGCGGGGTAAACTATGCTGGGGTGACTGCACAGGTGCCCACAGAGAGGGCTCCGAGTGCCACCTCTGGCACGCATGTCATAGGTTCGCCTATGTTCTGGTAAGAAACAATGAAGGCTGAGATATAAAGAAGTGCTTTAGATGAGAAAGAATGTTTCCCCTCTCTACCTGCAGGTTCTTCATGTCATTTTGAAACTGTTGTTTCATGAGTTGACATGATACATACAGGAAGAGGTCTGATAACTGAGAAACACAACTCCACTGCTCCCTTGCAATCACATGGAAGCAGAGAGATTTGGATTTCCCATTTGTGACAATGGAGAAGGAACTGTCCAGCAGTGCAAAGACCTGATTTCCGGGCAAATTTGCTAAGACATCAGGGAGCTGACACAACATGGCACTTGATTAGAGAAAAATCTAGAAAAGGTGAGAAGGAATGTTGTACCAAATAACACTGAGGTACAAAGTGGAAAGTTCAAGCCTTCCTCGAATATGAATAAAGCTGAAAGATACTCATGTTTGTAAATGTCAACTCCAGTAGGACTTAGAGATTCTGCCAAGCATGTAATATGGGTTTCATTCTAGACTCTGTCCCTTCCCCCTGTATCTATGGACTGTATAGCTAGGAGGTATATTTATGAAATTGCTGGTTAGCCAGTCAGCTTGCTTCAGATCACCCAGTTCTACTGAATCACAAGACTGGGTGTTTGTTAGGACTGATATCACACAATCCAGATCATGATACGGCACAATGTCTGCTCCTTCAAGTACTGTTGCCTGTGATGGCTCTTCTTCCATGAGCTCTATGCAA
Source organism: Bradypodion ventrale (assembly GCA_035047345.1). Taxonomy (NCBI): domain Eukaryota; kingdom Metazoa; phylum Chordata; class Lepidosauria; order Squamata; family Chamaeleonidae; genus Bradypodion; species Bradypodion ventrale. The sequence continues at coordinate 277,695,662 of JAWDJE010000003.1, forward strand.
TTAACTACAATATCACCAGTTTACTCTATTGAGCCAACCCTAATTGGTGTATCTGACGAGTTGTACAGTTTCTTGTACAGTAGAATGAAATATTTTTTTTAAAAAAAGAAGGTATTAAGGCCATAGTCTCGTGGTATTAACATACAACATCACTGTAGGGGAAAATTAAATATAAAGGTGTTTTTAAATAAGGTTATTTAGAATTAAAACTGAAAATAGATATACTTCACATAGCTTTTATCATCGTAAAAGGAGATATTGCTGTGCTCATACACTGTAAAACAAACTTGTTTTGGAAGATCAAGACTAGGTTGGAACCCTTGGGAAGGACTTTACATGGGGGAGCATTTGCAGTCTGAGAACAGTTTTGCTGCATAATTTGTCCTCATTCCCGGTTCTGTGTTTTGTTTCTGTGGCACAGTGGTTAAACAGCTGTCCTGCAACCAAATTTTGTGAGTTTGATCCTGACCAGGACTCAAGGTTTGCTCAGTCTTTCATCCTTTCGTAGTTGGTAAAATGAGTGCCCAGCATTTTGGGAGCAAAATGCTAATTAACTTGTGAACAGCCCAGAGAGTGAAATAAGTGCTAGTAAAGGTTTCCCTTGCTCGAAACCAGCATATCCGACTCTAGGGTTCAGTGCTCATCTCTGTTTCAAAGCCAAAGAGCCAGCGATGTCTGCTTCTGCAGACGTTTCCATGGTCATGCGGCAGGCATGACTAGACACCAGAGTGCACGGAACGCTGTTTACCTTCCCCCCGAAGTGGTCACTATTTACTTGCAATTTCTTGCTTTTGAACTGTTAGGTTGGCAGGAGCTGGGACAAAGACGGGAGCTCAATCCGTCCTGCAGTACTCGGGAATCGAACTGCTGACCTTCTGCCTCCCAGTTAGCATCTTAGCCACTTGAGCCACTGCATTAACCAGAATTAAGCGCTGTTGGGTGATATATAAGTGTGATTGCTTTGCTGTTTCCTAAGCCAGGGCTAGGACATTTTCAGAAGAGGGAGAGAACTTCACATTTTTTTGCACTCTCCAATTCTTAACTATAAATATTCTCCTAACCGTCCTGCAGCCACATGAAGAAATAAAGAGAAGAAGGCTTCAGGGGGAAATGATCTGGTAAGACAGTAATTTGCAAGGGGCAATGCCACCATAGAATGGCTGAGCCATTATCCTTTGAATTGACCCCCAAAGTGTCCTCCTCCTGCTGCATTTCTATTAGCTAGTATATGTGCTTAGTAGATGCATGTTTGTAAATACATGTAGTTTTGGCTTTTAATCTTGTCTGGCTTTATCCTGTGATATTGGTGAAGTTGATTGGTCTTCCTGGAAGTCAAAGTGCTTGTCTTTTTACACGTAGCTGGAATGAATATATCACAATAATTATTCTGATTATTAAAACACCTTTAGGAATGTAATGAACAATCAATATCAAATATCAGTTCTATCTCAAATACATCCTGCTATTGATTTCATATCATAGCTTCTAGTGAAGCTTTGTATTTTTTTTCCCCTAGAAAAAATATTTTTTTCCAAATGGGATTTTTAAATATAGTGAACTGAATCACATATTCAGACAAAGCAGCCTCCCCCCCCCCCCAAGGAATGCTTATTTTATATGCAGTGACAGCTGAGAAGGAGGCACAGGGAGGCAAGACTAATATAGTGTTAACCTTGCCAGTATCTAAGACTGAAATGCTAAATGTTTCATGCAGAGAGTTTGCCTTCCTACTCCTTTTCTTTGTAGGATTTTAACTGGAAGAAATATGCTCCTGAAATCCACAGCTCCACACCTTCCTTTTTTGTCCTTTGAACAAGGCAGTATTAAATCATATTATGTCTGCCTTCAAAATGTGACTTAAGTTTATGGGCTTAGTTCCAAGCAGTGATAAATGTCTCTTTATGCCATTGATATTCTCTTGTTGCCGTTTGCAGTGTTGAACATGTGTGCGTGCGCTTGTGTGCTTGCATGTAGGAACACCCGCATGTGTGGAAGAGAGAAAGATTGTGAGTAACTTATGCAAGAGTTGAGCATAGATATGACATGGAAGCCATCATGTCATAGTGTCTGCCACTTTTTAAGGAGATAAGACAGGGATTAAAATTAATAGGTCTGAGTGAATTTCATAACCTTCACTTGATCTTCCTTTTCTTTACCTAGCAGCATTATCCTGTAGCCTGAGCTGCAGTTTATGCAGCACAAATTACACATCAGCAGGCAAAATAAAAGTGACTGTTTGCCAGCATGGAGCTCTTCTACTTTATTGTTAGAAGCAGTGGTTCAAGAATGCGGACATTATGGGGACATTCTTGAGTGTCTTTTTAGTTTTATAATGTTTTTTAAGTGAGCATTTTACGTAGCATGCTTTATTTCTTCACATCTTTTCTGTGCTTATGTTCTGATTAGTAGACTTCCCTAATGATCATACTTACTTTTAGATCAGGGGTGCCCAAACTACGGCCCATAGGCCAGATCTGGCCCCCAATGCCAAATCATCCGGCCCACACCGCCCTCGTCGTTCCCGGAAGTGGAAGTAAAATGTGCGCATCTGGGAACAATGTGGGTGACATGGGCCAGATGAATTGGCATTGGGGGCCAGATCTGGTCTGTGGGCCATAGTTTGGGCACCCCTGGTTTAAGCAGAAAAAATGGCAGCCTAAAAAATCTATCTCATCCTGTTGCAAAACATATCTGTTGCAAAACAGATTGCAAGGCACGTTTTAACTTCCGCCTCCAGTGGGAGGAACCACGTGACCAGCCCGCTAAACCATGTGACCAGCCCCCTGAACCACGTGACCAGTCCACGGCCTGAAAAGTTTGGGCACCCTTGTTTTAGAAATAGTGTGTCCTATTTCTTTTTTTTAAAAAAGTATGGCATTTAGAAGAACCAAATACAGTCAATGATTTCCCCCCTTCTTGTCTGCTTCTTTGTGTTTCACTTATTTACACACCCACTTTGTAAGTCACAGAAAGATGGCAGTGCAGTATAGGAAGAAAAAGGGTCTCCCCTCTCCCACTGGCAGTGCTACATCTGACTGTCACCTCTCGAGATTTTGTGTGCTGTACATGTTATACTAATTTCAGAACTCACTCGCCACTGCCATCTTGTTCTATGGAAATCATAATTAAGAAAATTTCCTGAAAGTCTTTTGACTTTTGCAATTGTAGCTTATCAAAATACAAGTTAAATTGCCCTTTATTAACTTTACCCACGAGATTGATCTATTTTGTTACCTTTTCCTTATCTGTTTATTGCTCAGTTGTTGCCACTACTTTTTCCTTTGGTTGTCAATGAGTTACTCAGGACTCTACTGTGTGTCTATTTATTCTGGACATTAAAATGCCTTTATTTAGTCACCTTATTTGCTAAAATAATAGAACCCTCTTATGGTACACTAAAGACTAACAGGTTTGCCTTTCAAGGACAAGATCCTGCTTTATCAGATGCAAAAATGTGCCTCTATTGATGAGTATGGTATATGTGTATATTCTATACAGGTCTATGGATACAAATGAACAGATAGAGAGAAATGATTGCAAACAGTAGATTTCCAAACATCACAAAATGTGAAAGATACAATGTGTTTGTGATTATTCAGTTCTAAGCACAAAAACTAAGGTATAGAAGAGCAAGACCTCATTTACCATAGCAGTCATAAATGATAATAATATGATAATATATATCTGTTGGCTGGAATCCAACAGAGAGGGCTCTGCGTGCCACTTCTGGCAGGCGTGCCATAGGTTCACCACCACTGGCCTATAAGAACCCCAAAACAATAAGCTAGTGTTATATTCTACTGTTCTCGTTCATGCTGTGTTAACTTGCGGTGGGAAAATAGACACACTTGTGATTATCCAAACTGAATAGAATCAGCTTTGTTAGTTCGACTGCTTTTTCATTTAAGTCTCTATTTGAAGATTTTTTAAAATTTGACTCAGTCTTTTTATTTGAAAGGTATTTCCTTTTTTCATTCTGTCCAGCATTAAAATGTTTTACTTATAAAACCACACAATGCATGCAGAGATCAAAGGTGTCTTGTGTGAGAGTGCCCTAAAAATTCAGGACTGAATGACAGACTCTTCATTTGGTTTTAATTTTTTTGTATTTGGCAGAATAACTCCTCCTGCCGGCCTTTGTGGTTTAAACATCAGTTTGCAATCGAATGGTATATCCAGTCAATATTTTACCCGGCTTGTTAGTTTTCAATGCTAAACCTCTTTTCTGGATGATTGACTTTATGCTGTGTAAATGCTTTCTTCGTGTTCTGGCCAAGAGGGATTTGTAGGGCTTTTGTGACATGAAAAACAACTCAAACAAGTTCAGTGGTAGTCTGATTATCTTCAGGATACAAGAAATCTGGTTCATATTTCAATTAATACTTTCTGTCAGTTTTAATAATGCCACAGGGCCGTAGCCAGGATTCTAGATTTGGCGGGGGTGGGTGGGTGGGTTTCAGGAGGGGCAACAATGTCACACACACACACAACATTGGCAGTCCAGGTGGGTTGGGGGTGGGCTGTTAGCTCAGGAGGGTCTCCCGTCTCCCTATGGCTATGGCCCTGTAAGGGTATCTTCGTGACCACGTATGCGTGGAGCGAGGAGTCTTTGCCATGCCTTTCCCCTGGGCTAAGAGGGGGTCCGGCGTGGAGTAATTGGATTGGCTGGTTTGTAATGTTTGAGGGGTTTCTGTATTCTTGTTCTGGAAAGTTCACTTGTTGCTTAGCACCTGCAATAGTTTTCCTTCTGTTAATAAAGTGGCCCAGTTAACTCCACGTCGGTGTCAGTCTTTTTTCTGCAGGGGGAATGGAGTGGCAATGCTATGCAGTATGACTAGGGAAAAGACATGGAGGCACGGTATGGTTTGCTTCTAGGTAATCTAATGTGACATGAATATATAACAATTCTTAGGAGGTTTGTTAATGGATGACAGTTGACTAGCTGTAATGGGACATAATCAAATTGGAAACTATGTCTTATGAGGAAGCTGTTGTAGAGATCATCCTGGTCTTGAAACATATGCATGAGTTTAAACACAGCTTTCAGTGATACAGAGTCCCTGTCATTGTTTGTGTAGGGTAGAACTGTGTCATAATGAATGAACACTTTGGTGGAAACTACAGTATGTAATATATATCTGTGTTTTAAATCAACAATGAAAGCAGTAATGAGGTGATGCATGGCTCTTTTGATTAACCTAGAATGTCTGTTGATGATCCTCATAGTTATATGTGCTTAAACAGTGAACTATACCACCTTTTATTGTACTATCATAGTAGACTAGCTTATATTGGAAATGAACCAGAACTAGTCATTAATCAAACACAGAAATCAAAATCAGATAGTGCTCTTTCCTTTAAGGAGTGGAGTGTGTCAGTACTGTACAGTACTTAAGTATCTGTTATATTCCTATAAAATGACAGCTGTCTTGTTTGGGATATGAGTAGTAATCAGCAGCTGATTTTCTTTATTGGAATGTGTGACATACCGTATTTTCCGGCGTATAAGATGACTGGGCGTATAAGACGACCCCCAACTTTTCAAGTTAAAATATAGAGTTTGGAATATACTTGCCGTATAAGACTACCTCTCTTCCAATGCACACCAAATAAAAATTAACCCACACTCAACCCGAAGACGCGTAGCCCTCCGAGTCGAATGGGCAGGTTCTGGTGGAGAGCCAATCCACGCTCACGTTCTCCTCCTCGAGGTACAGGAAGATGTGTGCAGCTTGCTTCCCCTTGCTTTATACTCCCCGCACAGAGCAGGGACTCGGCCGCGGCACCCCCCACCATATGCGCCGGACATATGAAGCAAGGGGAAACAAGCTGCAGTTAAGTACCTGTCCTATAAGACGACCCCCGACTTTGGCACAGATTTTTCGGGGTTAAAAAGTAGTCTAATACGCCAGAAAATACAGTATTTGTAAAATCATTTGTATAGAGAAGACAAATTTTCTCACAGTCTCTTGCTATCTTATTTGTTAATCAGCATCTAATTCTCAAGTAGCTCTTTAAACTTGGACGGCAGTGGAACACAGTCAGCAGTTGTCATGATGGGGATGGGGTGGATTTGTCAAAAGTTTCATTCTGAATCATTAAAGGTAGCTACAATACCTTAGTCTTTATTTTCATCAACAAGAATTTGGAAACAAGAAGCATCACTTCCTACTATAATATACAGGAAGAAGTGACAGTTCCATAAGACTCCAGCATTTGATGGCACTTGAGACCCATTCTTTTGTGTGCAGCCTACTACTAGTATCCTGTTGGTGTTGACCAAGCCCATTTGTATGCTGGAGTGTCAGCCTGTTGAATACAAACTATGTTCTTCACTTTTATGGCATTATTTCCATGCAGCTGTTGCTGCTATAACTCCCTCTGCTGGTTGTTCTAAGCAGATGTGATATGCATGATGTTCATGCATCCCCTCCAACTCCACAACCACCACCACCCTGGGCATGGTGCCTTTCATGCAAAATACTAAGCAAAAATGAAGTATTTTGACAGTATACCAGATATAAAAGCAACTCTCTTTCCTAGATATTTATGCATTCTTTATTTTTACAGCAGGTGGCCAAGCTGGGTCTTTGTCTTCAGTGAGGTGGGAAATATTTCAATTGATATCTTTGTTAACTCCGTCTCATGTCTAAGATTCCATTTTGCCTTCCTGGCGGTCTCAAATGCATAAGCCATGGCCTGTACATCTGGCCCAAGTGTTGAACTTTCCACTTGAATCTTGAGTTTTATTCCATCTTTACCTGATTAAGAGTTCTGAAGAAGTCTAAAGCTTGCCTTGTTTATAATTTCCAGTGATTCAATAAAGGTACTGTATTGCCTTACCAGAACCCTGTTTCCAAGACACGAGTTTTTCTTATGTAAGTAACCTGATGCTAGATACTAGCTTTTAACTCAGGGGTTCTCAACCTATGGCCAGATGCAGCCCATGATACCATTTCATGTGGCCCCACCACCACCTCTGTCACACCCAGAAGTGCCATGTGTGGTGGACAAGGCAAAATGGCTGTCCAGTTACCAAAGCTATCTGAGGGAGTGTGATCTGGCCCACAGCTTGAAAAAGTTGAGAACCCCTGTTTTATCTGTATTTCTGTTTTTCTTTATCTCTTTACTTCCAAGTAACAAATCACCTAATGCTGGTTGATTTTAAAACAACAGCAATGTTTTCTGATTTCTAGAAAACTCACTTCCATGCTCCGCAAACGTAAAAGGACAAGATTTTGTTCTGTTGTTATTTACAACTGGTACTCACTCATCCAAACCTTTGGATTCAGGCCTCATCTAGAGGTGCTCTTGTCATGTTGAAGCAATTTGTTATTCTGAAGACCTATCACTCCATAAAGTGTGATCCATCTCCTCAAGCGATATTTTGTGGTGTCAGAAAGCATTTTCATCTGTGCTTCATGGTGCTGTGAGTCCCTGACACCATGTGAAAAAACTGCTGATGTACAACATGTTGTAGACTTTTGGAAAAATAATTGGATTTAGCCTAGTAACTGCACCTCTAATCCACCCTAAATTTTTTTGTTGTTTTTTTAAAATATAATTTTATTAATTTTTATAAATGAACAGTACATAAAACAATACAAAGAAATAAAACATATACAAACATACCTAAAATACAAAGTAATCAAAACATATCACGACCTATCCTAATACATTGTTCCAACTATCTTTGTAAATTTGAATACTACTAACTCCTTCATGTTACCCCACTTCAACCGCATCCTTAATATTCTGGATAGGAAGCCACAACAAAAAGAAAACTTATAACACCCCGTGTTTATATACAATGCCCTGAGGACTCCGAGTGGCGCATTATATCATCTCCAAAAACTACTTTGATCTGGTACAGGTCTGTTTCTTTCACCTCCCATAGAAGAATGATCCAAAAATGGTTTCCATATCTTCCAAAATCTATTCTCTTTCAGATCACCCCTTTTTTTCTTTTATTTCCCATGTTAATTTGTCATTCAATGCTAAAGTCCACATTTCTTTATATCACTCTTCAATCTGTATATTTAGATCACTTTTCCAATTTCTAGCAATACATTGCCTACCCGTTGTAAGCATTATTTCTAATAATTCTCTTTCCTTTTTGCAGGCGCACCCCCCAAAGAAAGACTCAGACACCAGTATTGGATTAAAGGCATCGGGCCACTTTTATTGAATAATGCCCTAGTCCGAATTATCACTTTCAATTGGTGTATCATCCAATTGTAATTCTTTAAGGCAAGCAGGCTGCAGTAACACTGGTAAGGTTCCTCCCAAAATGCCAATGGAAATTGGCTACATGTATCTATTTGTATCAATTTGTTTGTTGACACAAACAAATTGTTGACCGGAGTCAATATACTATCTACTGACCCCACCCTATGACGTGTATCCGTTCAATATCAGGGTGATGCAGGCTGTGCAGCTCCTGCCATCAACCCTTGCATGGTTTGCCCTTGACCGGCCAATCTTATTCCCCTGTACCTATCTACGTGTTGGCCAGTCAATTGCGAACCTGCCGGATACCTATGTGTCATAAATCTGTTACCTTACCAGTGCTACCCGCCAAAAGTGACCAAAGTCAACTTACCCCTTATCTCAAACACTAGCGACAGTGTGGGATGGGCAAAAAAGCAAGAATCAGAGAGCCAATTGTAGGTTCAAGCCAAAAATTCCCACCCGGCCCCGAAGCAACCAGAAAAATCACACTGTCCACTAGGGAGGGGGTGGAGGGGAAAACTTCTCCTCTCCGTCGCTTCGACAAAATGGCAGCTGAGCTGCTGCATGGCCACCCCTTTTAAAGAGGGTGGCCACGTCCCCTAACTCACCCGGATGCCTGAGTCCGGGTGGGGAGGGCGCAAAGAGCGCGGCAGCCATTTTGGCGCTGCGCTTGCATTATTTCCACAAATAGATTCCACATTCGTTAACATGGTGGTACTCGGCCCCAGTTTAATTCTTTTACCCATTATTTCACCCATCTCTTTTTCAATTTTTCCAAAAATCCTTTACCACATTACAACTCCACCACATATGTTCATATGTCCCTAATGTTTCTTTACATCTCCAACACATTCCATCTTTTATATTATCCATTTGATGTAACCTCACTGGGGTCAAATACCATCTCCACAACATTTTGAAATTATGCTCCTTTATTCTAACAGACATAGTTCTCATTATTCTCTTTTTCCATTTATTTTTCCAAATATCTTTATCAATCTTTATTTTTAGTTCTTCTTCCCATATCATTTTTAAGTCCTCCTGCGGATCCTCCTCCTTATTCATCAATGTATATAATTTACTAACCAAGTCTTTAATATTTTTAACTCCCTTCCTGATTTTTAGAACCAGCTCCTCAAATTCCGTATTTTCTCTTTCCAGGTCAAGTTCTCTCATATATTTACTATTCCAATTATTAACCCTCATATTTTTTGTTGTTACTGCTGCTGGCATTATAGTTAGCATGTTTGTCTTGTCATTGCAAAATTCCCATATTTAGCATTCCTTGAGCTAACGTGTTTTTCATCTGCCTCACAGCGTTGAGATTTTAAAATAGTGCTGAAAGCAACATGCAGCTGTCAGGCTTTAGCTGTTATTGCTAGAGCCTAAAAAACTTTGTTTTGTGAAGTACAAAATGTCTACGAGTGTGTAGAAAAGTTTTGTGTGGTTGGAAAAAGTTATACTTGCAATATGCTGAATATTGGAGGCAGAGATAAGAAGTGGGATAATAAGGATGCTACCTAGGAAGCATCTAAAGATGGATTTGCAACTCCCCTGCCATGCAGATTTGCAAAGAAGTGCAAATAATTTCATAAGATGGTTGTGGTCAAAGTGATGCCTTGAAGGTTGTTTTTGTGGACCCCAACTCCATCAAATTCTGTTGCTCCATCATCAGCAAAATGCTTTTTGTCAGACTAGAGAGGGGGAGAAGTGGTTCACCATTTGAATAGGTCACAGGGCCATCTTGCAATAGTAAACACACTCAAAAAAAATGACCCGTGTTTTAAAACTGGGAACGGGGCATCCAATTCTTGTCATCCCATATGTAGTATTCATTACTTTTTCATGCACCCCCCTCTCCACATTTTCAGTAGTCTATGTCATCAGAGAATCCCAAGGCACAAAGTTGCCCATGAACCGAAAAAGTTTTCATAAACTAATTGAATCCTTTGGGGGAGGGGGTTCTCATTACTTTTTATATCATTTTTCTTAAACATAGAAAATCCACTATGTGGGAAGAATTTTTTCCTGAGGAAGGTAGATGACCTGTTGAAAATACCCATTCTTTCTCTGCTGTTTGCTTGGTACTTTTGATATTAAAGACATATAAACTACCATCCCAAGTGTATCTCCTTGAGTTGCCAACTCTCAGCCTTAAAAATTACTTTCTGGAATGAGATTTCATTAACCATATAGTTTACTTAGTTATTTAATTGGTAGATTACATTGAAAATAGCAGTTCTTTTACTTTCAAATACAAATGTAGATTCTGCCTGCAGTCATTTGCTTCAGGCACTTATTTTCTTTCTTTTTTCTTTTTTTTGTATTAAAATGGTAATAGAATAGGACAAGGATCAAACACAATCAAGCCACTAAAATATCTATTGTGAAACTAGATTAGATTATTTTAATATGAGGATTGTAAAACTGAGTAGACTAGAGAAGAAATTGAGCCTATGCTGGCAAAATGTGTGGGACTTACAACTTGATCCATAACCAGCTTTACTCCAAAGAAAACAGTTTACAGAGGTGGTCAATATAGAGTGGTTGGCTTTCTGTTGTGTACATTTGGTAATAATAATTTCATGTCAGAAATTATTCTGGGTTGAAAGGATTTTTGCTGGAGAATCTCCACTCAGGGGATGTCCAAAAGAGGCTCCTCCCCAAGCTCTTTTCCCACCGAAGTGGTCCCTAGTCATCTACTTGCAATTTCTTGCTTTCAATCTGCTAGGTTGGCAGGAGCTGGGACAGAGATGGGCGCTCACTCCGTCATGCAGTACCCGGGTCTCGAACTGCTGACTTGCTGACCTTCCAGCTAACAAGGAGAGCTTCTTAACCACTGAGCCACTGCAGTCCCTATCTCCTAATTAAAAGTCTCCACTTATTTGATCTTGTAAGGTATGGTTCCACTGTAGCAATTTTCCAAGATTTTGAAATTTCTTTTTCCAATAGGTTTCATAGAAGAGTCTTCAAGGTGACTCCATTAAAGATGCAGGAGGAAGGTGATGCCTTTTATGGAGTCACTTTAAAAAAATACATATTGTTGCAAGCTTTCGTAATTCAAAGATTACTTCATTAGGCAGAAAAAACTATCATGTCATTCTGTATAGGCCAGGTACAATTGTTTAGGTGTTCCATGGGGAGAGAAGCAGCAGATTACATCCATTTGTAAACAGGAAGCTCTATATTTGCATATCCCCCATTAAAGATGTACTTGAATAATATGTGTATCTCCATAGTTAGATCAAGAGTCAATATTAGAAATTATCATAAATACCTGCCAACTCTGATGGGTCTTTTCTTTTCCTTTAGGTGTTAACTCCAGCACAGATCAAGTCCATTTGTCAGGCGATGTTAGAATCTGGGAAGCAGTATGCACTGAAGAAAAGGAAGCCAGTTCCTCTCATGTACTCATACTATGGAACAGAATATCTTGGTAAGTTTAGTTTAAATCAGGGGTTCCCAACCTAAGGCCCGTGGGCCAGATCTGGCCCATGGTGCCATTTCATGTGGTCACCCACCCCTCCAATGGCTACCCCCTTTGAAGCTGTTGGGACAAAATGGCCATCCCCATTGTGCAGGGAGAGCAACCCACCAACTGACTGAGAAAGCTTGACCTGGCCCCCTGCATGAAAAGGTTGGGAACCCCTGGTTTAAAGTTTCTAGGACTGTTACCTCTGATTCATTGTCATATATTTCTTTTATTTTAATGGTTCAGGAACAAGGACTAAGACACTTAACCCGGGGTAGTCTTCAATTGAATTTACTGGGATTTACTTCAGAGCAGACATGCAGAGGATTACAATCCAGAAATATAGTAAACAGAGAAATATGATAAAAATGTGCAGTCTTTGTTTTCTCAACTCAAAAAGAATCAGGTGATCAATCTGAAAATCATTTTAGATTTGAAGTGCAATATATGATTAATCACTTAGGAAGAATTGCTATTTTTAACACTATTGCTGGCAAAAACTGCAGATGGCAAGTGCCATAACAGAACTTTATTCCTCCCCATCTTCTCTCTAGAAATGTTTCTGAACAAAGAAAATGTCCATATGTGTCCAGACATGACTTGGCATCTTTAGTATTGGAATTTGAATTACTATACAACCCAGGTTGACTCTTCCTTTTCCCCACCAACCCATTTATTTATTTCTTATGGCATAGCAGAATACAAAATCAATAAACTATATGTAAGTGCGGGCTGGGTTCTGAAGAGGCAGGGGAACTAGAGACCACATTGCCAACATACGTTGGATCATGGAGAAAACAATGGAATATCAGAAACACGTCTACTTGACTACACCAAGGCCTTTGACTGTGTGGACCACAACAAAATGTGTCAAGTAATTAAAGAGATGGGAATAGAACACCTTATATGCCTCATGAGAAATCTGTACAGTACATGAGTCAAGAAACAACAGTTAGGACAAAATATGGAATGACAGAGTGGTTTGGAATAGGAAAAGGAGTAAGACAAGGCTGCATTTTGTCACCCTGCTTATTCAACTTATACACAGAGCACATAATGCACAATGCAGAGTTGGACGAATCACAAGTTGGGATCAAAATTGCTGGGTGAAACATCAACAACTTGAGATACGCAGATGACACTACCCTAATGGCAAAAAGTGAGGAAGACCTAAAGAAGCTGCTGCTTAGGTTGAAAAAAGAGAGTTCAAAAGCTGGCTTGAGACTCAAAATCAAGAAAACCAAGATAATGGCAACAGGCCCTATCAGTCCGTGGAAAATAGATGGGGAAGAAGTAGAAGCAGTGACAGATTTTACTTTCTTAGGATCAAAGATCACTGCAGATGGTGACTGTAGCCATGAAATAAAAAGGCAACTGATTCTTGGTGGACAAGCTATAAGAAACCTGGGGAACATAGTCAAAATTAGAGACATCACCTTGCAAACAAAAATTTGCATAGTCAAAGCAATGGTATTCCCGGTGGTAATGTATGGTTGTGAGAGCTGGACCATTAGGAAAGCTGGGCACAGAAGAATAGATACCTTTGAAATGTGGTGTTGTAGGAGAGTTTTGAGAGTCCCCTGGTCAATGAGGAATACAAATAGGTCGATCCTAGAAAAAAATCAACCCTGACTACTCCTTAGAAGGTCAAATAGTAAAGATGAAGCTAAAGTACTTGGACATCAAATGAGAAGAGAGGATTCACTTGAGAAAGCCTTGATGCTGAGAAAGGTGGAGGGCAAAAGAAGAAGGGGCGGCCAAAAATGAGATGGCTAGATGGTATTATAGATGCAATGGGCACAGAGCTGGGCGAGCTGAAGAGGATGGTGGAAGACAGAGGTGCCTGGCGGGCAATGGTGCATGGGGTTGCAAAGGGTTGGAATCGACTGCGACTGAACAACATATATATACTATAGCCTCCTGGTGGTGCATCCCAGGCATCCTGACTTGTCATGACTAAACAGTCTGCACATTTCTGCTACCAGACGTCATAAGGATTTCTCAGAAAGAAGAAACATGGATACTGAAACTAAAACCAATGCCTACAAATTCATGACTTGGCTTTATGTTGAGCAATTAACTGCAGGAATAACCTGGAAGATGCATAATGAGGTCACCCCAAGTCTTGAGTCATCCACCTTTTTGCGAGACTACAGAATAAGAAAATTAATTGGCATTTAGAAAAATTCATTTGTCACTGTGTGCCTGGCAAAGGGTTGACATGAGGAATTTATGTTACAAAAGTCACATATTGACTATTTTGAAGAAGTTCAGTTGTATTAGTTAAGAACTCTGGATGACCTTTTTTAAAAATGTCTTTCAAACGTAAGGATTGCTGTCATCCATTAATCACATGACTTAGGATGTGAGCAACTAGACTGACTTCTTAACTTGCAATAATTTTAGTTGAAATGTATGCCAATGGACAAATGCTGGCAAACATTTTCAGTTGGATTCCAGTCAAAGCATCTTCAATGAAGGATTAGAGATGTCTTCTGCTTGTAACACCATCCTGAATAACTCCTCCATCTCACAGGAGAAAATCTTCCAAGAGGGTACTTGCTTATTATTAACTAAGAAAGACATCTTTAAATGGGTAACAGATCTATTTACAATACAGAACCAGAAAGACGTGACAAAACAACAATTCTAGTCCCCTGCTATAAGGCAGAATCACCTGTTCCCCTGCAACCAACCTTTGCTGGCCACACTGCAGTAAATACCATCAGAAAACAAAGCACCACCAAAAAAAAGTGAAAAGTGTTTATGGCCTGTTTTGGTGATTATAAAATAATGTTTTTATATTGCAGGGAAGTTAATCTACTTGTAGACCAGGGGTTCCCAAACCTTTTGAGCTGCAGGCCTATCATGTGGTTCCACCCATCATAAATGCTGCAGTAAAACGTGCCTGCAGCTGTTGTAAACACAGCATTTATGGCAGGTGCGGGAGCATTTATGCAGGCATATTTTATGGCAGTCGTAAACGCTTCTGCTTCTGGTAGTGGTGAGGGCAGTGGTGGGCCACATGAAATGGTGCTACAGGCCGGGTCTGGTCCACAGACCATAGTTTGGCCACCCCTGTTGTAGACCTTCATCCTTCCACCTAAATTAAAACCTCATGAAAATTTGGTACAGTGCTATTTAAATATAATTATTTCTGTTCTTCCCAGGTGCTGCTCATGGACTTTCATCCATTCTACAGATGCTGCTCTCTTATTATGAATATCTCTCACCTGCTGATCAGGAACTAGTATGGCAGAGTGTTGACTTCCTCATGGATCAGGAGCAGAATTACAACTGGGCTCCAGAACTAGGAGAGATGATTGAGCGGGAGAATGAACTGGTTCACTGGTGTCATGGAGCTCCAGGTTCATCTCATGCAGATGCTGTGAAGTAGAGCCAGAAATTAGTCATTAAAGTATATACATATACAATAACACCATAGCACATAGACTATTTTGCTGAGAAAACAGGCCAGGTTTTATCAGTTCTTACTTCAGACATCAGGCTGCCACATTTTTGTATTGCTAGTGGAATCTCTGAAATAACAGGCAGTGGGTTCTTTGATGCAACAAGGGTTAAAAACTGGTCTTTATGGCCTGTTTATGTGATTATAAAAGAATGTAATTATCTTACAAGGTCTAAATGCACTTGTTAGTCCCAATTTACAGTAGACCCATTAAATAAGAAGTGGGAAACATGCAGCATCCTGCAACATTTTAAAATTTATAATTGGAAGCTTAACTCTGTAGCTTGGCGGGAGGAAGCTGCGATTACAGTCATCTTTAGTTCAACAGATTGCAAGGTTTTGGACTGAATGGAATTTAGTAAGGAAGAGCTGGGATGTTTGTATGCTTGGCAGAATGCACAGTTGCTGTGGTGCACAGTGATGAACTGGTAAATGTTTTGCTTTGAATAAGATTTGAACAATCTTGTTCAAATTTAGCAACCAGCTAAGCTGTACTTTGCATCCACGATATATAGGGAGAATTATGTGATCTTAAGTTGGAGTTGTTCCATGCTTTATTTGAAGGTATTTATAACAGCATGTCTTTGTTTTTTCTCCAGGCATCGCATACTTGTTTGCAAAGGCATACCTGGTTTCCAAAAAGCCACAGTATCTAGATAGTTGTATCCGTTGCGGAGAGCTAACCTGGGAGAAGGGACTACTGAAGAAAGGGCCTGGAATATGCCATGGTGTGGCTGGCAGCGCTTATGTGTTCCTTCTCCTCTACAGGCTAACAGGAAATTCTAAATACATATACAGAGCACAAAGGTTAGTATTGATGGAAGTGTAGACAACAGGCTGGTAATAATACATGTAGAGAACACGTTGCAAGAAAGTTCAGACCTGCAATACATGTATGGAACGTAAAGCTTAGGACTAGTAGACTTCAACAGAAACATTCAATTTTACAAAGGCACAGAACATTAATATATTAATTGTTTTGTGTACTCACTCGGTGTAGATTGCATTAATACTTATTGTTCCCTTCCAAATGCAAACTAATAACTTCAAGGAAGAATAATTTTGTCGGATTAGGAACAGGAGAGGATGAAGTTGTTCTTCACCTACTATGACCCTAATTCTGCTTCCTCAACCATGGCAGCTATTCTTCCTTAGAACCAACCAAAAAGCTATGCACCTTAAACATAAGAATATGTATTAAATGTGAGATGATTTTTGATCTCAATTCTCCTGCAATATGAGATGTAACAGGAGTAGTGTTACATTTCTTAGCTTCTTTGGATAGCATAAATAAAATAAAGACAAAGAAAAATAAGAAGAAAATAAAGTAGGACTAATAATTTTAACACTTTAAAGACTAACAGTTTAATTTCAGTGTGAGCTTTCATGGATCAAAATCCACCTTCTTTGTCTTCTTAATAATTACAAAAGCAGAACATAAGCCCTGTAATAGTCACTATAAGATGAAGGCACATAACAAGGGTACTTAGAATTTGTCCATGTTTGTGTTTTGAATTCTGGGAAGTGTTATTAAAATTAAAAAAAAACACACACACACATGTTCCCGCCTCTGCCTTGGATTATTTACTGGAGATGTCTAGGACACTCCCCTGAACTACAGCATGGTATTCTAGATCAGTGTGTTTGGGTCTCCGGCTACCAGGCCAGAGTTTGGAAGTTCAATTCCTCACTGTGAAGCTTTGTTCTCTATGGTTAGTAGGTAATGAAAACCTCAGGCCATAGATAATAACATCAAAAGGAACAGCAACTGTCTCAACGATAAAGTGTAAGCTCTGTGACACAGCAGTTAAACTGCAGTACTACAGCCAAAATTCTGCCCACAATCCGAATTTGATCCCAATGGACTCAAGGCTGACTCAGCTTTCCGTCTTTACAGGGTTGGTAAAATGAGTACCTAGCATGTTGGGAGCAAAACGTTAATACCTTGTGAACCAGCCAGAGTGTTCTAAATGCTATGGGGTGGTATATACGTGTAATTGCTATTGATAATCCTCACAAAGATAGTCCAGAAGCCATCGAAAATGCCATTCCACAAGAGGCTATGACATATATGATTATCAGACAGTCCATAGCACTCTAGCTAGTTCATTATCCAGCTGTCTGGTTTTGTACTAACACATAACTGTTTCACCTTTGGCAATGGCATATATTTCCAGATCAATGTCACAGTCTGAAAATATATTAAAAGAAAATTGACAGCCCCAAACTGGTACCCAGGACAGCCTGCTACAAGGCAGATTCAATAGAGAGAATAAAAACACCATTAGTAGTCCCTTACAGCTCCCAACTGAGGTCTCTGGAAATATATAATTCATAGCAATAGCAATTACACTTACATACTGCCCCATAGCACTTAGTGCTCTCTCTGGGCGGATCACAAGTTAATTAGCATTTTGCCCCAAACATTCAGGGTACTCCTGACTTGCAATTCACTCATACCTGTCAACCCGCGGCTCCGGAAAAACGGGACCTGCGCACATTGCTTGTGTGCAGGTCGCTTTCCACGCATGCGTGGAAGGGCTTTACCTCTTCCACACATGCGTGAAAGTGCTACGCCGCTTGCGCAGCCCGCATGCGCGGAAAAGCATTTTTCCCCGCTGCCAAATTACGGGGGTTTGGCAGCGCGGGGCGGGATATGACATCAATGGACGTCAAATTACGGGGTTTTCCCGGCCAAATAGGGAAGGTTGACAGGTATGAATTCACTCTGGACAATAATGCTTTTCTCTCCCAGGCTTTGAGTGGCTGGCCCATAATTGTCTGCAGGCAGCCACCCAGTTTTAAACAACTACTAACACACAACAGGCAAAACAACATAGGAATGGAGCCAGGAACAAGAATCTGTTGCAAACTTAGCTGTCACTTGTGATATGTGCATCAGGCAGCATAAAGAGTTCCAGAAATGTCAGTCACTCATCACAGTTGAATTTAAATGTTCTTCTTCTAATTTATATCGTCTGCCAGCAGTGCCTTTCTGATTTCTACATAGGACAGATGGGACAATCTCTTTGCAAAGGAATAAATAGATACAAATCTGACATCAGGAATGGCAACACAGAAAAACCAGTACCAGAACACTTTAACCTCTCAGTATACTCTATTATGGGGCTCAAGGTGGCTTACTCTAAGGTAAAAGTAAAGGTTTCCTTTGCTCAAAAGCCAGTCGTCTCCAACTCTAGGGTGCAGTGCTCATCTCTGTTTCAAAACCAAAGAGCCAGTGCTGTCTGCTGCTGCAGACGTTTCCATGGTCATGTGGCAGGCATGACTAGACACCGGAGTGCATGGAACGCTGTTACCTTCCCACCAAAGTGGTCCCTATTTATCTACTTGAAATGTCTTGCTTTCGAACTGCTAGGTTGGCAGGAGCTAGGACAAAGACGGGAGCTCGTTCCATCCTGCAATACTTGGGAATCTTTCGCCTCCCAGTCAGTGTCTTAGAGGAATGGCAAATGGAAGGGATATTGTGGAAATTAGTTACATAAGCAAGTTTCAGTCCAACTCTAAGGGTATCAATAGTGATCAAGGCTCCTTAGCACACTATATATATTAGTGTGTACTTTGCTTCTGCTAATATGAGTATAAAGTAGTTTTCTCACTTGGTAGACTCTGACTTCTGTTCCATAAACAAATCAAGCATTCTTTCTTTTTTATTTATTTATTTAATGAATTTGTATCCTGCCCTCCTGATGGTGAACACCACTCAGGGCAACTAATAACATACATAAAGAGTACAATACAATAGCAAATAAAACAACAACGGCTAAAAAAGATACCTAACCCCCAACCCACTAAAAACAGAATTAAAACACATAAAACTAATCATTTTATCATTAAAAAACACCCTCACCCTCCACCCACAATAAAATAGCAAAAAACAGAAAGAACAAAGAAAGCAGAGATAAGCAGGATCCCTCAACAAGCTAAATGAGCCAACGGGCTTGTACAGTAGAGTCACACATGCCCCAAACCCGCTGGCATAGCCAGGTTTTCAGCATTTTTTTTTGAAGGAGAAGATCTGACTGGAGACGCAGTTCTGGTGGTAGGAGATTCCACAGGGCTGGGGCAGCCACGGAGAAGGCTCTCTTCCTGGTCCCACTGTGCCCCTCATGTCTGCCCTGGTACGACGGGCTGAAAACCTTGGGGTGATGCGATCTCTTATGTACCCTGGACCAATGCTATGGAGGGCTTTAAAGGTCAAATATGGGATAACCATATCTGCCCAATTTTAGCAGACAGCTGCATCATTAAAAAGTTGAGGATTTGTTCCTCTTCTATTACAGTTGAATTCAAAGGGAGGGGTTTTTTTGTGCTGCCGGCTGGATAGAATTCATACATACTGCTGTTGTTTTCATTCAAAGCAGCTCCCCCCCCCCCCCCGTGCTGCTAGAGGGGTTCTACTTTTTCATGATGGTATGTTCCAATAGATTTTTTGCATGCAGATGTGTTGGATGTGCTATGGAGAGAGGGGAGGAGTATGTCTGTAGTGACATTAGCTCTTAGCCATGATGTTCAGGATTGTGGTAACACAAGTTTTGCCAATCTTATAGGTGTGTGAGCATTTTGGAAACAGAAATGGGCACAGATGAAATCACTTAATGATGTGATGCAGAGATTCAACGGGGCAGAGGATAGTACAAATGTAGTAGGAGACAGTCTGCAGTGGCTTAGTGATTAAGAGCTGGACTTGATTACTGTGAGGTTGGCAGGTCAGCAGTTCGAGACCCGAGTGCTGCACGATAGAGTGAGTTCCCATCTCTGTCCTAGCTTCTGCCAACTTAGCAGTTCAAAAGCAAGAAGTTGCAAGTAGATAAATAGGTATCACTTTGGTGGGAAGGTAAACAGCGTTCATGTGCACTCCAGTATTTAGTCATGCCTGCCACATGTCCACAGAAACATCTGCAGACACAGACAACACTGACTCTATGGCTATAAGCAGAGATGAACACTGAACCCTAGTGTCAGATATGACTGGCTTTCAAGCAAGGGCTACCATTACCTAGTAGGGTGTAAGTGAGTCTACTAAAAAAAGAGAAAATACTGTTTTGCTGTGTGCTGTTGTGAACTATGATGTTTCAAAACTAACTTGATAGAACAGCTAGACAATAAATTTCATGGGGTTTGGTCAAGGGGCGCGGCAGCCATGTCCTCCACAGCATAATTTCATACTTTTAATATGCTCTGTTTAGTTTATCTTTTATTATTTGTACTAGGGTTTTTTCTGTTTGTTGGCTTCCTTCCAATCTCTTTGAGTTCTATATATTAATATGATATTTTCACTTAGAAAAATTCATCCCTTGCTGAATTCATGTCTCAGTTATTGATTGGAATTTCAGGGCCACCTGGCCGGGGATACGTCACCGCCTACCCAAACTTCCGAACTCTGGCTAGCTTTTCTTCTCTTGCTGTTTTTTGTTATTTTGTATTAATTTTGTAAGCTGCCCTGAGTCGCCACGATGTGGTGAGTGGGCGGCTATATAAATTTGATTAATAAATAAATAAAAATTGCTTTTTTTGTCTCTCTACTTAATTTTTTAGGTTTGCAGAGTTCTTGTTTACAGAAGAATTTAAGGCTGGTTCTCGAGCACTGGAAAACATCTACAGTCTGTTTGAAGGCTTTTCAGGAACAGTGTGTTTCCTTGTTGACTTGCTGCAACCCAATCAGGCCGAGTTCCCTCTCTTCAGTGTCTTTGTGTAGTAAAATGGAGGCTGTGCCAGGGCTGTGGCACGATAGCCATTCAGAGGCACCCTTTCAGTTCACTATAAAGGAAGGCTACTTTAAAATAATGTGACGATTGCAGCATTGTTGTTTGTGGGAGAGCCTTAATGTTGTGGGGAGGCAGGGTGGGGTGGAGAAAAATAGGTGTAAACTCTATATACACACATTTATATGCTGGGGTTTGGAAAAGGGGACATATGGTATCCGATAATAGGTTGCAGTTTTTAAACAGAGGAAAGAAAAGTGTGTTCTTCCAAAACTTAAAGGGAAAAGTAATTTAGCTGAACCAAGGACATATAAACTTGTGTAAAATATACAATTATTGTCTTGTAACAATAGCATTTTTGTCTTTAAAAGAGTGAATTCACTAAAGGGACAAAAGTAGACATTTGCATTTTAGAAATTGCAGGTAGGAAACAAAATGTTAACTTTGGTCATTATTAAAAGATACATACAAAGTCAAGCACTCTGATAAATCAGTTTGAGAGGACAGATAATCCAAGTAAGGAATGAAACATTTGTGATACATATGATTTGTCCACAAATTTCAGTTAACTTAAAATGGTGTTACACCACAAGTAAGCAAATTTCTGGCTCTCTGGATGCTTTGGACTACACTTCACATTGTTCCATAGCACTGGCTATGTTGAGTGGACATAACAGGAAATATAAACCGTAGTATCCGGAAGACCAAATGCTCCTCAGTTTTGTACTATTTATATTATGGATTTTGGAAACAATCCCTTATTAGAAGTATCTGAACTTTACAATTTTCATTGTCATATATGCACACCATTAGAATTTGCAAAATTAAAACCAGCATTTAGCATCATGGATGCCAATATGTGAAATAAATCTTTAGAAAGTTGTAAACCATTTCTGTGAAACAAAATCTCCTGCCCTCATTTTTCTGCAGATTTCCATTGTTGGGTTAGCAGATGCTACATTATGTGCAAGTTATTTTTTTTAAAAAAGAATTAGGCAAAGTTCTAGCAGCAAGAAACTATCAAGCAAACAATAAAGTCATCATTTTGAATTACTTACACAATCATAAGAACAGCCTTGCTGGAACAGGCCACAGCCCATCCAGTCCAGCATTCTGTCTCACACAGTGGCTCACCATTTGCTTCAGGGTATTCCCAAGCAGATGCCTTCACCTGCTTAGGATTCCCTGGAAATGGCATTGAGAGATATCCTGCCTATCTCTCCAACCCAGAGGTTGTCCTTAGGTATCCATAATTATAGCCATTGATACCCTTGTCCTCCATGAATTTGTCTAATCCTTTCTTAAAGCTGTCAAGACTAACAGCTGTCACCCCTTCTTCTGGCAGGGAGTTCCATGGACCAGTGATCCTCTGGGTGAAAAAGTACTTTCTCTTATTTGTTTGAGACCTTGTATCCAAAAGTTTCATGGAGTGCCCCCTAGTTCTAGTGTTGTACAATAAGGAAAACAGTTTTTCCTTATCTACTTTGTCCACACCATGAATGATTTTATAAACTTCAATCAGGTCACCTCTTAGACGCTGTCATTCAAGAGTGAAGGGGCCCAACCGTTGCAGCCTCAGATGGTAAGGAAGGTGTTCCAGTCCCCTAATCATTTTGGTTGCCCTCCTCTGCACTTTTTCTGTCAAAGAACAAAACACAAGAATAACATGGAATAACTAGAGCACTAAGAAAAAATAGATAATCATATTTCTTACATTACATAAAATAATATAGAAGCATATATGCAACAGTGATATAAAGCTAATAATATTAACCTATAATATTTATGCCAGCCTATTTAAATCATACCAGAAATGTATGCTGTTTGCCATTGAGGAGTTATCACTAAGTCAAAACTGAAAGACATTATAAATAAGCACTGCTGTATATAGATAGATAAGCCATTTTCAAAGTTGAAGAGCAGTGTGGAGAGAATGCTGCAAATCAACACCTCAGCTGGTTTGTGTGCATCTGTCCCATCTGCACATATTGACTACATTCACATACAGAATGTTAATAAGGGGTGGCATAGTTTGTTGGTATCTGGTTTGTTATGATGCATGGGCTCTGCTAGCAAGTTGTTGCTGATTAATCAGGCAGAAACATTGTCTTAAACCCTTGGGCTTTATGAGCTCGGTAACAGATGTCTATAAACCATGGGAACAGGGCATTCTGTAAGCCTAAATGCATAATCCCTTGCAATATATACATTTAAGTCTGTACAAGCCTGACTATTCAAACGTTCAGTGTTACTTACCTTCAAGTTGGTGTTTAGAATTGCAGCCTGAATTAAGATGTACAGCAGCATGCCTAAAAAAATTAGGATTTTGTACTTTCTTGACCCAATTACTTTATTTTCTTTAAAAATGCATTGCTTGAAACACTGGGAAATATTGGAGGGAAATCTCCTAAATCTTAGTCCATCACTATCCACTACACCACACTTTATCTTCTTCTGCCATATTGGAATCTGAATATAGGCGATCCTCATGGCAATCAGCCATGAAGACTGTCCTGAGAATATAATGCAGTGGCTTTTCATCTGCCTTCTGTGTCGCAGCATTATTTTATTACTATTTATTAAACTTATTTATTAAGCATGACACCCTTACCAATGGTCCAGTTCAGCTAGTCACTTTCTGGTCTTGAGCCCTTTTGGCACGCAAAGTCCTCATCAGCCCCAGGCCAGTATTGATGAAGATTCTGCCCTCCATCAAGATGGATTCAAGTGGGATTTAATCCCCTTGGGGACCATCACCCTTCCCTGTGGACTTCGCCAGCCAAGGCCGTCAGTCCTCAGGGTTGTCAGGCTAGTTAACTGCTGCCTGACATTGAGTCACTGGCAGTATGGTCTACTCTATTACCCGGAGGCTTAGGCCTTATACTTTGTGTAAAGACATGATCATATATGTAACTTATTTATTTATTTATTTTATCTATTTATAACTTATACTGTATTGGTCTATGACTTTAATAAAGGTTTGACTGATTACTCTATTACCATAGCAGGATAACCTGGCCAGACTCTTGTCACCACAGTAGATATCTCCAATGTAGTTAAAATATAAGTGCTGAGTACTGTCAAGACAATTTTTTCAGGGTCTTTTGGGTAGTGAGAGCTCAGAAGTGGTTTTACTATTTTCTTCTTCTGGGGCCACGCACGGGCTGTGCAGCTTGCCCATTGCCTCACAGGCTATTCTCGAAGGATTCAAGACAATAAATTTAAAACATAAACTATATAATGTAATCTTGTAAATGTTTACTCAGAAGCAATTTTCACTGAGTTCAGCAAACTATTCCATAGTAAATGTGCATAGGATTGTAGCCTTACAATTCAATTTTTATCCAGATGTAAATTGTGCTAGCATCAGTACTTTTAGGATTCTAGCTTTTGAAAATAGAAGGAAAAAAACCTAACTCTATAGGAAGAAAATATCTACAGTGCAAAGCCATAAGCCAACAACACTCAGGGCACTGGAAATAACACAGCATTTTAGGGATGCATCTATATCTATTCCAACACAGCAGCATAGATTTTGCTCCATTACATGACTCTTTATAATGGGTTCGCAACCTATGGCCCACGAGCTGGCCCTAGCCCGCAGCACCATTTCATGTAGCCCACAGCAACACTGGAAGCAGACATTTTACAACAGCCGTAAATGTGCCCACGGCTGTCGTAAGTGCAGACATGTTTTATGGCAGTGTTTACAGCAGGGGGAACCACCAGTCCAGCCTGCTCAGCAGCCCGAGGGGACGTGGTCCAGCCCATGACTTGGAAATATTGAAAACCCCTGATTTATATCATTATTATTGCATGTAAAAGTTAAGTTGCAGACTTTCTTAACAATTTATACACTGAGGAAGCTCAGAAGTTAAGGCATCTGGCTGTGGACCCAGAAGTTGGGAGTTCAATTCCCCACTGTGCCTCCGTGACAAGGGTTAGATTCAATGATCCATAAGGTCCTTTCCAGCTCTGTAGTTCTAAGATTAATATTATAACCTCCAAAATTTGTTCATTTTTCTTAACTAGTTTAACGGGGCAAGAAAGAATTGATTTGCAGTGAATATTACTAATCATGCACTTAGCTGTAGCTAAGGCATATGAAGACAGATATTATTACGTCTCTAATTGAAATGTGTATACTTTTGTATGCTAGCTCTTTGTGCATGTTCTTTATTTTTTCATATTTTAAAAATAGATATGTTTATAGGTACAGCTCTTTAGATTTTAAAAATATAGAAATCCTATTTCTATGTTTATGTGCTAACTGGGACAGAACATAGCTATCAATTTAGAATCAACCATAGCAATGTAATATAGGAGATGATGAACTGAATTAAAATGTATTTTGCAAATCTAAGTGCTGCTTACTAGATCAGAAATATTTTATAATGCAGTAGTATTCTTAAATAGTATTATATAATGATGAACCAAAAATATGTTCTATATTTTGATTATATAATACACGCATTGAAGAAGATCTTCTTAAATCTTTATCTTGTAGAAGAAAATAAATCTCAAGCATTAAGTTTTTTGTTTAATCTTCATTGCCATGTCTAATGGAGATTGGGACACAAAAATCTTAGAGCTAGTTTTGGCAGGATTGACTCACAACAAAAACATTTAGGTCTAAATCCAGTTCTTAGTCCCAACTAGAGTAGATCCGTTAAATCAAAAGGAAGTTGGGAAATAAAAACCTGTGTAAGTTTAACTGATCCAATATGTCTCTGCTGTTTTAGGCTACATTAAAATTTAATAATAAATGGTCATGTGCTAGAACCACCTACTTGGATTTAACCACACATTTGAATACCCTAATCCAGCATTATGAAGAATCAAAATCACATGTAATACAAGAATCATATCTTGAATCATTACTCCACTACCACCATAGTCTCCAGTGTCATTCAAAATTTTGCCACTAAAAAGAACAAATGTAGGATCATACTCAAGTTCTCACTGGAGACCATGGGATGTTGTGTTATCAAATTCCATCAATGGCAAAAGCTGTAGTTTAATGAGAGTTAATGTAACAATGTTTAAAGTAATTTATATGTGAAAGGCAGCAAAGTGGAGGAAGAAATATTTGTATCACTGTTGGGTACCATTGCTGACAATCTGTTAATTAATTTTACCATACGCTGACTGGGAGGCGGAAGGTCAGCAGTTCAATTCCCAAGTACTGCAGGGCAGAATGAGCTCCCGTCTTTGTCCCAGCTCCTGCCAACCTAGCAGTTCGAAAGCAAGACATTGCAAGTGGATAAATAGGGACCACTTCGATGGGAAGGTAACAGCGTTCCATGTGGCCAAGTGTCTAGTCATGCCTGCCACAGGACCACTGAAACGTCTGCAGAAGCAGACAGCACTGGATCTTCGGCTTTGAAACAGAGATGAGCACTGAACCTAGAGTTGGATATGACTGGCTTTCGAGCAAGGGAAACCTTTACTTAGCCATATCATTAGTAATAAGAAATGTCTGTATCCTCAGCTTTATTACCTGGTCACTGCCATTAAACAGTATAATCTCTTCAAAGACAAGATGTATTTATTCTTGTAGAATTGCACTTTAAGTTTAAACAAAAAATCTTGCTGCTGTAATGTTTTAAAGACTGATATTTCAAAATGTGTTTATTGTACTAGTTTTGTACAGTGGACTAAATAGAGGTTTCTTTTTAGCTTTTTAAAGGAGTGGTCAAAATATTGGTTTAGCAATGACTGAAGAATTCTCCATCTATCCATGCTGTTTATACTATAAAACCTGTGTGATCTTTTGCCTTAATTTAAATAAAGCTTAACTATACATTCTTTGGCTGTTTTGTACTTACTAATCATACTATTTGGTGGTTTCGTGCCACCCACTACCTCAGTTCCTTAAGTCTTGGTGAAGATAGAAAAACACTGGTGCCCAGATGTTTTGTTATACAGATAGTGATGGACCTAGATACAGCCAGTGGTGGGATACAGCAGGTTCGCACCAGTTCACCAGAACCGGTAGCAGAAATTCTGGTTGGCCCTGCCCACCCAAGTTTTGAAATAAAGTAGTCCTAATTCGGGTGTAATGCAGGGCTTTCCCCCTGCCATGCCCACCATACCACGCCCACAGATCGTAATACTTACCTTCACTACCTTTCTTTTCATCCACATCACCTCAGAAATATCATACCTTTTAGTTTACTGACAAGAGTTAAGAAAAATTCTTTTTTTGTGCAGGATTTTCATAGTTCCACTTTAATGGTAAGACGAGATTTGGAACAGAGGGGATACCCAGAAGAAATTCTGCAACGCTCTTTAGAAGAGGTCGTGTCCATACCAAGATCACAACTGATTTCGCCAAAAACTCACCATCGTGACAACTCAAGTCTACATTGGACACTGGAGTATTCACCCCTTGCTCCGGACATCAAAAAAATTGTGTTGAAACACTGGAACCTTTTGGAGGATGTTCCAGGTTGCAGTAAGAAACCCCTTGTGGGCTTTAGAAATACGAAGGCTTTGAGGAATATTCTTACACAAACAGACTTTGAACCCACTCCACGTTATAATGATATGGTCATTCGAGAACATTTTAAGTGCATCAGCTGTTCCACTTGCCATTTCGCTATTGAAACTAGAGTAGTTGAGTCTCCTGAAAATAAGTTCAGTCTCCACTTAAAAGGGTTCTATAACTGTAACTCATGGAATGTGATCTACATGATCACATGCCCATGTGGGAAAAATTACATTGGTCAAACATTGAGACTGTTGAAAATGTACATATCTGAATATAGACCAAGGATCAATCTCCAGACACTTAATGCCCCGCTAGTTTCACATTACCAACTTTATAATTACACAGAGGATTAGATACGATTTTTAGCAGACCTTTAGTGTGAGGGACCAAAGACAATGAAACGGCCGAAAGGTTGGCTTAACACAGGTTTATTGCATGATGATCCGGAGGAACATGTGGTAATGGCGGATGGATAGCTCAATATATACGGTTGGCTATACATTTGAATGTGGCTCGTTGACAGTCTATTGGTTGCTGCCTACGTGACGTCATAGAAGGTCACGCCCTTCTTGTCCAGGTGAGGAGGTGGCGGGAATCTTCCCGCGCTGCTGATCAAGGGTGGATCTGGGCCATGAGAGCTGGACGCTCGCTATTGCCATCTAGTGGTCACTAGCTCGCGTCCTCTTATAAGGGTTACAGTGATGCAGCTGGAGGTTATAATGTTGCACACAGAAAGGTTACATTGTTTCCACATGGCTAGGTACATTGTTAAAGGCACAGCTTTACAGAACACAACATCCCTCCCCCCTAGGATGAGACGAAGTCTCTCAACCAAGATGGCTTGTTGCAAGTACGTTTGGGCCGTGATGTGGGCTGAACTGCCCCGGGGGCGCTACCGCTTCTTTGTTCCCTGGTCCCTTGTCCTGTAACGGGTGAGGGAGACTTGTTAGCGGCTTGCCGTGGCTTGGCGGCTTTAGGGGAAGGGAAAAACTCCATTGTGGGCAGACCGGGGGCGCTTGGGGCTAACGAAAAACCCCTCTTCTCGCTTGGACGGGTGGGGGACCACTCCGAAAAACTCCCCCGGTTCTGAAAATCAAATCCTAACTCAGTTGGGGTATCCGTATTTGTGGGGGAATTCCGCGAGGTATGTATGAGGTCGGGTTCCTCCTCCGCCGAAAGATCCCGCAGGATATCTATGAGGACAGATTCCCTTTCCTCCCCCCTTGGTGGGGACCCGCGGCCCCCTTCTCCTCCCCCTTGGGCTAAACGGGTGGGGGAGAACCCTAACGCTGAGTTTTGTTCCTTTCGGTCCGTGCCCTGCTCATCGGGGACCCTGCGCCGGAGCTGGTCCATGTGCCGCCTCCACTTTAGGCCTGCGCTGGTCTCCACGCGGTACGAAACGGGGCCGGTTTGCTCCACGACAACGCCCGGTACCCAGGCTGGGCCCGCGCTGGCGTAGTTCCTGCAATGCACAGGGGCGCCTACGCTAAAACTCTTTGTGGCCTCTAGCCCGATGTTCCTCCCCTTGTCTTCTACTCTCGTGGGGTCTAGCCTAGTGAGGATGGTGGTCAGTTTCCTGCGCATTAAGAGCTCCGCGGGGGAGTATCCTGACGCCAACGGGGTCATCCTGTATCCTAGCAGAAACTGACACACTTGCAGGTTGAGGTCCCCGGGGCCCATGCGCCGCAGCGCGTCCTTCGTGGTGCGGACGAGACGCTCCACTTGGCCATTGGTGGCCGGATGGAAAGGGGCGGAGGTGATGTGCCGGATGGCGTTAATCTCTGTGAATGCCCTGTACTCAGCGGACGTGAAGCAACTAGCGTTATCGCTAATTAGGGTGTCGGGTATGCCGAACGTGGAAAAAATTCTCCGCAAATGCTTTATTGTCGCGGCCGAGGAGGTACTCGTGACTGGGATGACCTCCAACCACTTGGAGAAAGCATCCACAACAAGGAGAAACAGAGTTCCTCGGAACGGGCCCGCGAAATCTATGTGTATCCGGGACCACGGCCCCTTAGCCGCGTCCCACTCCCTGTGGGGAAGGCGGGCCTCCTCTGGTCTGGAGCATTGGCAACTCTCACAAGTGCCGACCATGTGCTCGATGTCGGCGTCTAACTGGGGCCACCAGAAATAGCTCCGGGCCAGGGCCTTGGAGCGTACAATCCCGGGGTGGCTGACGTGCAGCAGTTTGAGCACCCGCGGTCGTAGGGACGTAGGGATCACTACCCGCTGGCCCCACAGAAGGCACCCCCTCTCCAGGGACAACTCTAGCTTTTTCCGAAAAAATGGGTCGAATTCCGCTGCCGGAGAAGACGCAGGCCACCCTTTCTGCACCCAGGAGCTAACCTTCGCCAAGGTATTGTCCTTGCCGGTCGCTTTGGCGATGTCGGCGGGCAATATTGGGGATGAATCTAGGACCTCTATCATCAGTACCTGGTGGTCTGGCTCCTCCCCGCCCACGTGGCTGCTATCCTGGGGAAGGGGGGATCTTGACAGGGCGTCCGCATGGCTGATTTCCCTCCCGGGCCTGTACACCAACGCGTGCTGATACGCGTTGAGGAAAATGGCCCACCTAAGCATCCTCGGGGACAGGATCTGTGGCGTGGGCTTATCTGCGGTAAAAATGGCTAGCAGGGGTTTGTGGTCAGTCACGATCGTGAAAGGGCGGCCATACAGAAAATCGTGAAATTTTTTCGTCCCCACAATTATCGCTAGCGCTTCCCTGTCTGTCTGTGCGTAATTTCTCTCCGCTTGGGACAGGGACCTGGAGTAGAATGCTATTGGGGCCTCCCTTCCGTTTTCCAGCATGTGGCACAGCACCGCCCCCACCCCCACCGGGGATGCATCGCAGATCAGGACCACCGGGTGCTTGGGGTTGAAGTGGGTCAGTATGGCATCAGACGCCAGGAGATGTTTTAGTTCACTAAATGCCCTCTCTTGGTCGTCGCCCCACTTCCATGCCTCGTCCTTCTTCAGCAGTTTGTGTAGCGGTTCAGCCACTGCTGCCTTGCGGGGGAGGAAGGAGTGGTAAAAGTTAAGCAGCCCTAGGAATGACTGCAGTTCGGGCTTGGAGGTGGGGCGAGGGGCCTTCTTGATGGCGGCTACCTTAGATTTGGATGGTTTTATTCCCTCAGGAGTCACACGAAACCCTAGGAACTCAACCTCGGTCGCGAAGAAGACGCATTTGTCTTTTCGCAGTCTCAACCCCGCCTTTTCGAATATTGCCAGAACCTTTCCCAATCTCTTGGCCAATTCAGCCCGACTCCCCCCCGTTATCAACACGTCATCAAAATAAGGCAACACCCCCTCTAGCCCCTTCAGGAGGCGTTCCACGAGTGACTGGAAAATTCCAGGCGCCGAATTTACGCCGAATTGAAGGCGCGTCACCTGGAACGCCCCCTTATGGGTGACTATGGTCTGTGCCGCAGCTGCGGCAGGGGACACCGAAAGCTGCTGGTAGGCCTGTGCCAGGTCGAGCTTAGCGAAACACTTCCCCCCGTGCAACCTGGCCAGCAGATGGCTGACTACCGGCACCGGATACGCATTAGGGCGGATCGCCTTGTTGATGGTGCACTTGTAATCGGCGCATATGCGGACCTCCCCATTGGCCTTTAGTGCTGTTACAATTGGAGTTTCCCACTCCGCAGAATCAACAGGAACAAGGATCCCCTGGCCCACCAATTTGTCCAGTTCCGCCTCTATTTTGTCCTTGAGTGCAAACGGCACCCGGCGCAGTTTGAGTCGTATTGGACGGACCTCCGGGTCTAGGTCGAATGTCACTGGGGGCCCCTTGAATTTCCCCAGTCCTTTTTTGAAAACTTCGGGGTGCGCGTCGCACACCTCCTGTACCGGGTCAGTCCCAACGGCGTGCAGCCCCCCAATGAACAAACCCAGGGGCTGAAACCATTGGGTTCCGAGGAGGCTGCAATTTCCCCCTTTAAGCACGACTAGGGAGAGAGCCGCGGCGTGCTTCTTAAACCTGACCTGAAATTCTCCAACCCCCAACACTGGAATACAGTTCCCTTGCACGTCCCGTAGCGCGGACCTCAACGCTTTGAGCTTGGGTCGCATGTGGGGGGCAATTCTCAAAAACTCCCTCTGGGAAATAATTGAATATGAGGAACCCGAGTCAATTTCCATCCTAATGGGGACCCCTTGCACTAGTACCTCAACAAAGTAACGGGGGTGTCCCGCGGACACGCTGAATACTGGGGCGTCGTCCTCGCTGCCGTCGGAGATGCGGCCCACGCCGTCCCGCTTTCTCGTGGCCTGGGCGCCGTCTTTGGGTCTCGTCGAGCGGCCTTGTCCCGCCGAACGGTCTGTCAAGCTCCTTCGGGCCTCGCGCCGCTTTCTGCATACCTTGGCGATGTGCCCGCGGCGGCCGCAGTTGTGACACTCGGCCTTTCTGAACGGGCATTTGGCGCGGTCGTGGGCCGCTCCATAGCCGTCGCACCGCCGGCCTTCTTTCCGGACCCTCCGGACGTCCTCGTCGTCGCTGCTCTCTGCGGACGATTTCGAAGTTCGCCGGGCTGCATGCACCGACGTCTCTGCCTTGCCCGTCTTCGGCCGCCAGTCCTGGAGCTCTTGCACCCCAGCCTTTGTGGCTTCCGCGGCCTGTGCCGCTTTCAGGACCTCCTGCAACGTGGGGGGTGGCTCCTGGTTCATCAACGTGCGCTGAGTCTCAGCGTCGTTCAGGCCGCATAGCACGCAGTCCCTGAGGGTGACTTCTGCGTTCTCCCATTTGCATGGGCCGGCAGCCAGTCGCAGGGCCGCCACGAAGGCGGCGACCGTCTCCCCGGGCGCTTGGACTCGCCTCCAGAACGCGCTCCGAGCGGGGAACATCGCCGTCGAGGGCCGGAAGTATTCGCGCAGCATCTGTAGGAGCTCTTTGGCCTTGAATTCGCTCACCCTCTTCGGTGCGATCAGGTCCACCAAGGTTCTTTTGGTTTCTTGTCCGAGCATCCTGGTGAAGATGGCCCTTTTCTTTGCCTCATCCGTGACTTCGGATTCGACCAGTGCTCCCTGGAAGTCCATTTCGAAGATCTCCCAGTCTCCCGGTTTCCTGATTTCGAAACCGGCACATGTCTTGGTCCCATGGGCAGCCATATCCCACCTTCGTCGCCAATTTAGTGTGAGGGACCAAAGACAATGAAACGGCTGAAAGGTTGGCTTAACACAGGTTTATTGCATGATGATCCGGAGGAACATGTGGTAATGGCGGATGGATAGCTCAATATATACGGTTGGCTATACATTTGAATGTGGCTCGTTGACAGTCTATTGGTTGCTGCCTGCGTGACATCATAGAAGGTCACGCCCTTCTTGTCCAGGTGAGGAGGTGGCGGGAATCTTCCCGCACTGCTGATCAAGGGTGGATCTGGGCCATGAGAGCTGGACGCTCGCTATTGCCATCTAGTGGTCACTAGCTCGCGTCCTCTTATAAGGGTTACAGTGATGCAGCTGGAGGTTATAATGTTTCACACAGAAAGGTTACATTGTTTCCACATGGCTAGGTACATTGTTAAAGGCACAGCTTTACAGAACACAACAAGACCCTTTGAGAAGTTAGATATTGGAAGACGTTTACTACAACACGAGTCTTACTACATTCACAGATTTAACACTCTAGAACCCTATGGTCTAAATTCAGAGGTAGATATGACTTGCTTATTATAACCCTTTCACTCATTCTCTTTTGTAATAGCTCTTAGAGCTTTAAGAAATTTTGAGCCAGATAGATCCACTTATCAATCATTTGGTTTTCCCTGGGTTTCCCAATTTCATTCAGATGTATAAATAGACTACTGATCAGTATTACTTTCGACTTCCTATAGCACTGAAAGAATTTAACACAGGAGGCTATTTGATGCTTTATAAGGTAAACTTTGTTGTATATTATTGTATATATCTTTGTAAATATTCTTATATCTACATATGTATAGGTATTACTTTGAGAACCATTAGTATGATTTTTATATTCTGACTAGCATAGATGCCCATCCTTTGGACTAGCATACATCTGATAACAAAAATCCAGATTCTCTCCTTCAGACTCAGCACTGTAACTGGGGCTACATACTGTAGAATAAACCTCTCTAAAGAGTGAAATGCATTGTGAGTACATATGGCAACAGTAGCAAGTGTCCAGCCGGTTAACCCTTCCCAACCTGAAGCATTGCACCATAAATTTGCTTTCCAGGGAAATTACCCTGGAGGTGGGACCCATGCCTTCTCTCTCTCTTTCTCTTTCACTCACTCACTCACCCACTCACTGACACACACAGGCATTAAGGCACCCAGTCTGTCTCAATCGCACACAGACACACATGCACTCTCTCTCTCATTCACCCATTTTTTTATCTCACCCTCTTTTTCTCTCTCTCTCTCACACACACACAAACACCAACACACATAAAACCACACCCCTCACACATAAACACTCGCACAAGGCAGTGGCGCCTGTGGCCCTGGCCTTCCTTGGAAGTGGCTTGTTTCCCCCTGGCTGCGAGGGCCAAAGGCAGCTGCGCTTTCAGCCTCTGTCCCCCGGGGTAGGCGCTCACTTCCCTCTGGGAGGCGTTGATGGAACAGCGCCATTCTCTGCCCTTGCCTCCTGGGAAAGTGGCTTGATTCCCCTGGGGCCCGAAGGCAGCTGCGCTTTCTGCCCCTGCCCCCGGGATAGGCGTTTGCTTCCCTTTGGGTGGCGAGGGCATAACAGAATGCCGTTATTTGCCCTTGCCTCCCAGGGAAGTGGCTCGTTTCTCCCAGGAGGCAAGGGCTGAAGGCAGTCGCGCTTGGCCCACCCCACCCCCGGGGTAAGTGTTCGCTTCCCTTCGGGAGGCGAGGGCATAATGGAGTGCTGTTTTTCACCCTTGCCTCCCGGGGTTGTGGCTCATTTCCCCTGGGAGCTGAGGGCCGAAGGCAGCCATGCTTTGCCCTCTCCCTCCCTGGGGTAGGTGCTTGCTCCCCCCCATGAGGTGAGGATGGGACAGAGTGCCACTTTCATTCCTCACCTCCCAGAGTGGCTGAACAGAGTGCCAACAGGCTGTCTCTGCTCTGTCTGCGTGCACCCCCGGCCCTGCTTCTCCTTTGCTTGCTCCAGCTAATCTGATTGGATGGTGCATGTCGATGTGGCTCACGCCAGCCAATCTGATTGGATGGTGCATGGCGCAGGGGTTTGTGGAGCTTGTAGTTGTTATTTTGTTTTGGTTTTTGTGGGGTGCACGACCCACCTGCGGCCCCCAGATTTTGGCTATGCAATCTGGGATGCAGATAGTAGGCATGGGCCAGGGGACTGTGTGGCCTTGTACTGGTGCGTGGAAATGCATTCGGGACTCACAGGCGCACACTCCTGGTTTATTTATACAGATGTTATGGTTCAACCAATGACTAGTCCAGATAAGATTTGGTTTAATAATTTAATTTACTTGTAAATCTAGATTCCACTTAATTTGATTGAAGACAATTTATTATATCATTTTATTGCTTAGATTCGATACATCCTGAGGAATAAACACGAAAAACCGATTTACCGGAAAGGTTTTGGTGCATTTATTGGAATCAATAAAGAATATTTGAATTTGACTCTTAGAATGATAGGAACTGCAGTGGCTCAAGTCGCTAAGACGCTGACTGGGAAGCGGAAGGTCAGCAGTTCGATTCCCGAGTACTGCAGGACGGAAATGAGCTCCCGTCTTCATCCTAGCTCCTGCCAACCTAGCAGTTCGAAAGCAAGAAATTGCAAGTAGATAAATAGGGACCACTTCGGTGGGAAGGTAACAGCGTTCCGTGCGCTCCGGTGTCTAGTCATGCCTGCCACATGACCACGGAAACGTCTGCAGAAGCAGACAGCGCTGGCTCTTCGGCTTAGAAACAGAGATGAGCACTGCACCCTAGAGTCGGATACAACTGGCTTTCGAGCAAGGGAAACCTTTACCTTTACCTTTACCTTAGAATGATAGCTTGGTTGGCATGTATAAGGATGAATTAGACCAGTGGTTCCCAATATGCAGCACAGGTCCCACAGGGGGCTTCAATTCCCAGAAGCCTGAGTCAGTTCATTGAATGATCAGTGCTTTGGGGGAATGACTTAGGCTTCTGGGAATTGAAGTCCAAAAACCAAAGGTTGGGAAACACTTGCGTATACTTCTACAGCAGAGGTTCTCAACCTTTTCAAACCGAGGACCAGGTTACACTCCCTCAGACAGCTTCGGGGGCCAGACGGCTATTTTAGCCTGCCAGCAACACATGGCACTTCCAGGCATGGCGGAGATAGCGGGTGGGGCACGTGAAATGTTTTTATGGGCCGCATTCAGCCTCCAGGCTGTAAATTGAGGACCCCTGTTCTACAGTCTATGTTTCCTGCTATGCTAATGACCCGACATCTGTGAAATAAATGTTTTCTACAGCAAATTTGTAATACAATCCAATTCTGTATTAATTAAAAGGCACCTCCTGGGGTTTCACTGCAGAATTTACTATGGACATGATGGATCTGTGTTGAGTGTGTGGGATCAGATCATCAACAACTTTCATGCACTCTGCTGCTTTCTTCTTGCTAACAAAGATGTCCAGATTTAACCCCACCCCCTCCATCTACCACTGTTTAAGGAAACGACAGTTTCGGATCATGGACAAGTTGGAGGTCATTGTTGTCTGCCCAAGATACAAGTTGTGCACCATCTTCATTGAACTGTTATAACCCCAAGTTTACTGTGACAATTAAAATCTCCAATAACAAAATTTATTTGGTCATAAGTTACATTGTCTGGTTCATTCAAGCTAAAATTTGCTTCTGGTAGCTTATAGACAGAGGTAACAGAGAACTGGGAGGTTCAGAGAATTTCAATGTAGCTTGTTTCCATCAGTGCAGGTGACATACATTCCCATTGCCTTATATCAGGGATTCTCAATTTACGGCCCGTGGGCCACCATGTAGCCTGTGGTGTCATTTCATGTGGGCCCCCCAACACCTCCACCACACCAGGAAGTGCCATGTGGTGGAGGAAGGGCAAAATGGCCGTTCAGCCCCTGAATCTGTCTGAGGGAGCATGACCTGGCCCTTGGTTTAAAAAGGCTGAGAACTCCTGCCTTATATCAAAGTATATGGCTAGGAATCCCTACTCATATTCATCCCAAATGGGCAAGTACACTTACATGGCCCCCTGTGTCATCACTCCATGGTTTCACTGAAGGAAAGCATCCTGCTCGTGTGTAAACTGTACATGATAACAAAAATCCAGATTCTCTCCTTCAGACTCAGCACTGTAACTGGGGCTACATACCGTAGAATAAACCTCTCCAAAGAGTGAAATGCATTGTGAGTACATATGGCAACAGTAGCAAGTGTCCAGCCGGTTAACCCTTCCCAACCTGAAGCATTGCACCATAAATTTGCTTTCCAGGGAAATTACCCAACAGTGCTTTGCAGGATCACAAATGACAATAATTTCTATTAACCTAGAAGGTGTAGCTTCATCCTAGGAGGAACTCTTGGCTTCACTTTTCTGAAAACTGAAATGAGACATTTTATTCAATTCAGGCACAAAGTGAGAGTCTTCAGAAGAAGAAAGGAGCTCTGTCACCCTAAAAACCAGCCAAATTTGTTATTGCTGCTGTTGTGAAGCTGACCGACCACAGTCATCCATATCTGGAGCTGGTAAAATGAAGAGTGTTTCTGCCCATGTGCAAAAGAGAGCCAGAGAGTCCTAAGCCAGTGATGGCAAACCTTGGCACTCCAGATGTTCTTGGACTTCAATTCCCAGAAGCCTAAGCACCCTGTGAATCCATACGAATGGGTTTACTGTGATTCATCTGGCCTGCGCTGCCCTCGTCGCTCCCGGAAGCGGAAGTAAAACGCGCCCAGACTGAGGAATGGTTAACCCGGAAGCATAGCTGTCAAGTATCCTGTATTGGCCAGGAAACTCCCGTATTTTACCCTCTTTCCTGCCATCCTCCCCTATTAGTTAGACTGCAATGCCCTAATGCTGCCACTGGAGGGCTGCACAGGCTAAGCAAAGCTGTCAAGTTTCCCGTTTCGGGTGGGAAATTCCCCTTATTTTAAAATCCAAAACTTGAGAGGTATGCGGAAGAGTCTTAACTGTACAGGCGCGTTTTACTTCCACTTCCGGGAGCGACGAGGGCAGCATGGGCCAGATGAATTGCAGTAAACCCATTTGTGTGGATTCACAGGGTGCTTGGGCTTCTGGGAATTGAAGTCCAAGAACATCTGGAGTGCCAAGGTTCGCCATCACGGCTCTAAGCGCTGAGCAGTCCAATACCAGGGGCAGCTTGCGCCCCATTCATGTGGCAGAAGGCCCAGAGGAGGCTAGTGGAGCCAAGAGTGAACAAACAAACAAAGGTACACACGTAAGAGCAGGGAAGCAAGCATCCAAGCATTCACACGGAGGGGAAGGGTGGCCGCTGAGGAGGGGCGAGGCAGCCTTTCCCAACCCTTCGAGGCTTGAGCCACTGGGCTCAGGTGGGGGGGGGGGGGGGACGCCTCGTCCCTCCATTTCAGGAAAAGACGCGAGGGCGAGACGCTACAACACGCACACGCGCGCGCACGCACACACACACACACACACACACACACACACACACACACACACACACACACACACACACACACACACACACACACACACACACACACACACACACACACACACGGGAACGCCTAGTAGGAGAACAATTGGGCGGCCATCGCCGCAACTCTCCCAAGGCTGCCCCCCAGCGGTCGTTTCCTTGCCGGCACCGCCTCTCTCTCGGTCGTCTCCGTTTGCCCGCGATGGGCGTCTGGGGCTCGTGGGGGCCGCCGCCGCCGCCCTCTTCTCCCGCCGCCCTCTAAGCCTCGGGCTGACCTGCTCGCGTCCGTCCGTCCGTCCGGGACGGGTGTCTGCGATGAAATTCCCGGGCTCCGTCCTCATCTCGCTCTTCCTCTTCGTGGCCGAGACGGTGACCGCCCTGTACCTGAGCAGCACCTACCGCTCGGCTGGGGACCGCACCTGGCCGGCGCTGACGCTGCTCTTCGCCCTGCTGCCCTGCGTCCTGGTCCAGTTCAGCCTCGTCTTCGTCCACCGCGACCTCAGCAGGGACAGGCCGCTGGTGCTGCTGCTCCACATCCTCCAGCTGGGACCCATTGTCCGGTATGAAGGGGGGATGAAGGGGAGGGGGTGGGTGGGTGGATGCTACTACCCAGAGCCAGGCTGAGGGGCGACGGCCTGAAGGGTGTGGAGGGATGGGTGGGCGCCTCAATGCTCCGGTCCAGAAGGCTGAGAGTGTTTGGTCCTGAAAGGGGCTATTCGTCGCATAGCTGCCCCACCCACCTACCTAGCAGAAGAGGCTGGGTCACCCAGACTGGAGAGTTGTTCCTTTTGAACTGAGACCCTTTTTCTAAATAATTTTTAAAAAAATCTTATTATTATTATTATTATTATTATTATTATTATTATTATTATTATTATTATTATTATTATTATTATTATTATTATTATTATTATTATTATTATTAAATTTGGACTTGTATGCCACCCACTTGCATTCAATCCAGGAAGGAGAATTGTTTTCAAGATACATACATATATGCAGTCGTTCAGGCTCTTTGGTGTGTTGTGTGTATGGATAGTACACACACACACACACACACACATCTAGAATCTTGGCTACGGCCCTGGATATGCAGTTGTTCAGGCCCTTTTGTGTGTATGGATAGTACACACACACACACACCCACACACACACACACACCCACACACATCTAGAATCTTGGCTACAGCCCTGGACTGGTCTGCTCTCCCCCCCCCCCCCCCCCACGATCACAGGACATAACTGTTAGGTTTCCCTTGCTCGAAAGCCAGTCGTATCTGACTCTAGAGTTCAGTACTCATCTCTGTTTCAAAGCCGAAGAGCCAGCGTTGTCTGCTTCTGCAGATGTTTCCGTGGTCATGTGGCAGGCATGACTAGACACCAGAGCACACAGAACACTGTTATCTTCCTATTGAAGTGGTCCCTATTTATCTACTTGCAATTTCTTGCTTTCAGACTGCTAGGTTGGCAGGAGCTGGGACAAAGATGGGAGCTCATTCCGTCCTGCAGTACTCGGGAATCAAACTGCTGACTTTCCACCTCCCAGTCAGCGTCTTAGCCACTTGAGCCACTGCAGTCCCCTGACATAATTGTTAGAGTAGATCAATCTGACCCTGCTGGCATCTTGTTGTACCTTAGTGTAAGAGGGTTCTGCGTGCTCTTTTGGTGCATTGTAGTTTGGTCTGATCCTGGCACATGTGAACCATGGGAATAGACCCAAATTGAGCTGTGCAGTGGTCAAAGGTGCCAAAGCTTGGGTTTGCCTTTTTGACACTGTGAAGTGCCTTAATAAGTGAGCTATGGGGTATACTGAAAGAATCTTCTTGAAGATTGCGGTATTTTTGAACCACAATTGGGTGTACCCCATCAGATGACCACATTGTACTGGCTAATCTTTCTCACACTAGGTCAGGTCGAAGGAACCACAGAATAAATTCACCATAAGGTGGCTCCATTTTGATAGTTTGGAGTCTGGCCTAGACATAGAAGAAGAAGAAATGAGCTATTTCAGTATATCACCAAATGTCACTCTTCCTTTCTCATCTGGAGGAGTAGTGAAAGTGAAAAATGTGTGTGTGTGTGTGTGTGTGTGTGTGTGCTATACCATTACTGATGCACAACATCACTTAGATCACATTTTATCAGGGATGGCCTAGTAGTAGATGCACAAAGTAAAAGTCACTTCCTTGTCCCTCCACAGAGGAACAGGGGAAGTGTTAACTTTGCTGATATCCTGAAGCCACTTCATGATATTAAAAATAGGGTTGCTTGAGGCTGGTATGCCATTTGGATGGGACGCTCGCACCAAATGGCACATGGCTCCTGCTTCCCCAATCTCAGGCAACCATGTTCAGAGTGCCAGTCTGCACCAAAAGGGACGGTGTGGTCACACCCATAGAAAGCTACACTTTGGCACATCCATATGGGTATGTTCTCTCTTCCCATGTCCACTGTTTCCTTTTTGTTTTGTTTTCAGCCTGTAATATTGTATGTTAATCAATCTATTTTTAAAAAACTGTATACCGAAGAATGCCTTATGTAGAGCATTGGCACAGTTGCGTGCTGCAGCACTGCTTAGAGCTGTAACTATGGCAAAGAACTGAAGCATGTCTCTATTTGTAACAAAAGGCACACCCATCAGTTCATCACTGGATCAGTAGACTAGATCTCTTATCTATGATTATCTATAGAGCATGAACTAGAAAGGGAGAGCTTTGCTGCGAAAGCAATAGACACAGACCTTTATTATTTATTATTCCTCTCATTTTGGGATATTCTAAATTAACAAATTCAATAAACAAGAGTAGGTGGGTGGTGTTTTTTTTTAAAAAGGCATTTGATGGTGCAATTCTGTAAGCCATTTAACTTGAAGTAAGCCTAATTGAACTCAGTTAGATTTCTGGGTAACAGGAGCAGGGTCATGTATAAGATAGTACTCTGTATTTTTTTATGGGCAACACATGGTCATTTTTAATTTAAGCACATTTTTTCTGTTACCTTTGCCATTTGCAGAGCCTGGTGGTGCAGGAAAAAAAACCCTGGGTCATCTTTTAACCATAGTGATACAAATATTGAACAGTGAGCATTACCTCTCTCCTTTGCTAAATGATATCTCCTCCAAAATGTCAAATTAGATACAGTACTTGTACTTCATCATTCCAAAAACAATGATACAAAAGTCAGATTTGCAATTTGCCACTTCTATATCAGATGAACAGTGCAAATCCTTATCAGACAGAGAGGTATTAAAATAAAATCCAAGATTTTGTCAGGCAATTTTAAGTGGACAAACGTTTATAGATATTGTGTGCTAAGTGGAATCCAGTCATGGTGTGTGTGTGTGTTTCTGAGCAGAGAATGCCCCTTCTCTGAGACAGTAAAATTCCCCTTTCTGCTCAACCTATATACAGGTAAAACTCGGGAAATTAGAATATTGTGCAAATGTTCATTCAGTTCAGCAATGCAACTTAACATGTGAAACAAATATATGAGATAGACTCATTGCATGCAGAGCGAGATAGTTCAAGCCTTACTTTGTTATAATATTGATGCTTATGTCTTACAGCTTATGAAAAAAAAAACATCTCATGTACCCCACAATCATCACATAATCTCATGTACACTGTACAATTATAACAAATTAAGGCATGACATATCTCGCTTTGCATGTAGTGAGTCTATCTCATATATTTGTTTCGCCTTTTAAGTAAAATGAATGGACATTTGCACGATATTCTAATTTTCCGAGTTTCACCTGTACATTGTGGGTCTGAGTCCTTATAATTAAAAGGGATCACTAACTAAAATTGTAAAACAAAATACAAAATGTTTTCTTAAAAATATTTTCTTAAAACAGTTGTTTTCTTAAATTTTCTTCTTTGTCTCAAATATTGTTATCAGATTGATACCAGCATACGCCCCACTGCCACTTAAGCCTGACAGTAGGGCTGGCCATTGACAAATTTGAAGTGCAAGATGGTGGAGTGTTACATTTTATACCAGTTTTGTTTTAACTTCATTGGCCATCTTTATGTGTCCAGGCTCTCCATCAGATGGTGGCTTAAACAATCTCTCACCAGACACCTAGTCATCGCCTCTTTCCATGTGATCCCATTAAGAACATTTCTCAGCTTCTGAGAGCCTTCTTCTTAGAAAATGTTTGAAGTGGTAATCATGTTAATCTGTGCAAACAAATCTGAGAGTAAACAAAACAGAACAACAAAAAATACAAAAAATGTTGTGGTACCTTAAAGATTAACTCCTGCATTTAAATGTGAGCTTTCGTAGACCAAGTCTGATGAAATGGACTTGGTCCACGAAAGCTCATATTTAAGTACAGAAGTTAGTATTTAAGGTGCCACAATGTTTTTTGTCTTTTCTTTGCTGTTTTGTTTTGTTCTTATCTCAGATATTCTTCTTAGAAGGAGCCTTCTCCATTGTGGCACCCAAAATATTGTACCTGGAGAGTCTCGTTGACTGATTTCAAAGCAGACATTCTAAACCGTATTGTTTTATGCAACCATTTTTAAATGAATACAGTACTACTTTTAATTTGTACTTGATTCCCTATTTCTGTAGTTGTTATTACCGTTTACATAATCTTATCTCTGCATATTTTGTAACTTTATGATCTGTCAGGCACTTGAGTAAGTCTGTAAAGGTGAGATAGAAATAAATCACACAAAGGCTTCAGATTATTAACGGTAGCCTAAAGTGAAATGCGGATCATCAAATCAAGAAGGGATGTAAAGAAAAAGTCTTAGTTGCAACATCAATGATGAGTCACCTGTTAACCCCCCTCACCCACTCGTGTGGTATATGCTGTCACCTGCTTGTGATGTTTTTCTGCTCTGTCTGAGAAAAACAAGTTAGATCCTATTTAAAGAATATAAGGACAGAAGTGTAATATCAGAGATGGCAGTTTTCTTAACACCATCATTCATTAACAGTAGATAAATATTTTGCACTCTCAACCTCTACATTCTACTGCTGACATTCTCGAGAGAGAGAGGTCCCCGCAAGAAACGGCTGAATGGAAAATTTGAGGGAGTTTGATTCTGATTGTTTAGGCATAAATCAAAATAACAGTTTCCTCTCCTATTACTGAACTGGATAGCATTTTTGTTGTTCAGTTGCACAGTCAATTCCGACCCTTTGAGACCCTATGGACCATTGTCCTCCAGGCACCTCTGTCCTCCACCATCTTCTTCAGCCCACCCAGCTCTCTGCCCATTGTGTCTACAACACCATCCAGCCATCTCATCTTTGGCCACCCCCTTCTTCTTTTGCCCTCCACCTTTCCCAGCATGAAGGCCTTCTCAAGTGAACCCTCCCTTCTCATTTGATGTCCAAAGTACTTCAGCTTCATCCCCACCTTCCAATGAGCAGTCAGGGTTGATTTCTTCTAAGATTGACCTATTTGTTCTCCTGGCTGTCCAGGGGACTCTCAAAACAATCCTCCAACACCACATTTCAAAGGCATCTATTCATAGCAAAGCCAAAAAAGGGACTGCAGTGGCTCAGTGATTAAGAAGTTCACTTTGTTATCTGGAAGGTCGACAAGTCAGCAGTTCAAGACCCGGGTACTGCATGATGGAATGAGTGTCTGTCTCTGTCCCAGCTCCTGCCAACCTAGCAGTTGGAAAGCAAGAAATTGCTAGTAGATAAATAGGGACCACTTTGGTGGGGAAAAATCTTGGGGAGACAAAAGGATCCTCCTTCGGGCATCCCCTGTTATGTATGCATGTACAATGTTACTTTAAATATATGAATGTAACCAGTCCACAATCACAATGTATCTCAGCTGTTAAGGAACGCGAGCAAGCCGCCCATAGA
Source organism: Bradypodion ventrale (assembly GCA_035047345.1). Lineage (NCBI taxonomy): Eukaryota > Metazoa > Chordata > Lepidosauria > Squamata > Chamaeleonidae > Bradypodion > Bradypodion ventrale. The sequence goes on from JAWDJE010000003.1 coordinate 277,739,470, forward strand.
GGGCAGCTGCGAGCGTTCAGTCTCACATGGTCCACATTGCCCAAATCACAAACAGCCGCGGGAATTTCCCCACATGATCAGCAGCTACAGGAAACAACTGCAGAAGAGAAAACAACTGCAGAAGAGAGGCGTGACCTGGGCGAGGCCACGCCGGTAGCAGCCAATGAGCTACCGTGCAACAAGATTCAAATGTATTGTGTTATGGTATATAATGAGATGTATCTCCCCCATTACCTCATGTTCGTGCTGAGCATCAATGAATAAACCTGTGTTAGTCCTTCCTGCGACTCCTTCTTTGTCTTCCGTGCAAGACACTAAATTGGCGACGAAGGTGGGATCGATGGCGAATCCCAAGGTCAAGCCGTACCAGTTCGATGTCAGCGAGCCCGAACAATGGGAGCTCTACGAGTGCCAGTTTCGGCATGCCATGGAGGCTGCAGGCGTTGACGCCGCCGCGAAGATGCGCTCCCACTTCCTGGCTCAGGTGGGGCCGGCCACGCTGCGGATCCTGATGACCCTGGTGGCCCCCCGGAAGGTGGACAAGGTGCCCATCGACCGTATCCTGGAGAGACTGCGTGAGCATTTCCAGCCGCCCGTCTCGATTTTCCCAGCCCGGGTCGCGTTCCACAGGCGAGACCAGCGACTGGGCGAATCCGTGTCCGCCTATGCGGCGGCCCTCAGGCTTGCGGCGGTGCATTGCCAATGGGACGACCTCGACCAGGCCCTCCGTGACCGCATGCTGTGCGGCTTGAGGGACGAGGAGCTTCAGAGGAGGCTCATGACCCGCGACCATCGCCTCACATTCAACGAGGTACTGCGGGAGGCGCAAGCAGCCGAGGAGGCCAGGAGCGGCGTCCGGCTATTCAAGTCTCGAGGGGCCACGTCCGAGAGGGCCAAGTCACCAGTGCAGGCAGCCCGGCGGACACCAGCGAAGACGGCCTGGCGGGCCCCCAAGTCGCCCGCCGCCTCACCAACGTCGTCCGAGGAGTCCTCCACGACAGCGGATCCCTACTCCAGCGAGGACGACGACGTCCAGAGGATCAAGAAGCGAGGTGAGAAGCGGCAGACCCGAGAACGGCAGGACCGCCGCTGCAACGGTTGTGGGGCGGCCCACGACCGCACGAGGTGTCCGTTCCGGAAGGCCGAGTGCCACAACTGCGGCCGAAAGGGACACATCGCCCGAGTATGCAGGCGCGGACGAGTCGAGGACAAGGGCAGTTCCAGCCATTCCCAGACGCACCAACGAAAGGCGGCCGGCACCAGGAAGGTCTCAGCCGGCCACAGCGAGGACGGCGTGAACCGCGTGGGTCTGGAGCACCGGCGGTTCTTCATAGAGGTACTGTTGCAGGGGGTCCCAGTGAGGATGGAGATAGACTCGGGGTCTTCTTTATTCCATCCTGTCCCAAAAAGAGTTTATGCGCATTCCCCCAGAGAAACGGCCCAAACTGCGGGCCATGAAATCCAACCTACGGGACGTGCAGGGAAATGGGATCCCAGTGTTGGGGGTGGGGAACTTCAAGGTGAAGTTCAAGAACTACTCCGAGAAACTGCCCCTAGTGGTCCTAAAAGGGGGGAGGTACTGCCTTTTGGGAACGCAGTGGTTTGCTCCCCTGGGGATCGAACTGTCCGGCATTAACGCCATCGAGATTGACCCAATGCGGGACGTGTGCGACGCACACCCGGACGTTTTCAAGAAGAGGCTCGGGAAATACAAGGGGCCCCCGGTTTCCTTTGAGCTGGACCCAGAAATCCGGCCCATCCGCCTCAAGCCAAGGAGAGTGCCCTTCGCCCTCAAGGACAAGATTGAGGCGGAACTGGACAAATTGGTGGGGCAGGGGATTTTGGTTCCAGTTGACTCGGCGGAGTGGGAAACGCCGATTGTTACAGCCCTCAAGTCAAATGGGGAGGTCAGAATTTGTGCGGACTATAAATGTACGATAAATAAGGCCATTCGGCCAAACGCATACCCGGTGCCCGTGGTCAGCCATTTGCTGGCCACGCTACATGGGGGGAGGTTTTTCGCCAAGTTAGATTTGGCCCAGGCGTATCAGCAGCTCTCTGTAACCCCGGCTGCTGCCGCCGCGCAAACGATCGTAACGCACAAGGGGGTGTTTAAGGTAACGCGCCTTCAGTTTGGCGTGAATTCTGCCCCTGGAATTTTCCAGTCCCTCGTGGAATGCCTTTTAAAGGGGCTTCCAGGCGTCCTCCCATACTTCGACGACGTGTTGATAACAGCGGGGAGCGAATTAGAATTAGCCAAGAGGCTAGATGGGGTTCTCTCAGTGTTCGAGAGGGCAGGACTTCGATTGAGGAGGGACAAGTGCGTATTATTCGCGAGGGAGGTAGAGTTTCTAGGGTTTAAGGTAACCCCGGACGGAATCAAACCCTCCAAGTCCAAGGTAGCGGCCGTGAGAGACGCCCCTCGCCCCACCGCGAAACCGGAGCTGCAGTCATTCCTAGGGCTCCTAAATTTCTATCACTCCTTCCTGCCTCGGAAGGCATCGGTCGCGGAGCCACTGCACGCGCTACTTAAGAAGGATGCGGTTTGGCGGTGGGGGGACAAGCAGGAGAGGGCATTCAAGGAGCTTAAGTCACTCCTGTCGTCGGATGCGGTCCTGACCCATTTTGATCCGAAAAAACCAGTGGTGCTAGTCTGTGATGCGTCCCCGGTGGGGGTGGGGCGGTCCTGTGCCACGTGTTGGAGAGCGGGAGGGAAGCCCCGGTGGTGTACTACTCAAGGTCCCTCTCGAAAGCCGAGCGCAATTACGCGCAAACAGATAGGGAGGCCCTAGCAATAATCGCGGGAACCAAGAAGTTCCACGATTTCTTATACGGCCGCGAGTTTACGGTAGTGACGGATCACAAGCCGCTGCTGGGGATCTTCACTACCGGCAAACCAACCCCACAAATTCTATCCCCCAGGATGCTGCGTTGGGCCATTTTTCTCAACGCCTACCAATATGAGCTGGTCTATCGCCCAGGGAAGGAGATCTCCCATGCGGACGCCCTGTCCCGATCCCCTCTCCCTAGTTTAGGGGACCCCACGTGTGAGGTAGAGCAGGAACACCAAGTCCTGCTGATTGAGTCTCTCGACTCACCCCCAATTGTGCCGGCCGACCTCGCCAAGGCCACGGCGGCCGACAAGATCCTGGCCCAAGTTAGTTCCTGGGTTAGAAAAGGGTGGCCCACCTCTCCCCCCGAGGAACATTTCAAGCCGTTTTTCAGGCGCAGAGTAGAGCTTTCTCTGGAAAGGGGCTGCTTACTCTGGGGCCAGTGGGTGGTTATCCCAGAGAAGCTGAGGGCCAAGGTGCTGAGGCTACTGCACACCAGCCACCCCGGGATCGTGTGCTCCAAGGCTCTGGCCAGGAGTTTCTTTTGGTGGCCCCAGATAGACGGGGACATAGAACGCCTAGTGGGCACGTGCGAGAGCTGCCAGAGATCTCGGCCCGAGGAGTCCCGGTTACCCCATAGGGAATGGGATACGGCCCGCGGGCCATGGTCCCGAATCCATGTCGACTTCGCCGGCCCTTTCCGCGGGTCCATGTTTCTCCTGGTAGTCAACTCCTACTCCAAGTGGTTGGAGGTAATCCCCATGAACAGCACGTCCTCTGCCGCAACCATTAAACAGTTGTGAAAGCTGTTTGCCTGCTTCGGCCTGCCAGACGTCCTTGTGAGCGATAACGCGAGTACCTTCACGTCGGCAGAGTTCAAGACGTTTATGGAGAGGAACGCCTTCAGGCACATAACCGCTGCCCCGTTTCACCCCGCCACAAACGGTCAGGTAGAGCGCCAAGTGTGCACTACGAAAGATGCACTGCGGCGCATGGGTCCCGGTGAGTTGAACCTGCATCTGTGCCAGTTCCTCATCTGCTACAGGACAACCCCTTTAGCATCAGGTTTCTCCCCAGGCGAACTCCTCATGAGGAGGCGTCCGGTAACACTGTTTGACCGGATGGATCCGTCCAGGGTGGAGGATGAAGGGAGAAACATAAGCATAGGGGGAGAGAGCTCCAAAAGTTTTGCAATAGGGGACCCGGTTCACTGCAGAAACTACGCGGCCTCGGGGCCAGCGTGGGTGCCAGGGACAATTGTTGAGCAAATGGGGCCGGTATCCTACAGGGTCGAGACTAGTTCAGGTCTACTCTGGAGAAGGCACGCCGACCAACTCCGAAGGCGAGTCACCGGCGAGGGGGAATCAGCGTTAGGGTCCTCCCCCACCCGCATTACCCAAGGGAGAGACACAGAGGAGGATACTTTCAAAGAGAGGGATCAGTTTGATGATGATTATGAGTTGCAGTACCAGGGGGATGTAGCGGAGTGGTCCCCCACCCGTCCTAGCGAGAAGAGGGGTTTCAGTTCAGCCCCTGGTACTTCCAGTCCCCCTAGCCCTTTTGTTTTGGAGTATGCAATAGCTCCTCCCCCCCGGAGACCAACACCCCCAAGACAGGCAACAGGGGCGAGTCCGCCCACCACAGTCTCTAGAACGCCCGGACAGGCAGCGGGGGGTGGCGAAGCCACGAGGGCCTCTTCGTCGGTCCCGAGATTCGTACTGGGGGGGTCCCCAAACTCCTCAAGCGGCAGGCAGGGATTCACTTCCCAACTATTCATTCCATTCCCGTCCCCCAATGCAAGGGTACCACAGACGCCACACCGAGCCGCTAATGAGTCCCCCCTTTCCATTGCAGGGCAGGACTCCGTGGAACCAGGAGCCTCCGGCACCCCTGTGTTAAGTCAGGCGGCCGCACGCCCCAGGCGCACATGCGGCAAGCCACAATGGTTGAGGGACTTCGTCCCATCCTAGGGGGGAGGGATGTTATGTATGCATGTACAATGTTACTTTAAATATATGAATGTAACCAGTCCACAATCACAATGTATCTCAGCTGTTAAGGAACGCGAGCAAGCCGCCCATAGAGGGCAGCTGCGAGCGTTCAGTCTCACATGGTCCACATTGCCCAAATCACAAACAGCCGCGGGAATTTCCCCACATGATCAGCAGCTACAGGAAACAACTGCAGAAGAGAAAACAACTGCAGAAGAGAGGCGTGACCTGGGCGAGGCCATGCCGGTAGCAGCCAATGAGCTACCGTGCAACAAGATTCAAATGTATTGTGTTATGGTATATAATGAGATGTATCTCCCCCATTACCTCATGTTCGTGCTGAGCATCAATGAATAAACCTGTGTTAGTCCTTCCTGCGACTCCTTCTTTGTCTTCCATCCAAGACACTAAATCCCCTGAGCGGAGTTCCTCCAGGAAAAATCATTTCAACCCAGAGAGCACCTTTGTGTGCTTCTGACGTGATTAAAAAAACTTGCACCAATGCCAGAATGCAGTTATTTACCACACATGGAACAAAGTTGCTGGAGTTGCAATGGCTGACTGAAAAGGCAACAGGCTGGTTGTCTAAGTAGTCACATGACCAATATGCAACCAACATCTTCTTAATTAGTCATAGCAGCGCAGGTAGTTCCCAGTGTTTGCATGAGGTTTCCCCACCGTGTATAGTTGAAATGATTCATCTAAGGCTTGGTTACTAATATTAAGCATTATAAGCTTAAATATGTTAATACTTTTCCCCCAAACTACTAAACATTTTAAGATGGTTAAGCTTGAATATGCTGGTATTTTTGGCCCCACCATTCCTGCTTTGGGTGTTCCCATCACAAGATGATGATTTTGGAACTGAATCCAGCCATAGGGTTGAAAAAGCTTTTTTGCCTTCAAGAGAAGCCAGAAAACTATCTTAGAAGGTAGGCTTACCCTGGTTGAGAAAATGGTAAACCTACCTTCTGTCTCCCTATTGCTGTTGTTGCTTGTTACCCACAACCCCAGGACTCCATCCCATCCAGTGTATTCCTTTGCTGAACCCAGTTTCTGCATCAGCATTTTTCATCTGAAGCTCGCCTCATTTCTTTGGACTCCGTAATAAAGGGTGGACTCCTATGTGGGCTCAGTGTCTTGCAGTGTTTATTGGAGTGGCTTATGGACTGGGGAATGCCTCTCCCCAAGATTTCAGGGGAAGTGTCCCCCTGCTTTAGTCATGACTCCAAGCCATCAGCACTCTTTAATACCACCTTTCGTTTGTGCAGCTTTGGTTCCTAATGTCTTACTTGTCCCAAACTCCTTAAAAGTGAGAGAGTGTAAGTTTTGGATTTAAAAAAATGTCAGGTTCACTCCCCTGCATCCTGATGGGGAAATATTCTTGGGTGAAGCCCCTGACAAACGACTGCATGACAATCTAAACGAATGGTTCTCCAGCCAGTGGCTTTTCAAGTGTCATTGGATCCCAGAAGGGATTAGAAGAGTATAACATCTGGTACACACAAGATGAGAAAGAATAGTACACCCAGTACTGAATTAGAAGAACCCTGATAGCATTAACCTATGCACTGCTATTCTCCAGAATCAACTATTGTAATGCCCTCTACGTTGGGCTACCCTTGAAACTGGTACAGAGACTTCAGTGAATGCAAAATGCAGCAGCCAGGCTGGTGGCAGGTATTGGTCAGTTTGACCATATCACACCAGTCCTGGCTAGTCTGCATTGGCTGCCCATGGTGCTCTATGCCAGATTCAAGGTGTTGGTGTTGAGCTATAAAGCCTTGAATGGTTTAGGACCAAGCTATCTGAGGGAGTGCCTCTTCCTCAGAAGTTATACTCAAAGCACCCAGACCTGTAAGCTCTGGGTAGTTCAACCAAGAAGGGGAGTGGGGAGAGCTATAACCACATCAAGAGCTTTCTCCTCCATAGCTCCCACCCTCTGGAATGAATTACCAGTGGAGATTAGAACTAATAATAATAATAATAATTTCATGTGAGATATTATTCTGGGTTAAAAGGATTTTTGATGGAGAAACTCTGCTCAGGGGATGCCTGAATGAGGCTCCTTTCATGTTCCCAAGATCTTTTTCCCACCGAAGTGGTTCCTATTTATCTACTTGTAGTTTTTTGCTTTCGAACTGCTAGGTTGGCAGGAGCTGGCACAGAGATGGACCATCATGCAGTACCCTGGTCTCGAACTGCTGACTTGCTGGCCTTCCAGCTAACAAGGTGAGCTTCTTAACCACTGAGCCACCGCAGCTCCTGAGATTAGAACTGCTCCTTACCTTATTAATCTTCCATAAATCACTCAAGACCTACATGTGTCAGCAAGCCTTTTAAGGCCTAGAAGATCATTGGAACTGTGCAATGTTGACCTTGGACTTTTAAAAATCGATATTACCTCCTTTTACTGTTGTACTTAGTGTTTTAATTTGAATACTGTTATGGTTTTAAGATTTTTTTAAAATGCTATTTGGTTTTCTTTCCTGTGTTTTTTCTTGTGTTTTTTATGGGATGGGTTTAGCACCAAAAGGATGGGGTATAAATGTGAATGAATGAATATTCTGAGAGTCAAAAAGGTAACTTTTTTCTGAGGTTTGCTGTTTTCTTATAATGGGAGAGGTTTTTGGAGATATTGCTATAGTATTCTGTTGGAACAAAATCAGCCAAGTGTCTGCCAGCCAAGTAACACCTTAAGACCAAGACATTTATTATGACATAAACTTTTATAGGCAGGTGAGAAATATTTCTTCCAGTTGTTGGAAAAGCAATGTAAAATGAAAAAGGATTAAGTAGATGGTTTCTCTGTTCCTGATTAGTGTATCCTTCAAACTATTTTCATCTAAAATGCAGACACATAAGTGTGCATGTTCAGACACATACATATATCAGGAGACAATTAAGTGTGTCTGTCATGTTACATCTGCTTTGACTCCATCCATTCAGTCTCATACATGCTTATGTTTTATCTGTCATATTGTTGTTTATTCTGTGATTATTGTAAGCCGCCCTGAGTCGGCGTGGGCTGACTGGGTGGCATAGAAATTGAATAAATTAAATTAAAATTAAATTAATACAGTCAGATATATTGAAGCCTAAATTTTGATAAATTCTACTTCCCATCAGCATGATAGGTCAAGACTGATTTTTAAAAAACCTCTTTGATAATGGTTCATTTTATTTGATGACTTTTTCTTTGCTTTCCTCCAGATGCGTGGAAGTCTTCTGTATTTACTTTCATGCAGGCAGAGTGGAAGAGCCATATGTCAGCATTACCAAGAAGAGGCAAATGCCAAAAGATGGACACTCAGATGAAGTGGAGAAGGAAGTGGGCCAAGCAGAGGGCAAGCTCTTTACGCACAGATCTGCATTTAGTCGGGCATCAGTTATCCAGGCTTTCCTTGGGTCTGCACCTCAACTAACACTTCAGTCGTACATATGTGTCCTACAGCAAGAAATCACGGCAGCTAGAAGTAAGTACATAATCAGTGTAGGTTTTACTGTTTCTGTTTTGTTGAGATATCTCATGTTGGGGGGAAATGAAGGCAGGCAACGAGCGAGACCAAACATGTGACTGACTAATTAAGGAAGCCAATAGCTATGAGTCTGCAAGATCTGAGGTGGACTGTTAATGACAGTATCTCTTGGAAGTGACCAGTTCATGGAGTCACAATCTTAACCTATAAATCCAAGGGTTAACCGTTGGAACTGGCTATAGGTTGCTATGCCTCGCCCTACTTGCCTGCACTCACCCTTCGTGCACACGGCCGATCTGGGTACGCAGGTCAACGAAGGATTGAGAAAACCGGCAGTGGGGCAACAGCCCCACAAACGCGAAGAAATGGAAACAACTTCACTTCCCAACATTCCTTGCGCCGCGCCGTGCCAGAGCCAATCAGGCTGAGAGGCTCTTGCACAGCGCAGCGTTCGGAAACGCGCCGCAGCCAATCAAAAGAAAAGCATTTTAAAAAAACGCAGCACAAACACAAAGCACCAACCCATTACTACAAGCCCCAGCGTCCTGCGCGCCATGAGCGCGCAGAACGCTGAGGAAACCGGTGCCCGAAAAATTAAAAAGAAAAACAACTCACCGCCTAACAGCCAAGCACACACCAGCCGGCTTTCTTTCCCTCACCAACAGCGCCTGAAGGTCTCGACTGGAGTTTCCCCTTTAATATCAGTGGGTGGGTTTTGTGTATGGGACCAAAGACACCAGGACAGCCAAAGAGCTGGCTTAACACAACTTTATTACATGCTGGTCAGAGGGAACATGTGGTAATGGCGGACGAACAGCTCAATATATACAGTGGCTATACATTTGAATGTGGCTCCTTGACAGTCTATTGGCTACTGTCCGCGTGACGTCATTTCAGGTCACGCCCTTCTTGTCCAGGTGAAGGTGGTGGCGGGAATCTTCCCGCGCTGTTGCTCTTAGGTGAGTCTTGGACCAATGAGCTTGGACGCTCGCTATTGCCATCTAGTGGTCACTAGCTCGCGTCCTATTAGGGTTACCGTGATGCAGCTGAGGTTACAATGTTACACATGGAAAAGGTTACATTGGATACACATGGATCGATACATTGTTTAAAGGCACATGCTTTAGAACACAACATCCCTCCCCCCTAGGATGAGACGAAGTCTCTTAACCAAGATGGTTTCTTGCACTCGCGTTTGGGCCACGATGTGGGTTGGCCCCCCCGGGGGCCGCTTCCGCTTCCTTGTTCCCTGGACCCTTGTCCTGTAATGGGAGAGGGAGACTTGTTAGAGGCTTGCTGCGGTTTTGCAGCTTTAGGGGAAAGGGTAGATTCTGTTGTGGTGAACCGGGGGCACCAGGGGCTAACGTAAAACCCCTCTTCTCGCTTGGATGGGTGGGGGACCACTCCGAAACCCACCCCCCCCGGTTCTGAAACTCAAAATTAAACTCTGTTGGGGGATCCCGCGGGATATCTACGAGGATAAATTCCTTCTCCTCCCCCCTTGGTGGGGACTCTGGACCCCCCTCTCCTCCCCCTTGGGCTAAACGGGTGGGGGAGGACCCTAACGCTGAATCAGTGCTGTCGTTGCCCTGACTTCCCGGGACCCGGCTCCGGAGCTGGTCCGTGTGCCGCCGCCACAGTAGACCAGTGTTGGTCTCCACGCGGTACGATACGGGACCGGTCTGTTCCACGACCACCCCCGGTACCCAGGCTGGCCCCGCGCTGGCGTAGTTCCTGCAATGCGCCGGGGCACCCACACTAAAACTCTTTGTGGCTTCTATCCCGATGTTCCTCCCCTTGTCTTCAACTCTCGTGGGATCTAGCCTAGTGAGAATGGTGGCCAGTTTCCTGCGCATTAAGAGCTCCGCGGGGGAGTATCCAGACGCCAACGGGGTCACCCTGTACCCTAGCAGAAACTGACACACTTGCAGGTTGAGGTCCCCGGGGCCCATGCGCCGCAGCGCGTCCTTCGTGGTGCGTACGAGGCGCTCCACTTGGCCATTGGTGGCCGGATGGAAAGGGGCGGAGGTGATGTGCCGGATGGCGTTGATCTCTGTGAATGCCCTGAACTCAGCGGACGTGAAGCAACTAGCGTTATCGCTGATTAGTGTGTCGGGTATGCCGAACGTGGAAAAGAGCCTCCGCAAATGCTTAATGGTCTGAGCCGAGGAGGTGCTCGTGACTGGGATGACCTCCAACCACTTAGAGAAAGCGTCCACAACAAGGAGAAACAGAGTTCCTCGGAACGGGCCCGCAAAATCTATGTGTATCCGGGACCACGGCCCCTTAGCCGCGTCCCACTCCCTATGGGGCAGACGGGCCTCCTCCAGTCTGGAGCATTGGCAACTCTCACAAGTGCCGACCATGTGCTCGATGTCGGCGTCTAACTGGGGCCACCAAAAGTAACTCCGGGCCAGCGCTTTGGAGCGCACAATTCCGGGGTGGCTGACGTGCAGCAGTTTAAGCACCCGTGGACGAAGGGACGTAGGGATCACCACCCGCTGCCCCCACAAGAGACACCCTCTCTCTAGGGACAGTTCCAGCCTTTTCCTTAAAAATGGGGCGAACTCCTCCGCTGGGGAGGACGCCGGCCACCCTTTCTGCACCCAGGAGCTAACTGCCGCTAACGGCCTGTCCTTTCCTGTCGCTTTGGCGATGTCGGCGGGCACTACGGGGGGCGAATCCAAAACCTCTATCATGAGTACCTGGCGGTCTCGCCCCTCCCCGCCCACCTGGCTGGGCGTCAGGGGGAGGGGGGACCTTGACAAGGCGTCCGCATGGCTGATCTCTCTCCCGGGCCGGTACACCAACGCGTGCTGGTAGGCGTTGAGAAAAATGGCCCACCTAAGCATCCTCGGGGACAGGATCTGTGGCGTGGGCTTATCTGCGGTGAAAATGCCTAGTAGGGGCTTGTGGTCGGTCACGATGGTAAAGGGGCGGCCATAAAGAAAATCGTGAAATTTTTTGGTCCCTGCAATTATCGCCAGCGCTTCCCTGTCTGTCTGGGCATAATTCCTCTCCGCTTGAGACAGGGACCTCGAGTAAAATGCTATTGGGGCCTCCCTCCCGTTCTCCAACACGTGGCATAACACTGCCCCCACCCCCACCGGGGATGCGTCACAGATCAGTACCACCGGCCGTTTGGGGTCGAAATGGGTCAGAATGGTGTCAGACGCCAGGAGTTGTTTCAGTTCCGTGAATGCCCGCTCCTGGTCATCGCCCCACTTCCATGCCGCATCTTTCTTGAGCAACTTGTGAAGCGGCTCAGCCACCGCAGCCTTCCGTGGAAGGAAGGAGTGGTAGAAATTTAAGAGCCCTAGGAACGACTGCAACTCGGGCTTGGATGTGGGGCGAGGGGCTTTCTTGATGGCGGCCACTTTGGACTTGGACGGTTTGATCCCCTCGGGTGTTACTCGGAACCCTAAGAACTCAACCTCCTTCGCGAAGAAGACGCATTTGTCTTTTCGCAACCTCAACCCCGCCTGTTCGAATGCCGCCAGGACCTTGTTTAGCCTTTCAGCCAACTCAACCTCACTCCCCCCCGTTATCAATACATCATCAAAATATGGCAAAACGCCGTCCAGCCCTTTGAGGAGGCGTTCCACGAGCGACTGGAAAATCCCAGGCGCCGAGTTCACGCCGAATTGGAGGCGCGTCACCTGGAACGCCCCCTTATGCGTGACTATGGTTTGTGCAGCAGCTGCGGCAGGGGTTACCATGAGTTGCTGATAGGCCTGTGCCAGGTCGAGCTTAGCGAAACACTTTCCCCCATGTAATCTGGCTAGCAGATGGCTGACCACCGGCACCGGATACGCATTTGGGCGAATTGCCTTATTAATGGTGCACTTATAATCGGCGCAAATGCGAACCTCCCCATTGGCCTTCAATGCCGTGACAATTGGAGTTTCCCACTCCACAGAATCAACAGGAACAAGAATCCCCTGGCCCACTAATTTGTCCAGTTCCGCCTCTATTTTGTCCTTTAGTGCGAAAGGCACTCTGCGCGGCTTGAGTCTTATTGGGCGGACCTCCGGGTCCAGGTCGAAAGTTACTGGGGGCCCATTGAATTTCCCAAGTCCCTTTTTGAAGACTTCGGGGTGCGCGTCGCACACCTCCTGTATTGGGTCAGACCCAACGGCGTGCACCCCCCCAATGAACAGACCCAGGGGCTGAAACCATTGAGTCCCGAGGAGGCTGCAATTACCCCCCTTAAGAACGACTAGGGGAAGTTCCGCGGCGTGCCGCTTATACTGGACCTGGAATTTCCCAACCCCCAACACCGGAATACTGTTCCCTTGCACGTCCCGAAGCGTGGACCTCAACGCTTTGAGCTCAAAAACTCCCTCTGAGAAATAATGGAATATGAGGAGCCAGAGTCAATCTCCATCCTAACAGGGGCCCCTTGCACCAGTACCTCAACAAAGTAACGGGGGTGTCCCATGGACACGCTGAAAACTGGGGCATCGTCGTCGCTGTCGTCGGAGATGTGGCCCACGCCGTCCTGCTTTCTCGTGGGCCGGGCGTCATCCTTTAGTCTCGTCGGGCGGTCTGGCCTCGCTGAGCGGTCGGGTGAGCCCCTCCGGTCCTTGCGCCGTTGTCTGCAGACTTTGGCGATGTGCCCGCATTGCCCGCAGTTGTGGCACTTGGCTTTTCTGAATGGACACCTGGCACAGTCGTGAGCCGCCCCGCAGCCGTCGCAACGCCGGCCCTCCTTCCGGACCTTCCGGATGTCCTCGTCGTCGCTGCTTTCGGCGGACGATTTCGAAATTCGCCGGGCTGCGTGCACTGCACTCTCTGTTTTGTCGGCCTTCGGCCGCCAGTCCTGGAGCTCTTGCACCCCGGCCTTCGTGGCTTCCGCGGCCTGTGCCGCCTTCAGGACCTCCTGCAACGTGGGGGGCGGCTCCTGATTCATCAGCGTGCGCTGAATCTCGGCGTCCTTCAGGCCGCATAGCACGCAGTCCCTGAGGGTGACTTCCAAGTTCTCCCATTTGCATGGGCCGGCAGCCAGGCGCAGGGCCGCTACGAAAGCGGCGACTGACTCCCCAGGCGCTTGGACTCGCCTCCAAAACGCGCTCCGAGCGGGAAACATCGCCACCGAGGGCCGAAAATGGTCTCGCAACACCGTCAGGAGCTCTTCTGCCTTGAATTCAGCCGCCTTTTTGGGTGCGATGAGGTCAATCAATACCCTCTTGCCGTCGTGCCCGAGCATTCTGGTGAGGATGGCTCTTTTCTTCACCTCGTCCTTCACCTCGAACTCCACCAGCGCGCCTTGGAAGTCCATTTCGAAGAGTTCCCAATCTTGCGGTTTCTTGATGTCGAAACCGGTGTATGTCTTGGTCCCGTGGGCAGCCATTATCCCACCTTCGTCGCCAATTTTGTGTATGGGACCAAAGACACCAGGACAGCCGAAGAGCTGGCTTAACACAACTTTATTACATGCTGGTCAGAGGGAACATGTGGTAATGGCGGACGAACAGCTCAATATATACAGTGGCTATACATTTGAATGTGGCTCCTTGACAGTCTATTGGCTACTGTCCGCGTGACATCATTTCAGGTCACGCCCTTCTTGTCCAGGTGAAGGTGGTGGCGGGAATCTTCCCGCGCTGTTGCTCTTAGGTGAGTCTTGGACCAATGAGCTTGGACGCTCGCTATTGCCATCTAGTGGTCACTAGCTCACGTCCTATTAGGGTTACCGTGATGCAGCTGAGGTTACAATGTTACACATGGAAAAGGTTACATTGGATACACATGGATAGATACATTGTTTAAAGGCACATGCTTTAGAACACAACAGTGGGGGTTGTGATCCCCCTCTCCGCTGGCTACCCTAGGGTTGGGAGGTTTGTGGGAACAAAAGGGGTATGTTGCCCAAACCCTTCTGGACTCAGGAGACCAGGGAGAGGGGATCGATTCCCCCCCCTCCTTAAAACAACTCCGTCTTTTCTTCTCTTTAAAAACGGAGTTGTTTTAAGGAGGGGGGAGGGAATCGATCCACTCTGCCTGGTCTCCTGGGTCCAGAAGTGTTGGGGCAATATACCCCTTTTGTCCCCACAAACCTCCCAACCACAGGGGAGCCAGCGGAGAGGGGGGTTGCAACCTCCCACCCACTGATATTAAAGGGGAAACCCCGATCAACTTTCACGACTCCACACAAACAAAGCACCATAACACAATAAAGCCCCCCTCCCTACCACCTAGCCCACCCTTCCTAACCCCCAATAACCATGCCCCCCTCCCCACCACCTAACCCACTCTTCCTAACCCCAATGACCACGCCCCCCTCCCCACCACCTAGCCCACCCTTCCTAACCCCCAACGACCATGCCCCCCTCCCCACCACCTAACCCACCCTTCCTAACCCCCAACGACCATGCCCCTCTCCCCACCACCTAGCCCACCCTTCCTAACCCCCAATGACCACGTCCCTTCCCCACCACCAAATAAATAATTTTTAAAAATTTACTAAAAACACTCAAACACATCCAAAAATACACAAAAACAAAAACACCAAAAACAATACGAAGTAAACAAAGACACAATCAAAAACAAAACAAACAGACAAAAAATACAAATTCCAACCCCCCTCCCCCCCCCCCGCCCACACACACACACACAAAAGAAAGAAAACAAGCAAACTTACCAAAAGAGGTGCTACCTCCACCAGGACTGGAAAAGAAATGAATAAAGAAAGACACTACTTACCAGAAGAAGCTCCACCCAGAGGCCAGGAGAGAAAAAAAGTCAAAATACAATAACCCCTACCAGCACCACCTGCTGGCCACAATAGTAAAAACAATTCAAAAAACACACAACAGCCCCAAACAAAAGGCCACAAGAGTAAAAACAAATCAAAAACATAACACAAATTCACAATTTTACACAAAAGGTCACACCAATAAAAACAAGTAAAAAAAATTACACTAAACACACTTTAACACAAATCACAAACATATGTCAATAAAATACAATAGAAACTTTTAAAAATCCTGTGCTGAGTTATAACTCAAATTTAAACTCAAAACATCTAAACACATTTTAAAAACATTTAATGTAAAAAAACATTTACTTTTACATTATTAAAATTATTACCTACGGTACAACTAATTTAAAAAATTCAAAAAACTAAAACATTATTCGCTTACATAAAACAATTTGAAAAAATTATATCATACTTTCTTCTTTTATTAATCCTCAAAAAAAACCCAAAAAAGCAGATCACAGTTAATAACAGCCAAGCCAAAAATTTTTTACATAAATAAACATTTAAAAAATTAAAATTACAGACAAAGCAATTTTTAAAAAACATTAACACAATTTAACCTTCCAACACAATGTAAAACTATTGCAAAAATAAAATTGTTTCATTTTTTATTAAAACACATGGGGGAAAAAGCCGGGCAACGCCGGGCAACCCTTGCTAGTGTACTATATACTCTAGTAATTTTGTGAAAATGTACACCTTTTTTGACATAAAAAGGGCAACTCATTTATACTTAGGCAAAGCAAGAGCTGTATTGGTCGCTTCTCATATCCATGGGGGATTTGTTCCAAGATCTTCCATGGATACCTCAAACCCACAGAAAGCAGCAAACCCCATATTATAGCTCACATACCTGAGTCATATAAGCGGGTGGTAGGGGTGCTATAAATGCCTCCTTCCCTCTTTCAAGTCCAGTAAGCAAATGATTTCCTTGGAAACAATCCTTTCCTTCTCAACATTGCATTATAGATAACATCTTCTCATGGCCAGCCCTGGTGATTTGCTTGCTTGCTTGCTTGCTTGTTTGTTTTTGACTTATATCCCACCAAATATTTTTGAACCCATGAATAACTGAAACCACAGATATTGAACCCACAGATATTTGGGAGGTGGATGAGCTGTTTTCAGGAATAATCCATTTATGCAAACTTATCATGTGTAAAAGGTAGTTTTCTTGTCCCATCCCTCTTTCTTATCACTTCTGTCTCCCTCCTATACATGGAGAATGAGATGTCAGAAGAGGAAGAACTTCACTGTCTGTGGAGACATGCCATATGAGCTGGGTGTTCCAACTCATGTAGAAAGTCCCCATGATGGAGCTCTCCCTTTTCAAAGTCACCATCGACTCCATGTAAAATATAGGTGAGAACCTTGTCAGGGCACGGGGACTTGAGCAGTCTAACTAGGCAGTGTTGCCAATCCATACCTGGAACAGAAAACCGTTTGTGGCGCAATATCAAGGTAATGCAGATAGTCAATGTTCAAAAGCGTACTTTAATGCGCAAGTAAATCCGAAGCCCTTTCCAGATAAATTGGCTTTTCCAAGCTTCCTCAGGAATCTATGCACATAAAAACATATACATATCATAACCATACAATATCTACATCAATATACAATATTACATATATATACATCATATATACAACAGGGAAATGCATTTAAAGAAAATTACCTGCTTGCAATGTAGTTTCTCAAGGTATTATAATTTTAATGAAAATTAAACTTTATTCGCATCTGAGCCTCATTGAAAATTCTTCAGTGCTCCTCGACGTCAAAAAACCATCTCACTCACACCTTATTTTATAATTGGTACTAACCCACAGCAGCTGTATCTCATAAAGAACCACATATTGTAACCTAGAGATATCTTAAAGGAAACACGACTAAGTCCAAATCCATGTTGAGTCCATGTGGATGAACAGTGTTGAAACAATAAATGAAATGTGCTTCTCTGCAGCGTAATCTAAGTTCTATATCTATTGTTTCATATCGAGAGGATTTGACAGTTTCAAGGACAGCGAACCTCAAATCTTAATCACTGTGTTGCTTCTCCAGAAAATGACTGACCATGGGTGCAGTGATGTCACCTTTCCTAATCCTAGACCTGTGTTCCGACAGCCTGGTTTTAATCTCACGGCTGGTGCACCCCACATAACTTAACCCACAACTACAGACGATGATATATATGCAACATTTAGTTTGGCAAGTGGTAAGCTCTTTCAATTTCAATTTATAAGTACTCCCAGGAACCATGATTTCCTTAGTCTCCCAGGCAAGATTACAATGCACGCAATGCCCACATTTAAAGTGCCCTGATGCAATGGGTTGAATGGGTGGAAAATATAGGTCTGATTTAGTCACAAACTGTCGGATAGAACATGTCTTCCTGAATCCTATCAAAGGCACTTGCTCACAACCTGCAATGTGTTTGACAATATGCCAATGTCGATAGATAATGGACTTGATGTGATTAGCTAGGGGTGAGTATTCAAATGAACAAGTAATCCTGCGCCTGTCCTGTCTTGGCTTGGCGGTCAACAAACTTTGTCTGGTAACTCTACTAGCTCTGTCATAACAATGATCAATGACCCGTCCAGGATACCCCTTTTGTTTCAAACATTGCCTAATAGAGCTGGAGGTATGTTTAAAATCCACTAGGTTGGAAGAGTTCCTTTTCGCTCTCAAAAACAACCCATAGGGTAAGTTGTTACGAAGGTAATGCGGGTGGTAAGAGCTGTAATGCAGATATGCGTTCCTATCAGTAGGTTTACGGTAAAGCCTGACTCGAATGTTGTGAGAGTGATCCAAATACACGGCAACGTCTAAGAAGGGTAACGATGAAGAGTCACAACTATGAGAAAACTGCAGGTGCCTATTAACTCCATTAATCCATGCCACGAACTCAGAAACACAACTCAGGTCATTAAATACAAAAAATAAATCATCAATAAACCGCCTGTAAAAAGTGATATTCTGTGCAAAGGGGTTTAAGTTGCTAAAAATAAAAACCTTTTCAAAATGAGCCATATAAAGATTCGCCAAACTCGGCGCGGTTGCGCTTCCCATGGCCACGCCGGACACTTGTAAATAAAAATCAGAACCAAACCTGAAATAATTGTGCTCCAAAATAATATCCAAAATATCCAATAAAAAATGAGGGGTGTGTGTGATTGTCTAACCTAGACTCCAAGGCTGTTTGAGTGATATCCCTTATCTCATCCAGAGGAATATGTGTATATAATGCCTTAACATCTAGAGTGACAAAACCCCCACCTGGTGCAACTTGAATCCCTTCTACCTGTGTGATGAAATCAGTGGTGTCCTTAATATAAGATAATGTTTGGCACGAAAACGGATGGATGAAAGTGTCCAGAAACTTGGCTAATGGCTCAAAAGCTGAATTTACAGATGAAATAATAGGTCTCCCTTGGAGTAACCCATCCGATGCTCGTGGTTTGTGTATTTTAGGCAGCAAATGGAACAATTGCACCCTAGGGTGCTTGTTAAATAAATACTCTGCTTGTTTCTGAGTAAGGTATCCCAAAGCTAGACCTTCATTGATAACTGTTCTAATGATGTTAAGCACCTTTTTTGTAGGGTCACCCTTCAGTGGTTTGTAAAAGGTTTCATACTTTTGGATGATTTTCATGTTTGTAAATATCTTTTAGTACACAGCTCTCTTCCCAGACATCTTGAGGACTTGAAATGAAACTTCTAGAATGTATAAATGTTCAAAGCCTGGAAGGCTCAGATTATACTGTGATGGCCACTTACCTAATTCTTTCCCAGCTATTTGCCTTTTAAATGCAAATCAATCTCCCAGGCTGCAACCAGTTATTCTCATAGTGAAAGCCCTTAGCTCTGAGCAGAAAACATGCTTGCAGTTTGAATATAGATGTATGAGAGCAGCAGGGTAGGTGGATGAGGAAGGATGACACAACTCTTTCTCTAGTGGGCCACAGGGTAGAGAGTTAAGGAATTTTCCCTGCTCTACCTCATCTCAGGGTCAAACCCATACCTGTCAAGTATCCCATGTTGGCTGGGATTTCCTGTTTTTCAGTGCTCATTCCTCCCCTTTCCCGCTGCTGTCCCGTATTTGAACGGTGGGGGAAAGGGTTACTGCACATGTGCGCCCACAGTGCACATGCGCAAACAGGCTACTGTGCATGTGTGCCCACAGTGCACATGCACAAACAGGCTACTGTGCATGTGTGCCTACAGTGTGCATGCACAAATGGGTTACTGCCCATGCATGCGCAATAATTTCCCAAATTTTGCGGAGCTGCGCTTGACGGGTATGGTCAAACCACACCTTACAGCCACCCTACCAGTGCATTGAAACCACATTGTTGTTGAAAATATGTGATTAAAGCAGTGTTTCATGTCTAAAAGGACCTGGACTTAACAAGGGAAAAACATGCCACATGTTTACATCTTGAAGACCAGTCACAAAGCAAGCTAGTTTGCACATTACAGGATGTGAGAAAAGCTGCAACATGACACACAGTTGATATTTGAGGTTTTCCCTCCTCTAGGAATTTGACTAAGGGTGAGCCTTATTTTTCGACAATATTGTGTGAGAAAATATCATACTACCATCATTTTAAATTTAATGTCCTAGAAAGCCTGGCTGTGGAAATGATTTATCGTATCCTCCATTTAAAAAAATACAAACATAAGCAGAAGCATCCTGTAAAGTCTTAATGTCTACTTCAATTTCACAAATAGCAAATAATTGTCTTTAACTTTTAGTGCTAGTTTTCTCAAGTTTACATATGCTTAATATTAACAGAAATGCTGATAATTAAAATAAGTGGGGGGAAATTCTTTTTCTTCAAAGGCCATCTTCTGGCTGTATATACTGTAGTGTTGGGCCTAAGACAGAGGTGGGTAGGACTAAAGTCTCTCACATCTCCCGTCACAACTGTACACACACACATACACCCCTAAGGGGCCCAAAAGCCACATTTTGGCCAGTCCATCCCTGAAAAGATGTAAAGACAGTTGGTGCTGCTCACTATAGAGCAGTGATGGCCAACCTTGGCACTCTTGATGTTCTTGGTCTTAAATTCTCAGAAGTCCTGAATAGCAGGAGTGCTGACTTGGGCTTCCAGTAATTGAAGTCCAAGAACACCTGGAGCATTCTCAGAGTGAGGAAGAAGATAGCAACAACTAGGGAGTATGCAAGATTGAGAAGGTGGTGACATTTCTCACCACCATCAACCTAGACAGCAGGAGAGTTTGGTGGCAGCTATGTACCCACTCACATATTTTTCATTTGTAGTATGTCCCCTTTGAACTAGAGTTCAAGCTATTTTGTGAAGCCAAGAAACTGGAAGCTGAAGCTCAATATGATAAGCCCCATGGTCAGTAAGGCTTTTGTGCAAAGCCACAATTAGTAATTCTTTACTCCATACACCTGTCCTGTGGTTGGTGATTATGTGGAATATCACAGGTTGCGCCTGTTTTTAACTTACCTTTCTTGTACCTAAATTTGTTCTTAGTATTTCAAATGTAGATTGGGAAGGAAGATGAAATAGACTAACAAAGACTCCACCTGCTCCTGGTCTTGTATTGCTTGATGGAGTAAAGGAGTCTTACTGTCTTTGTAAATTGATTCATCTTGTGAGTTGACTCATGTTTGCTATTTACTTCAGGAGCTGGCAGGATAACTTAAGTAGCCTTCTACCTTTCTTGCCATCTTTACCATGGCTTAACATGTCAGTGATTGAAGCCTGGATCAGTGCCGCACATGCTTCAGCATTTTAAAAAGTGCATACTGTGAATTTTACATAATATGAGGGGTAAACCACATGCTTGCAAAGAATTAATGTATAGCTTTAGAGTGAACTTATGGCACGGGTGCCAGGGGAGACACTTAGAGCCCTCTTTGTGGGCACCCCAGCCCAGAATTCACCCCGCCTCTCTGCCCAGCAGCCCAAAGAGAGCACTTCCTCCCTCCCCCAGCACAAAGTTCTTCCTGCCCCACTGTGGTATGGATGGCAGCCTGTTGAGTTTGGGCACTTGGTCTCTAAAAGGTTCACCATCACTGCTTTAGAGTTTGTACAACTATGATTTTTGATCATGCTGATGCTAATTTTCTGTCAAGTCCTAAAGCACTTGCAGATTAAGGTAACATTGTCACCCTTTAGTTAGGAAGGAAAGCCTTAAGTTCAGGACAAAGTGAATGCTTTGCAGTTTTGGATATTCAAGTTGGTTTTTCAGCATTTTTTGGTAAAAGTGTTCTGGCCCTGAAACCGTCTGTTATGATATAGAGTAAACCCTTGTGTTTCAAGGGTGTGTCAGCGGAAGTCTGAGAGTACAATGAATAACACTACAACCAGACAGATACACTGTATTGTATAAACTGTTTTACTTGTAGCAGAATCAGAGTCCAAACCCCTTTCAAGTCATTCACAGCAATAGCAGATAGTCACAACGCTGTTTCAGGGTTAAAGCAGAATAATATTTTCTTTTTAGGGGCCATTCAACAATTACGTGATCCTCGAGGTGGGTGAGGGGGTCTGTCATATGAATTACAAAAATTACGTGGGGTCAAAGATTACGTAATTCATTTGGAGCTGTTGTGGTTTCGAAACATGGCACTTTTTTAGGTTTAAAAATGATCTCTGGGAATTTGGATCCGATTTGAGATTATTGAATCCTCACCGATACGTTCTGCATTAGGCACCAATAGTGAAAAGCTCTAAAAATTAGAGTTGATACAAAACCTCTGGATTACATAATTTTTTCAAAAAGGGGGGGGATTTGAAGCAAAAATTACTGTTGGATTACATGGGGAAGGGGGTCAATTTCCCCCCAAAAAATGGATCACATAATTATTGAATGGCCCCTTACCAGTCTTTGTCAGTCATGGAAAAAACAGTCCAATACAGGTTGCAAAAATAGTAAGCAAACCAAAAGATGAACCTCCAACCAAACATCAAACAGTGAACAGCAAACAGAGAGTGAGAGTAGTGAGAGAGTAATGAGGGAGTTAACTGTGGCTTCAGTCTTCCTTTTAACCACATTACTGACAGAACGAACCAATGAGATAATATAGTAATTATCCTACTCTGACATTAGTTGAATGATGCAATATCAACTTAATACTCTTAAAGCACCATAACACATTTTATAACAAACATGCTATGTTGGTTTATATATTATCCTTCCCAACAAGTTAGAGAATAATCCAATTCCTAACACCGTGTTATGGGGCTGTGCTTAAGAAAACAATATAAACCAAACTGGTTTAATGAAACTCAAAGAGTCTCTGTTTTCCAGTTCAAGCACCCTGCGGGCATTGATTGTTATCTGTAAGTGACAGTGCTGCATCCAGAAAGCTCTACTTGAATTTTCTTTTTCTTAATTTAGGTATCTTCATGGCCCTCTCTCTCTTGTCGATCGTGTATGGAGCACTGCGATGCAACATCCTGGCCATTAAGATCAAGTATGACGATTATGACATTAATGTAAAGCCAGCTGCCTACCTCTGCATTTTCCTCTGGAGAAGCTTTGAGATTGCTACTAGGGTCATCGTCCTTGTCCTCTTCAGTTCAGTCCTACAATTATGGACTCTTCCGGTGGTCCTTGTGAATTTCTTTGCCTTTTTCTTTCACCCATGGATTCTCTTCTGGCAAAGTAAGTGTACTTTGCCCGAAAATATAGAGAAGGCTTTAACCAAAGTGGGTACCACTATTGTCTTATGCCTTCTCACTTTCTTGTATGCTGGAATCAATATGTTTTGTTGGTCAGCCGTGCAGTTGAAACTTAATGATTCTGATTTAATTGACAAATCCCAAAACTGGAGGAGACTGGCATTGTATTACCTCCTGAGGTTCCTTGAAAATGCTTTTCTTTTGCTGATGTGGTATATGTACAAGACAGATGTCTATACTTATATATGTGCGCCTATGCTGTTCTTGCAGCTGTTGATTGGCTATTGCATAGCTGTCCTTTTTATGCTCGTATTCTATCAGTTTTGTCACCCGTGCAAAAAGCTTTTCTCCTCCAATATTTCAGAAGGGCTGTTGCTGTGTTTCAAGTTATTTTG
The DNA here is from genome assembly GCA_035047345.1 of Bradypodion ventrale. Classification (NCBI taxonomy): domain Eukaryota; kingdom Metazoa; phylum Chordata; class Lepidosauria; order Squamata; family Chamaeleonidae; genus Bradypodion; species Bradypodion ventrale. The sequence continues at coordinate 277,762,591 of JAWDJE010000003.1, forward strand.
TTATATCTGCAAACCTCTTGCATCCAGCTCTTCAGTGGAAAAAGCAGACTTGAAATCCCCGGAAGATACGGAAAATAACACCCAGTCTAGCTACAAGGCCAGAGAATCCCAAAATGGAAATGCTCACCAAAGTGTTTCTTCTAATGCCTAGAACAAGTAGCTAATATCAATGAGACACATTATAAAGCCACAGTCCTCTGTGGCCTATTTTGAGGAAAGCCTACTTAGACATATACCTAAGAACGTATCTGACCAGATGGTTGTAGATGTTTAATACCCGGTGTTTTGCACAAAAGTACATCCTCTGATTACCCTAATGCTTAGCATGGTAGAAGGTGCTGTCCTACCAAGCTATTGAAATATTGATTTGGTTGTTCAGCAAGTATGAAGAAAAATTGAATGCCAATTGTTAAAGACAGATGGGATCCTTTTCAGACAAAATAAATCACACAGGGTTCCTAACTTTTGTTCCAGTGAAGGTCTCTAGGTCATGCAACAATAGCTAATGCAAGAGCCTGGGCAAAAGGAACTCAACAGATCAATGGAATTGGGAGGAAGGGAAGCCTACTTGGATTCATCACAGCGATGGGCAAAATATGAGCCTCCAGATTCTATTGCACTACAACACCCAAGAGTTCTAGGCATCATAGCTAATGGGGAGGAAATTTTGGAGTTCAGTCTAACAGCCTCTGGAGGGATGATTTATCTGTTTTAATGCTTTACCAAAGCTTGGGTTTTCTTCTCCCAATGTCAATTTCTCTTCATTGCTCTAACCTTATTCTGATTGATGTGAATCCAGAAAGGATCCTGCACCACAAATACAGCTGTTTAATTCAAAACTTGGCCACTGTCTTCCTAGTCATTTTCCCCGTCCTAAGTGCTACAGATATTGACTGTATCCAAAGGGCAACTTCAGTGATTGATTTCTTTCCAGCTGGTTTTTGTTGCTGTATTTGGTTGTCTTGCTTGTTGTTTCTCTGCTTTGTACAGTGTTAAGAAAGCTTTGGCAGATGTGTACAATGGAGATGCCATTATTTGCTGTAGTTAAACAAGTGTTAAGTCATTGAAAAGAAGAATCATTTTATATAAATATTTCCATTTTGTCAAAACACCTGTTATTACTTGAAATTGAGAGGAATGATGATCTGCTAGAACTATTTAAGTGGTGCTAGATTCTAAAAAGTGGTGAGGGTGGCACAGCTGATTTGGATGTTCAAGTTCGACCAAAGGGAGAAACTAGTTGAAATTCCAATGGGCTTTGACTAACTCATCCTTTCTGCGTTACTCAGATTGATGGTTTACAATGCAATCCTATGTATATATGTCATTTTGCCCCAGCCAGAATACTCAGTGGTAACTCCCTCTCCTAAAAAAAAGTCATTTTAGATGTTTGAAATAATTTACAACAACTACTGAATAAATGAGAAAAGATCATTCAATTTTTGAGATATCTGGTTGTATGATGATGAAAGAGATGGCTGGAAGAGGTTAAGCTCTGTGGGCACTGCAGAGCATTATGTAGTTTATTGAGAGACTTTCTTTATAGAGCATAATATTAAAGAGATTACAGTGCTCCTAGTGCTATCCTAGATAGAAACAACCATAGCCTCCTAGTTGTTCTGCCTGGTAAATCAATTAAATTTGACCCAGGCTACTTTGTAGCTGGACAGGAATTTGAGTTGGTTCCATCCAGAACAAAGCTTGAGAAAGTTACTTTTTTTGGACTTAACAGCTCCCAGAACTTGGCCAGTTGTAGTCTAACTTCAACAATGGGCCTCATAAATATTTTGTAGTGGACCTACAAAATAGATTACAGTTTTGGGATTTTTGAACTGGTAGTCATATTAGACAGTGCAAGTATATCAGAAAGTAAAAAAAAGACAAAAAATCTGGCACCTGCGCCAAAATGTTTTTTTACTTTATTTTGTTTTGTTTAGTTTTGAGATTATATGTGCGAATCTCCACAGCTTTGAACAATTACTTGGTTAAAGCAGGATTGTGTGTGTGTACCTTGCTCTGATATGGCAGGGGAGGAACCTTCTCCCTGCTAATCATGGGCTGCCTGTTCTATGAATCCATAGGAAATGCAAACTGTAAAGCAACTTAATACACTAAAGTGATTGTAGAGATTATTGACAATATTGAAGATGTCTTTTCACTACAAATGTTGACAATCATGTGCCTCATGGCAGGTAAAATCCATGCCATGTTTGGGTGTTGGTACAGGTTGGAGTCTTCTTATTGTGCCTCCACTTTTTTCAAAACATGCCTAAACTTCAGTCCTTTTTTCCAGACTGGTGTGTGATGGGCGTGTGCTTAAACAGTGCAACCTTCTGGTAGAGAGCAGCAGCAGTCAAATGTCAATGCACCTCAGGATGACAAATACATAATATACTGTATATGACCATTTTCTATAAAATGTAACACTGTTCCCAAATCTGTACACATGTAGCCAACCTTTTCTCCCTAATATTCTTGTTTTTAAGAATTGGAATTACTGTTTTATATCTGGTAAGCTGACTTGTTCCCTAAATAAAACCACTTAATCACTGGAGACAAACTGTTATATACATTTGTAATGTACCTTGATGGGATTTCTCTCTGAAGGCAAGGTCTGCTCTCTTATAAATCACAACGAGGCAGCTGCCTTGAGTTGAGTGTGTCTATGAATGTGAAGAATACAGAAGGTACAATTAGAAGGGATAAGAAGGGATTGCATCTGATCGCACCAGAAAGGATTGCTTTGCTAGGAGCATTCTTAAAGTGACCATTCCACTTCAACCCAGATATAAAAAAATAGCCTTGCTGCTAGACAAAAAAGTAACATATAGGTTATGGATCAGGGTTGGACTGGTAACAATCGTCCATATGTCATCACTAGGAAATAGTTGGCATTTGATCATGCCTCAAGTGGTTGAAATGGCAAACAAACCCATTGTTCCCATCACTACAGTCTGGTCCCAACATGGAAAGACACCTCAGCAAGGATTTTTAAAGTTCCACAAAGTTTGGCATCTACAGTGCAAGAACAAAAAGAGCTCTCTTTTGAATGTCATAAACTCAACAATTTATACACAGTTATCTCTGCCCCAAACTCCTCCTTTCCTTTGAGAACCAAACTGCTTTTGTATGTGGAGTTGGATGTAGCACTTTCTTATCCTTTGACTTTGGAGGCAAAATGTTTCAAGTCAGTCTTTCTTAGAGGAGACTATGTAGAGAACCAGTGGACCATAACTAGTGATGGGCACCTGAATTAGAACTACTTTATTTCAAAACTTGGGTGGGCGGGGCCAGCCAGAATTTCTGCTACTGGTTCTGGTGAACTGTTGTGAACCTGCCCTGAGTCAGGTTTACCTGAATGGGCATAATAATAATAATAATAATAATAATAATAATAATAATAATAATAATAATAATAATAATAATAATAATAATAATAATAATAATAATAATAATAATGTGGATGATAGAATGTTAAGGTAAGTGAGAAGAGAGTTAAAGGAGAAAACAAAGAAAGTTCAGGCCAGTTTGCTTTATTTTTGTCTTGTCCCCCATCTATTACAGATACACAGACAACTACATATCTGTGAAAAGTCAAGAACATCCTGCTACTTGGCAACAAAAGGCATTCTGTATATGGTAACATGGTCACATGGTAACATTTTTAAAGAAGGAAAAGGAATAGTTGGAGCTGGGAACTATGACAGAAATGTCATCCATAGAAGCACCTCCTGTTCACTGGGATCCTCACAAACTATGCTGCTGAGGGTAGCCAACATCAAGAGAGGCCAAAAGAATGGACACTTACAGAAGGGCTTTCTTGGTTGGTGCACCCTCTATATGGAACGATCTTCCAATTAAAATCCATCAGGGCGTCACTTCAGATCTTTAAGAAATTCTTAAAAATCCATCTATTTGAGAGCTATGTAGCGTTTCTATCAAAAGGATGATGTTTAAGGTTTAAGGTTTAAAGTCTAATGTCTTAAGGAGGGTTGGGGTTATACCTTCTTCAAGGGGCTATTGGATTATGGTCAGCGGTGGGCACCAGCAGGTTCGCACCAGTTCATCAGAACCAGTAGCAGAAATTCTGGCTGGCCCTGCGCATCCAAGTTTTGAAATAAAGTAGTCCTAATTCAGGTGCCCACCACTAATTATGGTCCACTTGTTCTCCACTGGTTCTCTACTGCTGTCTCAGGTTTTTGAATATAGATTTAATGGTTGTAATGTTTGGGAACTTGTTTTACTGTAAACTACTGTATCCTGAGTAATGCAAGACACTAAATTGGTGATGTACAAACAAACAAATCTTTCACCACTTGAGGGAGCCTCTTTTCTTTAAAATGTTCCAAAACATAGCTTGACTTCACTGTAATTACTTAACCATCCATTTTTAGCAATCCATCTCTTACTATCACATGAAAACCTGAAAACCAGAATCACATGCCAGATTTCTTGTTGCTAGGCAAACAAACAAATTGAACAACGTAACAACCACCAATGAAAATACACTTTTTGGTCATTGCAATTCTGTTTCAAAATCCCAGAAGGTCACAAGGCAATTTAATTGGGACATAATTTAAATGTAGCCACCGGACAATCTGAAAATCTTCAATTTGCTTAGAACAATAGCATACCTCCTTGTTCCTTTTCTACCAGAGGTTGGATGTTATTATGGCTAGTCTATCTTTGGAGGTGCATGCACTATGTTTGAAATTGTAATCAGTGCTCATGTTAGGCTTCTGGGTTGAATCAGGAGTTCACTGTTCACACTTGAGGCAATGGTATTGGCATTCTAGCCCACAGCCACCACCCCTTCTTTCCTATCTTTCCCTAGTCTCACCTATGCCAATTATTTTATGGCTCTCTGTCTTGCTAGTTCTGTTTGTGAAACTAAAGAAAACAATCAAAACCTCAAAAGGGAACCTCCTTAGTGGTCTTATAAATCACCAACCAGAGAATTTTAGAAAATGTCCCACTAATAGAAAATAGTTGGGGCCTTGGTTTACATATATACTCACAAAACACTCTAAATTGGAATTCCCCTCCTCCTTCCTATTCACTCTGTTATTGACCCAGCAATAAGGTGAAAGGCAGTTGTAGTGCTAATCTCTCGTCTGAATTTCTGCCTATTTTCCTCTCCTCTATCTGAGCTGCAGGAGAAGAAAAACAGTCAGGGCTTTATAATATACACACAAACGCACACACAAAATTGAGTTTTCCTTTCCCCTCCTTCTAACTATTTGCAGGCTTAGTTCCTTGGATCTTTCTCTTCATCTGAACTTCTGCCAATTCTCATTTCTCTTTTCTGAGTTGTGCCAGAGGGAAAGTCAAGACTTTAAAATGCATGCTCACATGTACACAACAGACTATAGGGCAGTGATGGCCAACCTTGGCACTCCAGGTGTTCTTGGACGTCAACTACCAGAACTCCAAGTCAGCACTCCTGCTGATCAGGCCTTCTGGAAATTGAAGCCCAAGAACATACGGAGTGCCAAAGTTGGCCATCACTGCCTTAGGGATTCCCTCTCCTCCCTATTTGCAGGCTGCATGTCTATCCAGTGGTGGGCTAGCCCATCGGGCTATCGGGACTCAGCACAGGCCCCTCCCAGGCCCCCCAGTGCCATGGCACTCCCCTTGGGTGCCAATCCAAAGAGCCGAGCTGAGCTGCGATGCCTGGAATGATCGAGCAAATGAGCGGGGCTTTGTGTTTCTCTGCCTGCCTTCTCCTCCTTTGCCACCAAAGATAAGGTTACAAAAACAGCCTTGTTTTTGGTGTGCCTGCTGTTGCTTGGAGGTTGCAATTTTGCCTTGTAAGCAAGAAGTTGTTGGTTCACATCCCCAGAGGGGAGTTGAAATTAGAAGGCGATTGGGAATGCATGTATTTTGTTAGGGTTAAACACCCTCATCACTCCCTGTCCAGCACCCTTTGAGCAGAGCCAGCACGCCCCTGTGTCTATCTCCATCTGAACGGTGACACTTTCTCTCTTGTTAAAAAGAAAATTATCTGGGAAAAATTGCTAATTTCTTGTGCCTTCCCAACTTGCTTGATTTCCAACCCAGCAGTAAGGTGATAGGTTGTTCTAGCACTAATCTTATTTTATTTTATATTAAAATTAAAATTAGATGGTGTGTGGGGAAGAGGAGAGAAAGGAATGCTGGGGTTTATTCTCCCAGTCTTGAACATTTCCCAACTGTTTATCTCAACAAAACAGCACCTAGAAAGGCAAACACCCATCTTTAAAACAAAGAATCACAAATTACTTCATGGGAGGAAGCCTGGTCAAATCATTATGACATGAAAAAGTAGAAGGCCCTCTGCAGCGGGGTGGGGGGAGATAACTTGCCAGGAAAAAAAAGCTCCTTTACATCTCGCAGTTATTTTAACAATCAAATCCACCCATTTAATTAGAGCCAATCCTGCACTTTTAATGGTATAGTGAGGCACTCAGACAATTTCAGAAATTAGAGTTTCTGATCATGAGCTATCTATTTTTATCCTGGCTGTAAAATCTGTACTAGGGAAGAAATCATGCATCCTATGGACCTTGTATTATCCCTAATGCTGTTTTGTGCAAAAGAATAAGAATTATTATACCGGATGCTTCTTAGTTAAAGGAAACAAATACATTTACTTACATTTGTTCTTTGATATTTGATGTCTAGTGTGGAGCAACAACTCCACTCTTCTGTCTTCAGTGAGCAGACAATGGAAGACAGAAGAAAGACAACTAACAAAGAAAGAAAGGTTGGTCTCAAGGATTCCAAGGTATATATTTAAAAAAAACCTCTTAAGTTGAAAGGATATGGAGGTCAGTCTTTGCTGAAAGGTTAATGCATGAAGTAACAGTGGGCAGGAACCAAATATACACACCAAATTTATTAACACATAGATCACTTTTATACAGTACTAGCAGAGTGCCCGGCCTTGCCCGAGGCCTTTTTTGGGGCGGCATCCTGTCAATGTTAGTGTGTAGAAATTGCTGTGGAGGCCAGCTTATCAATAGGTGAATATTGTTGTTGTTGTACGGGTTGTTGTTGGAGATTTGTTGTGCATTTTGGGTGTGAAGGGAATGTGCATGTCAGTGATCTGAATGTGTTGTGAGGGGCGTGTCTGCCGACCGAGTGGAACTGTCAGCATGGTTTGTTGGTGGTTGTGGTGCGGGGGTGCATGTGTGCTGAGAGGAAGAGTGGTTTGGGAATTGTTGGTGTTGTCTGTGTGGCGGTATCTGGGTGTGCAGAAGATTGTTCTGGGTATTGGGGCTGTTGCCAGTGTGGTTGTATTTGGCAGTGTTCCTGTGCCATTGAATGGTGCCTGTGCCATTGAGGGAGATAAGTTTTTTTCTGTGGTGGAACAAATGCTGGTAGTGAAGGGGGTGGGCATGTGTTTCTGTGTGGTGCAGTGCAGGATGCCCCACTGTGGTGCAGTGCATGGCCCGCCCCCCGGTTCTTAGCCATTTCATGTTTCCATGTGGTGGCCCCCGCATGTCCCCCACCTCTCCTGCATGCACCGCCTGAGCCAGCCCCCCTGGTGCCCAGCCCACCATGACAATTACCCTGCCGCGTTGCGCACAGTGTGTGTGTGAAGTCACGCATCAGCGCGTGCCTCTCCGCACGTGGGCCACAATGTGGTGGCAGACACAGCCATGCTCACAGTTGTGGGTGGGAGCGGGAGGAGTAATTGTGGTGCAGGTTTGTTGGAGTGAGCATTGACATGCCAGTGTAACACACACCCCCAACGGTAGCTCTACCTTCACTTTGTCTTCTCTGGCGCTCCCGCGCCACATCCCAAATGTTGGCAGCTCGTCCCTTGGCGTATTGCGCTGCTGTGGACCTCGCTCCCAAGCCCATGCTCCCAAGGGCCTCTCAGGCACTGGCTGTTGTCTCGTGCCCCGGTGCACCTCACTGCTGTGGAGTCCGGCCGAAACTCCGGATTTCCGGGTTGGCGCCTCACCGCTGTGGAGTCTATATCTATATCAATATCTGTATCTGTATCTGTATCTGTATCTGTATCTTTATCTGTATCTATGAAGAGAATATGCAGACAAGAGCTCTAACCCAAGGGTGAAATATTTGGGAGGGTTATGGTTGGTGAAATGTAATTTTATATTAGAATCTAAGAAACTAATCTGGTGTTGTGGAGTTTGGAATATTTTATAGTTGAATCTGAGTGTGAATGTGTTTGCTCTTTTTAAGCAGCTCTGTGGTAATATTGTAATTGGCTTTTCTTGTGTGTCAAATCGTTAAAATTAAAAACCTGCTATGTTAACAGCAGATAAAGAACATGCACACCACAGACAAATGGTATGAAAGAAGAAGTGTGCAAGATCATATTTTCTCCAATGTCATGAGTGCTCGGGGGTTGTCAGACTAAAATTCTGCTCAGAGTTTTGAAACAGATAACAGTCCAAAGATTTATAGTGAAATGCCGAGAGGTTTGTAAAAAAAAAACTTTCTCAGAGATACTACCTAGGGCTTCCTAGATAACGGGACTTTGAGATGAACCATCTCACTCTGAGATAATCAGCTTCAGCTGACAATTAAAATAGCTGCATGGGAAATTTATGAGAATTCAGCCTCATAACCCAAATAATGCCCCTCTACAAATCTCTCCTCGTGAGGCACTCCAAGAGTCCAGTTTTCTTCTTGAAAAATGACAAATGGCTGGTAGATAAGAAGTTCCTACCACAGCCTAAGATTTGACTTCTACCTCCCTTCTGTAAAGAGAACAGCCTGGCACTTTTCAAAGATAAAATATCTTCTGGCTGGACACCTAAACATTCCCTCTTTAAACTAAGAGGTGAACAAAATCAATCTACCAAGTATTCAAAATAGCAGCACTTTATTGGCTTACAATATTGAGGTAGATTAATATACAGTTATAATAAAAATTCAGGAATACAAAAAGAAATCATAAACAAAACATAAACATGAATAACTAAGCTGTTTAAATAGATATACGAAAGTGGGGTGAAAAGCCCCTCATAGGTTCAGACTGTCATGTGATAGGGTAAGCTTCTATCTTGATCTTCTCTCTCCCTACTTCTACTTAACATCAGGGTAAAAAGGATTCTTATTTATACACTTTTCAGTCAGACACCTGCATCAGAAACATGTGAAAACTTCCAACTATGTCTCAAGGAGACAAGCTGGCTGGATGTGTGGGTGTTACACCCCCCTACCCACCTGTTTGGAACATCTGCTAATTACGTGAATCCGTTATCTCTTGTGCCATCTTCTTATCTGGTGAGATGGACAAAGTGTCTGGGTGTCAGACTTCAAGTCTGCACATCAACTGCAGGTGTCTGAATGAACATATTTGTCTAAACATCTGTTCTAACGAACACCTGTGAGTTAGTATTACATCATAGACTAAGAATCTATCAAAACATTTTTACTTCAAGCAGTAAACCACTTTAATGAGAGCAAAGTTCACTCTTTTTAAATGCCAATTCCTTTACATCCAACAGATGTTATAATGCCTCACATCAACCACCACTTCCAGCATCAATGTATGACAATGTTTTAACTAGAAACAGGCAGAAGGATGCAAAACGAAAAGCCCTCCAACTTTCATCACTATTTATGACAACCGCAGCCATATCCAACTGCACTTCCCACTTAATGGTGAAGATTAAACAAGACATAACAAGGGGTCTAAATGTATGGTTGTAAATTAGAGTAATTTACTATACATTTTCCTGTTCCCTTAACACTGCTTTGGAGGCCAAACCATGAACAATACTAGCTCCTATAACTAATGGTGATTTGTGATACCATGTGCTTTCAGAGGCTTAAAAACAACAAGAAAAGCTGCAATAAAAACACATTTATTTATTTATTTATTTATTTATTAGTTCAAATTTATATTGCTGCCCACTCGCCGAAGCGACTCAGGGCGGCTTACAAACAATAGATTACATTACAATACAATATGTTGATGGGGGCTCAGGGGGAGGGGCAGTGAAGTCCTCAACCTGCCCTGGCTTCTTTTCCCTACCTCTCCCTGGCTGTTGGTGTGGGCACAGGGGTAGGGGTAGAGAAGTCCTCAACTACCCTGGCTTCTTCTTCCCCCGACCATTGGTGTGGGAAGGGGAAGGGGCAGCAAAGTCATCCACCTGCCCTGGCTTCTTCCTCCCCCGGCCGTAGGTGTGTGAGCAGGTCATTTAATGTTTTAAACTTCTGAATAATGGCAACATATTTATATGCAGTGATAAGAAAAGGACACAAAAGTTTACAATGTCTTCATTTATTTTAAGAACATCTTCTAATATTGCCTAAAACCTAGTTATGTTTTTAGATGATGACTAAACCTGTGCGACATCCATTTTGGGGTGGAGGAAAATCAGTCTTTATACAGTAGAACAAAGTAGAATAAAAAGTTTTAAATGCGTTGTAAAATGTTCATGAAAACAAACAAAATGATCACGTTCCTCCTCTCCCCCCCCCGGCCCGGCCGGCCGGCGGGAAGTGAGAACAGTTGAGGGTGGCCCACACCCTCAAAAGCACCGCTGCCGCCGCCACCGGACGCCGAAGCTCCCCGGGTCGGCGGGGAGTGAGGTCAGCTGAGGGAGCAATCACCACTGCCCCAAGGGCCATTGCCACAGCTGCGGGGGGCACCCTCCTCTCCTGTCCCCTGCGGGGAAGGACATAGGGCCATGGGCCGCCGGGCCAGGCTGAAGCCCAGCGCCACCCCAAGGATTGTTATTGCAGTTCCAGGGAGGGGTTTCATCCTCTCTTTCTTTTTCTTGCGTTTCCGGGCCTCGCCTCAGGCTGACATGGAAAGGATGAACTTGCCATCATTGTCACTCATGGTCTTGGCCTCGGCGGAGGCGAGGAGGCTGGTCGGCTAGGAGCTCCAGGACTTGTGCACGCTTTTGTCCCACTCCCCCTCTGGAAGGATTGGAAGGACTGTGCTGGGTATATTTTTATATTGTTACTTTGTGATGATTTGTATTTGACTTTTTGATTTTTTTATATTGTGTACTTTTCTGATGCGATTAATTGATGTTTATATATTATCTTATAATTGTGATTTTGTATTTTGTTTGAATTTGATTTGTATACTGTTTCTGTATTTGGATATTTATTTTACATGTTGTAAACCACTTTGAGTTTCCTTAGGGGAAGTAAAGTGGTATAGAAATGTAAATACAACAACAACAACAACAACAACAACAACAACAACAACAACAACAAAATACACCAACTCCTCAATAATTGCCTCTCTACAGAAGCTGCATCTACTTACAAAGCAGATAGAGAGTTGCTCTTTTATTTATTTATTTATTTATTTATTTATTGTCAAATTTCTATACCGCCCACTCAGCCAAAGCCGACTCCAGGCGGTTCACAACAATGGGTAAAAACAGATAAAAACAAATAAAACAGATAAAAACCAGCAATAAGAACCCACCCCTAAAAAGAGAGGGGTGCAGGAACTGAAGAAACCGTGGGGCAGGCATCCTCCCCTATATTAACCACCCAACGGAAGCCACCCCTCCACCTGCACCCCAAACTTGGCCCGCCAGCCAGGTTTTTAGTTCTTTTCTAAAGGGCAACAACTCCGTCTGGAGACGCAGTTCCACAGGCAGGAGGTTCCAAAGGGCCGGTGCGGACACAGAGAAGGCTCTCCTCCTTGTGCCAGAGAGGCGAGCCCCCCTGGCCGATGGCACAATTAGAGAGCCCCTCCGGTCCGCTCTGGTTGGACGGACAGACGTCCTTAGGGCGATGCGGTCTCTAAGGTAACCTGGCCCACTACCATATAGGGCTTTAAAGGTCAAAACCAGCACCTTGAATTGCACCCGGAGACAAACTGGTAACCAGTGCAGCTCCCGCAGCAGTGGTGAGGCATGGGCATAACGTCCACACCCCATCACCACCCGGGCCGCCGCATTCTGGACCAGCTGCAGCCTCCGAATGGTCATCAAGGGCAGCCCCATGTAGAGCGCATTACAGTAGTCTAGTCTGGAGGTAACCAGAGCATGAGTGACCATGAGCAAAGAGTCCCGGTCCAGGAGCGGGCGCAACTGGCGAATCACCCGAAGTTGGGCGAAGGCCCTCCTGGCCACAGCCGCCACCTGTTCTTCTAGCAGCAGCCGCGAATCCAGGAGGACCCCCAAGTTGCGCACCGGGTCGGTCTGGGGCAAAATAGCCCCATCCAAAACCAAAGATGGTAGCTCCCGGGATAACGCAGGACCCCCTATCCATAGCCACTCAGTCTTGCTAGGATTCAGCTGTAGCCCATTTGCCCCCATCCAGACCCCAACAGCCTCCAGACAGCTGGAAAGGACTTTGACTGCATCACTGGGGTCCCCACGGGCCGAGATGTACAACTGTGTATCATCCGCGTACTGATGGTACCGCACCCCGTGGGAACGGATGATCTCACCCAGCGGCTTCATGTAGATGTTAAAAAGGAGAGGAGAGAGTACCGAGCCCTGAGGCACCCCATATTTTAGGGACCTAGGACTGGACTTCTCGCTCTCCAACCACACCGACTGGGTCCGGCCCCTCAGAAATGAGGAAAACCAGGACCACACAGTGCCCTGGATTCCTAATCCTCGGAGCCGTTCCAGAAGGATACCGTGGTCGACGGTATCGAAGGCCGCTGAGAGGTCAAGAAGAGCAAGGACGGACGGATGACCGCCATCCCGCTCTCGCCAGAGATCATCCATCAGCGCGACCAATGCAGTCTCAGTACCATATCCAGGTCTGAATCCTGACTGGAAGGGGTCCAGATATTCCGCTTCATCCAGTACCCCCTGCAACTGACGCGCCACTGCCTTTTCCAATACTTTCCCCAAAAAGGGGAGGTTGGAAACAGGTCTGTAGTTGGTTATGACTGCTGGATCGAGGGATGGCTTCTTCAGGAGGGGGCGCACCAAAGCATGTTTCAATGGTGCAGGAAATATCCCTTCTCTTCAAAGGGAGGGCCCTGTGTACTGCAAATATTACAAATCTCTCCCCTCGCTGCCCATTGAAAGCAGCAGTTGGTGTGTGCTCCAAGCTTTACCACAGGGAACACACTCTAGGAGCAGACCTATTTCACTGGAAGGTAGATGTATCTAATGGAGGAGAGAGAAAACCACAATTTCCATCCCACAATGCCACTTACAGTTGATCATTTGGATAAAAAGCAGAAGTGGCTTAAGTCATTAGTTTCCATCAGGGAGCGAAAACAGAATCTTCCCGTCAACTATTGCCATATGGTGGCTAGGACAAAGCAGGTCACAATAAATCTCATTAAGGAGAAGGGCACACTGAGACCAAACAGACTACCTGATTGACGATTGTAATGCATGATATGCTGCTTCTAGGGCTATGATAGGGGAGGGCCATGCCATAAAGTTGGCCATGAAATGAAGAAAGAAGCTTATTTTGCTTGTTTTTTTTTTTACCACACATGAAACCTTGACCTTACATATCAAATGGGAACACACATGTTTAAAGTAAGTAAAGTAAGTTCCCACATGTTTCATTCATTTTATTTCAATGCAGTGAAATTCTGGGATACAGCACACAGGCCTGCTTACTCTAGAATGCTTCTTCCTCAGCCACTCTAGAGTAGCTGAGCATTTTCTGTTTTAGTGAATTCCCCACATCTGTTCTATGAAAGGAAGTCAACCAAGTTGATCAAACCTCAGTGATGCAATTGTAAGCCTGTGAGCAGGTCATTTAATTTTTTAAACTTCTGAATAATGGCAACAAATTTACATGCAGCGATAAGAAAAGGACACAAAAGTTTACAATATTTTTATTTAGTTTAAGAACATCTTCTAACATTGCCTAAAGCCTAGTTATGTTTTTAGATGATGACTAAACTTGTGCCACATGGGTTTCATTTCCCACATCTGTGGTGTTTGAATCTGTTCCCTTCATAGGTGCATTAGTGAGATAGAAAAGCACAACCCCACTATTATTGTGACTCCCAACTGAACCCAATAATATACAAATAGAAACAGGAAGTGGCATTTTGGGAAAGAGAATACCTCTCTGTGTGAAGTGTCTGTTCTTGCTAAACTTTGTCCTCCTGACATTTTTGCAGAGCAATACATGACAGTCTAGTATTGTGACAATTAACAAACCATGAATCAAGAACTTAATCAGGCCTCTAGTATGCTTTCTCCACATCAACTTATGTTAAAATTCACTTTTTTTGTAGTTCTTTCTGTAAATATGCCAAGTATATCACATGTCTTATCGTAGTAACTACAGAGTTTGAGAATAATGTGTGATTTAATATATTTAAAATAGTCACTTTGGTGTTAAACATAATGAACGCATCTAATGAAACTAAAATTTAAATGTTTTGAAATTCATTTTTAAAACATTCTTTAGACGACTTACTCCTTCATCAACACAAAACATAACAATCTAATATGTTATTTTCAAATTCTCAGTAATTCATACAATAAAATGATTATATTAATGATCTGTGTATTAAAGATTAGGGGAGCAAATGAGGATATTGATTTGCTAAGTGCAATGGGTTCAAGACTAAACTGAAAATTATAACAGCTTACGTGCATGCTGTTAACGGCTCTCATTTCCCATTGATAAGTTTTGAATCAGTGGTTGACACAAAGTAAGTATGAATGTTACTTATTTATTTACTCAGTTTAAGAACATAAGAACAGCCTTGCTCGAACAGGCCACAGCCCATCCAGTCCAGCATTCTGTCTCACACAGTGGCTCACCATTTCCTTCAGGGTATTCCCAAGGAAATGCCTTCACCTGCTTAGGATTCCCTGGAAATGGCATTGAGAGATATCCTGCCTATCTCTCCAACCCGGAGGTTGTCCTTAGGTAGCCATAATTATAGCCATTGATACACTTGTCCTTCATGAACTTGTCTAATCCTTTCTTAAAGCTGTCAAGACTGACAGCTGTCACCACTTCTTCTGGCAGGGAGTTCCATAGACCAGTAATCCTCTGGGTGAAAAAGTACTTTCTCTTATTTGTTTGAGAACTAGTACCCAAAAGTTTCATCGAGTGTCCCCTAGTTCTAGTGTTGTGCGATAGGGAAAACAGTTTTTCCTTAACTACTTTGTCCACACCGTGCATGATTTTTCAGGTCACCTCTTAGACGCCGTCGTTCAAGAGTGAAAAGGCCCAACCGTTGCAGCCTCAGATGGTAAGGAAGGTGTTCCAGTCCCCTAATCATTCTGGTTGCCCTCCTCTGTACTTTCTCCAACTCCATAATATCCTTCTGGAGGTATGGCGACCAGAACTGTACACAGTATTCCAGATGGGGCCTCACCATAGATTTATAAAGAGGCAAAATGACACTTGCTGACTTATTTTCTATACCCTTCCTAATGATCCCTAAAATTGAGTTTGCTTTTTTCACTGCTGAGGCACACTGGGTTGACATCTTCATTGAGCTGTCCACCAGGACACCAAGGTCCCTTTCCTGGTTTGTCGCAGAGAGTTCAGACCCCATCAGTTTATAAATGTAATTGGGGGTTTTTGCCCCAACATGCATCACTCTGCACTTACTGATGTTGAAGCTCATTTGCCACTGTTTTGCCCACTCCCCCAGTGTCAAGAGATCCCTCTGGAGCTCTTCACAATCTCTCACAGTTTTCACTACCCTGTATAATTTAGTGTCGTCAGCAAATTTGGCTACCTTGCTTTTTACTCCTACCTCTAGATCATTTATGAAGAGGTTGAAAAGCAGGGGTCCCAGTACTGAACCTTGGGGTACCCCACTCTTTACTTCCCTCCACTTGGAGAAGTGTCCATTTAGTGCTACCCTCTGTTTCCTGTCCCTTAGCCAGTTGCTGATCCAGGACAAGACCTGTCCCTTTATTCCATGACTGGTAAGTTTATTCAAGAGCCTTTGGTGTGGGACCTTGTCAAAAGCCTTCTGAAAGTCCAGATAAACAATGTCAACTGGATCCCCCTTATCCACATGCTTGTTGACACTCTCAAAAAATTCCAACAGATTAGTGAGGCATGATTTGCCCTTGTAAAAGCCATGTTGGCTCTCATTTAGCAGCGCCTTCTCTTCTATGTACCTATTAATTCTATCTTTTAGGATGGTTTCCATCACTTTACCTGGGACACATGTCAAACTGACAGGTCGGTAATTTCCTGGATCACCCCTGGATCCTTTTTTGAAAATTGGTGTTACATTCGCTACCTTCCAGTCATCAGGCACAAACCCTGATTTGAGGGAAATATTATATATTTTGGCTAGGAGATCAGCAATTTCATCTTTAAGTTCCCTGAGAACTCGTGGATGGATGCCATCTGGTCCTGGTGATTTGTTAGTGTTTAGCTTAACAAGACATGCAAGGACCTCCTCCCTGGTTATTTCTATCTTGCTTAATTCTTCGGTTTCCCTCCCTACGAAGATAGGCTCTGTTTTGGGCATGTGGTCTATGTCTTCTTCAGTGAATACTGAAGCAAAGAATTCATTGAGTCTCTCTGCAATCTCTGTTTCCTCTTTAATAACCCCTTGCCTTCCATTGTCATCTAATGGTCCAATGGCCTTCCTAGTTGGGTTCTTACTTCTAATGTACTTAAAGAAGTCTTTGTTATTTCTCTGAGTATTTTTAGCTATACGCTCCTCAAAGTCTTGCTTTGCTTTCCTGATTGTTGCCTTGCATTTGTTCTGCCAGAATTTATGTTTCTGCCTGCTGTCCTTATTTGGACAAGCCTTCCATCTTCTAAATGAGCTTTTCTTGCTCTTGATCACTTCCCGAACAGCTCCTGTAAGCCACATCGGAGTCCTCTTGGACCTGGCAGTCCCCTTTTTCCTTTTGGGTATGCATTCCAATTGGGCCTCTGTTATTGTTTTTGTAAACAACCTCCATGCCTCTTGGAGTGTTTGGACTCTCTCAATTTTCCCTTTCAGTTTCTTTTTTTACTAGTTTCCTCATCTTTGGGAAATTTCCTTTTTGAAAATTTAAGGTCTCTGTGTTAGATTTTATCAGTGACTTGCGGTCTATGATCAAGTTAAACATAATTGAGTTGTGGTCACTGTTCCCTATTGGATCAGTCACATTAACATCTTGCACCAGATCCTGAGTATTACTCAGGATCAAGTCAAGGATTCTTGTACCTCTAGTTGGGTCTTCAACCATCTGTCCCAGGGAACAATCATTGAGCATATCTAGGAACTTTATCTCTTTATCATGTGCTGAACAACAGTTCACCCAGTCTATGTGAGGGTAATTGAAGTCCCCCATTATAACCAGGCTTCCCTTCCTGGATGCCTTCTTTACAACATTCTCCAACTGCCAGTCTCCCTCAAGAGTTTGGGTCGGAGGCCGATAGTATATGCCTACTGTTAGACCATCCTTGTGGCCTGGTACTCTTACCCACAGAGCTTCTAATGGTGACTCTAAATCACCTAGATATTCCAATTCATACGATTTTATCACTTCTTTGACATACAAGGCTACACCACCTCCTGTTTGCCCCTTCCTATCCTTCCTGTACAGTTTGTAGCCTGGGATAACTGTATCCCATTGGTTATCATCCGTCCACCAGGTTTCAGTGATACCAATAATATCAATATTTTTATCTATTGCTAAGTATTCCAGCTCCCCTATTTTGTTCCGGAGGCTTCTGGCATTTGTATACAAGCATTTATATATGCTTTCCTGATACAGTCTTTTGAGTCCAGTTGTATTGTTAGACTGCCTCTTGCATCCTTCTGCTAGAGTGCTGGTGACTAGCTCCTTGCTCTGCTCAGTAATTTTTGCATCCTCCTCACTACTCAAGTACACACTTTCCCGAACCGGATGCTGCCCAGCTCCTGTCGGCTTTCCCCCAGTTATCAGTTTAAAAGCTGCTCTGCAGCCTTTTTGATGTTGAGTGCCAGCAATCTGGTCCCATCATGGTTTAAATGCAACCATCCCTCCTGAACAGATTTGGCTTGTCCCAAAATGTTCTCCAGTTCCTGACAAATCTGAAGCCCTCCTCTTGACATCACCGCCTCATCCACGCATTGAGGCTTCTGAGCTCTGCCTGCCTGGTAGGTCCTGCGTGAGGGACAGGCAGCACTTCTGAAAATGCTACCTTGGAAGTCCGGGACTTCAATCTTCTTCCTAACAACCTAAATTTGGCTTCCAGGACAGACCGCTTGGCCTTCCCAACATCATTGGTACCAACGTGTACCATGACAACTGGCTCGTTCTCAGTTCTCTCTAACAATCTATCTAGATTTCTTGTGATGTCTGCAACTTTTGGACCTGGCAGGCAAGTCACCATACGGTTATCATGTGCATCACAAATCCATTTCTCTGTATTTCTAATTATTGAATCACCTAGTACAAGGAGCCTCTCTCCTGCAATCTGTTCATCTACATGCACCTCATCAACCATATTAAGGGAGAGAACCTCAGTTTGTTCCTGTTGTTCATCTTCCTGGATCTCATCAAGTGTGATGAAGGAGAGATCATCAGGTGGAACAAGTTGTTCCTCTGCGTGTTCCTCATCAGGTGTGATAAGGGAAAGAGCCTCAAATTTATTCTGTAATTTCAGACTCTCAGAGTGATCCCCTACTCTTCTCCTCCTTTGAGTCACATTCCTCCAACCATCTCCCTCCTGAGTTAGTGAAGGGCCTTCTCCCTCAGAACTGTGCCCTGTCTCTTCTTTGTCCAGCATAGTCTGCTCCGCTCTGTCCAAGAACAGCTCAAGCTCCTTAATTTGTTGGTGGTTAGATATGCGGGCCTCTAGCTGCTGGACCTTCTCTTCTAGTAGTGCAACCAGCTTGCACTTGCTGCAAGTGTAGTTCTCCATATGCTTTGGCAAGAACACAAACATGGCACAAGAATTGCAGGTAACTACAGCTGTTCCCTCAGAATCCATTTTAACAAGTGCAGTATTCTGGGCCTCAAAAATGTATACGTTTACTACCTTTCTACCTAGTAAGAATATAGTCTTCTTTTGTTACTAGTTTGTAACCTCGCGCACTGTCAGGCGCGCGGGCCTCTAAAGCAGCTCTACTCCAACTGCAAAACTTACCAGTGCTCACTTCCTTTGTTTGGCTCTCCTCAGCAGCAGCTCTGCTTAAGAGCACATGCAGAGTCAAAAGGGCTGACCCTGAAAGAGCTCAGAGCTTTTAAAGGCTAGTGTGGCTCCACCCCTATGAGTCACAGTTCAGGGAAGGGCCTGGTGTGGCTCTGCCCCCCTGCTTCTGGAAGCTTCAAACTGCTTCCTCTGTTTGAACAGAGGTGGCTCTCAGCAGTTTAAATTATCAATTTAAATTAGTAGAGGCCTCTAAAGCAGCTCTACTCCAACTGCAAAACTTACCAGTGCTCACTTCCTTTGTTTGGCTCTCCTCAGCAGCAGCTCTGCTTAAGAGCACATGCAGAGTCAAAAGGGCTGACCCTGAAAGAGCTCAGAGCTTTTAAAGGCTAGTGTGGCTCCACCCCTATGAGTCACAGTTTAGGGAAGGGCCTGGTGTGGCTCTGCCCCCCTGCTTCTGGAAGCTTCAAACTGCTTCCTCTGTTTGAACAGAGGTGGCTCTCAGCAGTTTAAATTATCAATTTAAATTAGTAGAGGCCTCTAAAGCAGCTCTACTCCAACTGCAAAACTTACCAGTGCTCACTTCCTTTGTTTGGCTCTCCTCAGCAGCAGCTCTGCTTAAGAGCACATGCAGAGTCATATAGAGTTATATAGCTGTTCAATAACACAGGTGCTTGTGTCATCTTGCAAAGCAAATTCAATGATTAAATATAATACAAATGTATAAAACATTTGCTATAGTGGAGCAGCTCAGAAAGATTCTTCTTGTTGTTCTGGCGCATCTGAATCCAAATATTGGCGATCACCATGGTGATCAGCCATGAAGATTGTCCTGAGAATATTATGCAGTGGCCTTTCATCTGCCTTCCACATCACAGCATGACACCCATACCACTGATCCAGTTTCATGAGTCACTTTTTGGTCCTGAGCCCTTTTGACACACAAAGTCCTCATCGGCCCCAGGTCAGTATTGATGAAGCTGCTGCCCTCATCAAGTTAGATTCAAGTGGGATTTAATCCACTTGAGGATGATCACCCTTCCCTGTGGTTTTTGGCACCCAAGGCCGTTAGTCTTCAGGGTGGTCAGGTTAGTTAACCACCGCCTGACACTCAGCGTTGAGTTGCTGGTAGTATCGTCTACTCTATTACCATAGTAGGATAACCTGGCTAGACTATTTAGAAAGATTAACAGCATGAAAGAATGAGGTAGTCCATTGAGAAATAAGACCCATTGAGTTCATCAGGATTTAGTCCCAAGCAGGTAAGTAACTAGAGGATTGCTGTCTTAAAGTTCACTAAACATCTATTCAGTTTTACACCAACTACACCAATATTATCCCACAGTGTCAGCAGGGCTGAAACAAGTGTCAGCAGAGTCAAAGAAGGATACAAAACCTTCCTTTCTGGGCAATTAAAAACAAAACATTTAACATAATATGATGATTGTATTTCTGGTCTGATTTCACTCTGGTGCAGGACCTGCTGGTTTGTTCCATGCTGTTGGAACTCACTTTGTGGCTATGTGTTATTTCGATGATATTTCCTGTGGGGAGTGGGGTGTGTGTGTGATACTACTAGGTTGTCTCTGCCCCAATGGTTTATGGTGTGGGTTTTTTTCAGTAGCAGATGCTGTTTGCTTTAGGAAAAGAGTTCCGAGAACCTGGCACAGTAGAATAGCTGGATAGGTAAATGCATGAAAGTTTGAGAATGGTGGCAGAGTAAAACAAGGATGGTCAGCTGGAGAAAATTGACAAAAGAGGAAGACAAGCAGTGTTGCAATCGAGTTACCAGAGAACTCTTCCAGATATGCAGGAAAAGGTTGTACCAGGCATATCCCAGCTTGTTCTGCAACAAGCAAGCTCCCCCCTCTCTTGTGGGTTTGTTACTGGGATGAGCTATTCAAATCTGCAACAAACAAAACAACAACAACCAGAATGACCTAGAACAACAACAAACAACCTGTATTATTAATCTGAAGCTTTCAGGAAGGGGGAAAATTTCAATGCTATTATTTGATAAAATCGATTAGCAGGGAAATTCTATACCATTTGAAAGTATAAGGCTTTCCATCTCCTTCTCTCAACTCTTTGCACCACCAATCCACTCTAAGTGGGAGCTAGAGGGCTCTTGGAATTGGCCAAAGATGACAAATTAATTGGTGGAAATTGCCTTCTGTTAAGAAAACCAAAACCAACATGACCCAGATTGTCAGCTGCAGACATAACAGATTTATGCATCCATCACTTTCATTTATTTGTTCCCTATTGATGAGGTTTTTACCAGTCTGGCCCGGTTATCCTATTATGGTAATGAAGTAGAACATACTGCCAGTGACTTAACTGGCAGCATGGCAATATCAAAAGCAATTTCCAGGAGTCAACCATCTTTGCAGAGAAACGAACCAGAACTCTCAGGTGGCAATTAATTAACCTGACAAACCTAAGGATTAACAACCTTGAGTGTTGAAGTCCACAGAGAAGGGTGATGGTCACCAAGTGGATTAAATCCCGCTTGCATCCATCATGATGGAGGGCAACAGCTTCATCAATTCTGGCCTAGAACTGAGGAGGACTTTGCGTGCCAAAAGGGCTCAGGACCAGAAAGTGACTCGTAGAACTGGATCAGTGGTACGGGTGTCATGCTGCGATGCAGAATGCAAATGGAAAGCCACTGCTTTATATTCTCAGGATAATCTTCATGGCTGATCACCATGGTTTTTATTCCTGTCTGGAGAAAAGAAAAAACATTGAAAACTGGAAATTGTAAATGAATGACTGGTTGCTTAATTTCATGCAAAACAAAATGGGGAAACAGACTATTGCAAACCTATAGCTTTCACTTCCTACTGCTGTAGTTTTAAAAAAGTTATAACTGAGAGTAAGGAAAGACAGTTCAGTTTCTCTCGAACGGTCATCATGGGAAACTGGGTGGTAAATGAGGGACTTTCCATATTTGTTATTGTAAGTAACAATCCAGATTTAAGATTATACTTTTAAGGAGCTATTGCTTAGTTAAGTTTCATTTAAAAATTATTTAAAATATTCTATTATATACAGTTTTTTGAAATATTTTAAGAAATGCAAAATATTTAAGACTGGAATATGGTACCAATATTCATTATGTTTCATATAAAATTAAAATGTCTTGTTTGGCAAATATACATGATAGAAAGTGAGGGTATGTTGGTCCTAGCTTAAATTTTCTTCTAAGGAAGTATAAATATAATATAAAATGGTAACATTCAGAAAGTGTTTATTTCTTTGATTTAGCTAGTTTATATCCAACAAGATCAGTCAATGACAAAAGGAAACCTTTGAATGGAAATGAACTGGGCTTGGTACAAAGAATATGGCATACAGAAGTCTTGCCCCCAGTGAGGTTACATCAAATGGATAATAAAAAAGATAATATGTGTTGGAGATGTAAGGACACTATTGGAACGTATGAACACATGTGGTGGAGTTGTAAAGTGGTTAAAGATTTCTGGAATAGAATTGAGAAAGAAATTGGAGAAATTTTGGTTAAGATGGTAAAACTGGGATCAGGTATCACTCTGTTGACAAACTTGGAAGATATTAATTTAAACAAGGATAAGAAAGAGCTACTAGAAATAATGATTACAATGGCTAAACATTGTATAGCTAGACATTGGAAAAATGATGTAATTATACAAACGGAAGATGGTATAAATAAATGTGGAATTTAGCCTTCAATGACAAATTGACATGGGAGATAAAGAAAAAGAGAGATAATTTGAAAGAAAATAGATTCTGGGATATTTGGAAACCTTTTGTGGATCACTCCCTCAAGGGTGATGAGAGAAATAGACCTGTACCTGAACAAAAGGGATTTTGGGATTAATGCTAATGAGATACTCTGAGCTCTCCAGGGCAATGTAAATAAACACTGGGTGATTTATTATTTGCACTTACATTTTTGTATAACTATCCATATTGGCATTAAATGTTTTACTTGAAAATGAGTTTTAGACAGGGGAATCAAGATTAGAGAATAAATTGAAAGTAATAATTTAAGAGATTGTATCTATAAAGATGGGTGTTAATTACCAGGATAGCTGTACACATTTTTTGTGTATTTTTTGGTATTATTATTTTTAGTTGTATTTTGTACATGAATTATTACTTCTTCTTTTTTCAAGTATTATGTTGTATAATTTTGTATTTGTGTTTTGTATTTTATATGATAAAATTCAATTAAAAAAAAAAGAAGTCTTGCCCTCAATCCTAGAGTTCCTTATTAATAGTGAACCCTGTTTTTATAGATAAGAAACTCTCTGTACACTTCTTTTCTCCCTATTCATTGGTGTAAGGAGATGTTATTTATTTGGCCCCACCGCACCAGGGCAGTTGGAGGCACTGTTTGAAATGTCGAAGGATTCCTTGGATATAGCCAAAGCAGCTGTGGGCCCTGCCAAGTCATGGGGTCCTCAACAGCTTCTAAAGGTGGCTGAAAGGTTATGTAATGCTTGCCAGTTTTTAGGCTAGTTGGGAATTTTGGAAGGGGTAACTGAAAAGATGATTTATTTATTTTTTGAGACTCTGAATCCCATTATATTGGCACTGCCTTGAAAGTTTGCATGCATGACATCTGGGATGCAAAATGTACCTGTGGTAATTTCAGTACACCCTAATGTGTACTATTGTCATCTGATGTTACTTGCCAATTATGTTTACTAATTAGAGATGCTGCATTTTGTTGAAATTAACCAGATTAAAATAGTCAAAACAAAGTATCACCAACCAGCTCCCCTCCCCCCCCCCCCGCCTTAGAACTATGAAAGGTGAGCAAGAAGCTACCAGATAACTGGGCAGAACCACATGATTCTCTACCGCCTGGTCAGAACAACCATGTTTTAAACAGACTGCGTACTGGGGTAGGCGGATCAAGGGCTAATCTGAGAAAGTGGGGTTTCCCTGTAGATGACAGTCTGTGTGAATGTGGAAAAGAACAAACTATCGTTCATATGATACAATGCACACAGTACCCCTCAACATGCCTTGAGGAAGACCTAATGTTGGCAAGAGGAAATGCTGTTGATGCGGCCCAATATTGGGTGGGTGTCATCTAGTTCCTGTTTGTTTTATATATGTTGGTTTTAGCTTTGTATGCTTTATATCCTTTGTGGTGCCTCTGACATGAATAATGAAAGAAAG
This sequence comes from Bradypodion ventrale, assembly GCA_035047345.1. Lineage (NCBI taxonomy): Eukaryota > Metazoa > Chordata > Lepidosauria > Squamata > Chamaeleonidae > Bradypodion > Bradypodion ventrale. The sequence continues at coordinate 277,786,747 of JAWDJE010000003.1, forward strand.
ATCACTATATGATGGTTACATCCAATGTTCCTTCCTTTTAGGGTAATTTAATTGACTTTGAGTGTCTCTCAGTCACTCCTAAGATTTTTAAAAACATTTACTTGGTCCACATTCAACTACCACTTCAGTTAATTGTACAGTATTTTGGAGATAGAGAAGTCTTGAAAAAGCTCTAAACCTATTCCAACGGTAGACACCCAGGAAGAGAGCAAGTGCAGAAAAAACCAAGAGCTCATGTGATCTAAATTTCCTTCTTAAAAGACTTTGCTACAGAACATAACCACAACCCTCTGGTTTCTCAAAAACAAAAAAAGTTTTTTTCTCTCCAGCATAGACACACCATTTGTACTTGGTTCTGAGTAGCAGGCCTTGTAAAGAACACAATAGCCCCGTGATGGCAAATCATGGCACTCCAGATGTTCTTGCACTTCAATTCCCAGATGCCCAAGCACCCTGTGAATCCACATGAATGGGTTTACTCAAATTCATCTGGCCCATGCTGCCCTCATCGCTTGCGGAAGTAAAATGCGCCCGTATGGGCGTGTTTTACTTCCACTTCCGGGAGCGACGAGGGCAACATGGGCCAGATGAATCGCAGTAAACCCATTTGTATGGATTCTCAGGATGCTTGGGTTTCTGGGAATTGAAGTCCAAGAACATCTGGAGTCCCAAGGTTCACCATCACAGCAATAGCCCCTCAAACCTGAAGTCATTCCACATCCATTAATGAAGAATTGAAAATAATTTCATACCATATATTTCTTTCTTCAGTTAGTGTGGCTGGGCTTAAATGCCTTCCTTTTCTGGTGGTACTACTTGGTGTATGATGTTGGGCCACGGTACTACTATACAAGAGAACTCCTAGGGGTGAGTATTTTTTGGTATTTGCTAAAGAGCCATGATGATCTTCAAAAGTCATAAGACCATATTTAACAAAAATTGTACTTTTTATAATGTTGAAACTTTGTTTCAACTTGACTATTACAAAACTCAGCTTTCTAGTTATGATCATTTGCACAAAGTCCCTGGTTGTGGTCTTCCCATCACTAGCTACATTTCTTTTTCTCCTCTTCTATTTTTTGGCAGAATCAGCTATAAATCCAATCACCCCAAAAAGTATTTGTGGATTGAAAATGGTGGCGGCGGCAAGGGGAAAGCCTGCCAAATCATGTTGGAGAATCTCTTCCCTCTTTCTACTGAAGTCTGGAGAGAAGACATTATTTCTGATGCTTTGTATTGTCAAGTCACTTCCAATTATAGCAGCTCTGTGACCTTAAAATTAACAACGCTGCTCAGCTCTTGCAAAGCAGTACACAGAAAGTGTCTCCTCAAAGATTGTGGCATTTTTTTTGAATCACAATCCAGCATACTCTGGTAATGGCAACCTTGTGTTGCCAGCTAATCTTTCTCACACTAGGTCTGGTAAAGGTGTCACCAAAAAGATGTCTTCATTTTGACAGTTTCACATCTGGCCTAAAAGAGGAAGAAGTCGAAAGGAACTGCAGAATGAACTCACCAAAAGGAGTCTTCATTTTGGCAGTTACACATCTGGCCTAGACACAGAAGAAGAGGAAGAAGCACTTGCAAACTCATGGTTTCCTTTCTTGATTTAACCCATTTTCTGTTAGATCTTCCTCTTCTACTACTCTCCACTTTTTGTTGCAGTGAAGAAATTACAAACAATCAAAAGTGGGTGAGACTTAGACACTGCCATGTACAAAAAGTTGAAGCCTGAACATTTAAAATTATATACATTGTGGCTTTCTGCATCAAGAGTAGCTCCCCCCCCCCCCCCAAGTTCCCAACTAAAATGAGACACACACACACACCCGACAATTATAAAATTTATAAAGGCAGCAGTAGTAGGATCAATAGGCATGAGGGAGCAGGGAATGGAAGGAGGTAGCATCTCATGTGATGGGAGTTGTAATCCAACACATCATCCCAGGTTAGGGGTGGCTGCTTTGTATTTAACATGGATACCCCTTGTGAATGAGTTTCAGATCCTTTAGGCCTCTACTTCTATTCAGGCAATGCTGTTTGATTAATTATGAACCCGTTGTCTTGCTTTTAGCCTTACCTGGCACTAGCTCGAGCTCCTGCAGCATGTCTGAACTTCAACTGCTTGTTGGTGCTACTTCCAGTGTGTCGAAACTTGCTTTCTTTCCTCAGAGGCTCGAGTGCGGTAAGTTGTAGAAATATTTTCCATTCTTTTTTTACTCTAGGGACTCATTGTTCAAACCAGAGCAAGCTGAAAGGGGTTGTTCTGTCACCAGTAGTGAGAGGGCTTCATGCTAGCATTTTCTCATAGTGACACAGCATCACCAAAACAATTATTGCTCAGTCCCACTGCTGACCATTTCTCATGGTATGCTGGATTACAAAATAACACTATCCTTTTCTGTAGCAGTAGAAGAAAGATGGCTCCTAAAACTGCCAGAAAACTGCCAGTAGGGAACACATTTCTAGTGAAATTGAAATAAAGGAATCAGGGTTTTATACATAGTTGGGCAGAAGGCTGTCCAGTCTGGCCAGGTTATCATGCTATAGTAATAGAGCAGACCATATTGCCAGCGATTCGTCGCCAAGTATCAGGCGGTGGTTAAGTAACCTGACAACCCCAAGGACTAATGGTGCCAAAGTCCACAGGGTGATGGTCCCCAAGTGGATTAAATCCCACCTGAATCCATCTTGATGGAGGGCAGCAGCTTCATCACTCCTGGCCTGGGGCTGATGAGGACATTGTGTGCCAAAAGGGCTCAGGACCAGAAAGTGACTCATGGGAGTGGATCAGTGGCATACCTGTCAAGTTGCTGGTGTCTAAATATGGGAAGGTTTCTGGACACTGGCGTTGGCACATGCGCGCCACTGCCTCTGATGTCAGAGGCAGCAACGCACATGTGCAGTAACCCCTGCATGCATGCGCAGAAACCCCTTCAGCCTACATGTGTGTCCATCAGAGGCAGCAGCGCGCATGTGCAGTAACCCCTTTCCTGGCCATTCAAATACGGGATGACAGCAGGAAGGAGCGTGACGGAGCGGTGAATTACGGGAAATCCTGGCCAAAACAGGATACTTGACAGGTATGATCTGTGGTATGGGTGTCATGCTGAGATGCAGAAGGCATGGAAGGCCACTGCAGTATATTGCTCCCAGGACAATCGTCATGGCTAATTGCCATCAGGATAGCTAATATTCGGATATGGCAAAAGAAGAATGAAAGAAGTTGGCAGGACACCGTTCTGCCATGGTGACAAAGCAGCAATCTCATTCCTTGCACCCACATTCTCTGGAATGTCACTAGATAACCGAAATGCCAGTCCTACCATAGAAGGAAATATAACTACAGTGGACCCCTGCTTCAAGGAAGGTCTGCCTACAGGAAAACGTGCTTCAGGGAAAGAAATCCATAGGAAATGATGATCTGCTTCAAGGGAAAAATATCACAATAAAATTGCTTTACAGAATAGGTTTCCCCCATGGTTCCCAATGCATTCAGTGCATTCCTATAGGAAACTGCTTTAAGGAAAAAATCACTATAAGGAAAACACTATGGATCAATTCCTTAAAGCGGGGGTGGGGGGTTCCACTGTAATTGAATGGAAGGACAATGGAAGGGAGGAAACAAGGTACAAGTGATACCTCATACAACGTCCAAACTTGGTTCCACAAGTTTGGACTTTATACGGATTTGGACTTTGTATGAGGCATGCAAAATCCTAGCCGCGATGCCTCATACAACGTCCAAATCCTTGCCGCGATGCCTCATACAACATCATTTCCATAGAGATACATTGTACTGTAACAGCACAGACTTCAGGGCAAAGTCAAGGAAACAGACAGGAAACTGACAGAACTTTAAGAAATCATTGTCTAAAGGCTAAAAACGTTGCAAAAACTTGTCAAACAACCTTGATTGTCCAAGAACCTGAAGAATGCTGCAAAAATCCCAGGAATGCCTCTAAAAATTCTGACGAAAAAATTCAAAAACATCCAAAATCGCGTTCAAAAACACTCCTAAACACTCTTTGCCTCATGCAAAACCCACAAGAGCAATGCATGCATGTGTCCTGCCTTTTATACTGCCCAGGCACAATGCCACCTGGGAAAACCCCAATGCCTCATACAACGTCACACGACTTTGTATGAGGCAACTTTTTTCAAGGAATTAGGCGGTGTTGTATGAATCCGATGTTGTATGAAGCGGACTTTGTATGAGGTATTACTGTATTGAATAAACAATGCACCCTCTCTTACTACATTTATCATCAGTAGCAAAAGCATCTTCTGCCTGCTGCAAAGAGGACATCTACTGCCCTGGGATGGGCATCAGAAATAGAAATTAGAATAAAGAAGCTAGGATTCCAAAAGTGGTAGATGCACATAATCTACCATAGGTCATATCACAAACTGCAACTGTTATTGAAATGCAATGTTACAGAAGGGAAATCCAAACTGGAAACTCCACTCTAGTTTTAATTCGCATTTAGGACTGCTATATCTTAAACTGTTATATGGAATGTATAGCAACAAGTATGTTGCCGGCTAACCTTGCTCATGCTAGGTCAGGCAAAAGGAATGGCAGAATGAACTCACCAAAAAGTACCTTCATTTTGGCAGTTTCACATCTGGCCTAGACACGGTAGAAGACGAAGTGAGTTTTGTTTTGGTCATCCAGTCCTGAGTGATATATTCTAGTCTGAAAGGATGCCATGAGCATGTTACAACACCTGTCTTGCTACCCTCAAATAAAACAAGTTAATGTGCTTCATGTAGTGAGTACTATGAATGAACACATGAATGAATTTGCTGAGTAAAGAGCAGAGATTCCTCTGCCTTAATTTACAATAAGAAGTTTGGAATTACAGGAGAAAGGCATTCATTTCACGATATCTCTCTCTTCCCTTGTTGTGTTCAAATGCCCATCGCTCTGCACCAAATTATTTCAAACCAGAATTAGAGGACACAGTTTGATTGACTGACATACAAGTCAAATTATATTTTGTTGTTTCAGAAGCTATGACAAACTATGAATAGATAAATATGAAGAGGAAGTATCGGGGAGGGGCATTCAAAATTAGAAACAGGAAAAAGGAATTCCCCTGGGTAAATTTTAGATGGTCTCTATCTCCAGTGACCTGTCTTTTTCTGCGTCTGCACAGTGAATGTACCGTTAAATGAATGTACAGTTAAAACGTTTTCCTGTTTCTCCCTCACGTTTTTTAACAGAAGTTTTCTTATATCTAATTTTGAATAATGACCTGAGCACAGCATGATTTGATTTCCCCATTATGTTATGGGTTTAGCTGTGTACAATTTGAAATTCAAATGATGTGTAATATCATTAACCTATAGAATAAATCTTATTATATAACGGCATGTAATAAAACTAGTTTTTAAAACACCAAAAGGCACTTCAGAGAATGTGTGTGTGTGTGTGTGTGTGTGTGTGTGTGTGTGTGTGTGTGTGTGTGTGTGTGTGTGTGTGTAGTGTGTGTGTGTGTGTGTGTGTGTGTGTGTGTGTGTGTGTGTGTGTGTGTGTGTGTGTGTGTGTATAGTGTGTGTGTGTGTGTTGTTGCATCTCTGTCTGAGGCAACAGTTCTCTTCACACTTCCCCTTTTAAATCCACAGTGCTGCTCTGTGCGTGTCAGAAGGCAGTTGGACAGGAACCTCACATTTCATAAACTGGTGGCCTGGATGATTGCTCTTCATACTGGTAGGTCTTTTGAAAGTCTACAACAGGAAGGTGTCTCATTGGTTTCAATGAACACATGACTCCTCTTTAGTACACAGGGTTTTGGAGAAATTCCATAAAGTCAAAGGAGGCTATCAATCTGAATTGGGGAGAAATTTCTAAATATAGAGAAGGTGGGACAAAACAAAGTGCGTGTTCACAACAAGAATGAGATTTATCCCTTAAGTGTTTCAAACCAGCAGGTCCTGTGGAAAGCATTAAAGACTTTGAAGAAACTGTACTAACTGGAGACTTATTTTTTTAAAAGTGAAGGAAAGAACAGTGTTTCAGAATGAAAACCCAAGGTGCAAAATAATACAAGTAAAGCAATGTAATATTTGCTGGCTGGATAGCTCTGTTTTAACCATTTGTGTTAGGAGTCCAATGTTCCACTCTCCTTCTTGGATCTACAGCCAGCCTATGTGGCCTTGAGTAAGCTGCACAGTCCCAGGGCATCTCCAGAAGAAGGGAGTAGTAAATGCTTCTAAGTACTCTCTACCTAGAAAACCCCTAGAAAGGGTCAGTATAAGTCAGAAGTGACTTGACAGCATGTAATTATTATATAATGAAATTTATAATGCTGTTAAATCAGTTAGAAAACAATTAGATGAATATAAGTAAGTGACAAAACTTATCTTCAAATACAGTTATTGAAGAATTAAGTATCACTAAATTCATTGCAGGTAGCTGGAGTTAGCAATAGTTGGAGGTTTAATAATGATAGATACAAATCATTCCAAGTTGTGCCTATACATCAAATGTGTTAACAAAGGCTTTTGTTATATCTACAGGGAAGGCCTCTGTTCTTAAATGGGAAGTAATGTACAGTATATTATAAGTTTGGGGGGAAATGAATTTTATATGTGTTTTTCTGAAATATAATAACATCATTTCTATGCTGTTTTTAAAATTATTTTCTTTAGCGATCCATACAATTGCACATTTGTTTAATGTGGAATTATTGGTGGATGCACGTAATGAAGAAAATGGAACTCTTAATGCTGCATTGTCTGATTTGGGTGATAGCAAAGGTGAATCCTACCTGAATTTTGCTCGAAAGAAACTTCCAGTAAGTAATTATACTCTCAGGTATACAACCACAGTGATTATTAGAGAGGGAGAAATCCATTTTCCTTTCCTATCACAGCTATTCTGCCACAGGGCTAAATCCAGCAGTTAATCTCACTACAGTAGACACCTTGTAGTTTACTGCAATGGGATTTGTCAAAGCGTTATCTTGTTAAGTCATATCCATTCTATGGGTCTGTTCTACCAGGGACTAACTATTGGATTTGTCCCACAATGCGTCCCCCCCCTTTCTGGAATCTTATTATTTAGTTCAGTGCTGGAAAAACTGTGGCATGTCAGATATTGTGAGATTGCAACTCACGGCAGCTACATCCAGGAAAATGGGATTTGGTGATAGGATTTGCAATCCACCAATAGCAAGAGCAACACAGATTTATTGTCCAAGATTTGTTTTTTTTAATGAGTGGCTATATAACATATATTTAATGAGTGGCTATAAAGTAGATAAGGAAAAACTGGTTTCCCTATCACAAGGCAAGGGAGGAGGAAGACCAGCCGGGCGGGGAGAGGCCAGCCAGTCGCCCCGACGCGAGCCCTTCCGAGCCGGTCCCCACCATCTCCAGCCGGGCCGGTGAGGGAGGAGGAAGACCAGCCGGGCGGGGAGAGGCCAGCCAGTCGCCCCAACGCGAGCCATTCCGAGCCGGTCCCCACCATCTCCAGCCGGGCCGGTGAGGGAGGAGGAAGACCAGCCGGGCGGGGAGAGGCCAGCCAGCCGCCCCAACGCGAGCCCTCCTAAGCCGGTCCCCACCATCTCCAGCCGGGCCGGTAAGGGAGGAGGAAGACCAGCCGGGCGGGGAGAGGCCAGCCAGTCGCCCCGACGAGAGCCCTTCCGAGCCGGTCCCCACCATCTCCAGCCGGGCCGGCAAGGGAGGAGGAAGACCAGCCGGGCAGGGAGATGCCAGCCAGTCGCCCCGACGCGAGCCCTTCCGAGCCGGTCCCCACCATCTCCAGCCGGGCCGGTGAGGGAGGAGGAAGACCAGCCGGGCGGGGAGAGGCCAGCCAGTCGCCCCAACGCGAGCCATTCCGAGCCGGTCCCCACCATCTCCAGCCGGGCCGGTGAGGGAGGAGGAAGACCAGCCGGGCGGGGAGAGGCCAGCCAGCCGCCCCAACGCGAGCCCTCCTAAGCCGGTCCCCACCATCTCCAGCCGGGCCGGTAAGGGAGGAGGAAGACCAGCCGGGCGGGGAGAGGCCAGCCAGTCGCCCCGACGAGAGCCCTTCCGAGCCGGTCCCCACCATCTCCAGCCGGGCCGGCAAGGGAGGAGGAAGACCAGCCGGGCAGGGAGATGCCAGCCAGTCGCCCCGACGCGAGCCCTTCCGAGCCGGTCCCCACCATCTCCAGCCGGGCCGGTGAGGGAGGAGGAAGACCAGCCGGGCGGGGAGAGGCCAGCCAGTCGCCCCAACGCGAGCCATTCCGAGCCGGTCCCCACCATCTCCAGCCGGGCCGGTGAGGGAGGAGGAAGACCAGCCGGGCGGGGAGAGGCCAGCCAGCCGCCCCAACGCGAGCCCTCCTAAGCCGGTCCCCACCATCTCCAGCCGGGCCGGTAAGGGAGGAGGAAGACCAGCCGGGCGGGGAGAGGCCAGCCAGTCGCCCCGACGAGAGCCCTTCCGAGCCGGTCCCCACCATCTCCAGCCGGGCCGGCAAGGGAGGAGGAAGACCAGCCGGGCGGGGAGAGGCCAGCCAGTCGCCCCGATGCGAGCCCTTCCGAGCCGGTCCCCACCATCTCCAGCCGGGCCGGTGAGGGAGGAGGAAGACCAGCCGGGCGGGGAGAGGCCAGCCAGTCGCCCCGACGAGAGCCATTCCGAGCCCTGAAAACAACCAAGCGCCGAAGGAGAGGTCCAATTGGCAGAAGGGAAGAAGGCAAAGGAGTTAAACCAGGGGGTGAGACTCAGAGACCCATACAAAGGATAAGTAGTTAAATATGCAGAAATGTTGATGACTTAATATAGTAACTCACATAAAGACTTTAAAATGACTTAATATAGCAACTGACATAGAGACTGTGCTTTAAAGTGTGATAATATGCATGATAATATGTTGTCTTAAATGTTTTTAAACTTTTAAAAACTGTGATAAAATGTATGAGGAGAGAAAAATGGCGCAGACACCAGCAACCACGCCATAAATCTTGCCAAGAGAACCCTATTGACCAAAACAAAAGGCAAAACAAAAGGGCAGGCTAGGTGATACAGGATGCTTAACACCACAGAGTGGAGGAAGGGGAGGGACAGGAAGGGGGGAGGAGGAATGCAATGTTGTAAGGAGCAATACTGCATAGGGACATGGAATGTGAGATCAATGAACCAAGGTAAACTGGAAGTGGTAAAAAATGAGATGGAAAGAATAAGCATTGACATCTTGGGCATCAGTGAGCTAAAATGGACAGGGATGGGTGAATTCAGCTCTGGAAACCATCATATCTACTATTGTGGACAAGAAAACCTTAGAAGGCATGGAGTAGCCATAATTGTCAATAAGAGAGTAAGAAAAGCAGTAATGGGATATAACCTCAAAAATGACAGAATGATGTCAGTCAGAATTCAAGGCAAACCTTTCAATATCACCGTAATCCAAGTCTATGCACCAACCACTAGTGCAGATGAAGCCACAGTGGACCAGTTCTATGAGGACCTAGAACACCTCATAGAACAAACACCAAGAAATGATGTCCAAATTATATTAGGAGACTGGAATGCCAAAGTAGGGAATCAAAAAGTGGAGGGAATAACAGGCAAGTTTGGTCTTGGAGTACAGAACGAAGCAGGGCAAAGATTGATAGAGTTCTGCCAAGAGAACGCACTGGTCATAGCAAACACTCTCTTCCAGCAACACAAGAGGCGACTTTACACATGGACATCACCAGATGGCCAACACCGAAACCAAATTGACTACATACTCTGCAGCCAAAGATGGAGAACCTCCATACAATCAGCAAAAACAAGACCTGGAGCAGACTGTGGATCAGATCACAACCTACTGATCGCAAAATTCAGGTTAAGACTAAAGAAAATAGGGAAAACAAGAAGACCAGACAGATATCACCTAGACAGCATCCCTAAAGAATACACGGTGGAGGTGATGAACAGATATAATGGCCTGGACGCAATAGACAGAGTGCCAGAAGAATTATGGACAGAGATAAAGGACATCATGCAGGAAGCAGCAAAGAAAACCATACCAAAAGAAAAGAAGCGTAAGAAAGCAAAATGGTTATCTGATGAGGCTCTTAAAATAGCAGAGGAAAGAAGGAAGGCAAAAGTCAAAAGAGAAAGGAAAAAATACAACCTTCTGAACACAGAATTTCAAAGAAAAGCAAGGAGAGATAAGGAAAACTACCTAAAAGAACAGTGCAAAGAAATGGAGGAAAACAACAAAAGAGGCAGGACTAGAGATCTCTTCAGAAAAATCGGGGAAATAAAGGGAACGTTTAAAGCAAAAATGACCATGATAAGGGACAAAGACGGAAAAGAGCTAGCTGATGCAGAAGAGATAAAGAAAAGATGGAAAGAGTACACAGAGGAACTCTACAAAAAGGACCTCAACACTCCTGATAACCACAATGATGAAAAAACTGAACTCGAGCCAGACATCCTGGAGAGCGAAGTTATAAAGGCCCTAAAGAGCACTGCAAACAACAAAGCTAGTGGATATGATGGTATCCCAGTCGAATTTTTCAAAGCGCTAAAAGATGATGGCGTCAAATTACTGCACTCAATATGCCAGCAAATCTGGAAAACAAAACAGTGGCCACAGGATTGGAAAAGATCAGTATACGTCCCAATCCCAAAAAAGGGCAACGCCAAAGAATGCCCAAATTACCGAACAATTGCACTCATCCCACACGCCAGCAAGGTGATGCTCAAGATAATACAGGACAGACTTCAGCAACATGTGGAGAGAGAACTACCAGAGGTGCAGGCCGGTTTCAGAAGAGGCAGGGGGACTAGAGACCACATTGCCAACATACGTTGGATCATGGAGAAAACAAAGGAATACCAGAAACAAGTTTACTTTTGTTTCATTGATTACACTAAGGCATTTGACTGTGTGGACCACAACAAGATGTGGCAAGTAATTAAAGAGATGGGAATACCAGAGCACATCATATGCCTCCTGAGAAATCTGTACATGAACCAAGAAGCAACAGTTAGGACAGAACATGGAATGACAGAGTGGTTTGGAATAGGAAAAGGAGTAAGACAAGGCTGCATTTTATCACCCTGCTTATTCAATCTATACACAGAGCACATAATGCGAAATGCAGGGATGGAGGAATCACAATATGGGATTAAAATTGCTGGGAGAAACATAAACAATCTGAGATATGCAGACGATACCACCCTAATGGCAGAAAGTGAGGAAGACCTAAAGAACCTCTTGATTGGGCTGAAGGAGGAGAGTGCAAAAGCTGGTTTGAGACTCAATATCAAGAAAACCAAGGTAATGGCAACAGGCCCAATCAGTTCCTGGAAAATAGATGGGGAAGAAGTAGAAGCAGTGACAGATTTTACTTTCCTGGGATCAAAGATCACGGCAGATGGGGATTGCAGCCATGAAATAAAAAGGCGACTGATTCTTGGGAGACAAGCCATGAGAAACCTGGGGAACATAGTGAAAAGCAGAGACATCACCTTGAAAACAAAAATTAGAATAGTCAAAGCAATGGTATTCCCAGTGGTAATGTACGGATGTGAGAGCTGGACAATTAGGAAAGCTGAACGCAGAAGAATAGATGCCTTTGAAATGTGGTGTTGGAGGAGAGTTTTAAGAGTACCCTGGACAGCGAGGAGAACAAATAGGTCAATCTTAGAAGAAATCAACACTGACTGCTCTTTGGAAGGGCTAATAGTAAAGACGAAGCTAAAATATTTTGGACATCAAATGAGAAGGGAGGATTCACTTGAGAAGGCCCTGATGTTGGGAAAGGTGGAGGGCAAAAGAAGAAGGGGGAGGCCAAAGATGAGATGGTTAGATGGTATTGTAGACACAATGGGCACAGAACTGGGAGTGCTGAGGGGGATGGTGGAGGACAGAGGTGCCTGGAGAACAATGGTCCATAGGGTCGCAAAGGGTCGGAACCGACTGTGCGACTGAACAACAACAACAACAACATATTTCAATTGTAATTTGATTTCTTTTTATTGTTGTTCTTTTTTTGTCACAGAATCCCGAAGGTGGTCTCTACGTAGCATTCACAACCATAGCAGGCCTCACTGGTGTTGTCATCACATTATGTCTTATACTGATTATCACATCATCTACTAAAACTATTCGAAGGTCATACTTTGAAGTATTTTGGTTCACTCACCATCTGTTTGTGATCTTTTTTATTGGCCTTGTCATCCATGGATTTGGGTAAGAATCAGCTTTTCTTCAGAGTTACCAGTAAATAACTAGATGGATACAGTATCGTAAAGCCTTTATTAGGACCAGCAAAAGGTTTAGAAGAAGGATCTAGCTTTCGAATGTTGAAGAACTAATCTTCAGGCAAAGAGTTAAAAAAGAAGAAATAAATGGGGGAGGGTGTCTATTGGTTGTGTCAGAGCAGGCGTCAGCAAGCTACAGCCCATGGGCTGAATCCGGTCCACAGCACCAAATCATATGGCCTGACACTTTTGCTCTCATGCTGCCGCCGGAAGTGGCATAAACAGCCGTAAATGCAGATGTGGCTGTTGTAAATGCATTTATGACAGTTGCAGACACATTTTACAGCAGCATTTATGGCAGGAGGACCACCAGTCTAGCCCCTTCAACTGTCTGAAGGAGCATGACCCAGCACCTAATTTAAAAAGGTTACCGACCCCTGTGTCAGAGTATATTGGGACAAAAGAATTTCCATTGTTTTCTTGTTCTCTTATGCTTTCTTACATTGATAATCTCCTGCATTGGGCACAAACTCATTTAATAGTTCCCTGGTGGCTAACCTTGGCAGTCTAGCTATTCTTGGACTTTAATTACCAGAAGCCCAAGTCAGTACGCCTGCTGATCAGGGCTTCTGGGAGTTGAAGTCCAAGAACAGCTGGAGTGCCAAGGTTAGCCAGTAATGTAATATCTTAAAGAGCATACCTTTTTCCTTCTTCTTTCATTTCCCGATCAAACCATGGATTGCCAAAATGAAGCCATTTTCTTGAATTTGTCATTGGCCAAACTTAAGTTCTCATCGGTGCATGTTTCTGGCAGTTATCGGCAGAACAGTAAATCAGCCAGATACTGTATTTCTCCACAGTCACACTGTGTGTTGTTGTCTGTCAGCACTCCCCACTTGAGCTCGCTGGTCTTGCATTTAGGGACTCCAACCCTCAGCCTATTCAGGGTCCTACAATTGACATAGGGGAGGTTGAGTTCCTCAGTATATCCTCCTTTAGCGTTCCTTGTCCAGTGAGCTCCTTCCTCCACCTTTTAATTTGGTTTTGCTCTTGTGTACCCTCAAGAATGTTAGTTCCTGCTATAAAGCTCTTCCTGGATCTGAGCTAGGGGACTTGAGGCTCATACCCATTGAGAGGATGTTGAAGATCCTTCTCTTAGTTCTCTCGATGTCTGCTGCTACTTCTCTCCTGATCTTAGGTGGAGCAATACCAACAAAAGAGTATATTTTCTTAACTGGTGTAGGTTTGAGACATCTTGTCACTATAAGCTTGACTTCATTAACATGATGTCAACTTGTTTTGCGTGTGAATGTACTCCATACTGGACCAGCATACTCTGCTGTGGAGATGCTCAGGGCCAAAGCTGACCTATGCAGCATAGATGGTTGAGTTTCCCATTTATAGCTTGTGAGTTTCCTGATGATTTTGTTTCTTGTATTAACTTTGGCATTCAGGCATTACTGCTTAAAAGAGTGTGTCCTGTCAAGGGTCATATCGAGGTACAGTATTTTGGTACTGAACGCTGTAATCAGTTCCCTTGGCTCATAACATCCAACTCAACTCTTGCCTTGCAGTTTGAAAAGTGGAAAGCACACACTTGAGTCTTGCTTAGATTAATCTTCAAATAATTGATGGGGCAGTCCATTCTTCTGTAAACTCCATCTGCTATTCTTTCCATTATTTATCATATAGAAACTCTGGCTCTGAAGGAAGCTGCCAATGACCCTAGTAAGGTTAGGATTGCCATACGTCATGGAAAACCGGGAATTTCCACCCCTTTCCTATACTCTTTCTCATCTTATCTTCTGTCAGTGCCATTTGCCTGTGTGCTTGTGGGACTGTCTCCTGTGTGTGTGTGTGCTTTATAGTAAAAACTAAATAAATCTGGTATGATAATATTGCCTCTCACCAACATACATGGTAGCATTCTTTTGCTTTTCTACTTTTTTAGATTTATTGTTTAAAAACTTGTACCTGTTTGGACAGATTACCATCTTGGAGATGTTTTCTTCTTTGTTATTGTTTACTTTCCCATAAAATATGTCTGTGTTCCATGCTGTCAGGATCTTGATGAACCAAACTACTTCCATTTTGTGTTCTGGCTTCATTTCAGGCTTTGTGGCTCTAGTTCAAGGACACTCCAAAGGAAGTGACCAGGAGCACTGGGAAAGTCCCTAATCCTTTTCTCACTTCTAACCAATAGGATGAAACTCAATAAAAACCCATAAAAACCATTGAAAATTCCCGCTTTCAAACCAAGCTTGGTTTGAAGAAAAAATAGCGCCTTTTCTTGCCTTAGAGCGGCGCTTTCTATTGAAACACCAGCAGGTGGCATCTGAAGCAGCAGCCAAGTCACACGAATACTGCAGGATGGAATGAGCGCCTGTCCACACCTTACCTAAAATCAGGAGCGAGCTGGTTTTTAAGGGACCATTAAACTTCGGTGCTTGTTACACCTTCTTCCCCAGCACTGCTCCCTCTTTGCAAAAGAGATTTTTCAAGGGCAAAAAGTGATTCCCTTTCCCTTCTTTTTGCATCCCAGTGGGGGCCCCCCACCCCATGTCTCAGTCACTCCCCTTGGCCGTGTGAACACATTGGCCCTCCCCGCCCTCACTCCCAATTTGATCCAAATCGTCCAATGGGGAAAGGGGTGTGTGTGCTTCGTTTTCCACTTCCTTCCATGTGATTGTGAGGAAAACAAGTTGTTTCAACCCAGCTTTGCATGCTGGGGTGGAGGTTTTTGGGAGGGGGTATCCCAGCTCCTGAAAACCTAGCAGTTGGAAAGCAAGAAACGGCAAGTAGATAAATAGGGACCAATTTGGGGAAAACGTAAACAGCGCTACATGCACTCCAATGTCTAGTAATGCCTTCCACATGACCACGGAAACGTCTGCAGAAGCAGACAGCACTGGCTCTTTGGCTTTGAAACAGAGGTGAGCACTGAACCCTAGTGTCAGATACGATTGGCTTTTGAGCAAGGGTAACCTTTACTTCTGTCCCATTTTTGTGGGAGGGAATTATGGCATTCCCCAAGTAAGGTTGATATCTTTGGTGAGATTATTTATTTTATGGAGCAGTATTGTATGCTGCAATTAAATCATAGTTAGCTTTCATGATCTTTCCATCAGTAAATTCAGAAATACGATTGTGAATCATCCATTCCAGTGCCTTATAAAGGTAGAAAAGGAGTGACACTGGGTCTTTGCAGGGTTTCAATAAATCAACAACTCTAACCTGTCTCCACAATTTAGGAACCTTAGAGTCATCTATGCAGTTATTCATTAATTCCAGGAGCCCTTCCTTAGTACAAGGACCAAACTGACTTATCTGTTCTGTTCTTATGTCATTGATACCTGCTGTTTTATTCAGTTTCATACTGTTTATAGCTTCCTCTAATTCAGGTGCCACAAAGGGGCTATTAAGTAAAAATCCCTCTTGTTGCTCTGGTCAGATGTCTTTTCCCCACACCTTTTCGCCTTGCATTTTTCCATTCTTTAGTAAGGGAATAGCTATTTGGTCTGCTATTACTCCAGTATAGTTTTGCTGTGGCTTGTTTCCAAGCTCATCTACTGTTCTGCTTCATAGACAGGTTCTCGGCTAATGTGCACCATCATCATTTCCAATTTTCAGCTAGAGCTTGCATCAGTTCTTCCCTAGCTTCAACATCATCTTCCTGAAAATGATCCTAGTTATAGAATGCCTGATACCTATCCAGCAGATGTTGGATGTCATCATTCTGGCCCTGGGTGTACTGAGTGCGCCATTCTCTTGGATTATTTTCTCTTGATATTACTTTCACAAGATGAACAAATTCATATTTATTTTCTCCACACTTTTGTCCAATTGTTCTTGAAAATTCACCCATTTATTCTTTTTAAAGCTAAACCATCTGCAAAAAGGCACATGGTTTTACTACACGATGGGCCTGTATTGAGTGCATGGGTTTGGATCATCAACAACTTTTATGCACTGTGCTAATGAAGATGTCCAGATTATACCATCTTCTCCATCTACCACTGTTAAAAGATGCAGTCAGTTTTGGATCATGAACAAGTTGGAGGTCATTGGTGTCTGCCTAAGATAGAAGTTGTGAGACATCCTTGTTGGTCTGGTTAAATCCTCAAGCCTCATTGTGACAATTAAAATCTCCAATAACAAAATTTATTTGGTCATAAATAAAATTGTCCAGTTCATTAAAACTAAAATCTGCTTCTGGTGGCTTATAGGCAGAGGTAAAAGGGAATTGTGGGGTTCAGATAGTAAGAATTTCAATGTTGTTTGTTTCTGTCAGTGCAGCTGATATAATACAGAGGCTAGGTCTAACAAAAATTGCACTCCCATACGAGTCTTGCAGTCTCTCAAGCACTTGTTGTATTCTAGGCACTTTGGGCCTGTACCTTGCTGTCTCCTAATGTGTTTCTGGCACAGACGTATGCTCCATTTGTATTTCCTGCACATGTCTGCTAGGGAGGACACACTTATTACTCAAAAGTCCCTCAATATTTATTGAAATCATTGTTATGGATGGTCTTGACAAAGACTTTTCTGGTGGATCCATTCTTCAGTTGCCGCTCAGGGTCTGCTCTATTGTATTCACAATCTTTGAGGAGGCACTTTCTGTGTACCCCTGCAACATACTAGCCAGAAGCCTATTGCAGATTGACATATGCCCACAGTTGCACATTGAGTTGCCTCTAATTAATGTGATGCCTGTTATATTCCTGAGAGGTTCTGAATGACCTGGGGGGGGGGCTATACTGGGGAGTTCCATGTGGCCAGTGGACTGCACTTTGCCTACCCCTCATGTATACAATATGTCTAAGTGGTTGATTAAGCAACATCCTTTTTGTCCAAAGCTACATTGTTACAAAAAACTATTAAGAAGAAAAGAGGGAGGTAAAGAATGTTGACAGTCAAAAGTTTAACGTCTGATGCCTTTTTTATCCATTCCATACGTGGTTGTATCAAATGCAAAAAGAGGTCTGACAGACCAGAACTGAGAGTGTAAAATAGTTGATGGATTGAAGTAATGTTTTAAAATAGGAAACCTTTTCAAAATACTACCTTCCAATTCATATTGTTTGGCTAAAAACCTTGGCTAGGGTCAGATTAGTTCATCTCAGTACAACTGGTTCCTTTAAATTACAACAGCTTGCAATGCCTCCCAAATAGTTTCAAAGGAGAAGGAGATGATATTACCAGTCTGTTTCAGGCTAACAAGTCTGCAAGATTCAAATACTGCACCACAGGAGTGCCCAAACTACGACCCATGGGCCATATCCAGTCCCCGATGCCAATTCATCTGGCCCACACTGCCCTCGTCGCTCCTGTAAGCAGAAGTAAGCACTTCCAGAAGCGACAAGGGTGGCGTGGGTCGGAAGAATTGGCATCAGGGGCCCAGATGTTGTCCATGGGTTGTAGCTTATGTGCCCCCCTGCCCCACGGTTTAAGAAGAGAAAATGGCAGCCCAAAATCTCTCATCCTGTTGCAAAACACAGATTGCAAGGCACATTTTACTTCTGCTTCCGGTGGGAGGAACCATGTGACTGGCCCGCTGAACCACATGACTAGCCAGGCACCCCAAAGTTTGGGCACCCCTGCTGTACCATGTTAGTGCTCCCATTTCTGTAGTACATGTCTTGAAAAGTGAGTGTCAGCAGTACACATGTCATGGCTGTCCATTAACAGAGACAAAGACAACAAGAGTGACATAATGCAATGTTATCTTAGATTTTGCAACTGGGGGGGAATTGATATAAAGGTAGGCATGACAGCAACTATCTGCAAATCAGGGAGCCTGGATTAGGAAAAGCAGTCATGATGTATGCTTCCGTCAAGTTATCTATTACCCAAGATGAAACATACATTTCATGTATGTAATGTCGGCCACTACATGAGCACATAAAATGAAAAAAGAAACTTTTTCAATGAGTTAGTTAGGTGAGCTATTTTGGGAGTTATAAGCTACAAACAGGAAAAAAAAATTCAAATCCAAGTCCTGCAGTAAAAAGAATGCCAATGTATATGAGCTTAGTTATTATACCATACTATTTTATTTATTCTTTTCAGACGAATTGTACGTGGACAAACATTTGCCAGTCTGAAAATGCATGACCCAGTGACCTGTGCCAAGAATTACAGAAGCTGGGGAAGTGAGGAAAAATGTCCCATCCCACAATTTGCTGGAAATCCTCCTATGGTGAGATCTGTTGTTTGCTGTTTGTTCTCTTAATTTTATTGATAGTCAGGTTAATGCTTTTTACTGCTTTTAAAACTAGGAGTCCAGAGCCAAATCAATACTTATGGTAACCCTTTGGACATATCAAAAAGAAGTGCAGGGGGATTCTAGACATGAATTTTCAAGACTAACTTGAAATAGCAAGCTCGCTTTTATTAGGCATAGTCTTAAGAAACCAGCTTGTTCCTTGTTTCAGTAATTTCCTAAGCAGGCAAAACATGTACTTAAAAGAAAAAGTTCTCTTCTGAAAACTGGATGTGATATAACAAACTCTTTCAGTGAACTGTTTAAGCTATTTTCTACATGTGTAGGGCAACTGTTTTTTGATGGACCCAAGCAAGAAGACCTGGCATGTCCTCTGGTTCCCATCACCCACAATTGTGATGCACAGATATTAGAAGTCATTGGCAGTTTTATCAGGGCCATAGCTAGGAGCCCCAGGGGGGCTAAACCCCAACCCCCAGCTAACAGCCTCCCCCCCCCCAAGGTGTAGCAGTGTGATAGCCCAGCTCCGGCTCCCTTCCATCCGAGGGGGGAAAGACTGCAAAGTCTTCCTTTCAGCCTCTCGCGGCTTCCTTTTCCTCCACCTTTCTCCAATTGCTTGTGGGGGGAGGGCCTTCCGGGCATGGATGAAGCCTCCAGGGCATGGAAGGAGCCAGGGGATCGAACCTGCATCCCCAGGAGAGGGGGGATACAGAGGAAGCCCAGGGAGTATGTGTGCGTGCATGCGTACGCCTGCCCGCCATTGTTGACCCTCCTGACAAAATACACACACACCCATCTAGAATCCTTGCTATGGTCCTGAGTTTTATTGAAAGAATTTGCAAGAAAAATTTACTGGATAGAAAAGGCCACTGCCTGGAATAGCTGCAGTACCACAGCATAGGAAGCAGATCCATCGATTATCTGTTATCCACCATTATAGCACAACATTGAGTTAGTCGTGTGACATGAGGCTTCAAAGAGTGTGCACCCACCTGGGTGTGAATTCACAGGAAGGAAGGAAGATGCCCCTTGGTTGCCTTTGTGGGAGGCAGCCCTCTTCAGCTGGCCATCCCCACACACACTAGTCCCTCACCCAAACTTGTCCCTCCCACTGACCAAAATGGGGCAGGGATTCCCTTATCTGAGATATGATATGAAGCCAGATCTGCTCAAATGCTCAAACCACCACAAAAAAGGATTGGGGCCCTGCTACTCCTTCCACTTTTTAACAAATTATTGCTGCTACAGCCACTCCAGAAGGCCAGGCCTAACATTCTGCAAATAGACCTCCTGGCCCAGATCAGACAGGTGATGCTCCAGCAGTGGATCCACAAGCCACTGTCGAGTTTTTAAAATATATGCTGCAGCAGCAGATACACAGCAGTAGGAGGGGCAGGTTTAACAAAATAGTTATATTTAAGCAAGTTCTCCAAAATCTTAGACTCCCATTCTAGCCCAGCAAATTAAAACTCTCTACAGGGGGGGGGGGGCCCTTTGGCTGATGGGGCAGGATGCCATTAATGTGGGTTTTCTTCCTCTCTTTTTCCTGTTTGTCCTTATTCTTTTGATAGACATGGAAGTGGATCGTAGGCCCCATGGTTCTGTATGTCTTCGAGAGGTTGGTGCGGTTTTGGCGATCAAGACAAAAGGTTGTTATCACGAAGGTAAGAGTCTCCCAAAACTTGTTTCACCTTATTCAAAATATTTTCCAGACTACAATTCACTATCACCTAGGAGTGAGTATTCTCCAGAGGAATTAAATCCCCGTGCTATAGAGAGGCTGAATCAAAGTGTTGCAAAATATAAATATATTTAAAAATTTACTTTCATACATGTAGCATTTTAACAGTTTTCCTCGAAACATATTCATTCAAGAAATGTGTTTGAAAATACAGTAATAAAATCCAAATTCAAATACAGTGGAACTCATGATAACATCTGATCCTGATAATGTTATATCCGGACAACGTCCATTAATTTTCAGAAAATTGATGGACGGGATAAAGTCATTGGGGCATTGTCTGGAGCTGTCTGCGCACACCCTCTGGGGGTGGGGAGAACCGGCCAAGCATGTGGTTGCTTCACACCCCGGACGGTGGGTCTGCACGCACCCACCACCGTGGATCGGTACTCACCGGGCCGCCACTGTAGCACACGCCCTTCCACTTCCCGGAGTGACTGGCTCCTGGCCGGCAGCGGGGGTGGGGTGAATTCATGCTCACATGTGGGCGCTGTAAAACACACCCTTCTGCTTTCAGGAGTGGAAGGGTGTGTTTTACAGCACCCACATGTGAGCGTTAATCCACCCCACCCCCACTGCCGGCTGGGAGATGGTCACTCCAGGAAGCGGAAGGGCACGTGTTACAGCAGGGGCTGGGTGAGTACCAATCCATGGTGGTGGGTGCATGCAGACCTACCCATCGCCGCTGCCCCAAGCAAGCTGGTGGTCCGCCGCTCAGACCGCCGGTTTGTTTGTGGTGAGGAGGCGCAGAACCTCCAGGCGAAGTGCATGGCAGTCTCCCTGCCTGGAGGTGTGGTGGGGGAGTGTATACCCACCCACCGCTGCTGCCCCAAGCTAGCCGGCGGTCTGCCACTCAGACCGCTGGTTTGTTTGGGGTGAGGAGGCGCTGCCTGGAGATGCGGCAGGGGAATGCAGACCCACCCAGGGTTCCTTGGGGCAGGGAGCCAGCCACACACTTCACCGGCTCCCTGCCCGGAGGGGCTACAGGGGAGTGCCCACTTTCCCCCAAACCAAGCCGGGGCTTGGTTTGGGGAAAAGCTGCTTTTTTAAAAGCAATATCCGGTGCTGGTCCTCATAACATCCAAATCCGGTTAACGTCCAGACTTGTGGAACCAAGTTAGGATGTTATCAGGAGTTCCATTGTAAGAAGATTTAAGCTTTTGTGATCTTCTTTTGAGAGTTCTTTCACCTAATTTATGTTGACTCATTATAAGTATTCCTTATCCTACCTTATTCTCTGAGGCATTCTCAGAAGCTTTCATCTTGTGTTATAGGTCGTCACTCATCCTTTCCAAACCTTTGAGCTCCAAATGAAGAAAAAGGGTTTCAAGATGGAAGTTGGACAATACGTTTTTGTCAAATGCCCTGCTGTGTCCGTGCTGGAGTGGCATCCTTTCACACTGACTTCTGCTCCTGAAGAGGATTACTTCAGCATTCACATACGTGTTGTCGGAGACTGGACAGAAGGCTTATATAATGTTTGTGGATGTGACAAGCAAGAATTTCAGGAAGCCTGGAAACTGCCCATGTGCGTATAGAATAGAAGGTCTATGGAAATTTTGTGGGGGAAATGTCTGATGCTGTAGTGTCAGTCTGATGAATTGGCTTTAAATAACTTGGTTCAAATAGTGGCCTGGGCTGGTTACACACTGTAGCCTTGATTGTAGGATAAGTAATGATCTGTGCTGACCTTCAAAGTGGCTAGGAGCAAAAATACCCTCAATGGGGCCTAAGGCTATATGCACAGTTTGTCCCAGTTGTCCACCACTGGAGTATGACACAATCAGCTTTATGTGATCAGGTTGTACTTTATGCAGCCAGTTTATATTACTAAAAGGTTTGACTCTAGCACTAACAAAAGAAGATGAGTACAACAGTGCTAGCATCCAAATTCTGTGAATCACAGTAGCAGCATAGAAGCCAGCCCAAGAGGGTCTCAAAGTCAGGTAGGCTTAGGACCCTAATGGCAAACCTTGGCACTCTAGGTGTTCTTTGACTTCAATTATTACAAGCCCAAGTCAGCAATCCTGCTGATCAGGGCTTCTGGGAAATGAAGTTCAAGAACAGCTGGAGTGCCAAGGTTCACCACTGGCTTGGGATCTTTGATATGTCAATCACAGATTTGTCCCTTTTCTATTCATAAAAAAGACACAATTGCCAGATAAATTCACTCTGCCCCAACTGCCTATGCTTAATTCTGTGGCTATTCTGATACTTTGACCAACTGCCCCTCAAAGCAGATCAAAGGGATCAACTTTGTCATTGCAAACATTTATTGGTTGGATCTTCTAGGAACAACAACCTCTGAACAGGTGCTGTAAGGCTGATTCTAGCCAGTGTGACTGCTAGACCATCAAATTTATTAATATCAGTTGTATTTTTACTTTTGCAGGATAGCTGTAGATGGTCCCTTTGGTACTGCCAGTGAAGATGTATTCAGTTATGAAACAGTGATGTTGGTTGGAGCAGGCATTGGGGTTACTCCTTTTGCATCAGTTCTCAAGTCTGTCTGGTACAAATACTGCAATGATTCTGTTCAACTAAAACTCAAAAAGGTATGTTCCCCAAGCATGCATTTCTTATTTCATCTTGTACTACTAAATAATGCATTAAAACAGAAAGTTTGGGAAGCAGATGAAGACAAACTCTGGGCTTGATCCAGATGTGCCAGTTCTGAACAACATATATGTTATGCTGTCATTTGTTTACCTTTGTATCTGTTTCTAAGAGCAGAAAATCAAAAGCACACTCTATCCCAGTCTGCTAAGTTTGAGTTATGGTCATCGCCTCCCCCAATGAAATACCAATTGGAACAGAGTTGTTATAAGTCCTGTAAAAAATGGCAGCTTTTTTGCACAAGATTTTCCTAGTAAAGGCATTATGATTTACAGAAAGTTATAATTCTTTATGCAAAACAATGGAAAATAAAGGGAGAAACAGCTGCAAAAAGTCCATTTTCATGGGAAGCTATGGTGTCTTGATAGTTTAAAGGAAAGCTACATATTATGGCTTCCTGAATATGTATAGGAACATCTACTGGTAAGGCATCAGAGTGCTAATCTGAGATGAAAGTCAGCATAGCAGTGTCCTAAACTCAAAATATAATTAACAATTAAGTTTATCTGTGTTCTATATTTTTGCATTCCTAACTGTTGTGTTAATGCTCAGATGTTTCCATAAATAACACTATGTGTTTTGAAGCTTTGCTGGCAGTGTCTTCAAAAAAGATGAGTGCATGACAGCAAAGTCTATTAGTGGTGAAGAAAGGATTTAATTCATGGTGTATGGGACTTGGATCTACTGTGACTGTTGATGACAGAACAAACCGAGTAATGTGAAATATTTTAAGAGAGTGCCTGCTAACCCATTGAATATGGCTCATGTATTCCAGTAATCAATTAACATGGATCATATTCAATCTTCTTTCTTTTAGATCTACTTCTACTGGCTCTGTAGGGACACCCATGCTTTTGAATGGTTTGCTGATCTCTTGCAGTCATTGGAGACTCAGATGCAGGAAAAGAACAATGCAGAATTCCTCCAGTACAATATTTATCTTACTGGCTGGGATGAATCTCAGGTAACCAACCCCCTTATATTGTTGTCTCCAAGTAGTTGGGTTTCAGGGAGAGTAGTACAATTTTCAAGCAAGATGAGAACAAAACTCCAGGGAGTTAGGAGCCCTCAAGGGGAAAAATCTGAGTTCTTGCTGGCATACAGATCCTACACATCATGCATTGTTACTCACATAAAGAGAGCAGTGGTGAAGATAGTGTTGCCAGAATGCTCCTCAAAGTATGTTGACAATACTGGAGGGAGAAAACAATCATTGCATACTTCTTTCCCACAGATGCGAACAGAGTCTGGTTTTCGCGCATAACTACTGCACAAAGTGACTGTTAATCCTAACTTGCAAACATTTTATGGTTATGAAGGCTTTTTCACGGGTTGCCATCTGTAGAACCGGGACAGAAGATCTTTTTAAAAAGTATTTTGTTTGCATTAAGAATGCAATGTCTGAAAAGTAATCAGTTAGCATTACTCATTGCAATACTGAACTGTATGTTACCATTAAGTTACTTGCTTCGTTTGGGTGTATATCTGTTACTTTTTTTAAAAAAATCACAGGATTGATAAAGAAGTGGCATAAGATGTGCAACATTCCATTAAAATGTTTCAAAAAATGGCAACAATTTATTTTAATTTTAAAACTTCAAAATAATGTTTGTACTGGTCTCATTTGTTATATTATTTTTATGATATAATTTCGGTATAATTTTGTCATTAGGTTAAAAGGTCAGCGCTGCTCAAAAGCCAGCCATTTCTGACTCTAGGGTTCAGTTCTCGTCTCCATTTATAGCCGAAAAGCCAGCACTGTTTCTGCAGACATTTCCGTGGACATGTGGTAGACATGACTAGACACAAGAATACACAGAACACTATTTACCTTCCCACCAAAGTGGTACCTATCTATCTACTTGCAATTTCTTACTTTCAAACTGCTAGGTTGGCAGGATTTTGGCCAGAGATGGGAGCTCACTTCATTAGGCAGCACTTGGGTTTGGAACTGCTGACCTGCTGACCTTCCAGTTCAGTGTCTTAACCACTAAACCAGCACAGTCCCTTAATTTTTTATGTTATCAACCCCAATAATTTGTTACAAATAATTACATTTATTGTAACTCGTAATGTACTTCAAAATACAGTAAAACCCCGACTTACATATGCCTCGAGTTACATAAAATTCAACTTACATAATGATTTTGTGCTAAATCCATGTCCCAATTTACACAATTTCCTATGGGTTTGTTTCGAGTTACACAAAGATTCTATTTTCTATGGGTCTGCATCGAGTTATGTAAAAATTCATTTCCCTATGGGTTTGCTTCGATTTACCTAAAAATTTCATTTTTCCTATGGGTTTGCTTTGAGTTACGTAAAAAATATTTAAGCAAAAGCCTACGGAATGGACTTTTTTCGTAAGTAGGAATTTTTCTGTAGTATTTATTCGAGTATAACGCGCACTCGTGTATAACGCGCACCCCTAATTTTCCATGAAATATTGGTATAAAATTTTTTTTCACACGCCTCGTCTCCCGCGCCACCCAATCAGATCCCGCCAGCCGCGCGCCCCTGGGCCCGTGGGTGGGGCAGACGGTGCATCTCAGCAGTGCCTACCGTACTCGGTGCCGGCTCCTTGAGTCGCGCGGCCCGGGTAGGCGTGGAGCACGCCGCGGCCCTCTCCCGTAGGGTTCCCTTCTCGACCCGGCGTGTGTGTGCAGGTGAGCGGCGGCGGCAGCGGGACCTGGGCGCCTGGGAGGAGGGCCGCGGCGTGCTCCGCGCCTACCCGGCGCCGGCTCCTTGAGTCGCGCGGCCCGGGTAGGCGTGGAGCACGCCGCGGCCCTCTCCCGTAGGGTTCCCTTCTCGGCGGGTGCGTGCAGGTGAGCGGCGGCGGCAGCGGGACCTGGGCGCCTGGGAGGAGGGCCGCGGCGTGCTCCGCGCCTACCCGGCGCCGGCTCCTTGAGTCGCGCGGCCCGGGTAGGCGTGGAGCACGCCGCGGCCCTCTCCCGTAGGGTTCCCTTCTCGGCGGGTGCGTGCAGGTGAGCGGCGGCGGCAGCGGGACCTGGGCGCCTGGGAGGAGGGCCGCGGCGTGCTCCGCGCCTACCCGGCGCCGGCTCCTTGAGTCGCGCGGCCCGGGTAGGCGTGGAGCACGCCGCGGCCCTCTCCCGTAGGGTTCCCTTCTCGACCCGGCAGGTGCGTGCAGGTGAGCGGCGGCGGCAGCGGGACCTGGGCGCCTGGGAGGAGGGCCGCGGCGTGCTCCGCGCCTACCCGGCGCCGGCTCCTTGAGTCGCGCGGCCCGGGTAGGCGTGGAGCACGCCGCGGCCCTCTCCCGTAGGGTTCCCTTCTCGACCTGGCGGGTGCGTGCAGGTGAGCGGCGGCGGCAGCGGGACCTGGGCTCCTGGGAGGAGGGCCGCGGCGTGCTCCGCGCCTACCCGGCGCCGGCTCCTTGAGTCGCACGGCCCGGGTAGGCGTGGAGCACGCCGCGGCCCTCTCCCGTAGGGTTCCCTTCTCGGCGGGTGCGTGCAGGTGAGCGGCGGCGGCAGCGGGACCTGGGCGCCTGGGAGGAGGGCCGCGGCGTGCTCCGCGCCTACCCGGCGCCGGCTTCTTGAGTCGCGCGGCCCAGTCCTCGTGTATAACGCGCACCCAAACTTTGAGCCTTTTTTTGGGTATAAAATTTTGCGCGTTATACACGAATAAATACGGTATATTATCGTGTCTTCTTCCAGTCTCTGCTCATATGAGTTCACTGGATGGAGTTCTGCTTCAGCTGTTATAGACTTCTGTGTTAGCTTGGAAGTACCAGTTCTTACTCATGGCCCAAACCTATACCAGGGGTTCTCAACTTAAGGCCCATGGGCTGGATCTGGCTTGTGGTGCCATTTCATGTGGCCCCCACACCTCCAAGGGTATTTGAGAAACAAAATGGCCATCCCCATCATGCAGACAAGGCAAAAAGGCCATCCGGCCCTCAACGCTGACTGAAAGAGTATGACCTGGCCCCCGGCTTGAAAAGGTTGGGAACCTCTGACTTATGCCTTTCTAATGAGGATATTCACCATTTTCTTTCTCCTAGGCTACTCACTTTACAGTGCATCACGATGAAGAGAAAGATGTCATTACAGGCTTGAAACAGAAAACTCTGTATGGAAGACCAAACTGGGAGAATGAGTTCACAACTATTGCAAGCCAACACCCAAGGTAAATTTGTTCTATAACATTTGCTGAGAAGCCTTTATTGCACTTCACTGTCTAGGGTGGTTAACTATTTCTGTCTCTTCCTGGATCCTGTGGGAGTGGCATCCTAACTCCATGAAATACACTGCTGTTCTTTAGAAGAGAGCCTGGCAGACCACCATGCCATGAACATTTTAATAAGCACCTGAAGAAGTGGTCTTGAACCATGAAAGCTCATGCAATGTTTTGTTTTTCTTAGTGATCCGATAAAGGTATCACCTGCCTCTTGCATTCTTTACAATTTGAATATGGATCACACGGCTAATCTTCCTTGTTTTTGGATCCAGTAATTGATAACTCCAAACAATATTTAGTTGCCTGGGGAGTGTATAGCTTGCAAGCCTGCAAATTTAGCCTGCTCCAGAGGCATTCCCATGACTTGCTCCCTCTCAATCACCTTATAATGAAACCTACAGGACCATTTTAATCCACACCACCCTCTTAAAATCTGAAAAGTAGAGTAAATAATGAGAAGAAATATGAGCTTTCTTACCTTGACAGCATGACCAACAGGAGAGCCAAAGAGCTACATTTTGAAAGAGTTTTGGTGTCTCTTTTATTTTAATAACAAAGAGCATGTGCTCAATTGTCCCAGTGAAATGAATGAGACTTTGATAGACAAACCAAGTGCATAACTTAGGTTGACCAATGGGTGTGCTCTGAGGCATGAAGCTTGCCTAAGGCTTCATAGGCTGGCTCTTTTCCTAAAAGACACAGCAGGGAATTGAACTCCTGTCCTCTTTACTCTGAGTTACTAGGCATCTCTAGATTAGTGTTGTATTGTGAATGGTTCAACCAAGCTGTTTATAGAAGCACAAAGGGAAGAAATATATCCTGTAAGAATTCTGAATACGTATAATTTCTGTGAACCTAAAGTATTAGGTTCCAATAGCAAACACTTATGATCATTAAATGTTACTTTAAGCATTCAAACATGTATATTTATCTCATTAGATTCACAATATCATGGTTGGAATCTTGTTGCGCAGTTACACAAGCAGCATATCTTTTATAAACAAATCGCCAGAAGTTAAGAAATCTTGGTGTACAACAATGAATAAAGAAACTTCTAAACCTATGGCAATTCACTTCCAAAAGTTAGGCCACTTAAGTGCACAATAAGATTTTGGCCCATATGATGATTTGGGGCATGTGATACCATCAGAATTGGCTCAGAGAGACATTCCACATAAAGAAGGTTTGCAATTCTATCTTAATTATAAAATGATTTTGGTGAATAATGGGATACTAAATGATATGGGGTAGCTTGTGGTAAAAGCAAGGAGGCATCTAACCCCAAAATTTCAGATTTAGGCACCACCTTCTTTGCACCACAGGCTGTCTGTTGACTGATACGTTCTATAGTTAGTACGATCTTGGTCTGTTTCATGTGATTTCTGAGTTTCAACGATGGCCACCTCAGGCAATGTGCAGATAGTGGCAAGGGGGGGGGGCTACTGTACTGGGGTTCCAGAGGGTGCTAGAAGTTTTTTTAGGGGTACCCAGGGGTGACCCCTAGGGCCCTCAAGATTTGGAAGGGTGGCGATGCTTTTTATGAGGCTTTTCGCTATGGTATGTGGTAGCTAGCTGGCATGAATAGTCCCTTTTTGAATGCCACCTTTCCTAATAGAGATACGGAGCGGAACAGGCTGCTTTTGGGAAACTGCTTCAAGAGTTTATTTTTACTCTTTAAAGATTATGGGAAACAAGTGGTCAATTCATCCCAAGCCTCAAACTAAGAGTGCAGGTGAAACTCCTCCAGAATCACTCTGGCAACCCCTTATCTTGCCTTTAGCAAGAAATATTATTATTCTCACTCCGATCCTACACTCCTTCTTTTACCCATCTGGCCTCCTCAAGGTTAACGGTGTAGAATTGTATCCATAATCCTGCTCCTTCCTCCAAGCTTATCTCTACAATGGCTTGGCTCTGAAAATCCTCCCTTCTTTATCAAAAGATGAGGCGGTTGGATGACTTTCAGAAGTTTATTTCATAGAAACAGAAGTAATATCCAGATACAAAATGTAGAAGTAGAAAAGCAATAAATCTAACTTCACACTTTTCCGTAACTAACTTATCCATTGTCCATTGGTAGGACCCCTATCCTACACTATACTTTAACAATCTAATAAAGTAAGAAAAGAACTAACTTTCTAAAAAATAAGCATTTCTTCTCAGAGGCTAAGATCTTTGCTCAGCTGGTTACAGCAAAGACTTAGAAAATGCGTTGGGACAGATGGCCCCCATAGCTTTCCTTTAGCTAGGTTTCTATTTCCGAATCTGGGTAAAAAAAGGCTCCCGCAGGATCTGGGTAAGGTCGCCCCTCTTAGCTCTAAAATCTGAAGGTTTATTTACTATTCTTATGGTTACGCTCTCCCCTTTGGAATGGGAGTTATGTGGGTTTCCATAAACAATTATGTCACATTGATATCAAACTTTCCTCACAGGTATTCTTCCCTATGATGTAAGAGTTCCATGCAGGTGGCTGCTCCTGAGTGGTCACCAGAATGTTTTGTATGTCCTTTCACCTCTCCTCCTTGATGTGAGAGTGTAATGTGCCTGTCAAAGTTGAAATCTAACAGGTGAAACAGTTCCTTCCTTCAGAACTACGTGGTCATCCCTCCCTCCGCGGATGGTGTGAATGTTCGCTAATGACCTAGGTCCGTGATGGTGAACCTTGGCACTCCAGATGTTCTTGGATTTCAATTCCCAGAAACCCAAGCACCCTGTGAATCCACACAAATGGGTTTACTGCGATTCATCCGGCCCACACTGCCCTCATCGCTCCTGGAAGCTGAAGTAAAACGTGCCCATACAGGTGCATTTTACTTCTGCTTCCGGGAGCGATGAGGGCAATGTGGGCCAGATGAATCACAGTAAACCCATTTGTGTGGATTCACAGGGTGCTTGGGCTTCTGGGAATTGAAGTCCAAGAACATCTGGAGTGCCAAGGTTCACCATCACGGACCTAGGGTTTTATCCCTGGTCATTTCCTTTCAAGTGCTAATTGCACATGCTTGGAAAGCCTTGCAGGTGTCCTGATCTTGATGACTCTGGTGTCTGAGTCTGTGTATCGCATGGAATGTCACTTTCCCTTGCTTTCTCTGAGAATTAGGTTTTCTCAACCTACAGAAATCTGACTATAACTACAGAATAAATGAATGCATTTAAAAGTAATTCAAAGGATTTGTAATGATCCCTTTGAATTCCCTGACAGCTACAACAATCAGAATCCCCCAGCCATGCAAACTGGAGACCTGCAACTCAAAAAGTAATATTTTCAATTTTGGGCACTAATGTTATACTTCTAGTTCAGGCAAATTCCTCCAATGGCATTACTGTACTTAAATTATAAATTGTTCTGGATGCCTGCAACACTGTAATTTCTTTTGCCATCAGTTCCAGGATTGGCGTTTTCCTGTGTGGACCTGAAGCTTTGGCCGACACCTTGAATAAGATGTCTATTAACCATTCAGAGGCTGACCCACGAGGAGTGCATTTCATATTCAACAAAGAAAATTTTTGAACATACCTGTACCACTAAAGAGAAACCACTTCCCCATCCCCATCTTCTTTTCCATTTGGGTATTATCAAGCTTACATTTGATAACAGCAAGTTTTGTACTAGCTGGAATTTTGCTAAGAGCTCCAGCTCTCCTCGCATTTCTTCTGCATTCTATACAGTTTTTAAACTCTACAAAACTATATGTTCTATTCAACCTTAAACTGCATTTTCCACAGTAGATAGTTAAAATCAGGCTTTATCAACCTTTTTGGAGCGGGGTCCAGATCACTCCCCTCAGTATGGCTGCACAGGTCAAACACATGTTTCCATGCATGTTCTTGTGTGAAAATGCACATTTTCAGCCATTTTGATGAGTTCTTACAAGATTTTTGCAAGTTCTCGTGAGATTTCGCGAGAACTTGTGATTTTGCCAGTTTTCGGTGCTTCCAGGCATAGGCAGTGAGGACAAAAGGACATGGGGGTGGGAGGGATGAAAAGGTTTTGGGGGTCGGGTTGGGCCCGCGAGCTGTAGGTTGAGAATGCCTGGTTTAAATACACTTACCCTGAATTAAGTCTTAATGAATTTAGCACACTATCTCCTGGTTTTCTGTTCTTCCTGTGTATACAAGACTGGAACAACTCTCCCATAAATTGTATTTGTTCATCTATCCTCACAACCAGAATGTTAAATACTGTACTTGTTCCCAAAATGGCTTGCCTTGTTGGGAAAAAAATAATTTTAATTTAATTTTTAAATTTCTATGCCGCCCACTCAGGTGTACCCGACTCAGGGTGGGTCACAGCAGATTGAAAACATATAATATAAAACAGATTTTTAAAAAAACAAGTCACCCACCCACCTACCCACCCTCCTACCCCCACCCTATTCATAAAAAAAAAAAGGGATACAAGCAATACAGAGGGAGGGACAATATAGATTTAGCTTGAAATGAGCCAACAGGCTGGGGCCATATTTCCATTAAAGCCCCACTTCTTCTTTAACACCAGGAATCTCTGGGGAGATTCCTTCTCTGTATCTGCCACTAAACTTATCAAGCTTTCCCCCATGCCTAGAGTGATTGGAAGCACTCCTTCTTTCCTTTGTTTGTTAGTCATTGTCTCTGAAAAGTGAAGAGCCAAATTGTAAACCTCTCCAACAGACAGCGGGGTGTAGAAACCTTATGCGTACAAGGGTTTCTCTGCAGTTAGACTGGCATTGTGAAAATGAGCAGGGCAATTGAGCAGCATGGGCCACAATTTGTACCCAACATTTAAACTGACCATAGTGTTCCATAGTGGGACCAAGACATTTTGCTGTAAAAGGACAAAATGGTTCATACAATTACACAAATGCATAAATAACACCCGTGGTCACGACCCCATTAATCCTTTTGAAGAACAAAACAACTAATCACATGGAGAAAACAGAGATCAAATCCCTCCTGGCTTGGAAAATGTAGATGCCTCCAGTGACAGAGAAAATACTCTGGGCTGGAAGCAAAGAAAGGCCAAGCTGGTTCACATTGGCCTTTGCATTGTGTGATAAAAAAATAATAATAATGTATCTGTTGTACTTCTGCAACAAATCCTGTATTATTTACCCATGCAGTCACAGCCTAAGTGCCTGAAATGCCCTTGGCCTTGTATTTTTTGCAGCTTATTGAAAATGAGTATGTATATAAGAAATAAAATCAACAGCGGTTTTGTTGTAATGTCTAACTTGGCAACAATCAGTTATTTCAAAGGAATGCTCTAAAGAGGGCTTTCAGTGTCCAGTTTTAGGTACCAAGTTTACATCTGCAGTTCATACAGAACTGATATGCCATGCTATTTTCTTCCTGCAGTTCATAATATCAGTGTGTGTGGTTTGCCTCTTTTCTTAAAAATTGACACACACCTCTTCTGAACAATTTTCTTTAAAAATAAGAGAGGACTGATAAATTTACCAATCAAACTCTCTCCTTTTCTTGCTTGACCAGAAAATTTGCTTGTTCCCCTTGGGGGGTGCAGGATAGCCACTTAGGTAAAGGTTGCTCTTGCTTGAAAGCCATAAGAACATAAGAACAGCCTTGCTGGAACAGGCCACAGCCCATCCAGTCCAGCATTCTGTCTCACACAGTGGCTCACCATTTCCTTCAGGGTATTCCCAAGGAGATGCCTTCACCTGCTTAGGATTCCCTGGAAATGGCATTGAGAGATATCCTGCCTATCTCTCCAACCCGGAGGTTGTCCTTAGGTAGCCATAATTATAGCCATTGATAGACTTGTCCTCCATGAACTTGTCTAATCCTTTCTTAAAGCTGTCAAGACTGACAGCTGTCACCACTTCTTCTGGCAGGGAGTTCCATAGACCAGTAATCCTCTGGGTGAAAAAGTACTTTCTCTTATTTGTTTGAGAACTAGTACCCAAAAGTTTCATGGAGTGTCCCCTAGTTCTAGTGTTGTGCGATAGGGAAAACAGTTTTTCCTTATCTACCTTGTCCACACCGTGCATGATTTTATAAACTTCAATCAGGTCACCTCTTAGACGCCGTCGTTCAAGAGTGAAAAGGCCCAACCGTTGCAGCCTCAGATGGTAAGGAAGGTGTTCCAGTCCCCTAATCATTCTGGTTGCCCTCCTCTGTACTTTCTCCAACTCCATAATATCCTTCTGGAGGTATGGCGACCAGAACTGTACACAATATTCCAGATGGGGCCTCACCATAGATTTATAAAGAGGCAAAATGACACTTGCTGACTTATTTTCTATACCCTTCCTAATGATCCCTAACATTGAGTTTGCTTTTTTCACTGCTGAGGCACACTGGGTTGACACCTTCATTGAGCTGTCCACCAGGACACCAAGGTCCCTTTCCTGGTTTGTCGCAGAGAGTTCAGACCCCATCAGTTTATAAATGTAATTGGGGTTTTTTGCCCCAACATGCATCACTCTGCACTTACTGATGTTGAAGCTCATTTGCCACTGTTTTGCCCACTCCCCCAGTGTCAAGAGATCCCTCTGGAGCTCTTCACAATCTCTCACAGTTTTCACTACCCTGTATAATTTAGTGTCGTCAGCAAATTTGGCTACCTTGCTTTTTACTCCTACCTCTAGATCATTTATGAAGAGGTTGAAAAGCAGGGGTCCCAGTACTGAACCTTGGGGGACCCCACTCTTTACTTCCCTCCACTTGGAGAAGTGTCCATTTAGTGCTACCCTCTGTTTCCTGTCCCTTAGCCAGTTGCTGATCCAGGACAAGACCTGTCCCTTTATTCCATGACTGGTAAGTTTATTCAAGAGCCTTTGGTGTGGGACCTTGTCAAAAGCCTTCTGAAAGTCCAGATAAACAATGTCAACTGGATCCCCCTTATCCACATGCTTGTTGACACTCTCAAAAAATTCCAATAGATTAGTGAGGCATGATTTGCCCTTGCAAAAGCCATGTTGGCTCTCCTTTAGCAGTGCCTTCTCTTCTATGTAACTATTAATTCTGTCTTTTAGGATGGTTTCCATCACTTTACCTGGGACACATGTCAAACTGACAGGCCGGTAATTTCCTGGATCACCCCTGGATCCTTTTTTGAAAATTGGTGTTACATTCGCTACCTTCCAGTCATCAGGCACAAAGCCTGATTTGAGGGAAAGATTATATATTTTGGCTAGGATATCAGCAATTTCATCTTTAAGTTCCCTGAGAACTCGTGGATGGATGCCATCTGGTCCTGGGGATTTGTTAGTGTTTAGCTTAACAAGACATGCAAGGACCTCCTCCCTGGTTATTTCTATCTTGCTTAATTCTTCGGTTTCCCTCCCTACGAAGATAGGCTCTGTTTTGGGCATGTGGTCTCTGTCTTCTTCAGTGAATACTGAAGCAAAGAATTCATTGAGTCTCTCTGCAATCTCTGTTTCCTCTTTAATAACCCCTTGCCTTCCATTGTCATCTAATGGTCCAATGGCCTTCCTAGTTGGGTTCTTACTTCTAATGTACTTAAAGAAGTCTTTGTTATTTCTCTGAGTATTTTTAGCTATACGCTCCTCAAAGTCTTGCTTTGCTTTCCTGATTGTTGCCTTGCATTTGTTCTGCCAGAATTTATGTTTCTGCCTGCTGTCCTCATTTGGACAAGCCTTCCATCTTCTAAATGAGCTTTTCTTGTTCTTGATCACTTCCCGAACAGCTCTTGTAAGCCACATCGGAGTCCTCTTGGACCTGGCAGTGCCCTTTTTCCTTTTGGGTATGCATTCCAATTGAGCCTCTGTTATTGTTTTTGTAAACAGCCTCCATGCCTCTTGGAGTGTTTGGACTCTCTCAATTTTCCCTTTCAGTTTCTTTTTTACTAGTTTCCTCATCTTTGGGAAATTTCCTTTTTGAAAATTTAAGGTCTCTGTGTTAGATTTTATCAGTGACTTGCGGTCTATGATCAAGTTAAACATAATTGAGTTGTGGTCACTGTTCCCTATTGGATCAGTCACATTAACATCTTGCACCAGATCCTGAGTATTACTCAGAATCAAGTCAAGGATTCTTGTACCTCTAGTTGGGTCTTCAACCATCTGTCCCAGGGAACAATCATTGAGCATATCTAGGAACTTTATCTCTTTATCATGTGCTGAACAACAGTTCACCCAGTCTATGTGAGGGTAATTGAAGTCCCCCATTATAACCAGGCTTCCCTTCCTGGATGCCTCCTTTACAACATTCTCCAACTGCCAGTCTCCCTCAAGAGTTTGAGTCGGAGGCCGATAGTATATGCCTACTGTTAGACCATCCTTGTGGCCTGGTACTCTTACCCACAGAGCTTCTAATGGTGACTCCAAATCACCTAGATATTCCAATTCATACGATTTTATCACTTCTTTGACATACAAGGCTACACCACCTCCTGTTTGCCCCTTCCTATCCTTCCTGTACACTTTGTAGCCTGGGATAACTGTATCCCATTGGTTATCATCCGTCCACCAGGTTTCAGTGATACCAATAATATCAATATTTTTATCTATTGCTAAGTATTCCAGCTCCCCTATTTTGTTCCGGAGGCTTCTGGCATTTGTATACAAGCATTTATATATGCTTTCCTGATACAGTCTTTTGAGTCTAGTTGCATTGTTAGACTGCCTCTTGCATCCTTCTGCTAGAGTGCTGGTGACTAGCTCCTTGCTCTGCTCAGTAATTTTTGCATCCTCCTCACTACTCAAGTACACACTTTCCCGAACCGGATGCTGCCCAGCTCCTGTCGGCTTTCCCCCAGTTATCAGTTTAAAAGCTGCTCTGCAGCCTTTTTGATGTTGAGTGCCAGCAATCTGGTCCCATCATGGTTTAAATGCAACCCATCCCTCCTGAACAGATTTGGCTTGTCCCAAAATGTTCTCCAGTTCCTGACAAATCTGAAGCCCTCCTCTCGACACCACCGCCTCATCCACGCATTGAGGCTTCTGAGCTCTGCCTGCCTGGTAGGTCCTGCGCGAGGGACAGGCAGCACTTCTGAAAATGCTACCTTGGAAGTCTGGGACTTCAATCTTCTTCCTAACAACCTAAATTTGGCTTCCAGGACAGACCGCTTGGCCTTCCCAACATCATTAGTACCAACGTGTACCATGACAACTGGCTCGTTCCCAGTTCTCTCTAACAATCTATCTAGATTTCTTGTGATGTCTGCAACTTTTGCACCTGGCAGGCAAGTCACCATACGGTTATCATGTGCATCACAAATCCATTTCTCTGTATTTCTAATTATTGAATCGCCTAGTATAAGGAGCCTCTCTCCTGCAATCTGTTCATCTACATGCACCTCATCAACCATATTAAGGGAGAGAACCTCAGTTTGTTCCTGTTGTTCATCTTCCTGGGTCTCATCAAGTGTGATGAAGGAGAGATCATCAGGTGGAACCAGTTGTTCCTCTGTGTGTTCCTCATCAGGTGTGATAAGGGAAAGAGCCTCAAATTTATTCTGTAATTTCAGACTCTCAGAGTGATCCCCTACTCTTCTCCTCCTTTGAGTCACATTCCTCCAACCATCTCCCTCCTGAGTTAGTGAAGGGCCTTCTCCCTCAGAACTGTGCCCTGTCACTTCTTTGTCCAGCATAGTCTGCTCCGCTCTGTCCAAGAACAGCTCAAGCTCCTTAATTTGTTGGTGGTTAGATATGCGGGCCTCTAGCTGCTGGACCTTCTCTTCTAGTAGTGCAACCAGCTTGCACTTGCTGCAAGTGTAGTTCTCCATATGCTTTGGCAAGAACACAAACATGGCACAAGAATTGCAGGTAACTACAGCTGTTCCCTCAGAATCCATTTTAACAAGTGCAGTATTCTGGGCCTCAAAAATGTACACGTTTACTACCTTTCTACCTAGTAAGACTATAAAAAATTTTTTCCTAGTTTGTAATCTCGCGCGCCATTAGGCGCGCGGGCCTCTAAAGCAGCTCTACTCCAACTGCAAAACTTACCAGTGCTCACTTCCTTTGTTTGGCTCTCCTCAGCAGCAGCTCAGCTTAAGAGCACATGCAGAGTCAAAATGGCTGACCCTGAAAGAGCTCAGAGCTTTTAAAGGCTAGTGTGGCTCCGCCCCTATGAGTCACAGTTCAGGGAAGGGCCTGGTGTGGCCCTGCCCCCCTGCTTCTGGAAGCTTCAAACTGCTTCCTCTGTTTGAACAGAGGTGGCTCTCAGCAGTTTCAATTATCAATTTAAATTAGTAGAGGCCTCTAAAGCAGCTCTACTCCAACTGCAAAACTTACCAGTGCTCACTTCCTTTGTTTGGCTCTCCTCAGCAGCAGCTCAGCTTAAGAGCACATGCAGAGTCAAAATGGCTGACCCTGAAAGAGCTCAGAGCTTTTAAAGGCTAGTGTGGCTCCGCCCCTATGAGTCACAGTTCAGGGAAGGGCCTGGTGTGGCCCTGCCCCCCTGCTTCTGGAAGCTTCAAACTGCTTCCTCTGTTTGAACAGAGGTGGCTCTCAGCAGTTTCAATTATCAATTTAAATTAGTAGAGGCCTCTAAAGCAGCTCTACTCCAACTGCAAAACTTACCAGTGCTCACTTCCTTTGTTTGGCTCTCCTCAGCAGCAGCTCAGCTTAAGAGCACATGCAGAGTCAAAATGGCTGACCCTGAAAGAGCTCAGAGCTTTTAAAGGCTAGTGTGGCTCCGCCCCTATGAGTCACAGTTCAGGGAAGGGCCTGGTGTGGCCCTGCCCCCCTGCTTCTGGAAGCTTCAAACTGCTTCCTCTGTTTGAACAGAGGTGGCTCTCAGCAGTTTCAATTATCAATTTAAATTAGTAGAGGCCTCTAAAGCAGCTCTACTCCAACTGCAAAACTTACCAGTGCTCACTTCCTTTGTTTGGCTCTCCTCAGCAGCAGCTCAGCTTAAGAGCACATGCAGAGTCAAAATGGCTGACCCTGAAAGAGCTCAGAGCTTTTAAAGGCTAGTGTGGCTCCGCCCCTATGAGTCACAGTTCAGGGAAGGGCCTGGTGTGGCCCTGCCCCCCTGCTTCTGGAAGCTTCAAACTGCTTCCTCTGTTTGAACAGAGGTGGCTCTCAGCAGTTTCAATTATCAATTTAAATTAGTAGAGGCCTCTAAAGCAGCTCTACTCCAACTGCAAAACTTACCAGTGCTCACTTCCTTTGTTTGGCTCTCCTCAGCAGCAGCTCAGCTTAAGAGCACATGCAGAGTCAAAATGTATCCAATTGTATCTGACTCTAAATTTCAGTGCTCATCTCTGTTTACAGCCAAAGAGCCAGCACTATCTGCATCTCCAGATGTTTCCGTGGACATGTGGCAGGCATGACTTGCAATTTCTTACTTTCAAAATGCTAAATTGGCAGGAGCTGGGACAGAGACGGGAGTTCATTCCATTGTGCAGGACTTGGGTCTCAAACTGTTGACCTGCCGACCTTTCAGTCATCAAGTTCATCATCATAACCACTAAGCCACCACAGCCCCTTAGGGTGACCACTTACATATCACCAAAAGGGAAGACATTAATCATCAAAAAGGACAGATCTTCAAATAGAAGACCACCTTTCCTAAATGGGGCCTTTAAGCCCCCCCCCCTACTGCTAAATCTTAATTTGGTGTCCAGATTGTTGTGAGCCCGGTGCTAGTTACCATTCATCTCCTTTCCCTCTGGCACTTACGCTGGATGAAGCTTTGCTGCATCCCATTGGTTGCTGAGAAGCCCCACAGACATCCTGGCATCCTTAAAAGTCTGGACTTCACAAAAAACACAGTTCAAAGGAAACACAGTTCAGAGGATGATGGGCTCTGGAATCCAACCTTCAGTGTGGACAATGGGCTCGAGTATCCCTCCACTGCCACCATGTTGTGAACCCGAGAGAAAAGGAGGTGGATCTCAACAGGTACCAGGGGGTCTCCAGACTTGAGATACCCAAGCAGGGCGATTCGTCTTGGTTCTGCGGCCCGCCTACCTCAAGAACACTCTCCCTTGGTCCACAGATGCTCAAATGGGAAAAGATGGCACTTCTGTTCTTTAGGCAGGAAAGTGTTAGCAAGGCTGAACAATATGGCTTGAATAACAGTCCCATTATATTGCCACCTTCCCACGTTCACACACACAGAGCGGCTTGGCCCTGGGAAACTGGACGATTTGAAGATAACTTTTACCTTCCCAAGCTGGGAGCGCTGGCTGATAATTTTGCCAGGCCAAAGATTGAAGCAAGAGTTACTCCCTTCTTGAATCACCATGGTGATCTTATCTCTCCCAAGCAATGTTTCTTTGCGAAAGGTTAACCCTTTCCACTCTGTAAAACTCCTTCTCTCAGATGACAAACCAGACGTTGTTGTCTTTCCCAAGATTTTATTGAAGAATAATAATAGTCCAATAATATATCAAAATGAAGATTAAAGCAATTAATCTAACTCTACTTAGAATACTAACTTCGCTGAGCATAGTCCAGAGATAGGACTCCCTAATTCTACACTAACTTAACAAGCTAAGAAAATAAGAAAATAACTAACTTTCTTCTGAATGGACTTCAAAGCCCCCATCAGGTTTCCTCAGATGTCCATGGTGTGAGTTTGAAATGCCGTGGGCTCGCGCCCCCTTCCAAAAGGTGGATGCTAAACTCTCAAAATCTGATGTTTAAAAACTTTTTTCTTAGGGTTCTACCTCCTTCCAGAACATTAAACATGTGAGATGACTTAATTGTTTTTACTAGCTTTGTTTACCAAAACAGGTGTTTCTGATGTAACTAAAATTCCCCAGACAAGATTTTGACATTACCTACATTCCTAAGTGTCTATACAGGTGTGCAGGTTTTTGTCTTATCACAAATTTAATGTAATTTAATTTTTGTACTTATATGCCGCCCACTCAGGAAACCCAAATCAGGGCGGCTCATATATTAACAGTGTTAATATCCCATGATCCACTTATCTTGTGAATGTCTACTTTCCCTCTTTCTCAGGTGATATGTTATTGACCTATTGTAACCCTTGGGAATCTCCTTGTTATGCAAGTGTGACTTCCCTAACAGGTTCTGGTGACTGTCATTGCTACTTAGCAACCTAAATGCTTAGTGACTAGTTGATGTGTGGAATGTCTGGTATGTGGATTGAAATGCAACTGCTTCAATATGCTTCCCTTATGAGTTAGCTATCCTCAAAGCTTACAAAGAATATACTATATGAACCTTAATACTACATTTATTAGGTATCAAATTAAAATATGAAATCATCCTTTGTGATTATCATGACACAGATAAGACCCCAAAACCAATTTCTGCACAGGTCAAGCATCTGTTGGAAGAGGAAGGGTCCTGCTGCTTTATTGCCTCTGTCTCCTTTCAAGAGATTAGAAGGGAAATCCAAATAATGATGAAAAGCTTTCTGTTGCTATAAATATTTCCACACTATAATTACATGAAACAACCACTTCCTCAAAATTTCAGCAGGTGCTTCCTTGCTTCGCTGGGGAGATCACACTTTCATGTCTGCCATATTCACTGTTACAGCAAAACTACTGTTTATATCTGCCCTTTATTACATTGGGTTTTTCTTTGTTTTTATCTTTACTGGACTATGAGGGAGAGATTTATTTATTTATTTTCATTTGAAAGCCATCATTTAGATATCTTGCACTATTGTGTGTGTTTATACTGACTCTTAGGACCGTGGTAGCTTAGTGGATAAGACTGAACTTAACAACTGGATGGTTGGCAGGTCAGCAGTTCAAGACCTGAGTGCTGCGTGACAGAGTGAACACCCATCGTCTATCCCAGATCCTGCCAACCTAGCAGTTTGAAAGCAAGAAATTGCAAGTAGATATAAAGGTTCCACTTTGGCAGAAAAGATAACGGTGTTCCATGCACTCCGGTGTCTAGTCATGTATGTTATATGACGATGGAAACATCTGCAGATGCAGACAGCTCTGCTTCTTTGGCTGTAAATGGAAATGAGCACTGCACCCTAGAGTTGGACACGACTGGCTTTCGGGCAAGGCTGACCTATAGTGACTCTTGCGGTAAAGCAACTCATAGTACCATAGAGTCCATCAAATAAGTATCCTGGAGCCATATGGGGAGGAGAGAGGGCTAACTCTTCCCAAGTGCCCAGCTGTTTTCTGTTGTGCTGAGCAAGATGAAGCAGCCACACCTTCATATGTTCGTCAGGACCCCATTCCTTGAGTATCTTGTCAAAGCCAGGAGCAGCAGGTGAACCAAGGAATTGCTCCTAACACTTTTCTGCATGCATAGCAAGGCCTAGAAAAGTTCATTTTCAAACTACAACCCCCAGAATTCCCCAGTCAGATGCAGTTTGAGGCTTCTGGGAATTGTAGTCCAAAATTGCTCCTAACACTTTTCTGCATCCAGAGCAAGATCTAGAAGAGTTTGTTTTCAAACTATAGCCCCCAGAATTCCCCAGTCAGATGCAGTTTGGGGCTTCTGGGAATTGTAGTCCAAAATTAAACATTTCCAAGCTTAGCTCTGGATAATGCCCATATTTACAGTACTGTGCAAAAGTCTTAGCTGGGCTGGGGGTGGGCTTCATTGAGGGATTGGGAGGGCACAACTCAGCCCCTGAGCCACCTAGACACACTGAAATTGGAGTCTTCTGCTGGCTCTCCTCTCAACTCTTTCCAAGATTGGTAAAGTTTGGAGTTAGGGTGTTTGAGTTCACTCATATTTTCCCCAAGCCATCTGATGGTGGCCTACATTCTTTTACACAATACTGTATATTCAAGGTATAGCCTTAATTGATAGAAGAAAACAGTGGGAGGCTTTCTAACTCAACATCAAACAGTCCTCAAAATCTCAGTCCATCTTCTTGTCTTAAATCAAATATACTGATCAAGTAACAGTGGGCAGCATTTGTTCCTACAGGTGGGCAGCATTTGTTCCTACAGGTGGGCAGCATTTGTCCCTCCCATTGGGCTGCTGAGTGGAGGGGCGAGGCAAACTCTATGCTGGGGTGACTGCATGGGTGCCCACAGAGAGGGCTCTGAGTGCCACCTCTGGCATGCGTGCCATAGGTTCGCCACCATCGCTATAAACAACTACTTGCATGT
Source organism: Bradypodion ventrale (assembly GCA_035047345.1). Taxonomy (NCBI): domain Eukaryota; kingdom Metazoa; phylum Chordata; class Lepidosauria; order Squamata; family Chamaeleonidae; genus Bradypodion; species Bradypodion ventrale. Next base: position 277,828,685 of record JAWDJE010000003.1, read on the forward strand.
AGCTTCCCCTTGACTGCCAATTCCTTCTGAATAGACTTACATAAGGTTTTGTCTCAATCAATTTGTTAATTGTTGTTCAGTCGCACAGTCGACTCCGACCCTTTGCGACCCTATGGACCATTGTTCTCCAGGCGCCTCTGTCCTCCACCATCCCCCTCAGCCCTCCCAGCTCTGTACCCATTGTGTCTACAATGCCATCTAGCCATCTCATCCTTGGCCTCCCCCTTCTTCTTTTGCCCTCCACCTTTCCCAACATCAATGCCTTCTCAAGTGAATCCTCCCTTCTCATTTGATGTCCAAAGTACTTTAGTTTCATCTTTACTATTTGACCTTCCAATGAGCAGTCAGGGTTAATTTCTTCTAAGATTGACCTATTTGTTCTCCTCGCTGTCCAGGGGACTCTCAAAACCCTCCTCCAACACCACATTTCAAAGGCATCTATTCTTCTACGTTCAGCCTTCCTAATTGTCCAGCTCTCACATCCGTACATCACTACTGGGAAAACCATTGCTTTGACTATTCTAATTTTTGTTTGCAATGTGATGTCTCTGCTTTTCACTATGTTCCCCAGGTTTCTCATCGCTTGTCTCCCAAGGATCAGTCGCCTTTTTATTTCATGGCTACAATCCCCATCTGCAGTGATCTTTGATCCTAAGAATGTAAAATCTGTCACTGCTTCTACTTCTTCCCCGTCTATTTTCCAGGAACTGATGGGGCCTGTTGCCATTATCTTGGTTTTCTTGATATTGAGTCTCAAGCCAGCTTTTGCACTCTCCTCCTTCAACCCCATCAAGAGATTCTTTAGGTCTTCCTCACTTTCTGCCATTAGGGTGGTATCGTCTGCATATCTCAGATTGTTGATGTTTCTCCCAGCGATTTTAATCCCATATTGTGATTCCTCCATCCCTGCACTGCGCATTATGTGCTCTGTGTATAGGTTGAATAAGCATGGTGACAAAATGCAGCCTTGTCTTACTCCTTTTCCTATTCCAAACCATTCTGTCATTCCGTGTTCTGTCCTAACTGTTGCTTCTTGGTTCATGTACAGATTTCTCAGGAGGCATATGAGGTGCTCTGGTATTCCCATCTCTTTAATTACTTGCCACATCTTGTTGTGGTCCACACAGTCAAATGCCTTAGTATAATCAATAAAACAAAAGTAAACTTGTTTCTGGTATTCCTTTGTTTTCTCCATGATCCAGCGTATGTTGGCAATGTGGTCTCTAGTCCCCCTGCCTCTTCTGAAACCAGCCTGCACCTCTGGTAATTCTCTCTCCACATGTTGCTGAAGTCTATCCTGTATTATCTTGAGCATCACCTTGCTGGCATGTGGGATGAGCGCGATTGTTCGATAATTTGAACATTCTTTGGCATTGCCCTTTTTTGGGATTGGGACGTATACTGATCTTTTCCAATCCTGTGGCCACTGTTTTGTTTTCCAAATCTGCTGGCATATTGAATGCAGTAGTTTGACGCCATCATCTTTTAGCGCTTTGAAGAATTCAACTGGGATACCGTCATCTCCACTAGCTTTGTTGTTTGCAGTGCTTTTTAGGGCCTTTATGATTTCGCTCTCCAGGATGTCTGGCTCAGGTTCTACTTCTTCATCATTGTGATTGTCAGGAGTGTTGAGGTCCTTTTTGTAGAGTTCCTCTGTGTACTCTTTCCATCTTTTCTTAATCTCTTCTGCATCAGCTAGCTCCTTTCCTTCTTTGTCCCTTATCATGGTCATTTTTGCTTTAAATGTTCCCTTAATTTCCCCGATTTTTTTGAAAAGATCTCTGGTTCTGCCTCTTTTGTTGTTTTCCTCCATTTCTCTGCACTGTTCTTTTAGGTAGTTTTCCTTATCTCTCCTTGCTTTTCTTTGAAATTCTGTGTTCAAATGATTGTATTTTTTCCTTTCTCCTTTGACTTTTGCGTTCCTTCTTTCCTCTGCTATTTTAAGAGTCTCATCAGACAACCACTTTGCTTTCTTACTCTTCTTTTCTTTTGGTATGGTTTTCTTTGCTGCTTCCTGCATGATGTCCCTCATCTCTGTCCATAATTCTTCTGGCACTCTATCTATTGAGTCTAAGCCATTGAATCTGTTCATCACCTCCACTGCGTATTCTTTAGGGATGCTGTCTAGGTGATATCTTTCTGGTCTCCGTGTTTTCCCTATTTTCTTTAGCCTAAGCCTGAATTTCGCGATCAGTAGGTTGTGATCTGAGCCGCAGTCTGCTCCAGGTCTTGTTTTTGCTGACTGTATAGAGGTTCTCCATCTTTGGCTGCAGAGTATGTAGTCAATCTGGTTTCGGTGTTGGCCATCTGGTGATGTCCATGTGTAAAGTCGCCTCTTGTGTTGCTGGAAGAGGGTGTTTGCTATGACCAGTGCGTTCTCTTGGCAGAACTCTATCAATCTTTGCCCTGCTTCGTTCTGTGTTCCAAGACCGAACTTGCCTGTTATTCCTTCCACTTTTTGATTGCCTACTTTGGCATTCCAGTCTCCTAATATAATTTGGACATCATTTCTTGGTGTCTGTTCTATGAGGTGTTGTAAATCTTCATAGAACTGGTCCATTGTGGCTTCATCTGCACCAGTGGTTGGTGCGTATGTTTGGATCACAGTGATATTGAAAGGTTTGCCTTGAAATCTGACTGACATCATTCTGTCATTTTTGATGTTGTATCCCATTACTGCTTTTCTCACTCTTTTATTGACAATTATGGCTACTCCATTTCTTCTAAGGTTTTCTTGCCCACAGTAGTAGATATGATGGTTTCCAGAGCTGAATTCACCCATCCCTGTCCATTTGAGCTCACTGATGCCCAAGATGTCAATGCTTATTCTTTCCATCTCATTTTTTACCACTTCCAGTTTACCTTGGTTCATTGATCTCACATTCCATGTCCCTATGCAGTATTGCTCCTTACAACATTGCATTCCTCCTCCCCCCTTCCTGTCCCTCCCCTTCCTCCACTCTGTGGTGTTAAGCATCCTGTATCACCTAGCCTGCCCTTTTGTTTTGCCTTTTGTTTTGGTCAATAGGGTTCTCTTGGCAAGGTTTATGGCGTGGTTGCCGGTGTCTGCGCCATTTTTCTCTCCTCATACATTTTATCACAGTTTTTTAAAAGTTTAAAAACATTTAAGACAACATATTATCATGCATATTATCACACTTTAAAACACAGGATGGGCCTAATTAGCACTCATTTTTAATTAGCACTCTAATTACCTTGTTAATTAGCACTCATTTTTTAAATATGGTATTCTTAGTGTTCCCAGAGAAAATGTTCTAGGGGAATATGTTATTACTTAAACAAGTAACAATATTTTAATGCATTTTCTTGAGTCCAATTTTCACCATGTCAGACTGCTTATGAAAAAGAGGAATGCTTGTTGCTATGGCAGTATAATTTGGAGTCATTGTTACAATACAGTTCTTTATTACAGTATTTCTTTATTTCCCTTCATTATATCCCGCTACAGTAATAAGGTAGACCGTACAGCCAGTGACTCAATGGTGAGTGTTGGGAAGCGGGAAATAACCTGACTCCTTAAAGGGGCCAACAGCTACAAATGGTTGAGCCCCTTTAGGTGGGGTGTGGGTCCCCTCAGTGGAGGAAATGCCACTGGAAACCATTATAATGGGTCCAATGGCAAAATGAACAGAGGAGAAACTCTGATTCCCAAAGGCCATGGAGGCAGAAGAGGCCGTAACAGATGTACTGGCTGTGAAGGCGCCCCTTGATAATATCCTCAAGGTTGCGGCAGTGCATTGCAGCCCTGTGCATTAGAACTTTCCAGGAAACGATATTCAAAAAACAGATGGGAATATTTTAAGAGAGAAGTTGCTTTAGCATAGTAAGATGACAATAAAGCCTGATCTGGAGTATCAAGAAAAGACTAGGAAACAAAATAATTAGTGAGATAAATACCACAATCAACAATGTCAGCAATAATGTATTTTAATTCATACAAAAGGCATAGAATACAACTAAGGCAGTTTAAAAGTACAATCTAAAATAAAAACCAGCACAATCTCTAGTACAAATTTACCACAGTGCTATAATTTCCAGATCCTATATAAAGTAATGTTTTCACAACATTGGTTTTCTTCAAATACATTTTTGAAAGAAACCTCAAGTACAGTGGCCACTTTTTAAAAAAACATTTAGTCTCAATTGTGGAAACAAATGTTTAGCACATTCGCTATTTTCTGCCAGAGATTTCAATTTAAAACTCAATTTGTCTGATGCTCTTTAACGCATGCAAATATTTTTCTAATGCACTTCCTTCCTCTGTGCTGTCCTTTAAATTTTTTTTTTTTTTTGCTTCAGCTTATGCGCAGAAAAGAGGAAATTCTGGTTTCAGAACTGCGATAAAACTGCATGGAACAAGACTATCACTCTTGCTGCAGTTATATGAATTCATTTTGAGACTACAGAAATGTTATTTTTTATGTTATAAGAATTCAAGATACACTTTATATTTGGTTAACCATTTCTGTAAAAATATTTCATGAAAAGAACCAAACCTTAGATGCATTAAAGGAATACTAATTCAAAGCAATGTCAATTTGCCATACTGTAGTTAAAAACCATTGCAAAACATACCTGCAATTCAAACATGCTAGTTGCAGTTTCTTCTTGAATTTAACACTTGCAAAATGCAACAATGTGTTTCACCTCTTAGTAACTGAGTAACATAATTTGAAAGAACTGCTGAAGTAGTAAACTACTTACTACTAATAAATATGCTTGCAAAGTGCTTAATTTCCTCCCTCCCAAATAATTTTGCAAGTTAATATGATTGTCCATGTGAAAGAAGTTTTTAATTACTGATAGATCTTGAAAGCATGGTAAATGTATGCATGAAAGCTGCTGATTGTGTGAATTTTTATTATTTATTTATTTATTTGTTCAAATTTTACTCAGAAGTAAGTCCTGCTGTGCCCAATGGAATTTACTCTTGATAAAGAAACCTGTTATTTTATTCCAATCAATGGTGTATGTCAAAAACTAGTAGATACTTAATCCTATTGTTACTTGGAAATAAATGTCTGTGCATTAAGCAGAATTTTTTTTAATTATTGAACTTTAAGTACTGTACGCATAATCAATAAATAGAATAGGTAAAATAAATTATTTAAGTGCACACCGGATTGCAGCCACAGTTAATTATATTTAAATAAAACAGTGCAGCTTAAGGTATAAACACTTTCCCCACTATGTGTATATTCCCAAATCCTGCGCAGAAAGCATTTTATGTGGTTTTTAATAATGAAGGCACAACCCTACCATAGAATTTGAAAACATACATTCAAATAGTCTGCTTTTTAGATAGAAATACATGCCCTGAGGATATACAGCAGATTAATATCATGACAGCTTTGTTATACTTTTTACATTTCAGTCCTACGTATCTGCGCATGTGTATTTGTTAAGGTACCATAAGACTATTCTAATGCTTAAATAGTTTCTGGTATTTTGCTGATACAATAGGAGGTACCCATTCGTCCTTTCCTACACATTTTTCGGTGCACCAAATTTTAGGAATGGCCCATCCTGAAATCAAAGCCTGCAAATTGGATTAACACTGTTCCCAGGTTTAGTGGACATACTTTCCTATGCTAAGTATTCAGAGTTATGGATGGCTAGTAATCCATCTCAATATAGCAACTACATTTGCTTGCAAAACATTCATACCCTGTGCGAGACAAGCAGATACTTTGGCTTCTAGGTATTTTGTGCCTGAAAATGCTGGAAAACAGTTTAAAAACTTCTTCAGTTGTCTTCTGGCTGTTGTTTTTTACAATACAAGTACCCTTAAATATTCTAAGCAGTTTTTAGAAAGTAGTTTTGAAGATGAACGCAAATGATACTGTCAGTGTCTTATACAGCATTACTAGTATTTTATCTTCCTTACCATTACTTATTTCTTAGATGTTCCATGCATTAACTGCCAGTGTTAGTGTGATGCAAACATGCATATTTGCACTTTGACTTAATGGCTACATTGGTGCTTAAAGGGGAGAATGAGAAGCCTTCAGCCCTGGAACACATAAAATGTTGCCTTTTATTGGGTTTTGTTCTTGCTGCTTTAGCATGCTGCTAGCTGGCTAAACTGAAAAATTATGCATTATTATGATATGTAAACTCTGTGCAGAAATCTTTTAAAAGCAAATTTCTAGTCTTTATACTCTAATTCATAAATACAGTACCACCTAATAATTCTTATAATGTACTTTGAGCATAGCACATAATATAGATATAATCTTAAAGGCTTTGGTGTAACTTAGTGCAGCTGGTCTCATTTCCTACAGGATAATGGCTACAGCAAAAACGTTGACAACACAGTTCATGGTTCGGTTTTCCCATCTAACTGTGCAGGTACCTGTAAAAGAATCAAGAGAAAAGAGTGGTCAGGCTCTCTTGAGTCTCAGATGGCAACCTACTGACCAGAATTTCTTTGCAAAAATATCCCATAGCATAGAAGCTAAGTTGACTTGACAGCATATTGACAATTTTAAGTGTACATACCAGGAAGCAAACCCCATTTGAACTCCTGAACAAAATCCTACTGAGAAAGACCCATGGAAGGATAATTGTGCAAGGAGTTTTCCCCTTTCAATCCATCCCATGACTAGGTGCATCCTAGTCCATCCCATGACTAGGTGCTTGGCTTGTGGACACAGAAGAGAGGGATGGGCAAGCTACCTATGAAAAATCCCTACAAAACTGGAGACATGTCAAGAAAAAAGGGACCTCATTGCTTTAAAAAACAGCAGCTTTACTACATGCATTTCCGACACGACTACAAAGGCCCAAATGGTATACCACCCATAGCAGCCTACAGTGATCCTGTGAGTTTCTTTAAAAACAAAACAAAAAGCAAGAGGCAGTAGCTACAATCTGGATGTAAGAGGAGATGGAAGACTTTTCACTCCTTTCTTCTTGTCCATATTGTCACTCCCTTGTCCCCTTACCCACTTTTCTAACCAGGATGGAAACAGATAAGAAAGACAGAAGAATCTTTCCCCTTCTGGAAAGCAGCCCTGGTGTGTACATGTTTCATGATAAGCAGAAATGCAGCTAGCACCAGAGTTAATCAACTTTTCCACTTTTGCATGACCTCTTCTACTCCCAGCTGATGCCTTTTGCATTTTTTTTCATATTTAAAAAGGTCAGAGAAATTTACATGTACTGTACACCTATTTAAAGGGGAGCTATATTTCAGTATATCACTAATGTTATTCTCCTGTCATATACTGTGCTGTGAAAAAAGTCTTAGGTGACCAACAGCTGGTTTGAGAAAAATCCTAGGGTCGATGACGACTTTGTGTGCCAAAAGGGCTCAGGGCCAGAAAGTGACTTGTGGAAGTGGATCAGAAGTATGGGTGTCACGCTGCGATTCAAGAGGCACTGCATTATATTGCTCCCTGGACAATCTTCATGGCTAATCGCCATGAGGATAACCAATATTCAGAATCAGATAGAGTACAAGAAGAAGATTTATGAGTGGACGGTGTTTCACAATGGGCAAGAGTGTTCCTTTTTCATCTACGTTCTATGGACTGGAACTTACCATCTGTTGTGGTATCCCAAAAACATGAGCTTGCTGTGTGCAGACCAGCTCCACACTTCTGCATCACTGCACAGGTTACTGGATGGCGGAATAAGATTCATTGTTTATTAATAAAGCACAAAACAGTCCTACAACCTTTACCAATGCACATTGTATAAAGCTGAAAAGGTAGGGCAGTAAATAGCAGAAAGACAAACCATAGTCAGCCTGTGGCAGAGAATGTCTGAGAACACTCCCATATTTATGCAGCAATTAATTATGTAGGATTATGCTGTCATGTTCATGAACTCAATGGCCCATCTTCTTCTTTCCCTCATTTCTCCAAAATTATGGAATCAAATAGGTTTTCCTCCCCCTGAATAAAAGGGTGATTTTTTTTCCTTAGCAACTGTGAGATTCTAGGCCTATTGTACAATATTGAAAGAATCTAGTCAATCAGCTAATGTGAACAATCAGCAGTGTTTTCTGACACAAGCATATCAGGAAACAAAAACAAAAAACATTGCAGCACTCTAAAGACTAATGTCTATATTTTTACTGTGAGCTTTTGTGGATCAAGTCCACTTCTTCAGATGTCTGAAGAAGTGGACTCGACCCACAAAAGCTGACAATAAAAATATAGCAGTTAGTCTTTAAAGTGCTGCAGTATTTTTTGTTTTTGCTTCCTGATATGCCTGAAACACAGGCTAACACAGCTACCATTCCAAATAATTGTGACAAGATCTCCCCAATAGTGTCCAACTCTTTTCAAAATAATCATAACTGTAATGTGCTTAGCACAACAATCAAATGAGACGGGATAATAATCCAATGTCAGTGTTACTTTGCTTAAAGTAAGCACAATGTTTCCTAATGCAATAATCAATAAAATTTAGATTTTAACATTCATGGCACAGGACAGTATTTACTTCCATTTCAATATCTGACAACTACGTGACTCTAGCTAGTATAATGGCATAAAATACCCCAGTCCAGATCAGTGAACCACCTTGAAACTTCCAAGGGTTATTTCTGCTGTCTCTCTCTGTTACACTTGAACAGATCTGATGAACTGTATAATCATGACCCTTAATATAAGAGTTCTATAACCTAATCCTAAATTAACACTGGCCAACTATATTCCTTCAGATGTGGTGTGGACAACATAAACCCTCTCTCAGCAGCTTAAGTGCTTCCCTCCCCCCAACTATCTTTTTTTAAGTGGCTCAAAAAATCCCTTTGTGGTCTCTACTGTGTGCAAGGGAGTCATTTGTTATGTTTTAGAGAACCAGATAACCATGGACCTCCACTCTGATTTTTAAACCTTTGGCCACTGGAGGGTATAAAGCAGGGATTCTCAACCTGTGCCCTGTGGGCTGGATGCAGCCCATGGCACCATTTCACATGCCCCCCCCCCACTGCCTCCACCACACCTGGAAGTGCCATGTGGTGGAGGAAGGGCAAAATGGACATCCAGCCTCCCAAAGCTGGCTGAGGGAGTGTGACCTGGCCCCCAGGTTTAAAAAAGTTGAGAACTCCTGGCATAAAGGGTCTTTTCCAATAAAACAACTTTGAATTTTTGTAAGAAAAAAAAGTAAGGTGGGATATTACAGTGATAGTCCCCCTTCCCCCAAAATCTAGAGAATGGACTTTTGAAAATTGCTCCACTGTGTTTCAAATGTTGTTGGACTACAACTCCCATGATCTGTTGTTACCTTTGGCTAATCTTGCTATGGTTGATGAAGAATGCAGTCCACCAACATCTCGAGGCCCAGAATAGCCCAACCCTATATAAAATCCATCCTTTAGAAGTTTCATCTTAATTTATTTCTATCATTATTTTCTCAAATACTGACAGGTACCCTACTGAAACTATAGAAAATTGAAACCTGAGCTCCAATCTTCTATGTTTCAATCCAAAATTCTATTCATTGTATCCCTTTTTTAACAATAAAAATCTCTAACAGATCACATGTCTTTTGTTGTCTAGTTAAAGGGATAAATACCTAGTTTATTTTCTGTAGCTTAGACATTTCTACCATGTAAATGCTGGTCTGTTATTCAGAATCAACAAAATAATAATAAAATAGTATACAGTAATACCTCGGATAACGCTAAAACTTGGTTCCACAAGTCTTAGCATTATCCGATTTTTAGCGTTATCCAATGCATGCATCGGATAATGTTAAAATCTTATGGGATGAATTACATAATGTTAAAACTCCATAGAGACGCATTGTAACCGGCACAGGTTCTAGCGAATGTTATCCGATGCATCCCATAGGATTTTAATGCTATGCAAATGCAATTTTTTCCAGATTGCTTAATGTTATGAAGTTTTAGCGTTATCTGATGCAAACGTTATCCGTGGTATTACTGTATCTATATATTGGGGGGAAAACAGTTGCAAGCTACAACTAAAATTGATCCATGTAATCAGATGCTGAATGATAAATCACCACTTCTCCAGAACTCACTGATTCAGTGGACCTAATCCAACTGGGACGAACATTGGATTTATGCCACTGAGTCTTACCAATATACTTGTACGTTTTCCCCAATTTCACCAGATGCGTTAAAGCTTGCTCCACAATTGCTGCGGTCCACTGATTGACATTGTCATGGTTATAATCTGCCTTGCCCAGAACACCTTCTATGCACTGAAAATAAATAAAAAAGGTTTTTAAAATGTGAATAAATTAATGTGTTAAAAAAGTAGCATAAATACAAACTTTTTCTATTTCAGTCCCATAATGATTTGTAAAGCAATTTAAATGATTGCCAATTGTTTCTTTTTCTAGTTTGCAGCTCCCACATATAGAGTGTTAGTCAGTAATTGTGTGTTATATATGCTGTTCCTCTGGATGAAGAAAATAAGCAACAAACTTTATTAGATACACTCAGGGGGGAAACTCTAGCAATAATCTGATTTCTTTTCTCCAGAAATGACCATACTATCCTATTGCAATGGATATATTGTACCAATGTTAATGCTTCCATTCTAAGTTTTTGCTACAATGACATTCAGCGAAGGTGTCACTATTGTCTCAATATACTGAAGAACTGCTTTACTAAGGCTACTGTCAGCATAACATGGCTGTAATCTTATACAGTACTGTATTTAAAAACAGCCACAGAAACAAATCCTATTAACTTTGAAGAAGCTTAAATAGGTGAAGTCTGCAAGACTTTAGCAGCCTCAGTCTCTGCAAACTGTTCCAACAAACCAACAATCCTATGGTATATTAAAGACAAATGAGTTTTATTCGATACAATTTTTCATAGTCTAATTTAGTGTTTCCCAACCTTTGGTCTTTGGACCTCAATTCCCAGAAGCCTAAGTCAATTCCCCAAAGCACTGATTGGCCAATGTACTGACTTAGGCTTCTGGGAATTAAAGTCCCCACGTGGGGCCTGGGCCCCACGTTGGGAACCACTGGTCTAACTGATCCTGCTTATAAGTGGCTTGAAGTCAACAAAAGCTTTAAGAAGGTATCACAAAACATGTAAATGGTTTTGATGAAAAGTGTACAGACTAACATGTGCCTTAGCTACAAACTGTATAGCACTCTTGAGCATAATTCAACAGAAAACGTAGTGCTCCTTGGCATTACAGTCATGTTAAGGTGTTCCCAGATGGAGCGTTTGCTTCACTGTGCAGCTATTTTATATTTTCTTTCTTACTGTACTGTATATTTTTCTCATAAGAAAAAACATGAGGACCGCAGGCAGTAAGCAATGTCATTTAGATCCCCTCCATATATGATTCTGTGATTGTAGAAGTTTGCTGACACAATAAAAGACTCATCTGGAGAAACACTAATTAACTGACTTGGCTCCAGAGTTACTTTTCTAAGAATAGAAAGGACTCCAGTTCAGCAGAATCTCTAGTTGGTATGGAGTTGATTTATTATCCCAGAGCACCAACTCTGAAACTAGATTGAAAAAAGCATTGGCAAAAATTAACGTCCGACCAGGTGAAATCCTTTCATGAAAGCCTCGTATGAAAGCAATATAATCTTACATATTCATTAGTCAGAATTCAGTACAAGCTGGTAGGATCTTGACATGATCTGTGCATGTCTATTTGGAAATCTACCCCATTAAACTCAAATAAGTCCACCTCCAAAGGGCTCATCCATATTGGGCAAAAATTATGCTGAAAGTATTAGGTTCTGCAATAGGCTAGAGTAGCACTTTTGTTCACCAAGATAACATGATGCCAACCAAAACCTTTCAGGTATACCCATCCATACAACTTTTGTCTAGAAAAAAAATTAAAACTCTTTAGAAATGCATTTTGTGACTACAACTTCCACATAGATATGAAAAAATTGGGGGGGAAACTTACATCTTTAATAATATTGTGAGCTTCTTCAGCGTTAAAAGTCATCTAAAATAATATTAATAATAACAGATTATTTAAATATTTTATACCATCTTTCATCTACAAAACATACAAAACTGAAATAAGACACTTAATGAATTTGAAGCATGCTACTGGCTTTCGAGCAAGAGAAACCTTTACCTTTACAGATGCATGAAAGCCATCTTTTTAGTTTACCAAATAATAACTGAAAATAAAAACATGATGTCCCAAATGCATTGTTTAGTCCCTTTAAAATTTTTAGTATTTCTTATCACATTCCAAAAATCACATACAGTACAGAAACAGAATTCACAGTCTGCATTGAACCACCACACTCCAACACAACTGATGGTGTATCTATATTCTTTTTTTAAAAAAACTTTGCATGTGTGCTTCAACTTAAATACAGGTATCAGGAATTACATGACACATAACTAACAGTTTATCTGAACCCACTGACAGGGCATGGTCATTTATTTTACACTGACATTAAATTGGGATTAAATCGATGTGGGCTTTGCCCCTGTTCCTGCTTGTATTTCCCTGGGGTTCCCCAGACAAAACTGCAGCAGGAGCTGGACTTAACCATGAGCTGATTGGCAGAGACAGCCCCAGTTGATCTGTGGGATCTCCCTGCAGCTTCTGGACTCCTAGCACCAGACTCCACCAATCAGCTGTCTTGTGGATCATTTCTTAAAATATATATTTGAAGTGTCACAGTGCTATGACACTTTGACACTATGACACTGAGCACTGATGGCAATGGAAAGAAGCTCCTGTTGTCAACTGGGGACAGTCACCCCCAATCAACTGGATCCCTTATCCACTGATCCGTGGCTACAAACTGCCCTGGCAGTTTAGACAGGCTCCAAATGATGGGAGAGACCAGTATTTCCCAACATTGGCCGATCAGTGCTTTTGAGAATTAAAGTCTAAGACCCAAAGGTTGGGAACGCTGCTCTAAACAGTGGAGATAGGCTCATTTGATCATGAGAGACTGGTACAGACGTGGTCTTCTTCTTCAAGTGCTGTATCAGATTCTGAATATTGGCTATCCACTCATCAATCTTCTTCACAAAGTCCTCATCAGCTCCAGGCAAGGATGGATGAAGCTGCTGCCCTCCATCAAGATGGATTCAAGTTGGATTTAATCGATTTAAGGACCATCACCCTTCCCTGTGTACTTAACCACCCAAGTCCGCTAATCCCCAGGGTTGTCAGGTTAAACATTGCCTAACAGTTGGCATTGAGTTGCTGGCAGTATTGTCTATGCTATTACTATAGCAGGATAACCTGGCCAGACACTTGGTTTTTTGGACCAGTAAAGACACACCCTAAACATCTTCTAGCAGACTTTGTAGCACAACAACAAGACCTGGCTGATGAGGTTAGTAGCTGTATGGAGAACTGGGGGGGGGGGGGGGGGGTTAGAGTTATTATGCTAACAAATGCCATGGAAAGAGATAACATTTAAGAAAAAGATGAGGGTTTCTCTTTAAAACATTATGCCTGGCACAATTCCTAGGTCCAGGTGTGTAATATCTGGCACTGTCAAATACAAATTAGGCCAAAGTAGTACACCAAAGACAATCAAGTACTTCTTCTTTGTAGGGGTGGGAGGACCAGGAAGTTTAAATTTCTAAAAAGTTTTTAATGTTTTAATTTTGTTTTTAATCATTTAATATATCTTAACTATTACTACTACTGAGACTGCAGTGGCTCAAGTGGCTAAGATACAGACTGGGAGCCAGAAGGTCAGCAGTTCGATTCCCGAATACTGCAGGATGGAATGAGCTCCCGTCTTTGTTCCAGCAACCTGCCAACCTAGCAGTACGAAAGCAAGAAATTGCAAGTAGATAAATAGGGACCACTTTGGTGGGAAGGTAACAGCATTCCATGCGCTCCAGTGTCTAGTCATGCCTGCCACATGACCATGGAAACATCTGCAGAAGCAGACAGCACTGGCTCTTTGGCTATGAAACAGAGATGAGCACTGCACCCTAGAGTCGGATACGGCTGGCTTTCGAGCAAGGGAAACCTTTACCTTTACCTTTATTACTGTAGTTTGATTGCTTTTGAGTGTAGTGTTTTAATTTGACCTTTTTAACATTGTGAGCCACCTTGAGTCATGAGAAAGGTGAACAACAAATACAATAAATAAATCATGTATTGAAACACAGTCACCTATAGCAGATTTCAAGAAAGAAGTTAAGGTGTATTTCTCTACCCTCCCTCCCTCTGTCCCCAAACGCTTTTTACGTCTTCAAAAACTTCAGACCTCAAACAAAGCCAATTTTTTTCCTTATTTATGACTTGTATGATGCTATATTTATGATGTTGTGATATTTACTTGTTCTGTGAGCCGCCCGGAGTCGCGCTGTCGAGGGGTGGCATACAAATGTAAATATACAATACAATTTGTTTTTTCACTACATAATAACCCTTTCCTCGGCCCCTTTCGACCCGAGGGCTTCCAATGCAGTGCACGGCTCCTGTAAGGTAAAGGTTTCCCTTGCTCGAAAGCCAGTCGTATCCGACTCAAGGGCGCAGTGCTCGTCTCTGTTTCAAAGCCGAAGAGCCAGCGCTGTCTGCTTCTACAGACGTTTCCGTGGTCATGTGGCAGGAAATGTCAAAATAAACCAACATATTTCGGGGGGTGGGGGGGGAGGGATGAAATGAAAACGACAGTCCGGCCGAGTGGATCGACGGCTCTCCGCAACGTGGGGGCCACGTGATTGGCTGAACACAATATAAATAATTGGGTGATCGTGACTCGGGCAGTTTTAGGGAAAGGGCCGCACCCAGCCAGGATGAGGGTTGGGAGGCATCTCCCGTCTTGTATTGGGTTGGGTGTGCCTTTCATTTTGCCCCCGAGGAGTTTCAGGCAGGGGTCGTGTGTGAATGCACGCTTCTCCAGAAACCCTGAAGCAGACACGGGAATGGCTTCCACACGGGGTTGGGGGGGGGGGGGAAGAGATCCGGCCAAGCGTGGCTTTTGGAGGGCGCCCAAGTAATTCTCAAGGAGGAATTGCAATTTGCAACCCATGTCCCGCCACCCCACCACGGGGGGGGGAGATGCAGGGGGACCCCAGGGTGGGAGCATGGGGGGTGGGGTGTCCCCGGAGAGCCCTGTCTTTCTGTCCCCTAACTTTCCAGGGAGGGCAAAAGAAGTGCGTACCTCGTCGTTACGGGGGTGAAACTCCTCCATAGCTTCAGCCGCGTCCCCGATCCCGGGCGGTGCTCCCCCCCGCCGCCCTGGTCCCTCGCCGACTCTGGCTCCGGAGCTCCACCTTCTCTGGGGCTCCGCCGGGAGGGCGGTGGAAGGCCTCAGCAGCACCCTCTGCCGGCTGGAAGGAGCTTCGCGGGCTGTCCTTCTTGGGCGCCGAACCAAATTCTGGGAGAGAAGTCGGAACCCCCGCCCCCACCCCCAAATAAATAAATAAATAAATAAATATAAAATAAGGGAAAGGTTTCGCTCTTAGATAAAACTCTGCCAATGATCTAAATATGGGCAGCTCCTGAACCTAGTAGATTATAGAAGCGATATATGGAATACAAACTTGGATTTTTTTTCTTTCTCTCACACAGTATTATAACATAGTTTTGTCTACTGAGGCTGCCACACTTTATTTATTTATCTAAATCCAAGGCACTAAAATTTAAAACCTACATAATTTTTAAAAAACCACTAATCATCTAAAAAGTACAGTATTTGTCTTTCAATATCTGCAAGGTGCAATATCAGAATTGATCACTAGAGGTAACCAGAGCATTATTGCTGAACAGTAGAAGAGCTCCCTGGTTTCCAGAAGGTAGTACTGTACTGTGTATATAATTTTGTGTCAGAAATTATTTTGAGTTGAAAGGATTTTTTTCTGGAGAAACTCTGCTCAGGGGATGCCCGAATGAGGTTACTTTCATGTCCCCAAGATCTTTTCCCACCGAAGTGGTCCCTATTTATCTACTTGCAATTTCTTGCTTTTGAACTGCTAGGTTGGCAGGAGCTGGGAAAGAGATGGGCACTCAATCCGTCATGCAGAACCTGGGTCTCGAACTGCCAACTTGCTGCTTCCAGCTAACAAGGTGAGCTTCTTAACCACTGAGTCACTGCAGCCCCCACCAGAAGCAAGTGAGCACATAAAAGGCCTTTTTCAAAAGTACCATGTCATTCTCATAACTTGTCTCCCAAGCATCAGTCACCTTTTTATTTCATGGCTGCAATCCCCATCTGCAGTGGTCTTTGATCCTAAGAAAGTAAAATCTGTCACTGCTTCTACTTCTTCCCCATCTATTTTCCAGTTAGTGATAGGGCCTGTAGCCATTATCTTGGTTTTCTTGATGTTGAGTCTCAACCCAGCTTTTGCACTCTCTTCTTTCAACCTAAGCAGCAGCTTCTTTAAGTCTTCCTCACTTTCTGCCATTAGGGTTGTATCATCTGTGTTTTTCAAGTTGTTCATGTTTCTCCCAGCAATTTTGATCTCAACTTGTGATTCGTCCAACCCTGTATTGTGTATTATGTGCTCTGTGTATGAGTTGAATAAGCAAGGGTGACAAAATGCAGCCTTCTCTTACTCCTTTTCCTTGTCTTACTCCTTTTTAGCCAGTAAGTACAAAGGCTAAACTCTGAGTTGGCACTACCTTTAGGTATAGTGAAAAGCTTGCCTCATAGATCTTTGGGTATCATGAAATGGTGGTAAATGGTAAATTATGGCCATTCAGCTCCCAAAGCTGTCTGAGGGAGTGTGATCCGGCCCCTGGCTTTAAAAGGTTGAGAACTCCTGATTTAACTGATAATACTACAGGAGTATGGAGGTGCTTGCCTGCTACCAAATGGCTGTTCCATCTCAGGCACAAAATGTTTCTGGTTGGCTTTGGTTAGTGTTAGAACAGCAAACTTCAGGCAGCCTCTGGCTTCAGTTACATAGAAGGGTACCGTTGCACTCCAGATGTTTCACACCACAACCTGATAATTCTTTGTCACTGGCATTTCTGGCTATGGCTTGTCTAGCTGAAGTCCAAAAACATCTGTAGGACCGTATACCAAACAGCACCATACTGTACAGTATTCCCAGCACCATACTGGGAAGAAACTTTTATGTTGCATCTGAAAGACATCTCCCATCAGTGCACCTGCTTCAAGACCTCCTTCAGCAGCCAAAGGTGGCAATCTCAAATTTGCCTTCAGATTGTACCTAAACCCACCTTCTTAGTCTTTCTCTTGCCTCCTGCCGATTAACTTACAAGCTGCAGAGAGCTAATGCATGGATAGTTTCAGCTGGCACCGGTTGCTATGGCTTTGTGCCACCAACTGCAAATGGCACCAGTCATCCCTGAATCATGTCTGCAAATACAATGCAGCCTACAAACAAACAAACAAACACCACTTCTTCTTTCATGTCCAGATCAAACTATGGACTGCCAAAATGAAGCCACTTGCTTGGCTATGTTGTTGGCAATAATTAAATCTTCATCAGTACCTGTTTGAGGTAGTAACATACCTATCAACCTTCCCGAATCGGCCAGGATTTCCCAATTTTTGGCGCCGATTTGTGCCATTTCCCGCCTGCAGCTGCCAAAACCCCAGAATTGGCAGCGGGAAAAAAGAGGTACTGCGCATCCCTTCTGCGCAGATCGCCTTCTACGCATGCGTAAAAGCCTTCTACGCATGCGTAGAAGGTGATCTGCACAGAACTGTTCTGCACAGGTGTTATGTATGTATGTACAATGTTGCTTTAACAAATGTATGAATGTAACCGGACCACAATTACAATGTAGCCCTGCTGTTAAGGAACGCGAGTAAGCTGCCCATAGAGGGCAGCTGCGAGGGTTCAGCTCACATGGTTCTCATTCCCCAAATCACCGGCAGCCGCGGGAACCTTTCCCACGCTAGGATCACCTGGAGCAGATGGGCGTGACACAAATGACGTCACACCGGTAGCGGCCAATGAGCTACCGTGCACACGATTCAAATTTATTTTGCTACTGTATATAATGAGCTGTACCTCCGCCATTACCACATGTTCATCCTGATCATCAACCAATAAACCTGTGTTAGTCCTTACTGCGACTCCTTCTTTATCTTCCGTGCAAGACACTAAATTGGCGACGAAGGTGGGATCGATGGCAAATCCCAAGGTCAAGCCGTACCAGTTTGATGTCAGCGAGCCCGAGCAGTGGGAGCTGTACGAGTGCCAGTTTCGGCACGCGATGGAAGCCGCGGGCGTCGACGACGACGCGAAGATGCGCTCCCATTTCTTGGCCCAGGTGGGGCCGGCCATGCTGCGTATCCTGATGAACCTGGTGGCTCCCCGGAAGGTGGACGTGGTGCCCATCGACCGCATTCTGGAGTTGTTGGGCGAACACTTCCAGCCGCCCGTTTCGATTTTCCCAGCCCGAGTCACGTTCCACAGGCGAGACCAGCGACCGGGCGAATCCGTGTCTGCCTACGTGGCGGCCCTCAGGCTAGCAGCGGTGCACTGCCAGTGGGGCGACCTGGACCAGGCCCTCCGAGACCGCATGTTGTGTGGTCTGAGGGACGAGGAGCTCCAGAGGAAGCTGATGACCCGCAACCACCGCCTCACATTCAACGAGGTACTGCGGGAGGCCCAAGTGGCCGAGGCGGCCAGGAGCAGGGTCAGAGTGTTCAAGTCCCAAGGGGCCACGTCCGAAAGGGCCAAGTCACCAGTACAGGCGGCCCGGCAGACATCAGCGAAGATGGCCTGGCGGGTCCCCAAGCTGCCCGCCGGCACACCAGCGATGTCCGAGGAGTCGCCCACGACGGCGGACTCCTGCTCCAGTGAGGACGACGACGTCCAGAGGTTCAGGAAACGAGGAGAGAAGCAGCAGACCCGCGAACGGCAAGACCGCCGCTGCGATGGTTGTGGGGCGGCCCACGACCGCACGAGGTGTCCGTTCCGAAAGGCCGAGTGCCACAACTGTGGCCAAAAGGGACACATCGCCAGAGTATGCAGGCGCGGGCGAGCCGAGGACAAGGGCGCTTCGAGCCACCCCCAGACACACCAACGGAAAGCGGCCGGCACCAGGAAGGTCTCAACCAACCATGACGAGGAGGGCGTGAACCGCGTGGGCCTGGAGCACCGGTGTTTTTTCATAGAGGTACTGTTACAGGGGCTCCCAGTGAGGATGGAGATAGACTCGGGGTCATCCTATTCCATCCTGTCCCAAAAAGAGTTTATGCGTATTCCCCCAGATAAGCGGCCCAAACTGCGGGCCATGAAGTCACACTTACGGGACGTGCAGGGAAATGGGTTCCCAGTGTTGGGGGTGGGGAAGTTCAAGGTGAAATTCAAGAATTACTCCGAGAAACTACCCCTAGTAGTCCTCAAGGGGGGGGGGAGATGCTGCCTTTTGGGAACGCAGTGGTTTGCTCCCCTGGGAATCGAACTGTCCAGCATTAACGCCATCGAGACTGACCCAATGCGGGACATGTGCAATGCACACCCGGACGTTTTCAAGAAGGGGCTCGGGACGTACAAGGGCCCCCCAGTCTCCATCGACGGCGATGTTCCCCGCTCGGAGCACGTTCTGGTGGCGAGTCCAAGCGCCCGGGGAGACGGTCGCCGCCTTCATGGCGGCTCTGCGACTGGCCGCCGGCCCATGCAAATGGGAGAACGCAGAAGTCACCCTCAGGGACTGCGTGCTATGCGGCCTGAACGACGCCGAGACTCAGCACATGTTGATGAACCAGGAGCCACCCCCCACGTTGCAGGAGGTCCTGAAAGCGGCACAGGCCGCGGAAGCCACAAAGGCTGGGGTGCAAGAGCTCCAGGACTGGCGGCCGAAGACGAGCAAGGCAGACACTTCGGTGCATGCAGCCCGGCGAACTTCGAAATCGTCCGCAGAGAGCAGCGACGACGAGGACGTCCGGAGGGTCCGGAAAGAGGGCCGGCGGTGCGACGGCTGTGGAGCGGCCCACGACCGCGCCAAATGCCCGTTCAGAAAGGCCGAGTGTCACAACTGCGGCCGCCGCGGGCACATCGCCAAGGTATGCAGAAAGAGGCGCGAGGCCCGGAGGAGCTTGACAGACCGTTCAGCGGGACAAGACCGCTCGACGAGACCCAAAGACGGCGCCCAGGCCACGAGAAAGCGGGACGGCGTGGGCCGCATCTCCAACGGCAGCGAGGACGACGCCCCAGTATTCAGCGTGTCCGCAGGATACCCCCGTTACTTTGTTGAGGTACTAGTGCAAGGGGTCCCCATTAGGATGGAAATTGACTCGGGTTCCTCGTATTCAATTATTTCCCAGAGGGAGTTTTTGAGGATTGCCCCCCACATGCGACCCAAGCTCAAAGCGTTGAGGTCCACGCTACGGGACGTGCAAGGGAACAGTATTCCAGTGTTGGGGGTTGGAGAATTTCAGGTCAGATTTAAGAAGCACGCCGCGGCCCTCTCCCTAGTCGTGCTTAAAGGGGGAAATTGCAGCCTCCTCGGAACTCAATGGTTTCAGCCCCTGGGTTTGTTCATTGGGGGGGTGCACGCCGTTGGGACTGACCCGGTACAGGAGGTGTGCGACGCGCACCCCGAAGTTTTCAAAAAAGGACTGGGGAAATTCAGGGGGCCCCCAGTGACATTCGACCTAGACCCGGAGGTCCGTCCAATACGACTCAAACCGCGCCGAGTGCTGTTTGCACTCAAAGACAAAATAGAGGCGGAACTGGACAAATTGGTGGGCCAGGGGATCCTTGTTCCTGTTGATTCTGCGGAGTGGGAAACTCCAATTGTAACAGCACTAAAGGCCAATGGGGAGGTCCGCATATGCGCCGATTACAAGTGCACCATCAACAAGGCGATCCGCCCTAATGCGTATCCGGTGCCGGTAGTCAGCCATCTGCTGGCCAGGTTGCATGGGGGGAAGTGTTTCGCTAAGCTCGACTTGGCACAGGCCTACCAGCAGCTTTCGGTGTCCCCTGCCGCAGCTGCTGCACAGACCATAGTCACGCATAAAGGGGCGTTCCAGGTGACGCGCCTTCAATTCGGCGTAAATTCGGCGCCTGGAATTTTCCAGTCACTCGTGGAACGCCTCCTGAAGGGGATAGAGGGGGTGTTGCCTTATTTTGATGACGTGTTGATAACGGGGGGGAGCCGGGCTGAATTGGCCAAGAGATTGGGAAAGGTTCTGGCAATATTCGAAAAAGCGGGGTTGAGACTGCGAAAAGACAAATGCGTCTTCTTCGCGACCGAGGTTGAGTTTTTAGGGTTTCGTGTGACTCCTGAGGGAATAAAACCATCCAAATCTAAGGTAGCCGCCATCAAGAAGGCCCCTTGCCCCACCTCCAAGCCCGAGCTGCAGTCGTTCCTAGGACTGCTTAACTTTTACCACTCCTTCCTCCCCCACAAGGCAGCAGTGGCTGAACCGCTACACAAACTGCTGAAGAAGGACGAGGCATGGAAGTGGGGCGACGACCAAGAGAGGGCATTTAGTGAACTAAAACATCTCCTGGCGTCTGATGCCATACTGACCCACTTCAACCCCAAGCGCCCGGTGGTCCTGATCTGCGATGCATCCCCGGTGGGGGTGGGGCCGGTGCTGTGCCACGTGCTGGAAAACGGAAGGGAGGCCCCGATAGCATTCTACTCCAGGTCCCTGTCCCAAGCGGAGAGAAATTACGCACAGACAGACAGGGAAGCGCTAGCGATAATTGCGGGGACGAAAAAATTTCATGATTTTCTGTATGGCCGCCCTTTCACTATCGTGACTGACCACAAACCCCTGCTAGGCATTTTTACCACAGATAAGCCCACACCACAGATCCTGTCCCCGAGGATGCTTAGGTGGGCCATTTTCCTCAACGCGTATCAGCACGCATTGGTGTACAGGCCCGGGAGGGAAATCAGCCATGCGGACGCCCTGTCGAGATCCCCCCTTTCCCAGGATAGCAGCCACGTGGGCGGGGAGGAGCCAGACCACCAGGTACTGATGATAGAGGTCCTAGACTCACCCCCAATATTGCCCGCCGACATCGCCAAAGCGACCGGCAAGGACAATACCTTGGCGAAGGTTAGCTCCTGGGTGCAGAAAGGGTGGCCTGCGTCCTCCCCAGCAGCGGAATTCGACCCATTTTTTTGAAAAAAGCTAGAGTTGTCCCTGGAGAGGGGGTGCCTTCTGTGGGGCCAGCGGGTAGTGATCCCTACGTCCCTACGACCGCGGGTGCTCAAACTGCTGCACGTCAGCCACCCCGGGATTGTACGCTCCAAGGCCCTGGCCCGGAGCTATTTCTGGTGGCCCCAGTTAGACGCCAACATCGAGCACATGGTCGGCACTTGTGAGAGTTGCCAATGCTCCAGACCAGAGGAGGCCCGCCTTCCCCACAGGGAGTGGGACGCGGCTAAGGGGCCGTGGTCCCGGATACACATAGATTTCGCGGGCCCGTTCCGAGGAACTCTGTTTCTCCTTGTTGTGGATGCTTTCTCCAAGTGGTTGGAGGTCATCCCAGTCACGAGCACCTCCTCGGCCGCGACAATAAAGCATTTGCGGAGAATTTTTTCCACGTTCGGCATACCCGACACCCTAATTAGCGATAACGCTAGTTGTTTCACGTCCGCTGAGTTCAGGGCATTCACGGAGATTAACGCCATCCGGCACATCACCTCCGCCCCTTTCCATCCAGCCACCAATGGCCAAGTAGAGCGCCTCGTCCGCACCACGAAGGACGCGCTGCGGCGCATGGGCCCCGGAGACCTCAACCTGCAAGTGTGCCAGTTTCTGCTAGGATACAGGGTGACCCCGTTGGGGTCAGGATACTCCCCCGCAGAGCTCTTAATGCGCAGGAAACTGACCACCATCCTCACTAGGCTAGACCCCACGAGAGTAGAAGACAAGGGGAGGAACATCGGGCTAGAGGCCACAAAGAGTTTCAGCGTAGGCGCCCCTGTGCATTGCAGGAACGCCAGCGCGGGCCCAGCCTGGGTGCCGGGCATTGTCGTGGAGCAAACCGGCCCCGTTTCGTACCGCGTGGAGACCAGCACAGGTCTACTGTGGAGGCGGCACGCGGACCAGCTCCGGCGCAGGGTCCCCGATGAGCAGGGCGCGGACCGAGAAGATCAAAACTCAGCGTTAGGGTTCTCCCCCACCCGTTTAGCCCAAGGGGGAGGGGAAGGGGGCCGCGGGTCCCCACCAAGGGGGGAGAAAAGGGAATCTGTCCTCGTAGATATCCTGCGGGATCTTTCGGCGGAGGAGGAACCCGACCTCATACATACCTCGCGGAATCCCCCCACAAATACAGATACCCCAACTGAGTTAGGATTTGATTTTCAGAACCGGGGGAGTTTTTCGGAGTGGTCCCCCACCCGTCCAAGCGAGAAGAGGGGTTTTTCGTTAGCCCCGAGCACCCCCGGTCTGCCCACAATGGAGTTTTTTCCTTCCCCTAAAGCCGCCAAGCCACGGCAAGCCGCTAACAAGTCTCCCTCTCCCGTCACAGGACAAGGGACCAGGGAACGAAGAAGCGGTAGCGCCCCCGGGGCAGGTCAGCCCACATCACGGCCCAAACGTACTTGCAATAAGCCATCTTGGCTGAGAGACTTCATCTCATCCTAGGGGGGAGGGATGTTGTGTTCTGTAAAGCTGTGCCTTTAACAATGTACCTAGCCATGTGGTAACAATGTAACCTTTCTGTGTGCAACATTATAACCTCCAGCTGTATCACTGTAACCCTTATAAGAGGACGCGAGCTAGTGACCACTAGATGGCAATAGCGAGCGTCCAGCTCTCATGGCCCAGATTCACCCTTGATTCACCCTTGATCAGCAGCGCGGGAAGATTCCCGCCACCTCCTCACCTGGACAAGAAGGGCGTGACCTTCTATGACGTCACGCAGGCAGCAACCAATAGACTGTCAACGAGCCACATTCAAATGTATAGCCAACTGTATATATTGAGCTACCCATCCGCCATTACCACATGTTCCTCCGGATCATCATGCAATAAACCTGTGTTAAGCCAACCTTTCGGCTGTTTCATTGTCTTTGGTCCCTCACACTAAACATACCCACCCACCTACCCCATTCCTCTTAAAAAAACACATTAAAAAACTGCCTTCATTGACAATTAAAAGAAATGGGGGCTTAATTTATAAGCCAACAGACAGGGGCCTCTCTTCTATCTGGGCCCCACACCTGCCCCGCCAACCAGGTTTTTAGGTCTTTTTTGAAAGGTAGCAGCTCCATTTGCTCCCGCAACTCTACAGGCAAGAGGTTCCACAAGGCTGGTGCAGACACGGAAAAAACCCTCCTTCGTGTACCAGAGAGACGGGCCCCTCTGGCAGATGGAACAATTAGGGAGCCTCTCCGATCCACTCTGGTTGGATGGGCAGACACTCTTGGGACGATGTGGTCTCTAAGGTATCCTGGCTCACTACCATGAAGGGCTTTAAAGGTCAAAAACATCACCTTGAACTGCACCCAGAGGCAAACTGGTAGCTAGTGCAGCTCCCGAAGTAATGGTGAGGCACGAGCATAACGCCCGCGCCCCATCAGCACCCGGGCTGCCGCATTCTGGACCAACTGCAGCCTCCGAATGGTTGACAAGGGCAGCCCCATGTAGAGCGCATTGCAATAATCTAGCCTGGAGGTGACCAGAGCATGTGTGACCCTGAGCAGGGAGTCCCGGTCCAGGAGTGAACACAACTGACGGATGACGCGAAGCTGTGAGAAAGCCCTCCTGGCCACAGCTGCCACCTGACTTGCTAGTAGCAGCCCCGAATCCAGGAGGAGCCCTAAGTTGCGTACCGGGTCTGTCTGGGGCAAAACAGCCCCATCCAAGACCAAAGTTGGCAGCTCCCTGAATAATGCGGGACCCCCTATCCAAAGCCACTCAGTCTTGGAGGGATTCAATTGTAGCCCGTTGTCCCCCATCCAGACCCCAACCGCTTCCAGACATCTGGATAGGACATTGACTGCATCACTGGGGTCCCCTTGGGCCGAGATATATAACTGGGTATCATCAGCATACTGATGATACCTTACCCCATGGGAACGGATAACCTCACTTTAGTGTTTGTTGTGTATGTAACAGTATTACTTTAAGAATGTATGAATGTAACCTGACAATGATTACAATGTAACCCAGCTGTTTAAGGCACGCGAGTAAGCTGCCCATAGAGAGCAGCTGCAAGTGTTCAGCTCACATGGTTCAGATTCCCGCATTCACTGGCAGCTGCGGGAACCTTTCCCGCACAAGGATCACCTGGAGAAGATGGGCGTGACTCAGAATGACGTCACACCGGTAGCAGCCAATGAGCTACCGTGCAACATTATTCAAATGTATTACTGCAGTATAAAATGAGCTGTACCTCCGCCATTACCACATGTTCATCCTGACCATCATGAAATAAACCTGTGTTTTAGCCCTCACTGCGGCTCCTTCTTTGTCTTCCGTGCAAGACACTAAATTGGCGACGAGGATGGGATCCATGGTGTGTCCCAAGATCAAACCTCACCAGTTTGATATCAGCGATCCAGAACAATGGGAGCTGTACGAGTGCCAGTTTCGGCACGCAATGGATGCTGCAGGCATCGACGAGGAGGGGAAGATGTGCTCGCACTTCCTAGCCCAGGTGGGGCCGGCCACACTGCGCATCCTGATGAACCTGGTGGCTCCCCAGAAGGTCGACGTGGTGCCCATCGACTGCATCCTAGCGCTACTGAGGGAGCACTTCCAGCCTCCTGTTTCTATTTTTCCGGCCCAGGTCGCGTTCCACAGGCAGGACCAGCACTCGGGAGAATCCGTGTCCACCTACGCGGCGGCCCTCAGGCTGGCGGCCGTCAATTGCCAATGGGAGGACCTGGACACGGCCCTCTGAGACCGCATGCTGTGTGGCCTGATGGACGAGGAGGTCCAGAGGAAGTTGATGACCCGTGACCATCGGCTCACGTTCAATGAGGTACTGCGGGAGGCCCCAGCGGCCGAGGCGCGAGGAGCGGGGTCAGAGTTTTCAAGTCCCGAGGGGCCGCACCTGAGAGGGCCAAGTCACCCGTGCAAGCGGCCCGGCGGACTTCAGCGAAAATGGCCTGGCGGGCACCCCGGTTGCCCGCAGGCACCCCAGCAACCTCCGAGGAGTCTTCCACGACAGCGGACTCCTGCTCCAGCGAGGACGACGACGTACAGAGGGTAAAAAAGCAAGGAGAGAGGCACCAGACCAGCGAGCGAGGAAGCCACCCTTGCGATGGCTGTGGGGCATCTCACGACCGGACGAGATGCCCATTCCGGAAGGCCGAGTGCCACAACTGTGGCCGGAAGGGCCACATCGCCAGAGTCTGCAGGCGAGGGCGAACCAAAGACAAGGGTGCATCGAGACACCCTCAAGCACACCAATGCAAGGCAGCTGGGATTGGAAAGATCTCAGCCAATGACGGCGCGGCAGGCATGAACCGCGTGGGCCTGGAGCACCGGCGCTTCTACGTAGAGGTACTGTTAGAAGGGGTTCCAGTGAGGATGGAAATAGACTCAGGGTCGTCCTACTCCATCCTGTCCCAGAAGGAGTTCATGCACATTCCCCCAAATACGCGGCCCAAGTTGCGGGCCATGAAGTCATACTTACGGGACGTGCAGGGTTATGGGATCCCAGTGTTGGGGGTGGGGAACTTCACAGTGAAGTTCAAACATTACACAGAAAAACTGCCCTTAGTGGTTCTCAAGGGGGGAAGATGTTGCCTTTTGGGAACCCAATGGTTTGCTCCCCTAGGAATTGAACTGTCTGACATTAACGCCATAGACACTGACCCAATGCGGGACGTGTGCAATGCGCACCCGGACGTTTTCAAGAAGGGGCTCGGGACTTACAAAGGCCCCCCAGTTTCCTTTGAGTTGGACCCAGAAATCCGGCCCATATGTCTCAAGCCAAGAAGAGTGCCCTTCGCCCTCAAGGACAAGATTGAGGCGGAACTGGACAAATTGGTGGGGCAGGGGATTTCGGTTCCAGTTGATTCGGCGGAGTGGGAAACTCCAATTGTTACAGCCGTAAAATCCAACGGGGAGGTCAGGATTTGCGCTGACTACAAATGTACAATTAACAAGGCTATTCGGCCAAATGCATATCCAGTGCCAGTAGTTAGCCACTTACTGGCCACGCTGCATGGGGGGAGGTGTTTTGCCAAGCTAGACCTGGCGCAGGCGTATCAGCAGCTCACAGTAACCCCAGCTGCTGCCGCTGCGCAAACTATCGTTATGCATAAGGGGGCATTTAAGGTAACACGCCTACAGTTCGGCGTAAATTCGGCCCCTGGGATCTTCCAGTCCCTTGTGGAACACCTTTTAAAGGGGCTTCCAGGCATGCTCCCATATTTTGACGACGTTTTGATAACAGCGGGGAGCGAATCAGAACTAGCGAGGAGGCTAGACAGGTCCTTTCGGTATTCGAGAAAGCGGGACTTAGGTTGAGAAGGGACAAATGTGTATTTTTTGCGAGGGAGGTTGAGTTTCTCAGGTTCAAGATAACTGCCGGACATCCTCGTGAGCGATAATGCCAGTACTTTCACCTCCGTGGAATTCAAGGCGTTCATTGAGAGGAATGCCATCCAGCACATTACCTCTGCCCCGTTTCACCCCGCCACAAATGGTCAGGTAGAGCGCCAAGTGCACACTACGAAAGACGCACTGCGACGCATGGGTCCCGATGAGTTGAACCTCCAACTGTGTCAGTTCCTCATCTGTTATAGGGCAACTCCCTTAGCTTCAGGACTTTCACCGGCTGAACTCCTCATGAGGAGGAGGCCAGTAACCCTTTTTGATCAGTTGGATCCGACCAGGGTGGAGGATGAAGGGAGAAATATAGTGATAGAGAGTTCCAAAAGTTTTTCGGTAGGGGACCCGGTTCACTGCAGAAACTACGCGGCCTCGGGGCCAACGTGGGTCCCAGGAACGATCATTGAACAAACGGGGCCAGTGTCCTATAGGGTCGAGACTAGCACAGGTCTACTCTGGAGAAGGCACGCTGACCAACTCAGAAGGCGAGTCACTAGTGAAAGGGAATCAGCATTAGGGTCCTCCCCCACCCACTTAACCCAAGGGGGAGACACGGGGACATCCTCGGGTACAAATGCATACCCTGGGTTCTCAGACGAGGAGGAGGATACTTTGAAAGAGTGGAATGAGTTTGAATTTATGTTACCGTACCAGGGGGGGTGTCACGGAGTGGTCCCCCACCCGTCCCAGCGAGAAGAGGGGTTTTAGTTCAGCCCCTGGTACCTCCAGGCCTCCCAGCCCTTTTGTTTTAGAGTACACCCCATCACCAAGACCCCCGAACCAGGCAGCAGGGGGAAGTTTATTCTCTCCATCCCCAAGAACTCCGAGTCAGGCAGCAGGGGGTAGCGCAAGCACACCGGTTGCAGGCGCAAGAGGCCAGGGGGAGACAACAAGGGTCTCCTCGTCGGTTCCGAGGTTCGTGCTGGGGGGGTCCCCTGGCGCCACCAGCAACAGGCAGGGGTTCACTTCTCAGCTGCATGTTCCGTTCTCTTCTCCCAATGCAAGGTTGTCGCAGAGCCCCCGTCAGACAACTAATGAGTCCCCCTTTTCCATTGCAGGATGAGAGTCTGCGGAACTCGGAGCCCCTAGTTCCCCTGAGCTCAGCCAAGCAGTCGTACGCCCCAAGCGCACATGCGGGAAGCCATAGTGGTTGAGGGACTTCGTCCCATCCTAGGGGGGAGGAGTGTTGTGTATGTAACAGTATTACTTTAAGAATGTATGAATGTAACCTGACAATGATTACAATGTAACCCAGCTGTTTAAGGAACGCGAGTAAGATGCCCATAGAGGGCAGCTGCGAGCATTCAGCTCACATGGTTCAGATTCCCCCAATCACCGGCAGCCGCGGGAACCTTTCCCGTGCAAGGATCACCTGGAGAAGATGGGATTGACTCGGAATGACGTCACGCTGGTAGCAGTCAGTGAGCTGCCGTGCAACATTATTCAAATGTATTACTGCAGTATAAAATGAGCTGTACCTCCACCATTACCACATGTTCATCCGACCATCATGAAATAATCCTGTGTTTTAGCCCTCACTGCGGCTCCTTCTTTGTCTTCCATGCAAGACACTAAAGTGTTCAAGAACCAAGACAATAGAAACAGCCGAAGTCTGGCTTAACTCATCTTTATTGCATGATGGTCAGGGGGAACATGTGGTAATGGTGGACGAACAGCTCATTATATACAATGGCTATACATTTGAATGTGGCTCCTCGGTAGCTCATTGGCTACTGCCTGCGTGACGTCACCCTTAGTCACGCCCTTCTTGTCCAGGTGAGGCAGTGGCGGGAATCTTCCCGTGGCTGTAGGCATTTGGAGAATTTGTACCATGTGAGCTGGATGCTTGCTACTGCCCCCAGTGGTCACTAGCTCGCGTCCTAATACAGAAGGTTACAATGTTACTTTTAGAGATTGTTATATTCGCTCATTCGTGTGGTTGCATTTACTTAAAGGCACATACACAACACTCACCCAACGGCTTCATGTATATGTTATATAGGAGAGGAGAGAGCACCGAGCCCTGAGGCACCCCATTTTGTAGGGGCCTAGCGCTGGACCTCTCACTCTCCAACCACACCAAAAGCCCCTGCTTTCGGAGACAAGTTGCAGATGACGACGACGATGCCATCTTGGGGTCCTTCCCGCCTGAACCCTTCCACACCGGTTGGCAGCGCTGAGCTTTCCTCTCTCTGTGTTTTTCCCTGTGCAAGGTAACAGTTTGAAAGCAAGAAATTGCAAGTAGATTAATATTGACCACTTCAGTGGGAAGGTAACAGTGTTCCGTGCACTCCGGTGTCTAGTCATGCCTGCCACATGACCACAGAAACGTTTGCAGAAGCAGACAGTGCTGGCTCTTCGGCTTTGAAACAGAGATGAGCACTGAACCCTAGAGTTGGATACGACTGGCTTTCGAGCAAGGGAAACCTTTACCTTTACTAAATAGGGACCACTTTGGTGGAAAGGTAACAGCGTTCTGAAATAGAGATGAGCACTGAACCCTAGAGTCGGTTACGACTGGCTTTCGAGCAAGGGAAACCTTTACCTTTACTAAATAGGGACCACTTTGGTGGAAAGGTAACAGCGTTCTGAAACAGAGATGTTGCACTGAACCCTAGAGTCGGTTACGACTGGCTTTCGAGCAAGGGAAACCTTTAACTTTACTATGACTGTCCGCAGGTGGCTTCTTCCTTCCTTCCTTCCCTCATTCCTTGGCTCTGTCACGGACTCTCCGAGGAGGCGTCTTTCCCGAGCCGAACCAGCAGGGGGCGCCCACGGACGCTACGAGGAGCCTCCGTGCAAGAAGACGGGGTTTTGCCTCACACGTAGGATGCTATATCCCACACTAACACACACACACGCACACACACCTTGCCGTCTGCGGCGCTGTCGAGCTCCCTCCACCCTCTCTCGTCCCGCGCTGGAGGGCGCCGGTGCTGAGAGGAGGAGAGGGAGAGAGAGGAGAGAGAGCTGCACCGACGCAGGAAGGTAAGGCGAAGGCGTTGGCGGCTTCCCCGGGACTGGGGCTAGTTTTCTGGCCACGAATGTGGCTTGGGAGCGCCCCCCCCCCTCCGAGCCAGAAGGAGGTGGTCGGAGGGTAGCCAGGTAGCAGAGCCCGCGCTTCCCCGGTGCCTCAGTTTCCCTCGCTGCATTCTCCCCGCCCGGGGGTTTGTTCTTAGACGTGGCGTCTCAAAGCCAGCCCGGGGATTGCGGGGGCGGGGGGGGGGCGGAGGCTGCCCGCGGCATTTCCCTTGAGCAACTCGGTGTCCCTCTGGTGTGGAACAGGGACTGTAGTGGCTCAAGTGGCAAAGACGCTGACTGGGAGGCGGGAGGTCAGCAGTTCGATTCCCAAGTACTGCAGGGCGGAATGAGCTCCCGTCTTTGTTCCAGCTCCTGCCAACCGAGCAGTTCGAAAGCAAGAAATTGCAAGTAGATCAATAGGGGCCACTTCGGTGGGAAGGTAAGCAGCGTCCCGTGCGCTCCGGTGTCTAGTCATGCCTGCCATATGACCACGGAAACGTCTGCAGAAGCAGACAGCGTTGGCTCTTTGGCTTTGAAACAGAGACGAGCGCTGCACCCTAGAGTCGGATACGACTGGGTTTCGAGCAAGGGAAACCTTTACTTTGGGGGTGGGGGGAGATGGGATGCGGTGTGTTATGGCAGCCCCCTGTGCCGTCAGGGTGGCTGTAAAGCGAAGAGGTTGGAGGGCCGTCTGTCGGCAGCCTCCTCTCCCTTTCCTCTCCAGCCGGAGCTCCAATTTCGCAGGCGAAGAGCGCAAAACTACGCCCCGTCGTAGTTTTTCCTGGTCCCCTTCCCCTGCCAGCAACCAGCATTATCCTTTTTTCCAGAGTGTCCTGCCTTCTCAGGATGTGCCTGAAGCCCTGAAGTAGGACAGCCTCGGTTTTGTCATTTATGCCTTTGAGAAAGAGTTCAAGCTTGGTATGCTCTAGAAATCACGTCTTCATCCTTCCGGTGAACAAGTTCACGGTATCCACAAAGCTCTCCTCCAGCACCACACAGGTGAAACTCGGAAAAGTAGAATATCGTGCAAATGTCCATTCATTTCACTTAAAAGATGAAACAAATATATGAGATAGACTCACTGCATGCACAGCGAGGGATGTCATGCCTTAATTCGTTATAGTTGTGACGATCAGGGCATACAGCGTACATGAGATTATGTGATGATTATGGGGTGCATGAGATTGTTTTTTTTTCCCATAAACTGTAAACCATAAGCATCAATATTATAACAAAGTAAGGCTTGAACTATCGCTTTGCACGTAATGAGTCTATGTCATACATATATTTGTTGCACCTTTTAAGTTGCATTACTGAACTGAATGAACATTTGCACGATATTCTTAAAGGGTTAGGGAGGGTGCTGGAGGGTTTTAGTGGTTTTTAAGAATGTGTTTTTATTTTAGTGTATTTT
Organism: Bradypodion ventrale; assembly: GCA_035047345.1. NCBI lineage: Eukaryota > Metazoa > Chordata > Lepidosauria > Squamata > Chamaeleonidae > Bradypodion > Bradypodion ventrale. Next base: position 277,860,513 of record JAWDJE010000003.1, read on the forward strand.
TGCATTTGTTGTGTTTTTATGCATTGTTGTATTGCTGAGATTGCTCTCTCCTTGTAGAGAGCTTTCTCTTTTGTTGTATAGCCGCTCTGGGTGGCGTTCGCGCTAGAATTCAAATTTTCCAAGTTTCACCTGTATTTCAAAGGAACGTTTTTCCCTGTCTTGTTTTCACACTTTTACATGATGATCAATAGTACAACAGTGACTGAGTGTAGATAATGCTAGTCTTTGCTCTCCAATTTCAGATCCTTACACTTGATGATCTTTTCCAATTTATTGCTGCTCTTCCAAGGCCCAGTCTTCTAATTTCTTGGCTGCAGTCTCTATTTGGATTCATGACTGAATCAATGTACTGTATACAAAATCTTTCACTATTTCAGTTTCTTCACTGTCAAAATTAAGGTTTAGTTTTGTAGTTAAGATTATGACTTCTAAGTGTTCAATTGCAGTCCTGCTTTGGCATTTCTTTTACTTTCCTTAAAAGTCATTTCATTTCATTGCTGCTTTTTCTTCCACCCTGCTTCATTCTTCCTTCATTTGAATCTAATCCGTCTTTTTGCATTATATTTCTTTGTACAGATGACACAGTTTTAGAGATAAAATGCATCCTTCTTTTATATGAAATACAGTATAAAATTAAAAAACCTTCCAACTTTCCTTATATTGTCCTAATGATAGTTTCTTGTCCACAAAACAGGTTATGCATCAGGACAATCAAATGCTGAAATACACCACCACCCCCTTCTCTGAGAACAACCCATAACTTCTCCTGATCCACATAGTCAAAGGTTTTTTTACACGCCAATTCTTTTAGTGTTCTTTTTCAGCTTTACTCTAATGTTGGCTATTAACAGTTCATGATAAATATCACAATGTGATTTTGGCCTTATTTTGGCAATAAACATATTGTTGGCTTCACAAAACTCTATGAGTCACTCTCCTGCTTCATTTCTGTTTTTTAGGTCAAATTTTCCAACAACATTTGGTTCTACTTTGTTCCTTATTTTTGCATTCCAGGCACCTGTGATTATGAGGATGTCTTTTTTTGGTGTGTGATCAGTTTCCTCTTGGATGCTTAAAGAAAAGCCTTCGATTTCATTTTTTTCAGCATTGGTAGTTGGATTACTGTTGATAGGTTTTTCATGGAGGCTGACTGATATTATTCAATTAGCCCTTGTATTATAGACGCTACTGTCATGCTACATCTTGCTTCAGTATTAATGTCACTCTATTTCTTTTGAGTCTATCATTTCCAGAATAGAACACTTTGCAGTTGTCTGACTGAAAAATATCCTGTTCCAATCCACTTTAGTTCAGTGTCACCAAGCCCTGCAGTGTTTATACATTCCATTTCTTACTTAATGGTTTCCAATTTACTCTGAGTCATACTCCTCTCTGTTTCAATTATATGTCTTGTGCATCATCAGACTTCCCTCTTTTACCTGTGTACATATCATCCATTTGGCTTTAATCTGGTTTCATTGTTAGCAACAGAACAGCAAAAACTGGCTTGAGACGCAACATCAAGAAAACCAAGATAATGGCAACAGGCCCTATCAGTCCCTGGAAAATAGATGGAGAAGAAGTAGAAGCAGTGACAGATCTTACTTTCTTAGGATCAAAGATCACTGCAGATGGGGATTGCAGCCATGAAATAAAAAGGCGACTGATTCTTGGGAAGCAAACTATGAGAAACTTGGGGAACATAGTTAAAAGTAGAGACATCACCTTGCAAACTAAAATTTGCATAATCAAAGCAATGGTATTCCTGGACGTAATGTATAGTTGTGAGAGCTGGACCATCAGGAAAATGGAGCGCAGAAGAATAGATGCCTTTGAAATGTGGTGTTGGAGGAGAGTTTTGAGAGTCCCCTGGACAGTGAGGAGAACAAATCTTAGAAGAAATCAACCCTGACTGCTCCTTAGAAGGTCAAATAGTAAAGATGAAGCTAAAGTACTTTGGACATCAAATGAGAAGAAAGACTTGATGCTGGGAAAGGTGGAGGGCAAAAGAAGAAGGGGCAGCTAAAAATGAGGTGGCTAGATGGTATTGAAGATGCAATGGGCCCAGAGCTAGGCAGTTTGAGGAGGATGGTGGAGGACAGAGGTGCCTTGAGGGTGGTGGTCCATGGGATCCTCCATCCCTCATTGAGCATTATGTGCTCTGTGTATAAGTTGAATAAGAATGTGGTGGAGGAAGGGCAAAATGGCCATCTGGCCCCCGAAGCTGTCTGAGAGAGCATGACCTGGCCCCCGGCTTTAAAAGGTTGACAACTTCTGCATTAGGATTTATGACTTCTGGTGGTTCTGGGAACATCCTTGTTGACATGAGAACCATCAGTTTGGGAGTTCACAGAATGCTGAGGGCTATTTATGAAAACAAGCCCTGTCAGCATATTAGATGTTGCAATTAAACAGTGACCCTGCTCTCCACCTCCCTCCTAGCTGATTGCTAGATTGGCAAAAGGGAAACACAGAGAGAAAAATAATTTTTTAACCCGCCTCTCTGATCCTGGGCTAAAATGACTGTTAGGAAGTGGGGAAAGCAACTAAACAGTTCCATTACCCTCCAAAGAAGAGCAAGCAAACTGTTTCATTTGTCTGCACGGTGGAATGGCTCATCAGCCACTTCATCATCTAGGCAAAGGTTGCTTTGGGGTGTTTGGATAAGGAGAAAGCAGATAAAATGTAATTTAGCTCCTTTTATTCTCAAGATACATTTAGTTAACATACATAACAATACCCCAAAATGCACAAGCAGAGATTACCCTATAAGGGGCACTTTGGATATGCTTATACTGTACTGTAGTTGGTTTCCTGATCACAGTAGAATCAGGAAAAAGTGATATCTTTTATTGGATCACCACTTCTTCTTCTGTTTTGTTTTGTTTGTGTGTGGGGGTTTTTTTGTGTTTTTTTTGTGGAATAGTAGCTGTGTTAGTCTGTGGGTCAGGCATAGTAAAGGTAAAGGTTTCACTTGCTCGAAAGCCAGTCGTATCCAATGCTAGGGTTCAGTGCTCATCTCTGTTTCAAAGCCAAAGAGCCAGCGCTGTCTGTCTCTGTTTAGTGTTCAAGAACCAAGACAATAGAAATAGCCGAAGTCTGGCTTAACTCATCTTTATTGCATGATGGTCAGGGGGAACATGTGGTAATGGTGGACGAACAGCTCATTATATACAGTGGCTATACATTTGAATGTGGCTCCTCGGTAGCTCATTGGCTACTGTCCACGTGACGTCACCCTTAGTCACGCCCTTCTTGTCCAGGTGAGGCAGTGGCGGGAATCTTCCCGCGGCTTTAGGCATTTGGAGAATTTTACCATGTGAGCTGGACGCTCGCTACTGCCCCCAGTGGTCACTAGCTCACGTCCTAATACAGAAGGTTACAATGTTACTTTTAGAGATTGTTACATTCACTCATTCGTGTGGTTGCATTTACTTAAAGGCACATTACAATCCATACACAACACCCCTCCCCCTCTAGGATGAGACGAAGTCTCTCATCCAATGTGGTTTGTTGCATGAGCGTTTTGGGCGTAAGGCTGGCTGGCTTGTCTCGGGGGAGCTATCGCTTCTGTGTTCCCTGGGCTCTTGTCCTGCAACAGGAGAGGGAGACTCATTAGCGACTTGCTGCGGTTCTGCAGCTTTTGGGGTAGGGGTAAACTCCATTGTGGGAAAACCGGGGGCATTGGGGACTAACGAAAAACCCCGCTCCTCGCTTGGACGGGTGGGGGACCACTCCGAAAAACTCCCCCGGTTTTGTAACTCAAAGTCAAACTCATGTTCTGGGATATCTATGGGGGCATCCTCCAGGATATCTGCGGGGACAAACTTATTCCCTTCCCCCCTTGGTGGGGACCACCATTCCCCCTCTTCTCCCCCTTGGGCTAAACAGGTGGGGGAGAACCCTAACGCTGAGTTCTGATGTGCGGTTTCCGTGCCCTGACTACCAGGAACCTGTCGTCGGAGTTGGTCTGCATGTCACCTCAAGAGTAGACCCGTGCTGGTCTCAACGGAGTACGACACAGGTCCAGTTTGGCCAATGACTACCCCCGGGACCCAGGCTGGTCCTGCGGTTGCATAATTTCTGCAATGGACCGGGGCGCCTATTTCGAAACTCTTGGTGCCCACTATCCCTATGTTCCTCCCAGTATCCTCCACCCTTGTGGGGTCTAGCCTAGTCAGTATCATGGTCAGCTTCCTGCGCATGAGGAGTTCTGCGGGCGAGTAACCTGACGCCAGCGGTGTCACCCTATAACCCAGCAGGAATTGGCATAACTGTAGATTCAGGTCCCCGGGGCCCATGCGCCTCAGTGCTTCCTTTGTTGTACGTACGAGGCGTTCTACCTGTCTGTTTGTCGCTGGGTGAAAAGGTGCAGAGGTGATGTGCCGGATGGCGTTTATGTCAATGAATGCCTGGAACTCGGCGGACGTGAAACTACTCGCATTATCACTCACAAGCACATCGGGTATACCGAATGAACTGAACACCTTGCACAATTGATTTATGGTTGCGGCTGATGAGGTGTTTGCCATTGGGATAACTTCTAACCACTTGGAATAAGCATCCACTATGAGGAGGGAAAATGAACCTCTGAAGTGACCTGAGAAATCTATGTGCAGACGAGACCACAGCCCTTTGGCTGCGTCCCATTCTCTGTGCGGAAGTCGGGACTCTTCGGGCCGAGAGCTTTGGCAACTCTCGCAAGTGCTCACCATGTGCTCTATGTCAGCATCTAACTGGGGCCACCAGAAATAGCTCCTGGCAAAAGCCTTGGAGCGGACAATCCCCGGATGGCTGACGTGCAGTAGCTTGAGCACCCTTGCTCTCAAAGATTCAGGAACGACCACCCGCTGGCCCCAAAGGAGGCAACCCCTCTCTGTGGACAGTTCTATCCTCTTCCTAAAAAATGGGGCAAATTCTGCCGCTGGGGAAGATGTTGGCCACCCTTTTTGCACCCATGAACTCACTAGGGCCAACGTCTTATCCCTCCCTGTCGCCTTGGCGATTTCCGCGGGTACTATTGGGGGTGAATCCAGAACCTCTATCAGGAGCACTTGGTGATCTTGTTCCACTTCACATGTGGGGTTGCCCACGTGAGGAAGAGGTGACCTCGAGAGTGTGTCCGCATGGCTTATGTCCTTTCCGGGGCGATAAACCAGCGTGCTCTGGTACGCATTTAGAAAAATGGCCCATCTCAGCATTCTTGGGGACAGGATCTGCGGTGTGGGCTTGTCTGCGGTGAAAATGCCTAGCAGGGGCTTGTGGTCAGTCACAATGGTGAAAGGGCGACCGTATAGAAAGTCATGAAACATCTTTGTTCCAGCGATTATTGCAAGTGCCTCCCTGTCTGTCTGTGCATAGTTACGCTCTGCCTTTGACAGGGATCTGGAGTAGAACGCCACTGGGGCTTCCCGCCTGCTTTCCAACATGTGGCACAGGACCGCCCCCACCCCCACTGGTGAGGCATCGCATACCAGAGCCACTGGCTTCTTGGGATCGAAATGCGTCAGGATGGCCTCTGAGGATAAAAGTTGTTTCAGCTCATTGAATGCTCTCTCTTGACTCTCGCCCCATCGCCAACCCTCGTCCTTCTTTAATAATCGATGAAGCGGCTCCGCCACCGATGCCTTCCTAGGCAGGAAGGAATGGTAAAAATTCAGGAGCCCCAGGAACAATTGCAACTCGGGTTTTGTGGTGGGGCGAGGAGCATTTTGAACAGCGGCCACCTTTGACTCAGAGGGTTTTATACCAACTGGGGTTACCCGGAAACCTAGGAACTCTACTTCTTTTGTGAAGAACACACATTTGTCTTTCCGCAGCCTCAAACCCGCTTTCTCGAATACGGTCAGTGCCCTGTCTAGCCTTTCGGCCAGTTCTGACTTGCTCCCCCCTGTGATCAAAACGTCATCAAAATATGGCAAGACCCCCTCTAAACCCTTCAAAAGTTGCGCCACTAATGATTGGAAGATGCCTGGAGCCGAATTTACGCCAAACTGTAGGCGCGTCACCTTAAAAGCCCCTTTGTGGGTGACTATCGTCTGCGCAGCAGCTGCAGCTGGGGTTGCCATAAGTTGCTGGTAAGCCTGCGCCAGGTCTAACTTCGCAAAACACTTTCCCCCATAAGTGGCCAATAAGTGGCTGATTACCGGCAACGTATACGCATTTGGGCATATTGCCTTGTTGATGGTGCACTTGTAATCAGTGCAAATTCGAACCTCCCCATTAGCTTTTAGCGCTGTTACAATAGGAGTTTCCCACTCCGCAGAATCGACTGGGACTAGAATTCCCTGGCCCACCAACTTGTCCAGTTCTGCCTATATTTTGTCCTTTAGTGCAAAAGGCACCCTTTGCGGTTTTAGCCTTATCGGCCGGATCTCCGGGTCCAGGTTGAACGCAACTGGGGGGCCCTTGAATTTTCCGAGTCCCTTCTTGTATACCTCGGGATGTGCGTTACACACTTTCTGTATTGGATCAGTTTCGACAGTATGCACACCCCCTATGAACAAACCCAGGGGCTTAAACCATTGTGTCCCCAGGAGGCAACAGGCCCCCTCCTTGAGAACGACCAGAGGGAGCTCCGGGGTGTGTTGCTTATATTGCACCTTGAATTTTCCCACCCCCAACACCGGAATGCTATTTCCCTGCACATCTCGCAAAGTAGACTTCAGTGCTTTGAGTTGGGGGAAATTCGCAAAAACTTCCTCTGGGAAATAATGGAATAAGAGGAACCCGAGTCTATCTCCATCTTAATGGGGACCCCTTGCAACAGTACCTCAACAAAGTAACGTGGGTGTCCCAAGGACACGCTTTGGACCGCCGCGTTGTCATCGCTGGGGACTCTCCGGTACACTCCATGTACCTCGACGTCGCTGTTGTCGGAGACTCGGCCCATACCGTCCTGTTTCCTCGAGGACCTCTGCTGAGCCCTTGTGCTCTCTGCGCCGTCGCCTGCAAACCTTGGCGATGTGGCCCCGCCGTCCGCAGTTGTGGCACTCGGCCTTCCGGAACGGGCACTTGCTACGGTCGTGGGATGCTCCGCAGCAACGTCGGCTGTCCTTCTGCACCTTCCGGATGTCCTCATCCTCGCTGCTCTCCGTGGAGGAGTGTGGCGCCCGCCTGGCCTCTTGCACCAGGGCTGCTGTCCTGTCGGGTTGTTCTGAACCCCTTAACCCCGGCTCTCGTGGCTTCTGCCGCCTGCGCTTCCTTCAGGACCTCTTGTAACGTTGGGGGCGGCTCTTTGTTCATCAGCTTCCGCTGGGTCTCCTCGTCCCATAGGCCGCACAGCATGCGATCCCTGAGGGCGATTTCCAGGTTCTCCCACTTGCATGGGCCTGCAGCCAAACGGAGGGCTGCTGCAAAGGCAGCCACGGACTCACCAGGGGATTGCACCCTCTTCCAGAAAGCGTCCCGGGCCGAGAACATCGAGACCATGGGCTGGAAATGGTCCCGCAGAGCTTTCAGGAGCTGTTTAACCGGGACCTCGTCTACTTTTCTTGGAGACACCAGGTCCACCAAAATCTTCATGGCCGGGAAACCGAGCATCCTGATGAGGGTGGCTCTTTTCTTCCCCTCGTCTGAGATGTCGGACACCATCAGTCCGCTTTTGAAATCCATCTTGAACAGTTCCCATTCCTCCGGTTTGTTGATTTCGAAACCGGTCTGTGTTGTCTTGATTCCGTGGGAAGCCATTATCCCACCTTCGTCGCCAGTTTAGTATTCAAGAACCAAGACAATAGAAACAGCCGAAGTCTGGCTTAACTCATCTTTATTGCATGATGGTCAGGGGGAACATGTGGTAATGGTGGGTGAACAGCTCAATATATACAGTGGCTATACATTTGAATGTGGCTCCTCGGTAGCTCATTGGCTACTCTCCGCGTGACGTCACCCTTAGTCACGCCCTTCTTGTCCAGGTGAGGCAGTGGTGGGAATCTTCCCGTGGCTGTAGGCATTTGGAGAATTTGTACCATGTGAGCTGGACACTCGCTACTGCCCCCAGTGGTCACTAGCTCGCGTCCTAATACAGAAGGTTACAATGTTACTTTTAGAGATTGTTACATTCACTCATTCGTGTGGTTGCATTTACTTAAAGGCACATTACAATCCATACACAACACCCTGCAAATGTTTCCGTGGTCATGTGGTAGGCATGACTAGACACCGGAGCGCATGAAACGTATGGGCACGTTTTACTTCTGCTTCTGGGAGTGATAAGGGTGGTGTGGGCTGGATGAATCACAGCAAAACCATTCGTGTGAATTCATGGGGGCTTGGGTTTCTGGGAATTGAAGTCCAAGAACATCTGGGGTGCCAACGTTCACCATCACCGGTATATACAATAAAGATTCAGTGATTTGGTAAACTTCACCACAGTTGAGAAGTGAATTTTTTTGTTGGAAGAATGTATGAGAAAACAATAAGAGAGATTAAATAGTTTAGCTAGAAAGCAATTCTATGGAAAGGTGCTTGCGGCAAATCCCATTTCTCTTTGATTGAATTCTCTTGAACAGAAGGCTACATGAGTTACAAGAACTGCAATCCAGAGAGTGATGTCAGCAGAGAACATGAGTCACGATGTCTGGAAAGAAAGATAAGCCTCGTCACTGGTGTTCTTGGGACAAAACTCAAGAGTTTGTATGAACAACAGCTCGGACTTTATAGAATGACATTTACAAAGTTTACTAAAGAATTAAAATGGATGAATATATGAGAAAGGAAAGTTGCAGTCCAAACCAATTACAGTAACACCTCAGATAAGGCTAAAAGTTGGTTCCACAAGTCTTATTGTTATCCAATTTTTAACATTATCCGATGCATGCATCAGATAACATTAAAATCCTATGGGATGCATCAGATAACGTTACAACTCCATAGAGATACATTGTAACCAGCACAGGCTTTAGCGAACATTATCTGATGCACCCCATAGGATGTTAGCGTTATGCGATGCAATTCCCCCCCCCCCCGGATTGCTTAACGTTATGCGATTTTAGCATTATCTGATGCAAATGTTATCTGAGGTATTACTGTATCTTGCTGTTACATCAATAGGTTTGAAAAAGCAGCAGGATGTGGCAAGTAGTCTTATGTTGGAATTTAAAATTGAAAAAGGATGGCAACATCTCAGGAAACCAATATAACTTCTTCCTTTAGACCAGGGATGGCCAACCTTGGTACTCCAGGTGTTCTTGGACAATTACCAGAAGCCCAAGCCAGCACACTAGCTGATCTGTGAATGAAATTAGTTATGTCTTGAAGTAGTGTGCTTGTGAGAACCTGGTGTACCTCATTTGTGTGTATCATCCTGCCACTGTTGAATGAGACTACCCTTCTGAAGAGAGTGTATTGGTGTAGTATTTTCATTGGACATATTTAACAAGAAATAATATAAAAATACTCTGTTCAGAGGGGCATTTAAAATCTTCTTCCTTTAGCTAATTAATTCTAGATTTAATTTTTCAGTAGCTTTACATTTAACATGACACCACTGATTCTGGGAGCTGTTCAAATATAACTTCCCAAGCTCTGCTTAAAAACAAAGGCTGATTATTTCCTATTGGGAGAGTGAAGGCAATATGTCCTTCTACTCCTAATTGTGAGGTGGAGCCGTGCCAGGCCCCTTCCCTGGACATATTTTGAAAATGACTTAAGACCCTTCTGTTCAGGGAGGCAATTTAAAATATTTATTTTATTTAGCCATTCAATTGTACCTTTAATTTCTGGATGTGATATTGAGGAGGATGGGAGTAACTTTGTTTTTATCATGACACCGCTCAATTGAGTAACTTGTTTTTATTGCTATTGTGTATACACTTATTTATTTGTTATTTTTTTGCTTTAGGATGGCAAACTGCACAAAGTGGGAATGTCTCCCAGTTGGGTGGTTTAGAAGTGAAACAAATGAACAAACATGATAGATCTAAAATCATGTTTAAAAATGGGCTTGTTTTAGTATGTTCATCCTCAACAGCAACGGCAATTACAATACTGCCCCAAAACGCAGTTTACAGATAATTAGCATTTTGCCCCCAACATAATCAGATTCTTAGAGTATATTCTTCTAGAATTCAGATTGAAGCAAAAGGTATAAATTAGAAGGGAAATTTTTTTTATTTATTTATTGTTTAGACTTTTATACCGCTTTCCTCCCCATAAAGGGAACTCGAAGCGGTTTACAACAAGAATTCCAAACAATATAAAATATGATACAAATAATACAACAAAATACAGTTACAGTATGAATTATCAAAAACATATTCAATACAATATCAAAATTACCCTAACAATCATAAGAGTCAAACAAGTTCAATAATGCAAAACAAAATAACAAACCACAAACTCAAAGTCAAAGAGGGAAAAAAAACCCTCACACCCAACCCTTCTGCCACCAAACCGCACCTCCCTACAGTCTCGGTCCCAGTGGCGGGGAGCAAAAGCCCGGGGGGGGGGGGGTGGCTCCACCAACACTGAAGCTGGCAGCGTCCCTTCCAGCCGCGCCACACTCCCCAGCCTTTGTAGCACCAATGGTGTGGGGGCAGGGGCTCGGGGGTGTGGCCGCTCACACACAGCTGCTGCTGGAGCCGGCCAAGCTCTCCTTCGCCACGCAGCTCCTCCCTGCATTCTCAGTCCAGGTGGTGTGAAGACAGAAGCCCAGGGGTGTGGTGGCTCCACCAACGCTGAAGCTGGCAGCATCTCTTCTAGCGTCCCTTCCAGCCACACCACACTCCCCAGCCTTTGTAGCCCCGATGGCATGGGGGTGGGGGCTCGGGGATGTGGCCGCTCACACACAGCTGCTGCTGGAGCCGGCCAAGCTCTCCTTCGCCGCGCAGCTCCTCCCTGCATTCTCAGTCCAGGTGGTGTGGAGACAGAAGCCCGGGGGTGTGGTGGCTCCACCAACGCTGAAGCTGGCAGCGTCCCTTCCAGCGTCCCTGGAAGATAATATGATAACAGAATTTTACAGACAATGCAATTCTGAATACCTGTAATTGAGTACTGTATATATTCTCTTCTTGGTCCGTGATAAAAATTCAATGTGGGAAATAATCAAATCCTGCAATAGCCTGCCTGAGTCATTGGTTTTTCTCAGATATTGTTAGTCTTTTAAAATGGAACTCAGATGCCCATATATTGGGAACAGTGTCTTCACAATGCTGCAACTGGAAGAATGTTCTATTTGAAAGCACTCCATCTGTCATCCAGATCTTTGTGTAATAGTACTATTAATACTAGTGGCAGAACTTGAAAAGGCTGCATAAATACAACATCCCATAATATAGAATTAGTATATGTAGTCCCTATTTCATAATGGATCTTCAAATGATAGTTTAGTGGCCAGAATCCTTATTCCTGCTAGTGTACGTCCAGTTGCATAAATCTTAGCTATGAATTCCCCATACCTGTCAAGTTTTGGATTTGAAAATAAGGGAAATTTTGGGCCACATCCCCTCCCCACCGGGCCACGCCCCCTCCTCCCCACAATCCAGGCACATCCAAGAGCCTAGAAGAGGAGGAGCCACCAGGGCCAGGGAGGAGGGATGTTGGGCTCCCCCAGTGGGGAGGAGGAAGCACCCCCTAGACACTCCCCTTAGCACCACTGTTGCCTTCACAGGGAACAATGCAGCAAGCCACCCCCATAGGCAAGCATCAGCTGCAATGGAAGAGATGAATACTGTAATTTTAAGTCCTTCTCTCCACTCGCTCTCACATCATTTCATAATATGGTGAATTTTTTATGGAACTGTTTTTTACACCTATATCAGTTAATTGTCTACTGTCTTAGCCTTGTGTACCTCAATGTCATTTTTAAAAAATCTGTGTTTAAGACAGGACCACAGAAATATCCTCTTTATGTTGTATGCAAATATACTTGAAGCTGATTGTCTCATTGTCTCTTCTCTTTAACACCCTCTTTCCCAGGAGAGAGAAGCACACACCCCAAAACCACCCCAACCACCAACACATAGATAATAACTGCCCGGCAAGGCTGGGCAAAAAATGCTAGTATAAATATAAAACATATAATGAAAAATAATAAAGTGAGAAATTAAGGATATGGCCGGTCGGCGGGAAGCGAAAACAGCTGAGGGCGATGCGCGCCCTCAAAAGCGCTGCCGCCAGCCCAGACGCCGAAGCTCTGCGCCCTTCCCCCAGCCCGGCCGGTCGGCGGGAAGCGAAAACAGCTGAGGGCGATGCGCACCCTCAAAAGCGCTGCCGCCAGCCCAGACGCCGAAGCTCTGCGCCCTTCCCCCGGGCCGGCCGGTCGGCGGGAAGCGAAAACAGCTGAGGGCGATGCGCGCCCTCAAAAGCGCTGCCGCCAGCCCGGACGCCAATGCTCTGCGCCCTTTCCCCGGTCCGGCCGGTCGGCAGGAAGCGAAAACAGCTGAGGGCGATGCGCGCCCTCAAAAGCGCTGCCGCCAGCCCAGACACCGAAGCTCTGCGCCCTTCCCCCGGCCCGGCCGGTTGGTGGGAAGCGAAAACAGCTGAGGGCGATGCGCGCCCTCAAAAGTGCTGCTGCCAGCCCGGACGCCGAAGCTCTGCGCCCTTCCTCCGGCCCGGCCGGTCGGCGGGAAGCGAAAACAGCTGAGGGCGATGCGCGCCCTCAAAAGCGCTGCCGCCAGCCCGAACGCCGAAGCTCTGCCCCCTTCCTCCGGCCCGGCCGGTCGGTGGGAAGCGAAAACAGCTGAGGGCGATGCGCGCCCTCAAAAGCGCTGCCGCCAGCCCAGACGCCGAAGCTCTGTGCCCTTCCCCCAGCCCGGCCGGTCGGTGGGAAGCGAAAACAGCTGAGGGCGATGCGCGCCCTCAAAAGCGCTGCCGCCAGCCCGGACGCCGAAGCTCTGCGCCCTTCCCCCGGCTTGGCCAGTCGGCGAGGAGTGAAAATAGCTGCTCGTCTGGCAGCCGTTCAGAGGAGGAGGTGGGGAGGAAAGAACTGGCCACACCTGGGGCTCGCCTTTCCGCGGCCCCAAAAGCGGCTCCCCACCTCCAGACGACACCGAACTTGAGCTTCTCCCAGGGCCTATTCCATTAGTCCCAGGATGGGAGGCTGCTGCGCCCGGCGCCCATTCCTCTGGTCCCCCACCAGGTGGGAAGCTCAAAAGAAGCTGGAGCTGCCACTTCCTCATCTGCAGCTGGATTTTCCAAGTCTCTTTTTCTATTACTGGTTAGATTGTTTGATATGTCCTGTGGCTTCACTGTATAGTTGATATGCTCATTGATATGTTTTTTTGATATGTCCTTTTGATATACTGATTGTTGATATTTTTGACTTGTTGTACTGATATATTGTATTGTGGAATTTATTGTAATTGTATTGTAAGTGTATTGATTGTTTATTTTTGCATTGTCACACTGTTACATTGTACTTATATTAACTTGCTGTTAGCCGCTCTGAGTTGGCCTGTGCCGAGTTGAGCGGGATACAAATCTAAATAATAAATAAATAAATAAATTCTTGCTTTCAGACATGGAATCATGCAAAACTAATGTTTATTTACCAGATGGATTGTTTTAAGTAATACAATATATTTTGAATAAAGACTGATTATGTTTTAAGTTCAACATATTCCAGGAAACCATCATGTTGTATAATCTTTTTAAATATATAATTCTTTGAAGATTGTATAGAAGATGCCTTCTGGAGTTTTCATAATCTTTCATACTATCCTGTCCAGGGAAATGCTCACAGTGTTTAAATAATATTATTTACAACATAATGCAATTCATAGCACTGAGCCCCATGTGTCTTTTGAGTAGGCTGTTTTCTGATCAACAGACCTGATTTTAAAAGGTTCTCTGAATGCTGAGGCTGAGTTCACAGAAATTGTTAGTGTCTGAAATTATTAAGTCTCTGAAAAGACGATAATATTAATAATCTAATTCTAAATTTGAAACATATAAAGGCTTTTTGAAAGGTCATATCAAACATCTAAACCATGCTACAGAAGCACTGAAATCTGACAAATATTATGCAGCAATATGATTCATTAGCATTAACCTGGCATGCTTAAAGGCCAATAATTCTAAAAGATCACATGTTGTTGTTTCTTGCCTGGCATTAATCAGCCAGACATTGCATTGGGCAGAAAATGTGCATTTATTTTCATCCATGATTTGTAACTGACATTTTAAGAGGGCTGCATGTTGTTCTTTATGAAGATGCATTACCAACTTTTAATGATAAATGTGGGTTATTGAAAATATGCTCTCACATAGCAATTGAAGAAAGAGAAATGAAACAATTTAAATGTTCCATGGAAGCAAAAAAAACATTTGTTTTCGTGTAATTATACTGTATAAGCATTTTTTGTGATTTAGATTCTTTGTCCTTAAACTTTTAAAATATTTTTCTACACAGCTAACTAGGGGTTTGATGAATCAACACTTATATAAGTTCCACTAATTCGGTGGGCCTGTTTTAGTTGTGAATGAGACTACCCTTCTGAAGAGAGTGTATTGGTGTAGTATTTTCATTGGACATATTTTACACGAAACAATATAAACATATTCTGTTCAGAAAGACATTTAAAATTTTCTTCCTTTAGCTAATTAGTTTTAGATTTAATTTTCCAGTAGCTTTACATTTAACATGAGACCACGTTAAGCCATTGTGTTGTAATAATTTAAAAATTATTGATCATGGAGGGTTTTAGGAAAAAGGGATATTGGAGACAGCTTTGAACAAAGCAGCATATAAATACAGTAGTAACAAATGGAGGAGTTCTTATTCATTCATTCATTCATTTATTGTTCACATTTGTACCGACTTGTATCTTTAGCCTGCTGAGTAGCATGGTATCATCTCTAAGATTGCACAGACAGGTGTAAACTAAAGAGAACTCATTCCTTTGCTATTCAAAAGATAACCCAGTTTTTCAGTTACATTTTTTTTCATAACTGGAAAACAGGATGACTTTTGTCTTAAAGAAATGTGCCATGTCAACTTTTATTTTCTGTATGAGTTGTGTTTGGTTTGTGATGAAGTGGCCCTTACTGTTGGATTTTGTTGATTACTGCTGAAAAATTGTATTCCTTCACTTGAGATCCTAGTGTAGTGATGGCGAACCTTTTAGAGACTGAGTGCCTAAACTGCAATCCAAAACCCACTTATTTATCTCAAAGTGCCAACACAGCAATAGGGGAGGAAGGAAACGCTCCCATTGGGCTGCTGGGAAGAGGGGCAAGGCAAGCTCTGTGCTGGGGGGGAGGGAGGAAGTGCTCCCAGTGGGCTGCTGGATAGTGGGGCGGAACTTACTCTGTGCTGGCGGAGGAAGGAGGCACTTCCATTGGGCTGCGGGGCAAAGGGGTAGGGTAAACTCTGTGCTGGGGTAACTGCATGGGTGCCCACAGAGAGGGCTCCAAGTGCCACCTCTAGCATGTGTGCCATAGGTTCACCATCACTGTCCTAGTGAGACTAGTTAGGTCCCCCCCACACTCGCTGCTTATTCTTCTTGTACTTGTCTATGTCATATTGGATAGCATAATGCTATTGCAGAGTAAGCGTGCTTAAAACACTAAGTGTAACTGCAGATTTTTATACAACATCATGTCCAATTTAGAAAATAAAAGGTCAGCAAGAGCTAACAACTTGCTGTAGTCTGTCAAACACATTTTCCTAATTACTGGGGAATTCTCCACAGATGCTTTAGGTTATTGTTTTTTAAAGGCTCTGCAGGATGTTGAAGAGTAGCTGAATGGAAAAAAAGTAATGAAATCAAGAATGGTCTGCATCTTCAGAAGAAGAGATTTTCCCAAAATGTCTATGTCTGAATAGATAGGCTTCAAGTGGTAATGTAAGCATAACAAAACTGCAGGACTTTTCCATGGCAGTGATAAGAGACTTGGGCATTCCTGTGTCACTTGCCTTATTTGAGGTGGTATTAGCAGTACATTCATGTCTTACTCCCAGGTAGACTTGCACCCAAACAAGGTCTTGGCAGACTGAGGCACAAAGAGACCAGGAAAAAAGAGCGAAACCCGTTTGAGGCTTGAGTAATAAAGTTCAAATGAAATATTATTTTTATTATGCTCGTGCAAGTAGATTCAAAGCCCTTCCAGTATTATTTATGGCTTTTCATGTAACTTCATCAGGAATCTAAATAAACATGCACAAAAACAATGCATCACTATACAAGCAAAAAATACATATACATATATACAAAATGTACAACCAGACATGAGAATCGCATACAATGGGTAAGCATCATACATAAGAATAAAACAAAGGATGAAGAAAGACTGTTACCTGCTAACAAGAAATTTCAATTTTTTAGTTTTAATGTAGCGATAAGTTTCTTTTGTGTCCTGAGCCTCCTGTGTTTGTTCCTTCCGTGCTCCCAGACATCAAAGAAGCTAAAAGGAAAAGTCTAAATCAACGTTGAGTTCATAAGGCTGAATGGAATTGAAACTTTTCAGAATGCCAACATAGTGATAAAGATTTTAAGTTTGCTGTACTGAAGATTGTCAGATCTTCCCGATTTGAACATGTTAATATTGAAAAGCAACTCCTCCGTAGGGAGGCATATTTTATACATTGTTTCAATTCCATTCAGCCTTATGGACTCAACATTGATTTAGACTTTTCCTGCTTTCTTTAAGGCAGTTGTTTGTCACCTTAATGCAACTCAGCTGTTATACATTATTACATGTGTTATGCATCTTTAAATACCGTTGAGATTTTGAGCTTCTTTGACGTCTGGGAGCACAGAAGGAATAAACACATGAGGCTCAGGATGCAAAAGAAACTTATCTCTACATTAAAATTTAAAAAATTGAAACTTCTTGTGAGCAGGTAACAGTCTTTCTTCATCCTTTGTTTTATTTTTATGTATGATGCTTACCCATTGTATGCGATTCTCAGGTCTGATTGTACATTTTGTATATATGTATATGTATTTTTTGCTTGTATAGTGACGCATTGTTTTTGTGCATGTTTATTTAGATTCCTGATGAAGTTACATGAAAAGCCATAAATAATACCGGAAGGGCTTTGAATCTACTTGCACGAGTATAATAAAAATAATATTTCATTTGAACTTTATTACTCAAGCCTCAAATGGGTTTCTCTCTTTTTCCTGGTTCACACCGTTTGGCCCCGCTTCTTTATACTGCACAAAGAGACGAGCCAGGGGTCTCAGAACCAGGATGAAGACAGTTTAGACAGTTTAGATGTCTAGCACAGAGTCCTACCAAACAATCAGAAAAGCCAGGTCCAGGAAATCCAAAGGAAAAAAAAATCAAGAACAACATAGAATAAAGCCAGCACAGTCATCACAAGAAACAAGCAAGAAGCAGATGTGCAGCAAGGAAAGACATATGCTCCCCCCCCAAAAAAAAGTATATAGATACTTGAGTTGTTGGAGCCCCACACAGAGTCAGATGCAGGCATTTTGACCAGCATAGGAAAAGAACTCAGTTTCATTATTTGGCCTATTGTTCTGCCTAAGAAATAAAGCATTCTTTCAGGGAGACCCATACTGTACTTGTGGAGTTTTTTCTTGTAGTCAAGCACTTTGTGTGGTTGGCCTCATACCTTTATCCTTGGCATGCTCGGAGATTGGCTTTCTCCTCTGACTCAGTGTTATGTATGGGAACTGTGTTTTCTGACAGGAGCAGAATGTATCTTTTCTCATGTATCTATTCTTATGCAAATAAGTGGATCAAAAATGTGCACACTCTGTTAGCTAATGGGCTTGTTGTATTATTGTTACTGTTACTGTTTATAGTGTATATAAGTCCGAGTTTTGCCCCATCCAAACTGTGTTCAAACCCCACTAATAAAGAGCTGAATTTCACTAATTCACTTGTCTGCTTCTTCATTCCCTGAACACGAAACTGGCGATGAGGATGGGATGGCATCCCCACACGGCAGCAACATTGGCCCATTTGACCCAGCGCATCCAGAGAAATGGGCAACATACGAACACCGATTCCGCCACGCAATGGCCTCACAGAAGATCACTGACGAAGACCAGAAGCGCTCCTGTTTCCTTGCTCAGTGCGGTTCTGAGACGCTTGAGCTGGCAACCCACCTCGTTCTCCCAAGGGACATGGATGTGGTGCCACTCGCAGAAATCATGTCCGCACTGAGGAAACACCTGCAGCCAGAAGTCTCGATCTTCCCGGCCATGGTGGCCTTCCACAGAAGGGAGCAGCGACCTGGGGAGTCCATTGCAGACTACGCCACCGCGCTGCGCATTGCTGCTGCCCCACGCAAGTGGGACATCGAAGAAGCACTCCGGGACCATCTGCTGGTGGGCATGAGGGACGAAGATGCTCAATGTCGCCTCATGATCAGGAAGACGCTAACTTTCAAGGCTGTCCTAGAAGAGGCAGTAGCGTCTGAGGCTGCACGGTCCAGCATCAAGCTTTTCCGGCATCGCCACTCCACCACCAGTGCCACCGACTCACCTGTGCAAGCTCAGCAAAATTCATCTTCATCCTCCACAGCATCGCCTGGTTCCACCTCTTCATTGGAGTCCAGCGACGCAGAGGGAGAAGTCCGAGTGGTCCGTCGAAAGCACCAAAAGCACCGTGACAATCAGGAGAAGAAATTCCTTCACAAGTGTGATGACTGCGGAGCCCGGCATGATTGCAGGAAGTGCCCCTTCCGCACCGCAGAATGCCACAACTGCGGGCGACGAGGGCACATTGCTAAAGTAAGCCGACAGCGAAAACAAAGAACTCCAGCACCTGAGTCCAAGAAGAGTCATTACCACAAAACGTCCATCGCCAAAGTGTCACCAGAGCTGAGCCGTGCCAAGTGGGCATCGTCAGCGAGCGTTTCTTCGCAGACCTGAGCCTTCAGGACGTCCCCTTCAAGATGGAGGTGGATTCAGGTAATACCTTCTCCATAATCCCACAGCGGGAGTTTTGGAGAATTCCCTCGCTTCTCGGCCCAAGCTCAAATCTTTTAAAACTTCCCTCCGGGATGTGCAAGGTTGCCAGATTCCGGTCCTGGGGGTGGGAAATTTCTTGGTCAAATTCAAAAACATTCGCACCTCCTTGCCATTGGTTGTAGATAAGCAGGGCGCTAACTGTCTTATTGGGACCCAATGGTTTAGGCCCCTGGGAATCTGGCTTTCTGGCATTCACGCAATAGACACTGACCCAATCTGGGACGTTTGTGCTGCACATCCTGAGGTGTTCAAAAAGGGTTTAGGGTTATACAAAGGACCCCCTGTGGACTTTGAGCTTGACCCAACCATCCAGCCCATCCGGATGAAGCCACGCCAAGTACCCTTTGCTTTAAAGGAGAAGATAGAAGCCGAGCTGGACACACTGGTGGGGCAGGGCATCCTAGTGCCAGTGGACTCCGCAGAGTGGGAGACACCAATAGTGACTGCTTTGAAAAGTAATGGGGAGGTCAGGATATGCACTGACTACAAGTGTACCATTAATAAGGCTATTCGCCTGAACGCATATCCTGTGCCCGTGGCAAGCCACTTTCTTGCCTCCTTGCATGGAGGAAATTGCTTCGCAAAACTTGACCTTGCCCAGGCTTACCAACAATTGACTGTGTCTACTGCTGCTGCCATAGCCCAGACCATAGTAACACATAGGGGGGCATTTAAGGTAACTCGACTACAATTCGGGGTGAATGCGGCCCCCGGAATATTTCAGTCTCTTGTAGAACGTATTTTAAAAGGTTTGCCCTGTGACCTGCCATATTTTGACGATGTCCTGATCACCACTAAGGACACCGTCGAACTAGTGGCCAGGCTTGATCGAGTCCTCTCACGTTTCGAGAGGGCCGGGCTATGTATCAGAAGAGACAAATGTGTGTTTTTGGCACAGGAAGTGGAGTTCCTGGGGTACCAAATTGCACCCCAAGGTATCATGCCCTCTGACTCCAAGGTGGCGGCCATGTGAAATGCACCCAGGCCAAAATGTAAAGCCAAATTGCAATCATTTCTAGGATTGTTAAACTTCTATCACGCTTTTCTCCATCGCAAAGCTTCAGTTGCCGAACCATTACATCAGCTTCTTAAGAAAGATACCGTTTGGCACTGGGGCCATTGCCAGGAGAAAGCGTTCCTAGAACTCAAAAGGCTGCTAACTTCGGATGCTGTGTTAACTCATTTTGATCCTAACAAAGAAGTTGTACTTGTGTGTAATGCATCCCCTGTTGGGGTGGGAGCTGTGTTATGCCATGTACTAAATGACGGGAGGGAAGCCCCTGTAGCATTCTATTCCCGTTCACTCTCAAAGCCTGAGAAAAATTACGCTCAGACAGACAGGGAGGTGTTGACAATCGTGGCAGGCACTAAGAAATTCCACGATTATCTTTATGAAAGACTTCTTACCATCATAACTGACCACAAGCCCCTCCTTGGAATCTTTGTGAACGGGAAGCCCACGCCTCAAATTCTGTCCCCAAGGATGTTGCATTGGGCAATTTTGCTAAATGCATACGATTTTACTTTGGTGCACAGGCCTGGCAAGAACATCAGCCATGCTGATGCCCTGTCACGTTCTCCACTGCCAGGGGTCGGGGAAGCCGATTGCGAGATCGAAAGTGACCACCAGGTCCTTATGATTGAGGCTTTCACCTCACCCCCAGTTGTCCCCTCAGATATAGCCAAAGCTACGGCCAAGGATGTAACACTGACTAAAGTAATGTCTTGGGTACAAAAAGGCTGGCCTGTCTCTCCTCTAGCCGAGGAATTCAGAACATTCCACCGCAAGCGTTTGGAACTGTCAGTGGAATGAGGTTGCCTTCTATGGGGCCAGTGGGTGGTCATTCCTATCACTCTCAGTAAAAAGGTTTTACATCTACTTCACACAAGTCACCCGGGAATTGTCCATTCCAAAGCCCTTGCCCGTAGCTACGTTTGGTGCTCTCAACTGGACCAAGACATAGAACAAATGGTCGGCACTTGTGCCAGTTGTCAATCCTCTTGCCCAGAGCAATCCCACCTTCCCTCTCGGGAATGGGATTCTGCTCGGGGCCATTGGTCCAAGTTGCACATAGATTTTGCAGGTCTATTTAGGGGTGCCCTATTTTTGTGGGTTGTAGATTCATTCTCTAAGTGGCTGGAAGTGATTAGGATGCCTAATACCACTTCAGCCACCACGATAATGCACCTAAGAAGGCTGTTTGCAGCATTTGCACTTCCAGATGTTCTGGTGTCCGACAACGCGTCCATGATCACATCTGCAGAATTCCAATCCTTCATGTAAAGGAATGCAGTTAGGCACATCACTGCCACCCCATTCCACCCAGCCACCAATGGCCAGGTAGAGCGGCAGGTGCGCATAACTAAAGATGCGCTTCGGCGTATGGGTGAAGGGGATTTGGAGCTCCAGTTATATCAGTTTCTTTTCACATATAGGCTCACCCCCCCCCTTGCCTCAGGGCTGTCCCCTGCTGAATTGTTCCAGCGAAGGAAACTGTAATCCTTGCTGGACAGATTAGATCCCTCTAGGGTAGACGACAAAGGCACAAATATAGCAATCCAACACCAGAAGAGTTTCTCATGCAGAGACCCTGTACATTGCCGCAGTTAAGCAGCTGGTGGCCCTACGTGGGTGCCTGGGTTTATGATTGATCAAACTGGTCCTGTTTCTTACAGAATCGAAAAAGCCACTGGTCTGATCTGGAGGAGGCACGCGGATCAATTGAGACCCAGAGTACTGGACCCACAAGACGAATACAGACACTCAATGCTAGGGTTGGCCCCCACCCATTTAAACCCAGGGAGCAGAGGTAATAGTCAGAAGCCAGCCAACATTGACCCAGAGGTGCATTTTAGGGACTGACTTCAAGGGGAATTTGTGGAATGCTCCCCTACTCCAGCCCGGCGTACCCCTACACTGTCCCAGCCTAGCATTCTGGATTCCTTTATTGATGATAACCAATTTTGCTTGGAGTCGCCCTCCACTCTTAGTACACACAGGAGGGACCCTGAGTTGTCTTATCCATCCACAGAATTAGATTTTGGTTTTGAGTGATCCCCTGCTCCTCCATCTGACAAACAGGGCTTAAATTTGGGTTTACAATCCTCCCCCTCTAGTCAATCTCTCACTCCAGTCGGGTCGCCCATCCTACGAGCCCCTGAGCCAGCTCAGCCAAGCGTCCGACGCAGAAGGGAAACTAGACCGCCATCCTGGTTAAATAATATTTTTTTTACCTGGGGGGGAAGAATGTTATGTATGTTAACTGTGTTTTCTGACAGGAGCAGAATGTTTCTTTTCTCATGTATCTATTCTTATGCAAATAAGTGGATCAAAAATGTGCACACTCTGTTAGCCAATGGGCTTGTTGTATTATTGTTACTGTTACTGTTTATGGTGTATATAAGTCCGAGTTTTGCCCCATCCAAATTGTGTTCAAACCCCACTAATAAAGAGCTGAATTTCACTACTTCACTCATCTGCTTCTTCATTCCCTGAACACGAAACTCAGGCATATAGTTGCTGTTCTTGGTAAATTCATCCCCAGGGGCTCCTCAGGAGTTTCTCTCCCGTGTCAGCTTTGAGGCTCATCTTCATGGAGCTCATGGCTTTAGAATTGGCACAATTCAGCACTGAGTTTTCCATCTTAATACTGCAGAGCTTAGGTTTTGTACCTTACCACAAATGGTTATGTAGTAATGAGTCAGAATATTGTATTGTGCATATATCAGGACATGGTTATGTGTGGATAAGGTTTCCAGATGTTTTCTATGGAACTTATTCAGGAGGAGAATGGTTCTGAAAGAGGTGTTCTAGTTCAACATACACTAAACCTTTGTTATGATTTTTTTTTGTCACAGCTTAAAGTCCCTTGGGAACAAATATAATTACTGTATCATAGTTACGGTGCAAATAATAGCACTGGTCATAATAGCATGGCCAGAGACCTAGATTTTGAATATACTGATTATTTACAATGCAGTGTCATAAATCACAGCAGCAAACTCTCAATGGTTAAGCAGCCATAGGATTTTCTGCACAAGAGATACAAGTGACAACTTCTTAACTAGTCACAATTTGCTGCTGTGATTTAAGCTGGTGTATGCAAGCTTCTCAGAAAACCCTGAAATGCCTAGGAATTTCAGACAGAGTTCACAATATGTTCCAGACTACTGTTCATGTCATTCCTTGAGACAGCCATTATAGCTGAAGTGGTGTAATGTTGATAAAAATTTGAAGAATATCTAGAGAAAGGTGTGAG
The DNA here is from genome assembly GCA_035047345.1 of Bradypodion ventrale. Classification (NCBI taxonomy): domain Eukaryota; kingdom Metazoa; phylum Chordata; class Lepidosauria; order Squamata; family Chamaeleonidae; genus Bradypodion; species Bradypodion ventrale. The sequence goes on from JAWDJE010000003.1 coordinate 277,883,662, forward strand.
GAGCAATGATATATAATGGAATAAAGAAGGGTCTTAGTTGTGTGCTTTTCCTGATATACAGTACTCACACAATACACTATTGTTCAGTGCTAATAAGTGTATTTCCCTCATTTCCCCTAATCATCACTGAGTCTTCTAATGGCTTTGCTTCTCACAGATATTGAATATTTTTTCAGGTATGCCACAAGTCTTTGAGGGATTCTCTGAACTAGCAGAAGCTCTAAATGAGCTTTTGAAAATGTCATACTTTATGGATATTCCCTTTGTAGTAACTTGCTGTGTGGAACCAAAACAGTACATCCAGTGGTGGGCATCAGCAGGTTCGCACCAGTTCACCAGAACCAGTAGCAGAATTCCTGGCTGGCCCTGCCCATCCAAGTTTTGAAATAATGTAGTCCTAATTCGGGTGCAATGCAGGGATTTTCCCCTGGCCACGCCCACCATACCACGCCCACAGTGTGGTAGTAATTTTTTTTGGAGCGAACCACTGAGTATATCCCATTTAAACACGAGTTGTTTAGGTACATTGTTTTGCAGACTGTTAGGAGATATTTTTGGTCAGAGATTGAGAGAGTGACCACATGGGCCTACTATTTGGAGCGCTGAGCTGGAGGAGTGATTAATTTCTCATTATCCAGACATGGGCTGGCTAAATTAAGCCACTTCATAATTGGTAAGGGAGAATGGTCGCACCCCACCCCCAAAACCATTGTATTTAAAGAGAAGAAACCAAGTGGTTTCTTCTCTTTAAAAACTGAGTTTTTTTAAGGAGGGGGGAATTGATCCACTCTCCCTGGTCTCCTGGGTCCAGAAGGGTTGGGGGGGTTGTCCAAGGGTTGTCCCCCCAAACCTCCCAACCCCAGGGGAGGAGGCAGAGAGGGGATCACAAACCCCCACCCACTGATGTTAAAGGGGAAACCCCGATCTACTTTCACGACTCCAGACAATCAAAGCACCACAACACAATAAAGCCTCCCTCTCCACCACCTAGCCCACCCTTCCTAACCCCCACTGACCACGCCCCCCTCCCCACCACCTAGCCCACCCTTCCTAACCCCCACTGATCACGCCCCCTCCACACACCTAGCCCATCCTTCCTAACCCCCACCAACCACGCCCCCCTCCCCACCACCTAGCCCACCCTTCCTAACCCCCAATGACCACGCCCCCTTCCCCACCACCTAGCCCACTCTTTCTAACCCCCAATGACCACGCCCCCTCCCCACCACCTAGCCCACCCTTCCTAACCCCAATGACTACGCCCCCTCCCCACCACCTAGCCCACCCTTCCTAAACCCAATGACCACGCCCCCTCCCCACCACCTAGCCCACCCTTCCTAATCCCCAACGACCACGCCCCCTCCCCACCACCAAATAAATAAATAATTTTTTTAAAAATTACTAAAAAGACAGTCAAAAACATCCAAAAATACACAAAAACAGCACCAAAATATGAAGTAAACAAAAACACAATCAAAAACAAAACACAGACAAAAAAACAAATTCCAACAACACACACACACACACACACACAAGAAAGAAAAGCAAACTTACCAAAAGATGTCCTACCTCCACGAGGACCGGAAAAGAAATGAATAAAGAAAGAGACTACTTACCAGAAGAAGCTCCACCCAGAGGCCAGCAGAGAAAAAACAGTCAAAATACAATAACCCCTACCAGCACCACCAGCTGGTCACAATAGTAAAAACAATTCAAAAACACACAACAGCCCCAAACAAATGGCCACAAGAGTAAAAACAAATCAAAAACATAACACAAATTCACAATTTTACACAAAAAGGTCACACAAATAAAAACAAGTCAAAAAAATTAGACTAAAACACACTTTAACACAAATCACAAACATATGTCAATAAAATACAATAGAAACTTTTAAAAATCCTGTGCTGAGTTTTAACTCAAATTAAAACAAAACATCTAAACACATTTTTAAAACATTGATTGTAAAAAACATTTACTTTTACATTATTAAAATTATTACCTATGGTACAACTAATTAAAAAATTCAAAAAACTAAAATATTATTCGCTTACATAAAACAATTTGAAAAAATATATCATACTTTGTTCTTTTATTAATCCTCAAAAAAAACCATAAAGCAGATCACAGTTAATAACAGCCAAGCAAAATTTTTTTTACATAAATAAACATTTTAAAAATTAAAATTACAGACTAAGCAATTTTAAAAAAACATTAACACAATTTAACCTTCCAACACAATTTAAAACAGCCCAGCAACGCCGGGCAACCTCTGCTAGTATAAAATAAATACAGCAGACACTGCATATTCCATTATACAGTGTGGCAGACATTTTTTACAATCTTTTGTTAAAAGCCACTCCAGTTATCTTCCTTTCCTTAATAAAATAGTTGCTGTTGTGGCCTATATTCAGGTAGTAGAGAGAATTATATTGTGATAATGATCTGAAATAATTGTTCATTTCTGACATGAAGCAATGATTTGTAAGAGGCAAGCAATGACAGATAAGAGTTGGGGAATTCACATTGCTTCTGAAATTAAATGATTGATAGCTATTAAGAAGCCTTAGCCAGTCCAGAAAAGTTTCCAAAATTTAACGAAGTCTTTATTTATGTTGTATTCACTTCTCACTTTCATTGGGCATGATAAGCTAGTTTTGGACAGAGTCCAAAAGGAATGAGTGAATGAATGTTTATTAATTGATTAGTCTTATGACCTTATCAATAACATAACAGAAGAATTAAAATCTGTGCAATACAATGGAGTGCAATAAAATACAATACAAATACAATAAAAATACAATATGTACATTCCTGAGCTACTTTTAAAAGGAATGTAAACTGGAGAAAGTGCCTTAATACAAATAATACATGCATATCCATAGTCAGATAAGTGACTCTCCCTTGCAGGATACCCCAATATGATTAATATATTGGATTCTTTTAGCTGATGCCTTAATTATAAACTTGGCTGTTCTACATACAATGTGCATGTTAGAACCCAGGAGGAGATAGGACAGTTTGTGATTAGAGTCACAAAAAGTTGTTTTTTCCAATAGGGATGCAAGGTATTTAAATCTAATACACTATCAGTGTATAATTGGCAATCATATATTTGGAGAACCACATATACATGTTCTTTCATGATATGGTGAGTGGTGAAAACGCCCATATTTATTCATGGAATCTAGTAACTCAAATCTATATAACTAAAATCAAGGTCCGGTGCTGTATGTTGCTTATACAAATCCACACCCCTGCACCGATCGCACCGAAACTCGGCACATATGTGCCTTGGGCCAAAGAGACGGTCACTGCATAGGTGTCAAGCCCCATTGGGAAGGGTACACCCCCTAAATCAATACGCAAAGGGAATGCCCCCACTGACAGGAGAATAAGCAAGGGAAAAAAGCCAACCAGGGGGGGTTGTGATGTCATCGCCACAGCTCAACCAGTTCCTAGCTGACCAGATCTGGGGCTCCATGACATCACAGGGCTCCCTCATAAAAAGAGACATCTCTGCACCGATTGCACTGGAAACTCTGTGCACGCTTACCTTCAACATCTGGGGTGGCCAGTGTGGGTAACCAGCAGCCCACCTTGCGGTCCTTGCCCCCGAAAAGGGGCTGCAATGTCCCCCCCAGGCTGGCAGAAATGACCAGGAGAGGTGACTGCGCATGCACGAGAATCCACACATGCTGAACCCTGCCTGGCATTCCAGGCTGTGGCACATGCACAAAATTCCACGCATGCGGCAAAGTCTGCCCGGTGTTCCAGGTGGTTCATGGCCTAGCCACCAGTATGGACAGTGGCAATTATGGCTGCCCCTGCCCCAGCGGCTACTGTCGGCAGGCAGCCACCGCAGCATGGCTCCTCTGCACTCCTGAGGCATGCCTCAGGGGAAGGGAGAACCCACAGCCGGGGGTGGGTGAAGTACGGGACCGGGCTGCCACCTTCCGCAGACCTCTGCCCTCCCCCATGGGTCCTCTGCCCACCCACCCAAATGGGGCCTCCCTTCCGCCTGACACAACCAATGGGAGGACGGAAGGTCCGGGCTGTGATGGCTACCCACTGACTGTAGTCACTGGGGAGGCTGGCGCCGCCGGCCAGAGTCAGGCTGAGACGGCACCTCACGGTGGGGCTGAGAGAGCGGCCATAACGACAGCAGACAAAAAGGTAAGGCAGCTGGGGCGGGGGCAGGGTGTGTGCCAGGGTATCTCCTTGGCCCGGGTAGGGTACCCCCGGGCAACGCCGTGTCCTCTGCTAGTCTGGCTCTGCAGTAAGCCCCCTTTTTAGTTGAAAATATACTTTATTTTCCAACAAAACAGAAGAAAAAGCCAGATAGTAAAAGATAAACATTGTCAATTCCCACACACAGACCCACCCCCTTCCTCCCCCATGTTGACTTCGAGCAGCCCAGTCACTGCCCCCTTAAAATATAATTCCCCTATAATTGTTTAACTGAATAAACACTTCTAATACAGTACATCAAAAACCAATATTAGATTCAATAAATATTGTATCAAATCATTAGGCCTTTCAGATCAAGATCTTTCTCGAAATGTTCGATTAATTTTCTCCAGTCTGTCCAAAAACCACACGGGTCTTCATCTCTTAAATTCCTCGTAAGTTTATCCATGTCCATATATTGTAATCTTCAACACTAGGAAGTTTTTCTTGTTTCCAATACTGAGCAAATAACATTCTTGCAGCAATCAATGTATACCATGATATAGTTCGCTCTTGTTTAAGTTTTGTAGATTTAAGATCAGCAGAAACATTTCCGTTTCTTTTGGTAGATTTGTTTTCAGTATTTTACACATTTCCTCGTGAATAGTTGACCAATATTCTTTAGCTTTTTTACATGTCCACCACATATGATAGAAGGACCCTTCATGATCATAACATTTCCAACATTTATCAGACATTTTACTATTCATATTTGCAAGTTTTTTGGGAGTCAAATACCATCTATACATCATTTTAAAATAGTTTTCTTTCAGATTCATGCATGTAGTAATTTTTATTGATTTTTTCCATAGATACTCCCAATTTTCCATTTCAATGTCTCTATTAATATTAATATTAAACCTTAAACCTATACAGTAAGCCCTTCTTAAAGGATGAGGGAGGCACATCAATAAATATTTTTCAGGTTGAAACATAATTTTGTAGTTCCAAGTCAGATTGCACAGTGATATCAGATTGCACAGTGATATCTAAGACTCTCTGTTCAAAAATTTCCTTGGCTTGAGTGGCCACTGAGAGCAAATACTGAACTGAAAACCCATAATGAGAAATTAATTTGCAGAGTTGACTAACCAAGGATTTGTGATAATCCCACTTTATCTGTTCAGTTAAGCATAACTTGGGAAGCCTATTAGAGTTCATTGATTGAATCCTCAACCAATATGAGAATGTTTTAAATACTAAATAGTTATACGCGGAGTGGAAACCCAATTCAGCTCTGACTCCAGGGGCAGACATGTTGCTAAGTCCAAAAGGAGTAAAATCTATATTTCGTATTTGAAGACAGAACTGCTATGTGTTGGTTGATTGTGTGTATGACGTAACCTTCACTCTGGTCTTGTTCTTGAATGCATGCTCCTTTCTCCCCATACAACAGAGTTGCTGCAGTCTGCCATATATTACTTTGAGGAAAAACAAAGCACCTATAGGCATTAGTGATGAGAGCTTGTCAACATGTTAAAAAACTCTCCCATCATTTTAGAAAGCCCAAAATAAGGTAGCAAAGGAGGGAGATAGGTAGTTGAAGGTTAACATGGTTCTTAATTAGGTCCTTTTGCATATGGAAGGTAAGATGAGGGCAACCTTATTAAAATAATGTTACTCTTGTCTCTTCATCACTGAGGCTATGGTCATATACAGGAAACATGTAACATAGAAGTGGGGGAGCAGAGGTGTGGATTTTGTGTGTTTTGGGGAGATGGAGGGTTTGTGAGAAAAGGAACTACCATCTCTCATCTTCTGTCATTAGACATAACAGACTATTTTTATATAAGTCAGTCCCAGATTCCCTCCCCACCCCCCATGTTGGATGGGCAACAATTGCCTTCCAGATGTTCTTGGCCTGGCAACTCCTGTCAGTTCCTGAAAACATAACCACTGGTGAAGGGTTGGAGAGCCATAGTAGCTCACTACTTTTCTGTGAAAAAACGAAGTGTAAATCAGTGACAGTGTGCATCATGTTTGTATATAAAAGATCTGTGTTTCATTCAGTGACATCTCCAGGATCACAGAGTAGATGATGAAGAACATTAGCTGAGTTCTAGAAATTTGCCAACTGTAATAGCTACTAGTTATGCTGGCTGAGTATCCTGAGAACAAATATAGCTTTCCAAGTTCTGCTTAAGGACAACAGTGGTCCATCTCCTATGGGGAGACTGAAATGGTGATGGCAAAATGTCATTCTATTCCTAATTGTGAAGTGGAGCTGTGTCATGCCCCTTCCCTGGACATATTTAAAAAACAATTTAAAAGCACTCTGTTTAGGGAGGCATTTAAAGACCTTCTCCCTTCAGTCAATTGGTTTTACCTTTAATTTCTGGATACGATACGCCATAGTGAGGAATATGAGAGTAACTTTATTTTATCATGATATCACTCGATTGGACTTTTATTGTTCTTGTTATTTTACACTTATGTTTTGTTGTTTATTTGTTATGGCTTTTAGTTTAGGAGTGCAAGCTACCCAGATTAGGAATATCTCCCAGATGGTGGCAGAATGCATAGACAGACTTTCTCTCAATTACAATAATGTTGTGATGGAAGTCTTCAGTGTCCCTGAAAACGTAGTTCCTTCAGAGGCTGCTAGCAATGTGCAGGGTTTTTCTCTGTCATATTTTACCTATCTTAATAATTTATCGTAATGTTTGATAATACCCAGTGTGATGTAGCAGATAGAGGGATGAGCTGGGCTTGGGTTCAAATCCTTTTTTTAGTCACGGATACTCACTGAGGGTGTGGAACTTAGCCACTTCTTAAATATCTCACTTACTTCGAAAGCCCTATTAGGGTGGCTGTCAGTTGATTCTGACCTGATGGCACATAATAACAATATATTTGATCGGACGTAAAATAGGGTACAATGTTCTTCTTCTTTTTGCCAGAATGTCTGTGGTGGCGTTCTTTCCAACATGAACAACACATGCTTTCCTTCTATCCAGCAAGAAATTGATAAAGAAACACTATGATATGTTAACTTTGGTCTATATCTGAAGGACCATATCTTCCCATATGAGCCTACTCGGCTCTTAAGATCTTCAGAAGAAACCCTTCTCTCATTCCCATTGCTAACAGAGGTACACTTGATGGGGACATGGCAGGGCTCATGTTATAGAATGCGCCCCCTTGGGAGGTTAGGTTGGTTCCCTCCCATTTATCCTTCTGTCGACAGCTGAAAATGCATCTCTTCAGGCAGTCTGCTAATAATTATAATTGAGTCCCTGGATGTTGGTTGTTTAGCTAATTGTTTAAGGTATTTCCCATTTTGAAGTTTTTAATGTTTTAATTTGCCTTTTTTAAATTAGTTAATAAATTTTTAATTATTATTCAATAATAATGCGGGATTTACACAAATATTGTGTTTTAAATTGTTTTTAAAATATTGTAAGCCACCTTGTGTCCCAGATGAGGAGAAAGGTGCCCAATAAATGAAACAAACAAAAAAACCAAAACTATATCCTGAAGTCTGACAGCAATTGTTCATATTGTGTATGACCTATAATGCTACAGTTCTCTGCAGGGACTGTAGCAATCAGGGATTGCTAAATCAGGGATACTGAATTAATTGGATGAGAAATCTTTTGTCGTCTAACAAAATGGCAAATACAAGGCAGCTGTTTTAAATTATGGGGTATGCCTTTTAGAGTTGATATATAGCAACCAAGAAATTTTGTTGTTCCCGCAAGGGGACAATGATAATAAAGATTTTTTCTCTTATCTCTTTATCTCTTAAAAGTAATCAAAACATGCGTTTGGATAAGTAGTCATGTTTAGGCGAGAATGGAAAGCAATTTATTATTAGACTATATTACCGTAATTATCTATGAAATGTCAGAAATTTTAATAAAAGTTATCTCAACCTTCACTATCAACCTCTTGCAACAATGCACAACAGCCTCACCCCATGTGAAGAAAGTGACGAAAGGAGCTGAACCTGGCTATTTGTATCAGTTTATAACTAACAATGCATACTGGGACAAAAATGTAGCAGATGATCTTCATTTCTGAAAATATTTTGTCAAACTTCTGTCTCTTGCTTTGGATAAGATACAGATTTGTTTTAGAACAGAGGTACAGATAAACATTTTATATGGAGATTAATTTTTAAGAGATATGCTGAACACCCTCTTCCTCGACAAGAAAACCAGTTGAAGCCAAAATTTTAGTAATATCAGATGGGAACCTAATATGAATTTGGTTTCCTAGTCCAAGCTAATAAATGTGATGTGACAGCCGCAAACTGAAGTGTGTTTCCCTCAAAGTCCCCGGGGTGGTGGTGGTGGTGGTCAGCTAGCAGTAATAAAGTTATCATGTACAAAAAGTTACAGCTCATTAGCTTTCAATAGACAAACAAAAGCAGTCACCAGTAATGATAAGTCTAGTGAAGTTTGCATTATTTTTGCTGTCTGTTGCATGCGTGCACATTAATATTTGGCAATTATATTACTACAATTCAGAATTACTGTATTTTCTTGATTAGTCATTCAGGTAAGTTGATGTCTCAGTGAAACTTACTGTAGTGCCTTGAAAATTTTGAGGGCTTACATGTGGAATACAGTATGTGATATAAATTCAATTAATAGTCTCACCTACAATTAGATCTTTTGAAGCAACGGGATTTGCACAAATGTTGATTTATGATTCAGTAATTGATTTGCAGCTCTCCTGTAGATAGGAAAGTACAGTATGTACAAAATTAATTGTTTACAATTCTGATAGATATCACTTATGCTTTTAATATGGGAGTTTCATGTTGCTAGCCGCCCAGAGTAGGAAAACCTCCTAGTTGGGTGGGGTATAAGTAAAATAAATGAATAATAAAATAAATAAATATGCCTGAGGGCTGAGAGAATGCTATCTCCTTTGGGTAGGTTTCATTTTATTTCTCTTTATAGCAGGGGTTCCTAACCTATGGCCTGCAGCAACATTTCATGTTGTCCGTGTCATTGCCGCCACTGCACCGGAAGCAGAAGTGGACACATTTACAACGGCCGTAAATGTGCCCATGGCTGTTGTAAACGTGATGAAACAGAGGATTATGGCTTATGAATGAAGAAATTAAGTTTTAAAACAAGCATGTTGACAAGGTGATAGGAGTAAGCTATCACTCATGTCCTAAGCTTTTCCCTGCAGGAGATTTAGCAGTATAGTTTTCTTTCATTGTTTTGGTAGAATAAACCCAATGGCTAAAATGCTTTGCATAGTTAACAGTGGCATAGCACTAGAGACATAATATTTACAGGTAAATTTTCTCAATTGAATTTTATACTGTTTTATACTGAGTAATCTGCAAGATATTTTTAATTTGTGGAGTATGCCACTGCAGCTACTCAGGAGGATTTTGGCCAATATTTATCTTATAATTAAACCAATGGCTAATTACATTTATTGTTTAAATTTTTTATACCATATACTGTAAATATATCATCTTGAGAATTTTGTTTCTATTGGCTTTCTAAATGAATGAATTAATATTTTATTTATAAAGTGTTCATCATGTAATGTGAAGATAGTGAGGTTTCATGGGGTGATTTTACAAATCAGACATTAAGGCCATTCTTCTTCTTCCACGTCTAGGCCAGATATGAAACTGCCAAAATGAAGCCACCTTTTGGTGAGTTCATTCTGCAGTTCCTTTCACCTGACCTAGTGTAAGAAAGATTAGCCGAAACAACAAGGTTGCTGTTACCTAGGGTATGCCCAATTGTGGTTCAAAAATACCACACTCTTCAAGGAGGCTTTATTACCTGGTTAGCCAGCTGAGCTCATTCAGCTAGATTTCTCTCATGTCTATTTCCACCGTATTTGTCTGGCCGGACATCGCACTATGGTAATAGCTCCCTTAAGGCAATTACTCTGTTTTTATGCATTGAGTTTGCCTACAAAAGTCAAACACCCTTGCCATTTGCAGGGAGCCCTTGGAAATACTTTTCCTAAAATGTCAGATGAGAGTTCTCAATATTTTGTTTATTATGTCCTTCTGGTCAATCCTTCAAAGAAATTTTGAATCCCATCATGATAGAAATAAAAGCCTTCTTTTTTCTGCGAAGATATTTAGATGTTTACAGAATTCTGTTATTCTGTTTATCCTTTGTAGTAAAGTAATAGATGGGGAATCAAAGATTAGGAAACACTGAGTGTTATATGTTGAGTGTCAAAAGTTCCACTAGCTTGCCCAAATGTCCCAGAGTGATAGTCCATGGCAAGAAGCGTTGGCAGGAAATTGAAATTATTTTATTACAATCAACAGATCAGATAGAGAAGTGATGGTGAACCTTTTAGAGACAGATTGTCCAAGGAAGAGGAGGTGGTACTTGAGTGCCCACATACCCATGTGATGTTGTCGGAGTGCCTCCAGTGAAGTCATGTGGGTGCATGTGCACATGCGCTGCTTGAGGCACGCCAGCGACATTGCTGGTATGCCTGTCCCCCATGAGTGCTTCCCAACTTTGGGTTCGCCACCACTGAGATAGAGTGTTGGTAGGAGAGGGCACATTATGTTTGCAGAAGGACCCAAGAATTGAGGGTGAGTGAATTTTAGCAGTTGTTACAACAACTGCATCCCAAGTTGACTGCTTCAATATCTCACAGAAGGTACCTGTTCATTGAACCCTATTGCCATGGAGAACTGCTTCTTCTTACTATAGGTAATGTTAAGCTGTGGATTGATTGACACAAGGCAGCTTCTTAGAACCAATTTTAATTTTTCAGGTGTTTTCAGTGGTTAGAATGATCAGAAATGGCTGTTGGTAAAATTTCCTTGAAGGACTCGAAGTCTTCATTTTTTCCCTCTTGCTTCACTGTTTGTCAAAAATAACTTCCAAAGGAGTAAGTGCTTTCCTTGGAATCTGAGATGGGTTGTTACCTAAAGGTATTTCTTTGTACAGCTGCTAGTGGCAAATATTGCATCACACCACTGGGTGTGTGTACTGTTCAAACAGAGTATAGCAGCTGGTTTTTCTAGTTGCTTTCTGTGTAAAGGCCGTCGGAGCAGTGCACTGTAATGTTGACTACAAGACATGTTTTGGCTCTTATACTCTACACATGGTAAGCTTAATGTGTTTACAATACAACAAGAGGATTACCTTCCTCTATCATGTTGTCTTGATGAATAAGAGTAAGATGCTTGGGTTTAGGTATAGTGTTCTTTTGGAAAATTTATTGACTTTTCTTCCATTTTATTTCTTAATATCTCAGAAAATGACAGAGTTTTCCCAGAACAATACAGTTCTTTGTGACAGCAGTTTAAAATAGGAGATTATACCAGTGTTGTTATTTGATTAGGCATAATACTTTTATCAGGAATTTATCATAGAATGGGTGCTCTTGTACAAGGATTATATTTCTCTGAACAGATCAAAATAAAATAGCTTGTGTTTTACCCAAAATACTTAAATGTAGAGAGTAGGAAAGTTATTTTCATATATTTTCCAGGTGCTGGCTATATTAACTGGGGATTTCTGAATGTTTTGTATCCTAAGAAAATTACTCTTTTTAGTTCAAGTTAAGTTTCCATGTTGCTCTTGTTCAAACAATAAATTAAATTACAGTAAAGATAGAGAGTCCTGAAAAAAGTGAGATGCCAGTGTTTAAGTATTTAACTCATACTGAGACATTTGATTTGTTGTTTATTTAGCAAAAATCTATCTGTTACTTTTCTTCCTATCCTTTCCACAAAAACCCCTTGGTTGTATTTCAGAAATTAGTACTGTTCAGTCTATGTGATTCAAATGTGCCCAATGTGGCTATATTGCTTTATTACGATGTATGTCATTTAAGAAGCATTTGGCAATTAAATGGTTGCTGAGGAACTGTCTTACCACTCTTATGCATTTTTACATTACTTTTAATTCAATTAAGTTTAAATATGATAATCTGTTTACATTTTACTGTTATAACTTTTTTAATGCACTTCTCAGGCTGCACTCAACAGATAGTCTAGAATAGATCAAAGATCTGATATTAGATTTGAACCTAATACTATTGTACTATTTTAACTTCATCGTATCCTGAGTGACATTGAGTCCTATTTTGCAGGACAGATAGGATATAAATCAAATAAATGGATAAACCTCATCATTATATAACTTTTGGAGAAAGCCAACGTAGTTTAGTGGCTAGAAGGATTGACTAGGACCCAAGAAACCTGGATTCAAATCCCCAGTCAGATGTGAAAACCCAGGGGTGAGTGGGTAGGGCAATGGTAAAATCAATTCTTAAATATTTCACATACCTTCAGAACTCTTTTAAGATCACCATACACAACTTGACAACAGATAATCCTCCCCACCATAACTTTTGGACAAAATAAACCTCCCCTACTAGTTGTGTTCATGCAAAACCAAATGAGTGTGAAAAAAAGTAATAAATTTATTTCCCCAAATTCCTCCACTTAATGGTTACCTAATACTACAACCTTTATCTAGATGAGCATATCTGTTGAATACTATTTGAGAAGTCTACAAAAATATATCCTGCTTGAAATAACCAAAGTCCTATTCTATGTTCTGTGTTATTTGCCCCAAAATTAATATGGAATACCACCTAACAAGATTTAGGTTTGAGCTGGAGATTTGCAAAAATGAGTAAACATTACTTAGTTTGTGTGAAGATCTTCCCAAAACCTGGAAGCACATACTAATTGCCTGCCAAATGATAGTTTAGTCATATAATTATGACACAGAGGGCATAGATCTGAACGAACTACAGAGGATGGCAAATGACAGAAGCCTGGCGTATGGTGGTCCATGGGGTCGCAAAGGGTCAGACTTGACTGTGACTGAACAACAAAAAACTTATTGTTTAGTAGTAAATATGAATATATGCTCTAAAACTGATTCAGTCATTTAGGACACAATCAGATTGCTGTTTCATTATGGCTATAGTTAACACAAATTAAATTTATCCCATGGCTGGCCAACCTTTGATTTTGAGATATAACACTCTTCTATAAATGCGGTTTAGTTATCTCTAATATATCCAATTGCAACTGCTTCAGATTAATAAATTCATGGTGGGCTCCTGCTATGTTTGTTGTACATAATAAACTAACACATAGTAGTATCAGTATACCAAACCTGAAGAGAGATAGTCGATATGGCAATGGTTTACAATGAAGACATGGGTTTTGGTGAGGTGTAAAAACACTGTCTTGAGGGCGCTATACCAATATTAGGTTTATGTTCATTATGTAAATTAAGAACAGCCTTGCTGGAACAGGCCACAGCCCATCCAGTCCAGCATTCTGTCTCACACAGTGGCTCAGCATTTGCTTCAGGGTACCATATTCCCAAGCAGATGCCTTCATCTGTTTAGGATTCCCTGGAAATGGCAGTGAGAGATATTCTGCCTATCTCTCCAATCAAGAGGTTGTCCTTAGGTATCCATAATTATAGCCATTGATACCCTTGTCCTCCATGAACTTGTCTAATCCTTTCTTAATTGATGACTATATTAAAGTAATTCTATGTTATCGTTATTATTCAGGTACGAAGAATCAAAGTAAAATTATGAAGAGAAATTATTTAAAAAAAGAACTGTCTATGAAGGAGGAGGTGCGGCACCTGCAAGGAATAAAACAAAGTTGAAATGGACACTCAGGTCACTCAGATCTTTTGGGATTGGGCTGAAATTTACAGATTAGCTGCTATCAAGAGATTTGTGATTTTATAACAAGTGGTTACAGTATTTGCAATGGTGTGCCTTTGAACTTTACATAATTCCTAGAAAATAACATACATTGTAAGAAAACTCAACGGTGAAAGAAACATGTCTACGAATACAGAGATCATCAATTTGTCATTTTTACTGGAACATGAAAGAGAAACAATATTGGGGGTACTGAAGAGAGATGAATACTTGAAAAAAACTGAAGATAAAAGAATCAGGTAATCTTTTAAATTATCTTTGTTCTGAGCTCATTTAAAATTCTGATCTTTGGAATTTGATTTGGATATTTGTGACTGGTTACTTGTAGTTATTTAACGGCTGTATTTGGTAAGAGTAAGATTTCTGGCTTATTTTCCTTCCAGTGTGGTCAGTTCAGAGTTCCAAGCTCACACTGACCTATAGTAGACTAGCATAGTTTGCCCGGCGTTGCCGGGCTTTTTTCCCCCTGTGCTTTATATAAAACAATGAATGCTTTGTTGTTTTTTGTAAATTTTTTATTTTTTTAACTTTTTAAAGTGTTATAGGTTGGTTTTATAGGTTAAGATCAGCATTTTTTGCCCTGCCGGGCAGGTATAACATGTGTGCTTGTGGTTGGGGTGGTTTTGAGGGGTAGACATACACACTATATAAGCATACATGCAACACAACCACACATGCGCACACAATACACACACACAAAACACATACACACACACAAAACACACACACAGCACACACAACACAACCACACTCATTCAATACACGCATACAGCACACACAATATCACCACACACTCATTCAGTGCACAAATACAAAACAATCACACACACAACCACACACACAACACACACACAACACAACCACACACTCACTCAATACACACTCAACAACACACACAATACACACAGCACACACAACATAACCACACACACACTCAATACATACACACAACACAACCACACAAACCACACAACTACACACAACACATCCACACAAACAACACAACCACCCACACAACACACCCACACACACAACACAAACACACCCACACACAATACACACACACATGCCATAGGTCTATGGGGAGAGGACGGGCTCTTCCCCCCCCCCGGAAGCCTTGGTGAGCACACACACACACACACACACACACACACACACACACACACACACACACACACACACACACACACACACACACACACACATATGCTGAAGCTTTGCAGGGGGAGGAGGAGCTCTTCCTCCTCCCCGCAAGCCTTGGTGAGGACACCCAGGAGGCCTTTGCTGGGCGGGCGGGAGCATCGTTTGCCGGCTGGGCTGCTTGATTTTGGTGGCCCACACCCCACCGATGAAGGCCTTGGCGCCGGCATTGAGGGAGGAAAGGCCACACCATGGAGGCATGGAAGGTGAGTGGCCCAGCACAGAAGGCCGCTCTGGGGAGGCGCAGAGTACGAATTGCCCAGCTGCTAACAGGTAAGTGGGGCAGGGGACTGAGACTGGGGGGAAGGAGGTGGGTTCGTTCTCCCCCTTTCTTCTCTATGACCTGGGTGGGTGGCGTGCTCCCCAGGCCCGTTCCCCTCCTCAATTCCTCTCCCCCGCCCCACTTACCCGTTGCCAGTTGGGCCTTTCGTACTCTACGTCTCCCCAGTGCAGCCTTCTGTGCCGGGCCTCACCTTCCATGCCTCTGTGGCGCAGCCTTTTCTCCCTCTCCGCTGGTGCCGAGGTCTTCGCCGGTTGGGTGGGGGCCGCCAAAAGCAGGCAGTCCAGGATCCGACATGGCCAGCCGCCCACCGCGATGAGCTGGGGATGGCTTCCCTCCGGGAGACGAAGTGCCTCCTGGAGGGAAGTTGTTGGCGCATTGGCTTTCCCAGCCTCCTCCATGCTCAAGCGTGGTTGATTACGTTAATGATGATGCATGCAGTCCAAAGCATTTCATTGGCTGCAGCGCAAAACCTTCCATGGTGTAACAGTGTAAAGGATGCTGGGATATGTATTTTGTGATTAGTTTCTGCCGTCCGTCGCTCGGCAAGATTTTGTTACGCTACTTTTGATTGGTTGCGGCTCGTAAATGAAAGAATGATTCCGTTGTTTTTTACATCGTGATTGGCTGACACAGGGAGAAACACGCAGAAACGCAATGGATTTCGGGTAATGAAGTTGTTTCCCTTTCTTTCAAATGGTGGGGCTGATGCCCCAATCGCGATTTTTTAAACCATTCGTTGACCTGCGTAGGCACTTAGCCCGTGCTCTCGAAGGGAGGGAACGGGTAAGTAAGGCGACGTATAGCAGCCCATAGCCCATTCCAACGGTGAACACTTGGTTTTATAGGTTAAGATTAGAAGAGACTTATTTTATTTTTCCAGTAGTCTCAACCCGTAAGTAGAGAAAGAATATTTGTCAATAGAAAGCGATTGCATTATCAGTTATTATAGTCAGTTATGTCAAACATTTTGACATACTACAATATGCACACACAAAAACATTTTTAAATATGTTGATGTTAGCTACAGAGAATTTTGCAGTGTTATTGTCCGTACTAACAGTTTTATAAAAATCTCAATATACATAACAAAATGGTTTAAGGCTCATGCAAATTTAATTTGCTTTGGAAATGTACATCAGGAAATGTACATCAGGAAATTATAGTGGTATAGTTGCTTTTTTAGGTGTGTCTGGCATAGAACACACAAGAATGAACTCACTCAAACCCTGGATGAAACAATATGCATAGCTGATTCTCTATCCCACTCTGAATTCTTGACATCGAAGCAATATGCTCAGATGCACTGTTCCTAAACTTGGAGCAGTTTACAAATTGAGAATGAGATTATAAGAATTTTGCAGCTCAAAAGACCAACATGCTCAAATGTGGGTGCTATCAGACAAGAACATACTGTGTGAATGTGGACAGAAACAGAATCCAGCTAATTTGTTGGTCTTCTGATTACTACCAGAAACATGTACCAATGAAGATTTAATTCTGGCCAATGATAAAGCCAAGAAGGTGGCTTCATTTTGGCAGTCCAAAGTTTGATCTGGACACAAAAGAAAAATAGGCTCAACAAACCTAAAGTCTATATAGTTTTGTCCAGTATCCACCCATAATATCCACCCATGTGTGGTTAGTACTGCTTGAGTCACAAACTCATTAGATGATCTTGGCTCACTAATTCTCTCAGCCTGACCTATTTCATAAGATTACTGTGATAAGAAAGTAGAGGAGCGAGAAATATGCATGCCATTTTGAGCCCACAGGAGGATATAAATGTAAATTGCAGATTGTGTGCTATTGAGTTTACTTTTGAGATAACTGTAGTCTCAAAAGCACACAAACAGCACTTTGATTTATAGGGATGGAACAGAAATCAGCCTCACTGTATTAGAGCAAACAAGGTCTGACTTATATTATTACATGTAATGTAATAGATGGAGTTTTGGTCTAGGACAGGGGTTCTCAACCTAAGGCCCACGGGCTGGATCCAGCCTGTAGTGCCAAATAATCCGGTGCCTGCCCTCTTCTCTGCTGCCGCTGCCAGAATTGGCCATGGCCTCATCTCCCCCGGCAGCCAGATAAACCACTCAGGTAGAAGCAGGGGGATGGAAAATGTAGGGAGATCACTTTGTCGCTTTCGTGGAGATGATCGCGTCTGGCATTTTATTTATTTTTTCGGGTAGTTTTTGAATTATTATTTTTTGGTCCAGTTGGGCCTTTCCTCTTTGTTGGGGGTAGGGGGCGATTGTGTCTGGCATTTTTTGGATGTTTTGGTGGGTCTTTGTATTATTATTAGATTATTTTCTTGCCCGATTGGGACCAATTTTTATTTTTCAATGCATTTCTATGGGAAAACATGCTTTGGTTTAAGATTTATTTTTATTTTTTCGTTTACAACAGAGGCTGTTGGAATGGGCCTACGTTGTAAACCAGGGTTTTGCTGTACTTCTTGAACATCTCATATCTACTGAAAATAGTATGAGACCATTGTGGTGTTAGAGATAAAGTGCTGGACTAGGTCTCAGGAGGTCTGGACCGAATGCTTACTTGCTTGGCTGTGGAAACTTATTTGGGGATAGAAAGGAAACCACTGCTTGACTATCTTACATAACCTCCCAAACCCCATTAGGTTTGCCAGAAGTTGAAAGGGACATCATGGCATGTTAAATTTGGGTCTAGGATGGTATCTTCCTTTCAGCACAAACATAATTGTGAATTAGGCATAAGATTAGGCCATCAGGATACTTTCTGTCAGGGATGAGATGAATTTAGTGCTATGGCACTTCAAAAAATTAACAATAACTGTATTTTAATAGTTGAAGATTTTCCTTCAATTTCCCCCAGTTCCTTTTATCCCAATTTCAATTTAATTGAGTGAATGTTTGTGGGTATTACAGTGTACAAAATTTTGTTTGCATAGTTATGCCAGTGGAAACCAGATCAGCTGTGTGTGTGTGTGTGTGTGTGTGTGTGTGTGTGTGTGTGTGTGTGTGTGTGTGTGTGTGTGCGTGCGCGTGCGTGCGTGCGTGCGTGCGTGTGTGTGTGTTGGATTGGAATCTCTAGCAAAATTAGAACCAAGAGCAGCAAATCAACGGCAATTTTTCACTATTAAAGTCTCCTTTCCTAATTGAGGCTCCCAAAGGTTTCTTCTGGGAGAAACTTTTGTTTAAAGTACTGGTAATTATTTCTGGTGCCCAGATCTGGTTTACACTGATATGACTATACAAACAGGATTTTGTGCATGAACTATATAGTCAATCTCTCTTTATCACTGAGATCTTGTACACATGTGAAAAATACCTGTGTAATTTTCATGTTCGTTCCTATCTAAACTATTTTGGATTAGGGGAAAATATATATTTTAGTGTGTGAATATGTATCTTGTTTATTACACTCTTCAGATATGGAATAGAAGTTAATGAGTGTATTAGGATATACAGTAATTCCAAATTTCAGGTTCAAACACAAACAAATGCAGAATCCTTTTCAGAGGTAGAAGATACAAACCTTTATTAAAGGGATTTTGAAACATTATGAATTTCCAGTATATATTTTTATCTTTGATTTACCTTTTATCTAGTTAAGTCCTTAAAATCAGAGAGTTTTAGCTTTGGATTAAAAAATGTTTTTATACTGCATGTAATTTAGCTACATGTAAATTCATTCTACAGCATATAAAATATTATTTGCCCTTAGAGTTGTTTAATCAGGAGCCACTTAGAAACTGTGTAGATGGTAGATTAAAATCCAATGACTCATTTGCTTCCTCCATCTCCTTTATTCATGGAACACTTAATTC
The DNA here is from genome assembly GCA_035047345.1 of Bradypodion ventrale. Taxonomy (NCBI): domain Eukaryota; kingdom Metazoa; phylum Chordata; class Lepidosauria; order Squamata; family Chamaeleonidae; genus Bradypodion; species Bradypodion ventrale. Next base: position 277,902,846 of record JAWDJE010000003.1, read on the forward strand.
TTCCAATTTTGAAATTGGAACACACTGTCATGGCCTATGATTCACTTCTAAAGACAGTGTTAGGAACTCTAGAAGGGAATTCATATTAGATACAGCTGCCTGAATTTGCAATGGTAAAACCACTGGTAACATTTATTTCAAAGAGGCAGTCATGATAGTCCATTTCAGTATGTACTGTATAACAATAATAAAATGAAACCCAGTATGATGTAGTGGACAGTCTTGAATTAGGACACAGCAGACCTGGGTTCGAACCTCAAAGAAATACTTTGGAGGGCAAGGATAGAATTGGTAAACTATTCAATGAATCCTATATCAGATTAGGACCACAATAATACAAAATAAATTTGAGGGAATGTAGCAAAAATAAAAACAAAAGCACACCTTTATTCCAGTGTAAGCTTGTATAGGTTCCAGTTCACTTCCTTAGAGACATGGAGTGAAATATTTAATCACAAGTTTAAATACTTTCAATTCCTAAAAATCAACCCTCTGGTATGGTGTCTTTCACCATCCTCCTCAACCCGCCCAGCTCTGTGCCCATTGCCATTGCGTCTACAATACTATCTAGCCATCTCATTTTTGACTGCCCCCTTCTTCTTTATTCCTCCAGCTTTCCCAGCTTTCCCAGCATCAAGGCTTTCTCAAGTGAATCCTCCCTTCTCATTTGATGTCCAAAGTACTTTAGCTTCATCTTTACTATTTGACCTTTTAAGGAGTTGTCAGGGTTGGTTGGGATTCTTACTTGCTTGGTGTCTCTAAGTGAATGGTAGGTACTACAGTATGTGAATGTAAGCCATCTTGATTTCTCCATAACTGGTGCAGAGCAAGAGCAGACAGTTTGCTACATTTGTCCCAAGTGTGGTCTGATCCAAAGTCCTGTTTCAAAGTTGGGGTGCCTCCATTTTTAAAATTGCCTTGTAGAATGTTGTTTTGCACGATAACATAGCTGCACTGCCATGCAACTAAAATGTTATTGTAATTCCAGTGGGGACAGAAAATGAAATCCAAAAGTGCTGAACATTTATATTGTTAACAGAAGTAATAAACTTTGAGAAAGTTCTGGTCATATCTAGAGAGATTTATGATTTCACTGAATCAGCAAAAAGGTTGATCCTCACGTGGCATTTTTTAAAAAAATCTACTCTTTTAAATAATTCTGTTTATATGCTACTATATAAAGAAATATGCATACACACACGGAAAGATTGGCTGAAATCCTATTGATCTTTTATGCAGGCCGAAGGCAAGTTGGCAATTAAAAGAGTTCCTACTGGGATTCTTAAGCATATGCCAACTCACCAGGTAAGCACGTCCACACGAATCACACCAGTGAGTCCTTAACAGCCAGCTAGAAGTGAGTAAATGTCATGCCATTTTCCTTATACCTCTATAGCTATGCAAGAGGATTTCAGCCACTATGAGCTAAAAAGCCTTTAAACATGCACTGGAATTTATGTGTGTGACCTATCCATCCATATACACATACATCAACCAATTCTGATTAATTTTTCTAACTGTGGTTTATTTGTCCCTTCTTCTGGGGATGCTCTGGGATTGTGCAGTTTGCCCAAGCCCACTTAAGGCATCTCTTTCTCCCTGGAGACAATGGAGAGTTGAAATTCAAGTAGGTACTCAATCTCACCAAGCTATCCATTCAACCAAAGTGTATTACAGTAAAACCTCGCACAGAGCGCCTAGGTTAGAGACTAACTCGCTTAAAGAGCAGAATTTTCTCTGAATGGTCGCCCTCACTTAACAACTAGAAACAACCAAAACTCGCTTAACAACTAAATGGGGGTACGCAATCCCCCCGCCCCCACCAGAAGTCACAATCGGTCACTTACAATGGCAGCAGTGGTGCATTTTCCAAGTGTTTCGCTTAAAGAGCAATCCCATGGAACACATTATGCTCTTTAAGTGAGGTACCACTGTACTTGTTTTAATAATGTTGCTATCACTTTCATTTTCTGTGCCCATATATCTCTTCACTGGGTTCACAACCCCATAATATATGGTTGGGTTTATTTATTTCATTAATAATTATATGCTGTCAAATTGGTTCTAACTTGTATTGGTATTTCTCTTTTTGTCTAATGTAATAAAAGTTGATTGGAACCAAATGTCATGCTGGATGCATTCATAGTTAGCAAATGGTGTTTTTGTGCTCATATTTATGAATCTTCTCCTTAACAACAGTATTTCTAATTGAACCACTTTGGTTTAATTTTTATGCATGCTGTTTTAAACTCCCCTCCTCTTTCTAAGGCACCTCAGCCCAAACTTTGGTCTTTACTATGGCTAAGTTAACTAGCCATAGCCTGATGCTTACTAAGGCTGAGCTACATGGTGGCTTTATTAACCAAAGTCAATCCAGAATGTTCATCTTTTCCTGGTGCCTTGTGCTTGAAGTTTTCCATGTTGAGAATGAAGTTCCACTGAATCTTTGATTTAATTTAACTTAAAATCAGAGCACTAATTTATGGTAATTTTCCAGTATAACTTCTTCATTCTTAAGAGGCTATTGTTGTAGCCCAGTGGTTCCTAATGTGGGGCCCACACCCCACAGGGGGACTTCATTTCTCAAACGCCTAGGTCAGTACATTGCCTGGTCAGTGCTTTGGGGAATTGATTTAGTCTTCTGGGAATTGAAGTCCGAAAATCAAAGATTGGGAAACACCATTGTAGCCTGTGTACTCTTTGTCTACTTAGAGCAGGGGTGGCCAAACTACAGCCCATGGCCTGGATCCAGCCCCTGATGCCAATTCATCTGGCCCATGCAGCCCATGCCGCTCCCAGAAGCAGACGTAAAACATGCAGAATGCTACTGTAAATGCACCCATGGCTGTCCTAAATGTGTTGTACTTGTGCTTCCAGTGGAAGGAACCACATGACCGGCCCACTGAACAATGTGACAGGCCTGTGACCTGAACAGTTTGGGCACCCCTGACCCATAGGGCTTGTTGATATACAGATCTGACATTCAGATCCTGTTTAGCCAGAACTGGGAAGATTGAGATACAGTAAAACCCTGGGTTATGACGGAGGTCCGTGACAACAGCCTCCGTTGTAACCTGGAAAAATTGTAAACCAAATCATCCATAGGGATGCGTTGAGAAATAAAAAATTGTCCTGAATTGATGGTTGTAAACTGAAAAAAATACATTAAAAATTTATAAACCGGGATGGCATTTCCATAGGATTTGCCATTGTAAACTGCAGCAAACTTAAACCAAGGTGGTTATAACCCGGGGTTTTACTGTAATTGCAAAGCATTGTTCTAACCAGAAAATATTAAACGTATACAAGGAGGGTTATGACAGCAGTTCAGTAAAGCTTATTTTATCATTATCTTTCTAGAGAGATACCTTTCTATCCAGCATGATGAATTTTTATAGCCGTTGAAAGTTTTCATTTTCTGGAATATATAGCCTCTAGACTCGAGAAATTTTGCCTTTTACACAGGATGTCTTTTTGATTGCAAGTGGTCTTTAAGCCAGAAATTACTATGCACAATGAATGGCCCCCACTCTGCATAATTTACATGATTGTGCTGGGAAAAGTCAGTGGAAGCAGGATGCTTGGCAAAAGTTGTATTAAAATATCCAGGTTGTAGCCTCACCCAAGGCAGTGTGATGTTAATGTGACCTTTGTGGAGCACTGAACTAAACTAAACATACCTGTGGCTCTTCCTGTAGTGCTATTAATATATGCCAAATATCCCAGTCATGTTATATTATATCATATGGCATCCGAGTGTGACTTGTTGCCAAAAGAAAAAGTAGGGCATTTTTAACATTTTCTAAATGTAGGGTTGTCTTCTTTGATCACAGAATGCTTCATTTTGTGCAAAGGGGTTGTATGTTGCCATTATAGAACAAATTACCTTGATTAAACTTCTCAGCAGCCATGTCTTGTCTTTTTATTTTTGGATAATATCTTTGCTATTTGCAAGAGTGAGCTATGCAGAAAAACTTCCTTATCTGTACAGCATATTCTGATATGTATATTGAACAGTATAAAGTAAGTTTAAAATTAGATCCCTAGATTACACAGTGGCTTAGTGGTTAAGATGCTGAACTTGATGACTGGAAGGTCAGCAGGTCAAGACCTGAGTGCTGAATGATGGAGTGAGCTTCTGTTGCCTCTCCCAGCTCCTGCCAACCTAATACTGTAGTTCAAAAACAAGAAATTGCAAGTAGATAAATGGGTACCACTTCAGTTGGAAGGTAACAGTGTTCTGTGCCCTCCAGTGCCTAGTCATGTCTGTCACGTGACCACAGACATTTCTGCAAATGCAGACAGCGCTAGCTCTTTGGCTATAAATGGAAGTGAGCACCGAACCCTAGACCATACCTGTCAACCTTCCCGATTTGGCCGGGATTACCCCGTAAATTGACGTCGATTGACGTCATAACCCGGCCCCCGCTGCCAAAACCCCGTAATTTGGCAGCGGGGGAAATGCTTTCTGCACATGCGCGGAAGGGTTTTACCCCTTCCACGCATGCGCGGAAGCGCTACGTCGCTTGCGTACGTCGCTGCGTCGCTGCGCAAGCGGCGTAGCGTTTCCGCGCATGCGTGGAAGGGGTAAAACCTTTCCACGCATGCATGGAACGCGACCTGCGCACAAGCGATGTGCGCAGGTCCCATTTTTCCAGAGCCGCGGGTTGACAGGTATGCCCTAGACTTGGATACACTGCGTGACGGAATGAGCTCCAGTTGTCTGTCCCAGCTCCTGCCAATTTAGCAGTTTGAAAGCAAGAAGTTGCAAGTAAACAAACAGGTACCACTTTGACAGGAAAGGTAACAGCATTCTTTGCACTCCAGCATCTAGTCATGCCAGCATCTAGTCATATCATGGAAATGTCTGTAGACACACAGTGTTGGCTCTTAGGCTCTAAACAGAGATGAACATGGCACCCTAGAGTAGCACACAACTGGCGTTCAAGCAAGGGAGACCCTTTTTTCCTATAAGATAAAACACTGTGTGCCTCATGTTTAGTAACTTGAGCTTTCGCTCAGCACTTGTTGTTTGTCATAGTTTCTGAAAGGAAATGGACAGTAGCACTAAGCTCACTTACCGCTGGAATCCAAGACTGCCCAGTGTTGGGCAGGAGTTGAACTGTACATACATAGATTGTACCCTACTGATATGTGCCAAGCAGTTTTGTAAAGATTGCCTATTTATTAAATTTATTTAAATACACAGGAAAAAAATGAGTCTTTTAAGTAGGATTTCATTAATAATTCTTTGTCTTGATAATGAAGCGATTAATATATTGTAATGCATTTAGTTCCTGAAACCTGACTAAAGGCTTGAGTTAAAATGAGATCAGCGTGTTTATCACTAAAGTAGAATTCCATCGCCTCGAGAAATTGTTTCAAACCCTGAGTTAAGTTAAAAGTTTATACTTGTGCCTTTTTTACTCCTAGGAGTAGAGACATTATCATAATTCCAGAATTATCTTTAGCCTCTCTCCTGCTTTGCTATTTCCCCTCCCCACAAGGTTATTGTAGTATTCCCTTCCTTCCTAAAGTTCCTAAAAACTGGAGTATAAAAAATATCTTAAATTACCCATGATCCTTTGTAGAAATGTGTATTTTGTGGTAAATATAGGGTAGTTCTCTATACAATGGCTTCCTCTTTACTAGATGGTGAGGTTTTGGGATCCAGATAGTGAGGTTTTATCAGTGTTACTGTTTTAAGATCATTCTAGTTTAAGAATAAAAAACGAATCCTTACTCTAGTCTAGCGAACAATTTTATTGCAATTGGTAGTGAATTGGAACATAGTAGACTAGAGGATGTTAGGAATACCCATTTGCCTGTGTGTATGGGCCCTTGGGTCACCAATAAAATTTTATTTCACCCAGAAAATTGTTTGGAATATTTTCAAAGACCATTGGAATTCTGTCTGTCTCTCCTTCCTGTCTTAAATTATACTCGCCTAAAGGCAGTTGTTGATCCCAACTGTGGTAGACCCTCTGAATCATGTGTTCAGCATTTGATTTAATGGAGCTTCTTTAGTCTGTTCAACAAATTAGGTTTAGGACATTGAATGATACTGCGAGGCTTACTTTAGTTTTACACAACATAATTGCAGTTTGTGCAGAATTTTGTCATTTAGAAAAAAGTGAGGCAGTTAAAAGCTGTGAGCAGGTAATTTCCTGTGGCTCAAGTGGCTAAGATGCTGACTGGAAGGCGGTAGGTCAGCAGTTCGATTCCTGAGGACTGCAGGACAGAATGAGCTCCTGTCTTTGTCCCAGCTCCTGCCAACCTAGCAGTTCAGAAGCAAGAAATTGGAAATAGATTAATAGGGACCACTTCGGTGGGAAGGTAAACAGTGTTCCGTATGCTCTGGTGTCTAGTCATGCCTGCCACATGACCACGGAAACGTTTGCAGAAGCAGACAGTGCTGGCTCTTCATCTTTGAAACAGAGATGAGCACTGAACCCTAGAGTCGGATACGACTGGCTTTCGAGCAAGGGAAACCTTTACATTTACCTATAAATAATAAATGCCTAATTTATTGTATATTCTCTACATCAAGTTGGAATGAGAAATAACACTAGGTTATTGTACTGTGGGCATATCATGAGAAGGCAAGACTTACCAGACAATACAGTAATTCTGGGAAAAGTTGAAGACAGTTGAAAAAGAGAAAGACTGAATATGAGATGGATGCATACCTGTCAAGTATCTCATATTGGCCAGGATTTTCCGTATTTTAGCGCTCGTTCCTCCCCTTTCCCGGCACCATCCAATATTTTGAACAGAGGGGAAAGGGGTTACTGTGCACGTGTGCCCATCACAAAGGGGTTCTGCACATGTACAAACGGGTTCTGCACATGTGCAAACGGGTTACTGAGCATGCGCGTGCATGCACAGTAATTTCCCATATTTTCTGGAGCTGCGCTTGACGGGTATGGATGGATGGTCTCAGTAAATGAACCCATGGCTTTGAATTTGCAAGACTTGAGTAGGACAGTTAATGATAAGACCTTCTGGGGTCTCTAATTCATAGAGCGACAATAAGTAAGAAGTAACTTAACACAGAACAATAAATTAAACTGCATACTCAGAAGTTTGTCTTGCAAAATTTGATGATACGTAATTCAAGTGCATGTGTGTATATACATTTGTGATTCTGTAAAAGAGGAAGGATTAGTGCCATGGCGTCTCCTACTTTTCTGAATTGTGATGCCATAAAAAAATCAGCCTGTGAAGTTTTTATTTCATGGCAGAATGGGAAAAAAGTTAAATTCACACCTTTCTTCTTCACCATAGTCCTGAGTTCGATTTCCCATAGGGAAAGAAAATAAATACAATGTTTTATGTGTTTCAGGTTGCATTTCTTGTTGTTCAGCTTTCAGGCTAAAATCTAGGTTGGCTCATTATCAGAGCTATGTTAAGTTGATGATTATGATATTGAATGTGCAGTTGCACTATGTGAAGTACAGGTATCTCCAAAATATATGTAGATCATGGCTTTAGGTAAAGGACATCATACCATTTGATTAAATTAATTTTATAGCTGGTTATTTCTTGTATTTTATATTAGTAGATTTGGCATTTGAAAGTAAAGGAAGCAAGGTTGCGGTCAGAAATATCTTCCTGTGCTCCTGCTTGTATTTTAATGCAGCATAACGTTTAAACCAGGGGTGGCCAAACTATGGCCCGGGGGCAGGATCTGCCCCCTGGGCCGAATGTTTAGGCGCATTTTACTTCTGTTTCCGGGAGTGACAAGGGTGTCACAGGCCACAGCAGCGTGCTGGGTGTATTGGACAATTGGGCAATGTCCCACTCTGTCCCAGCAATCTCCGCCCCTGTGGGTGGAATTTTATTTTTTTTCCTCCTTTTTCTTAACAAAAGGGAAGCCAAGCCCCTCTTTTGCAGATGGGGTGGGTGGGTTTTTTTAATGGGTTGGTTTTAGATCATTTTTACGGATGTTTTTATGTTTTTTATGTCTTGTTGTGAGCTGCCCGGAGTAGCTTTGGTGAGAGGGCGGCGATACAAATTTAATAAATAAATAAATAAAAACTGTGCTTGAGGCATAGTTACAAAAAGAGATTTGATTGTGATGGCTTGCTTTGCAAATTTATCATTTTTAAAAAAATTAAAAAGTGTAGGTAAAGGTAAAGGTTTCCCTTGCTCGAAAGCCAGTCGTATCCGACTCTAGGGTGCAGTGCTCATCTCTGTTTCTAAGCCGAAGAGCCAGCGCTGTCTGCTTCTGCAGACATTTCCGTGGTCATGTGGCAGGCATGACTAGACACCAGAGTGCATGGAACGCTGTTACCTTCCCACCAAAGTGGTCCCTATTGATCTACTTGCAATTTCTTGCTTTCGAACTGCTAGGTTGGCAGGAGCTGGGACAAAGACGGGAGCTCATTCCGTCCTGCAGTACTCGGGAATCGAACTGCTGACCTTCCACTTCCCAGTCAGTGTCTTAGCTACTTGAGCCACTGCAGTCCCTGTGTATCTCAACATTAATGAAACAAAATAATATTATTTAAATGCAAGATATACTAACAAACATGGAGGTGCAGCATAGCTATACCATCGTGTTTGTTCTCTACAGAAGGTATGTCTGGATGCTGGTGCTGGCATTGGTATTCAGAGTTGGAATGTCAGCATTTATTATTTAGTGGAATGTTCTATGTCTAATTTACAGCATATCTTGTCAGTATCTCATACAGTTTGTTGTTGGCCTGAATTCTCCTGTTGATTCAGCTATAAAATGAATGAAAGGATTCTGTGCTGCAAAAAATATGAAATAAAATCCAGTTTTGGCTGCTGCTCTTGATACCTTAAGGGCATGTGTTAACTTTTCTGCTAAGGTACTAATCTGGCTCAGGTGGCTAAGACACTTACTGGGAGGTGGAAGGTCAGCATTTCGATTCCCCGAGTACTGCAGGATGGAATGAGCTCTCGTCTTTGTCCTAGTTCCTGCCAACCTAGCAGTTCAAAAGCAAGAAATTGCATGTAGATAAATAGGGACCACTTTGGTGGGAAGGTAATAGCGTTCCGTGTGCTCCAGTGTCTAGACATGCCTGCCACATGACCACGGTAACGTCTGCATAAGCAGACAGTGCTGGCTCTTCGGCTTTGAAACAGAGAGGAGCACTGAACCTTAGAGTCAGATACGACTGGCTTTCAAGCAAGGGAAACCTTTACCTTTACTAATCTGCCTTATTCTTTTATCTATTTTTCTGTTTTAAGTTCCTCCAATGTCTTCCATTGCCTAGTTATATCTAATTATGCTGCAACTATTATTAAAGATATTGAATTTCATGTAACAGTTGTTCAATAGGACCAATAAAAATAGACTATGTATATAAGTCTCCATAGTGCTTGATATTTTAACTACATGTATCAAATGTTCATACTGTTCTCATGATGTGAACATATTGCATGCAAAAGCCATTTAACAAATTTTATGAAATGGCAATTAAACTTATGTCAGTGCATTTTTGTGAAGCTTTTCCGTATTTTTTTGTTCTTCTTCCAGAAAGTTAAAGAACGAGTTGTTGGAAGTCAAACGGAAAGGTGGACGGCATTACCAACAAGATAACAGCAGGGTCTGCGTTCGCTGTCAGAAAAAATTGGGATTAGTCTTTGATAGAGGGGATCTCTGCCAAATATGCAGGCTCCAGGTTTGCAACAAATGTCGCGTTGTAGGAACCAATGGCAACTGGAAGTGCACTGTGTGTGATAAGATTGCGTAAGTGTTTCTGTTACTTGACACGTTTAGACAGAAATCTCAGTGCCTAATCTTGAGTTAAGCCATTAATGAAAACATGATTGTGGGAAAGTGGAGCTGGAGTAAAAAAGGAATTTTGAATGTCATGAATTTAGAAGATTTTGTTAGGCATCTACATTTCTATCTCATAGCGAATGAGAACATGGTTCTCATCTGTGGTTGCACCTCTGCCTGCAGTCATTATAGTAATGGTTTCATTAAGGTGCAATACGGCATAGAGTCTGGATATTATGGCCCAGCCATCTCTACACATGATGGATCATCTATGGCTGGTAAAAAAATATTCCATGTCATTTAGAGGATTGATTAGACAGGCATTTGTCCTACTGTTTGTAGCACTGCAGGATGGTTTGGTTTATCTTTTCTCTGGTGATAAAATGCATGGATCGCTAGAGCAGATCCATTTGCCCCCAGGCCCCTGTCAGGGGCTTCTACTTTTTTTGGTGTGGGTAAGTGCACTCTAGGTTGGCCCATTCCCACAATATTATACCAAACATCCCAAAAAAGTGGTGTCCAAATAGTGAGGTGTATATCGATCTGATTTTTGTCAAAGTGCCATTGTGTACTGATGACATTTAACTCCAGATCCTCCATTAGCCTCAGTTAGTGCCTTCACATAGATTTTTTAATTAATTTTTTTATTAAATTTTCAAAAATACAAACAAAACAACAACAAAAAAAGAATACAAATACAACTATAAAAAGAAGTACAAACAAAATACATGCTTGATAATCTAATACAGTGGAACCTCAAACAACAATTGCCTTGTATAGTAATGAAATCGCATAACAATTAGGTTTTTTGGGGGAAATGGTGTCCCGCATAACAATTTTCCCTATGGAAAAAATCGTACAACAATTTTTCAATGGGAAAAACCACTTAGCAAATAAAAATCATTGTACGATGCATCCCATAGGGAAAATCGCTATACAATGCATGTATCATATAGCAATTGTTTCATACAAATATTTTTGTACGTGAGCCAATAAAGGTATCGCCTTCCTCCTGCCTTTAACAAAAACTTATTACTTTTCTATCATAATACTACATAACCAAAACAAAACAAAAATACAATAAAGTCAAGTTCACAATACACACCCAGTGAAATATACATTGCCCTGGAGGATGCGGTTTGTCACAGCAGTCTTTCACTATTTCCAAAAACTTATTTGATTAGGTGCTGGCCTGCCGCCTTCCCCTCTAATCAATGCGTAGTCCACAAATGGTTGCCAAATTTTGGTTGCCTTCATATAGATCTATTGCCTTCATATAGATCTTGAGAAGCATAGAGAGAAGATGGAAATTTGCAGGATCCACAGTACATAGTTAGTGAAAGTTGTGAAACAGACATCTGCACCACTTCTGGTGGAAATGATTGTGCAAATGGTAGTGGAACCACTATTTTCACTGTACCTCCCACTCCATACAATACCTGACAAGACATGGTAACTCTTGCTTTGTGAAAGCTTTTATAGCTGGATAGCTTGAGAGCCAAACACTTTCTGAACAAGTCTAAAATTTGTGCTTCAAAATGATGCCTAGAAATCTAAGAGAAGAGTAGTGAGTTTCCAGTTTAAAAGTCAGTATTGGAAAAAGCTATGTGGAAGTTTAAAAAATGAGATTTGATTGTCAGGATTTGGATTTCTGTGCCTTGCATAGTTTAGAATATGGCAACTGAACACTGAAGTAAAATAATAATAAAGCCAATTTGTTTTGTATAGTTGTTCTATTTGAAAATATATCTCCTGCTCAGAATAATAAAAAATGCAGGAGGAAGGCGATACCTTTATTGGCTCACTCAAAAAATAAAAAATAAAACTTTGAGCCATCTTTCGAGATCCAAAATCTCTTCATCAGGCAGGTATAATGAAAGTTCATGGCACAATGTTTTTCTGCCAGGTTCTCTTCTTAGAAATGCATGTTGAAGAAATGCAAAAGGCTTCATGGTATTATCACACCACCCCCACAGGAAGCTGGGTGTTTGATTCCACTTCACATGGCCCTCTCTGAAACATTAGGTTCCTTTTATGGCCAGACAAAGGGAATTCAAAACTCTATGTGCTTTCCATCAGGGAGAAGGGTTTCAATTTGGTTTACACCAGGAGTTCTCAACCTTTTTAAGCCGGGGGTTGGGTCACACTCCCTCAGACAGTTTCGGGGGCCAGATGACCATTTTGCCCTTCCTCCACTACATTGCATTTCCTGTTGTGGTGGAGGTGGTGGTGGGCCACATGAAATGGTGCCATGGGCTGCATCTGGTCCACAGGTTGAGAATCCCTGGTTTACACACTAGGCATGCCAATTGTAGCCAAATCAAAGTCAATTAAAAATTATTGCCTTTGTTTGCTCAGAATAAAACACCAATGCAGGCAGTCTTTCTGCTGTGTATGTGCAGAGACCCGATGACAAATCGTGTTGGGTTCCAAAGAAAACCAATATCCGGGAGACAAATAGTTCTCATAAATCCATATGTTCCAACTTAATTAGGTGTCTAATATAAGGGTTACCTAGGGTAAAACAAATATTTTAGAACATTGCTCCTGGTGAAACCAAAAAGAAAAAAATTGACAAACATTGTCTTAAAGGTTATTTCTGCTCCTTTTTATCTAATTTAAAACAGAGCTAATACAATGAGAGAGGAAGGGAGTAGTGAGTTTTCAAAGGGCAGTAAGAATATCACAGGCCTTGTTTGTATTTCTCCACATTTGGCAACACCCTTGAATTCTCAACTACTGACTTCCACTAGGCTCTTAATGTATGTTCCTTTCAATTAGTATTTGGTTCCAGCCTAGAACTTGCATTGGGGGTTGATATCATTGGGCAGCACCATAAGGCCCACACACAGAGACACCTTCCCTGCCCCCACAGCCTTGGCCTCATTTTGTAAACCTAAGAGCTGTGTTGTTGTTCAGTCACACAGTCGATTCCGACCCTTTGCGACCCTATGGTCCATTGATCTCCAGGCAACCCTGTCCTACACCATACACAATATAAATACAGGAGGAAGGCAATACTTATATTGGATTACTTTTAAAAATATCAAATATTACATGAGCTTTAATGATTCAAGATCACTTCTTCAGACATACACCAATTTCTTGTGGATAGTGTAGGAAAATTATCAAAGAGTCTCAAAAGTTCATGGCAAGATGTTGTGCCAAGATTTGTTGTTTAGAGGTGAGTTGGAGTGGGGGATGATCTCCAATCAATGGCTATATCAGGAATTCTCAACCTTTTAAAGCCGGAGGCAGGGTCACACTCCCTCAGACAGTTTCGGGGGCCGGATGACCATTTTGCCCTTCCTCCACCAGGTGTGGTGGAGGCAATGGGGAGGATATGAAATGGGGCAGTGGGCTGCATCCAGCCCATGGGCCACTGGTTGAGAATCCCTGAGCTATATGATGCTGCCTGCTGTTTGTCCAACTCATGAAAGCTCACGTAATGTTTGATTTGTTAGTGATCCAATATCACCTTCTTCCTGCATTTGTTTTGTAAATCAGTAACTAGAGGTGAAGCAGTAGCTTCCAATTTACTCCTTCAGCTGCTAAAGAGAAGGCAAGTAAATGGATGGTGGCAGTAATGACAAAGAGGCAGTGGTGGACATCAGCAGGTTAGCACCAGTTCGCCAGAACTGGTAGCAGAAATTCTGGCTGGCCCCGCCCATCCAAGTTTTGAAATAAAGTAGTCCTAATTTGGGTGCAATGCAGGGCTTTCCCCCTGGCCACACCTACCATACCATGCCCACAGTGTGGTAGTAAAAAACTTTGGAGCCCACCACTGCAAAAAGATGGTGAATCTACTCAATAAATGGGGGAAGAGTACTGCCAGGGTCCCAAGGATCTGGGCTTGGTACAACTCCCAGGTTATTTGATCATTACAAGTGTCAAATGTTTGGATGGTGCTCATTTGATGGATTCTGCTAGTTCAGATGGCAATAAACACTGCCTTCTTACCTTAATCATGAGCAGCTGAAGGCTGGATGCAAATAGAGAAGTAAATCACGAATGAGCCATACTCATTGTTCTAGACTATTACACCAGAAAGGGTGATCCAGAACAGTCCTTCTGGAATGGATTACAGATTACGTTTTTTGTGATGTTCCTTGAGTAAGAATCAAAAAGGGAAGAAATTATATGTTTAGGAATAATTTGCCTTCTAAGGTTTAGAAATCCCATCCCATATATTTTAGGATAAACTGGGCAATCCTTCACTCACAAAAATTGTTAACTCAGCTGTTTGTTGGTTACGAAGTCTCTCACATTTTTATAAAAATGTCTGCAGTCTTTCCTATTAGCTCATAATTTACTTGTAATAATTGTTTTATGCATACAGTAAAACCCCTACTTACAAAAAAAAGTCCATTTTGTAGGCTTTTGCTTAAATCGTTTTTTTAAGTAACTCAAAGCAAACCAATAGGAAAAATGATTTTTTAATGTAAATCGAAGCAAACCCATAGGGAAATGGATTTTTACATAACTTGCAGCAAACCCATAGGAAATTGTGTAAATCGGGACATGGTTGTAGCACAACATCATTATGTAAGTTGAATTTTATGTAACTCGAGGCATTTGTAAGCCTAGGTTTTACTGTATATGTATATTTTCAGAAGAGAATGAGATTAAATCTCATTTTTCTATTTCCCTCCCTGTTCTGATGGTGAATAGTTTGCCTTAGTTTTCAGTTCCTATAGTTATTTTTAAAAGATTACTACAAATGCTAGGGTGAATGCTTTGGAATCCTGTTAGAGGACTGGGCTATGGGAGTTGCTGTACAGAGATGCTTATAAACTCACATGGAATGAGAAACAGCAGATGAGAAAAGATTTAAACAGTTTTCCTTGCCATTCCTTGCTCAGAATTTTTCTTTCTTCTTGTTCTGCCATATCCGAATCCGAATATTGGCGATCCTCATGGCGATCAGCCATGAAGATTGTCCTGAGAATATCCAGTGGCCTTTCATCTGCCTTTCGCGTCACAGCATGACACACGTACCACTGATCCAGTTCCACAAGTCACTTTCTGGTCCTGAGTCCCTTTGACACACAAAGTCCTCATCGGCCCCAGACCAGTATTGATGAAGCTGCTGCCCTCATCAAGATGGATTCAAGTGGGATTTAATCGACTTGGGGACCATCACCCTTCCCTGTGGACTACAGCACCCAAGCCGTTAGTCCTCAGGGTTAGTTAATTGTTCTTTACCAATGTATATTCCTTTAGGAGAATTTCTTCCTTTAGGAGGGGGGAGGCCCATTGAGACTTATGCATGGTTGCATTTTATTATTTAGGTGAAGGGTATTTTATAAAACTTTCCAAACAAATGATGTTGAAAATCTTGGTGCCTCTTTTCAAGTAAAAGAGCTGGTCTTATAGTCAATGGTTTCTTGTTGTTTTTTAAAGCCTGGTAGGATGGGGAAGCTGCATAACTGGTTCACATTGATCTCATCAGTTTGCACCAATTTCAGTTTTCTTTCTTTTATGCAGGCATCTTAGGGTAGTCACAGGTGAGTGGTTCTTTGAAGAGAGAGCAAAACGTTTCAAACAGTCCAAGCTCCTTGGAGGTGATATTGTTAGACAGTCTATCCTGCGCAAAGCTAAAGGTAAAAATTACAGCAACTGCATGTCTGTCTGTCATGCTATTTCTCTCCCCCACCCCACAATTGTTGTTTGTAGTCTTGCTACTGGGTGGTAAATAAGGAAGGGCCAACCATCCCCCTTTGTCATGATATTTCTGTTCTCTCAATTTTGGTCCCTAATAGTCTCATATCAAAGGCTGTTCAGCTTTAGTAGTTTTGTAGCCAGTGTTCTCAGATTATTTATACTGTATTGAACTCATTCCATTTACTTGCAGTCCTGTTCTTTTTTTATTATTATTCATGTCAGATGTACCACCAGCATAGAATAACATACAAATCTAAAATTAACATATCTAAAACCAAAATACAGTGGGACCTCAGTTAACAAATGTAATGCGTTCTCTGGGATCTTTTGTACTACAAAAAAAATCGTAAAGCACATTTCCCATAGGAATGCACTGAATGCAATTTCCCATAGGAATGCATTGAAAACCAAAATTTGTTAACCAAAATGTGGTTTCCCATGGGAATGCATTGAAAACCAAGTACTGTAAGCCATTCCGGGGGGCGGGGGTGATTGTTAACTGAGCCACTATTTTCTATGGATTGCCTTTTGTCATGCAATTTTTGTGTTAACCGAGCCGTTTATTAAGCGAGGTTCCACTCTAGAATTAAAAAGGGCTAGATGACATCTGCCCAATATTGGGCCACTTCAACGGCATTTCCTCTTGGCAACATAAGGTCCTCCTCAGTGCACATTGAGGGGCATCGTGTACATTGTATCATATGGGAGATAGTTTGTACTTCTCCGCATTCACTACAGGGAAACCCCACTTTCTCAGATTAGCCCTTGATCTTCCTACCACTGCACACAGTCTATTTAAAGCTTTCCACTAATCCTTTCAACCCAGAAGCACCAGAAGTAGAAATGACTACAGTTCTGTTTGAAATTAGTGGTGTGTGGATCATAGGTCACAATAGAGACAATTAAAATATACATCAAAATTCCACAGAATAGGTTTTTCTGTTCTTGGTGCTTATGGAGACATCATGTGTTTGTAAAGAATTTCCTTTAGCTGAGAAGATTGCCCCCGTTCATGCAGTATTTAGACTAAGAAAGCTTTTTACAGATTCATAAATATTAAAGCCTCAATTTCTGCTGCCTGTACAATGTGTGCTTAATCTTTAAAACTGTCAGAAGGACAATCATGTCATACAGCCCATTTTTAGCAACTGACTGCAAATTTATGGTAATATATGGACATAATCTATTAATACGCACTAATGTAAAGCTTTGCAAATTGCTTTTATTTCCAGATGTTGCAATATAGCTTTATAGTGAAAACAGTGTTTTATGGGAATGTATAAAATATTAGGAATATGGGCACTGGTATTTGTTGAATTTTCCTAGTAAGGCCCCCTTATTAAGTTATGAAATGTAGGCTGTAAATCTTTATAAATGAAGAAATTATTTCAGTCAGATAAGGCTGCTTATGGGGTTTCTTTGTATCTGATTTGTGCTTCATATGTTATAAGAATGGTACGATTGTA
This sequence comes from Bradypodion ventrale, assembly GCA_035047345.1. Classification (NCBI taxonomy): domain Eukaryota; kingdom Metazoa; phylum Chordata; class Lepidosauria; order Squamata; family Chamaeleonidae; genus Bradypodion; species Bradypodion ventrale. The sequence goes on from JAWDJE010000003.1 coordinate 277,919,730, forward strand.
GTTGAGGAAATATTGCCTTGTAATAAAAACTTTAAGGTTGTCCTTGCTTGAAAGCCAGTTATATCCAACTCTAGGGTGCGGTGTTCATCAGTTAGGTAGATGGACTAAAACAGGGGTGGCCAACCTATGGCTCATGGGCATTTGGCCCATGGTACCATTTCATGTGGCCTGCCTGCCATCACCATCACCACTGGCAGTGGAAGAGATGTATTTATGACAGCTGTAAAACGTGCCCACGCATGCATAAACACACCCATGCCTGCCGTAAATGCTGCCATAAATGCACCCATGGTTGTCATAAGCATGTTTACGACATCTGTGGATGCATTTTATGGCAGCGCTTATGACAGGAGGAACTACATGACCGGCCCACTCAACTGTCCAGGGGGCATGGTCTGGCCCGTGGCATGAAAAGGTTGGGAACCCCTGGACTAAAATGTGATGTTGGAAGAGAGCTCTACAGTTGCCTTAGACCACCAGAAAGATGAATAAGTGGATTCTAGATCAAATCAAGCTTAAATCCTCTCTGAAACCTAAGGTGGCTAAAAGATAAATTCAATCTAAAAGGCAATAATACAGTGGAAAGCAGTAGGAAAAGAGTGAACAGATTGACTCAGCAAAGAAAGGAACAGGTTTTCATTTGTAAGACCTGAGCAAGGCTTTCAAAACTTTCAAAAGTCACTAATTCTTAAGGAGCCCTAAGCTGGATGTGATTTGACAACACATAACAACATCAGAAAGAGCCTTCTTGAAAATTGTGGTATTTTTGTGGTATACCCTAGTAACGGCAACCTTCTGTTGCTGGCTAATCTTTCTCACACTAAGTTAGGCGAAAAGAACTGTAGAATGAACTCACCAAAAGGTGCCTTCAGTTTTACAGTTTCACATCTGGCCTAGACATGGAAGCAGCAACAGCAGCAGCAGATGGAACAAGGATCTGAACATTGTAAAGCAGTTTTATTTGCTTTTTAGTGTCTTGCCACACCCCAAAAAATTCTTTGTTGCCAGTCCCCCTCCCACAGGAAGGCACATACCTTGTGTTCATATTTCCTGTTGGTCAGTATTCATCAATGCAATGATCTGACTACGTGAGTCACAGGAATTGCAGAGAGCCCCTGTCATTTGAAATTAGTTTTTTGACAGGACTGTGCTTCCTGTTTAATAGAGAAGTAAGCTCAACCAGAATTGCTTTTGTTACATTTCTGGGTTTGGTGCAAAGTGCTGTTCATTGTCTTTTTAAAGTTTGAAATTGTTGGTGATTTGAGTAACTAAATACCATTGCATGGCTGTGCTCAATCACAGATTTGCTAGGGAAACCATTCTGCCTAGCTCTGCTTCCACCCTGATGTGCTTTGGGGAAGAGGTTTTGACAGTAATTTCTCTGCTAAAGTGCCCCTGCTGTGGAACTGTCTTAGCTGATAGACTCAACAGGCTTCTAGCTAAATAAAAATTTGCCACCAAATCTTGATTTCCTTGTGGCAGACTCCCAGCCCTGGCCCTTCTTGATGTTTTTCATTTGTCTGTTCCTATTTATCTATCTATCTGTCTGTCTTTCTTCCCTCACAGAATATTTTTCCCCTAATAGTTTTCCCCATGAGAGTAAACTGGGGCGTTTTTTTTTGGGGGGGGACAATAGCAATCTTCAGCAAACTAACACTGGGTATCCCTGGGTGGGGGGTTTACAGCCTAATGCAGGGGTGGTCAACCTTTTTGCACCACGGGCCTGGTCACACCCTGAAACAGTGAAGCGGGCCAGACCACACCCTTGGAAGTGGAAGCAGGTGCATTTACATCAGACGTGGGCACGCTTGTGCATTCATGGGCACATTTTACAGCTGATGTAAATGTGCACACTTTCACTTCTGGGTGCGGGGGAGACAACAATGGGCCAGAAGGAATGGCATCGTGGCCTATAGGTTTGGAATGCCTGGCCTGATGTGATGACTTTTTTGCCACTAACATAATTGGTAAAGGTCTTTTCCTACCTCTGACATTTGAAAAAAGCACCTGCTTCTTCTTTGTTTTTTAAAAAAATTACTTCCATTATTTGTGTTGCTTGTCCTCCTTTGACCTCCAACCAATGAACAAGCTTTGGGTAAACCAAGTGAATGTTTGTGTTGAGCCTGGGATGATTTCTCAGTGTTCTCTGTTCTAGTGTTTTTTCTACCTGTTAATCTGTTAACAAGAGAGAGTAACCAAAATTCCCCAATAGTTTTTGCTTGAAACAAAAAGGTGAGCTATGACTATTTCATCCGTAGTTACAGTGGTGACTGAGAAATTGCAAACCAAAAGGAACATTTGAATTTTGTTTGAAGATGCTTTCAAAATTTGTGACCAACCATGGTTCAGTAGTGGCTGTGCTCATACATTAGATTCCTTAGAATTCTTGTCCAACTATGAACTACTTAGGATACCTGTTTTAATTCCTTTGTGTAGATTTTTTAAATTTTATTTTTAATTTTTTAAAAGATTCTTCTTTTATTTTTAAGGTTCTTCCTCTGAACAGGTAGAAGGACAAAAACCCAAAGATCAATCTCCAGGTAACTTAGAAGAGACATCAAGGCAAGATATGTTAACTTCCCTTTCAAGTGGGACAAAATTAGTCCTCAGTAGGCCGAGGAAAATAGGGTAAGGCATCCTTTTATCATATGCAGAAAATTTACAGGAATGACTCAGGAATGATCAGTCTCTTAGACCAAGACCTCTAAATTGGATGCAAACAGTTTTTGTTGTGGAGAAATACCCTGTAAAAGTGGCTATAGTAGTATGAATAGTAAAAGGTGGTGAATAGTGAACTTAAAGATTTACATTCAGCTTCATTTATATTTGAAACTTTTTAAAAATATGATTGATACACCTATTCTACTTCAAAAGAAACTCAACAGAATTTTAGGGCTTGCTCTTGCTTTTATCACACCACAGCCAAGCCATGCAATTTGCTCAGTTTATAAACAAAGTATGTCTTCTGTCTTGCTGACTTTGACCCACATGCTAAGAGAAACTGAGACTTCTTTGGTGCCCTTCATTCCTGTTGTTCTCGTTCCTCTCCTGCTGGAGGCTGGGTACCATGATGGCTCTTCTTACTTTGGATGTGGGTTGTCTAAGCAGCAGTGGTGTGTTCCCCAAGATCTTTAGCCAATACATTTTTCTCCTTTCTGTACTTCTTTTCCCATTTATTTTCCTTGGATTGGTAGCTGCAACACTCTGTGGTTTTCATTTGGTTTATATGTTTTATTATTTTTGTGGTTTTATTAGTTTGCTTTAGTACCTTGTTGGTCATGCTCTTTAGCCAAGAGATTCTTAATGTCCTATAATAAATCCAGAATTTCAAGTTTGACATCACCTGTAATACAGTGTTTCCCAAACTTTGATCTTTGGACGTCAATTCCCAGCCTAAGTCAATTCTGCAAAGCATTGCTCAGCCAATGTACTGACTGAGGCTTCAGGGAATTGAAGCCCACCAATGTTCTGTGGAACATAGTTTAGGAAATGCTGAATCACCTGCATATTGAATAATATTGAACACCTTTCTTTTCACAACACTGCTGATTAGATGGTCATCTATTTCTCTAAATATGTTCTCAGAGTAAAAGTGAGAGAGCAGGCCCCTTCCCATTTTGTCCTTTCTTCATCCTCTGTTATCTGATTTTCAGCTTTCAATGTACCAGTACAAGTTGCCAAATATATGAATATCCTTTAAATGCAGACTTTTATTTAACAACAACTCCATCAACTTGCTGCGTTGGATTTTGTCAAAGGCTTTCTTGCAGTCAATAAAGAAGTTCATAACTTGGCATCTCTACCCAAGTACCTGTAGGCAACATTGTAGTATTTGTAGAGAAAGGAAGAGTATTCCTCTTGTCTCTCATTATACCAGAACATGAGAGTGCGAGGTCAGAAATGAACAAATGAACTTTTTTTTTCCAGGCTGTTCAGGATGAACATAAGTCAGCATCTCTTCCTTTGAAAATGATAAATGTGTGAAATTTGCTGCTGTAAAATGCTTTGACAATCTTTATCATGCTCTAAAAAGAAGTCAGTGGTCACTAATAATAATGGCCATATATATTCCTTCCAAGGTCAGAGGTATTGTGTCTTGCAATTTGTGTTTGTAGACTTCCTAAAATCATCTAGCCACCGTCAGAAACAGCATTGGCAGATATGCTTCTGGTCTGATTCAGTGGCAGTTTTGAATTTTTAGAATATTACTGATCTAGCAGCAGTGTCCTAATGGCAACTATGTATCTCAACTGCCTGTTTTTTTAATATTGCTTAATAGTAGACTATTTGAATTGAAGGTTTTGCAAATATGCACCAGGTACCCTGTCTTACAGCACTATTGACAGTGGGGGAAAACTGCAATAAACATCTGAAAAGTTAGAATTCGCTGCAAGGAATGGATAGGGAGTCATACTTTTTGACTTTAAGAAGTGAAAATATTAATGTTAATCTTAAATGTTTCAACAGGAAAGTCTTCAAAGCAGTCACTAAAGGAGAAAGTGCAAATGTGAAAGCAGAAGATGGAAGAAGCATCAACTCAGATGCTGATATCCATAGCATACACAGTATAGATCGGTAAGAGAAAAGGAATTTCTCCAGGACAATTGTTTTTATATTTCTTCATTGCAGAAAAATGCTTTCAAATTTTTGAAAATACTAAATGCATTATCCTCGGGGAGGGAAATAAGGATTATAGCTGTAGGGAAGGATTTAAACACTTCTGTATTATTGTCCTGTTAAGCCATACAATGTGTACAGCATTTATTTTACCTAAATATGGCACATTTAAGTTTTCTAGAGGATGTGAATTGCCATTGTCAATTATACCATTTTTTGGTCTTGCTGTTTCTCTAGTAAATTTCTGTTGTTGTGAAAAAACATCATGGGTTGACCATGTGACTAACATACCTGTGGAAGTATTGCACCAAATAGATAAAGAAAAAGTACTCTTTAAGACCATTAAGCAAAGAAAGCTCCAATACCTTGGTCATATCATGAGGAACACCATAAAGTATAGAATACTCCAGCTCACTCTGCAAGGAAAGATCCCTGGGAAGAGAGGCCCTGGACGTAGATGGACTTCATGGCTGAAGAATCTGAGAGACTGGTGTGGCATGTCCTCGGAAGAACTGTTCCAAGGAGTTAAGAACAGGAAGACTATCATGATGATGATAGCCAATATCCGAACGGATATGGCACCTTAAGAAAAAAACTTGTTCTATAGCAGTTTTATCATAATTTGATTTGACAGGATCAACCAAGCAAAGGTGTAATTCAGATATCATGAATAACACAAATAAAATTGACAAACACTAGGAAGATTTCTTAGGTGTTTGAAGTGATGTGTTTTTGAATAAAGATGTCAGCTGAGCTTTAAAATATTCTCACTTTGTTTCTGTGTTATATTATCTGGGAGTGTCAGTTTTTGAAGCCCCACTGCAATATATTAAAAAGGTTCACTTTTTCATATCATGAAAATAAATCAAATGGAAACATGTAGTTGTTTTCTATGTTTTCACTTGAAACTTACTAACAATAACACTTTTAAAATAATTGTGTGCATTTTCAAATTCACACACTGTGTGTGTTAATGGAAGGCAGTTCACTTTGGGAATCATTAACCTGAAGTGGTGGAGGCAGATTAGAATATTGGTCCACTAGAGGAAAGGGCAGATGAATGTATTTGGGGAAGCTGAAAAACATTCTGAGAACTCGGATGTCCTTGGTTGACTGCAGAATTCTCCATGCCTCACTTATGCCACATTTTATGACACATGTCTCAAACAATTATACAGTGTGGTACGTTTCACGAAGGCCTGTATGTCAGCTGCAGTTAATACAAAGGATCCACCTACATGGAACTGCAAATTACTTCTTATTTTCTGGCTATGTGATGTGGCTTTTCTTTGAGATACAGTAAAACCCTTACTTACATATGCCTCGAATTACATAAAATGTGACTTACATAATGATTTCATGCTAAAACCATGTCCCGATTTACACGATTTCTTATGGGTTTGCTTTGAATTACATAAAGATTCTTTTTCCTATGGGTTTGCTTCGATTTACATAAAAATTTCATTTTTCCTATGGGTTTGCTTCGAGTTTCATAAAAAACCGATTTAAACAAAAGCCTATGGAATGGACTTTTTTTCATAAGTAGGGGTTTTACTCTACTGCATTGTGCTTTTTCCTTTCTAAAATGGAAGTTTTTTGTTCCTGTTCTTGTAGGGCGAGCAACTTCTCACTAGACAGCAGCGATCAGGAGGACAAGCCAGAAAGCCTGAAAGGGCTTGTGGGTGCTGTAAACCGAAGCAATGCGTCTACTCCAGTTCGTTCAGGTTCACCAGCACTGAGCACACACAGCATGACTGTTCACAATAGTGCGGTAAGTTGGCTAATGGTATCAGTATAACAGCAACAACAAAGTCTTTTTGAGAGATCTAGTTTAGCCTGAGTTTAATATTGAGCTCCAGGTAATTTGTGTACATCATTGTAGGAATGGAATAAGGATAGAATGGGATACATAAATTTAAAATAGTGTTACAGGCATTGGTAATAGATGTTCAGAGGGCTAATTGCATAAACATTATGCCAATAAGCAAGATAATTTATGTAAGGCCGAGCAACATTACCCCAGGAAGAAAGGTTCTTTCAAAATTATGCTTCCTCCAAAGAGGTAAAAATAATCCCAACAAGTTAAAGAATGGGACCAGTTTTGACCAAAATTAAGCCCATGATATCTGTGGCACTACATAATCAAGGTTTAGATTTGTATGATGCAGTGCTCAATCGCCTAATTGTGTCCCTTTGTGGGAAGGCGGTCCCTCACAGCAATAGTCATCTCACTGGTAGTCTCTCGTATTGACTACTGTAATGCTCTCTACGTGGAGCTTCCCCTGTCCCTGCTACAGAGACTTCAATGAGTCCAGAACGCAGCAGCCAGGCTGATTACGGGAGTGAGAAAATTTGATCCTATCTCCCCAGCCCAGGCAAGTCTGCACTGGCTACCCATCTCTTTCCGTATCAGGTACAAAGTGTTAGTGCTAACTTTTAAAGCCCTGTACATGTTGGGACCTTCTTACCTTGCAGAACGTATTCCCCTCAGGTATGTAGCCTGCATCACTCACTCCTCTTCATCAGCGCAGCTTCCAGTGCCAATCCCAAAACTGGCTAGGAGGTCTGGGATGAGGGGAAGGGCCTTCTCGGTGGTGTCACCAATGATGTGGAATGCCATCCCAGTTGAGCTGTGCCAGGCCTCTTCATCCCAGTCCTTTAAAAAGCAACTGAAGACATTGCTTTTCGAGAGTGGCCGATCCCTGGCTTTTAGATTGGGACTGGCACATATTCCTTCCAATTTGCCTGTGTGGTCAGGTCTCTTGACCACGGTTCTTTGGCCCATTATAATGGTTGGCTTTGATTGTAAGTTATTATTGTAAGTTTTATGGAGTGCAATTGTTTTGTTTCCATGCTTTCTCCTATCCAGTGATGGCAAACCTTTTAGAGATCGAGTGCCCAAACAGGGGGGCCAGGTGAACTCTATGCTGCGGGAGGGAGGAAGTGCTCCCATTGGGCTGCTGGGCAGAGGTGTGGGGCAAATTCTGTGCTGGGAGAGGGAGAAAGTGCTCCCATTGGGCTGCTGGGTAGAGGGGTGGAGCAAACTGTGCTAGGATGACGGTACACGTGCTGACAGAGAAGGGTCTGCATGCAACTTCTTGCACGCATGCCATAGGTTCATCAACACTGTCCTAGGCCATCTCTCTGTGTAGAAATGCTTTTTTTAAAAAAAAATGAAAGAGGATTGAGTCACGTGAACTCCTAGCTGCAGTCCAGACTAGTACAGACTAAATACAGGTTTATTCCTTTGGTGATTATTAGCTTTAGTCATACAATTTTGATGCCAAAAGAGATTATCATGACTTTTCCTGGGAAATGCCACCCATTCTCGGCACCCAGATATATAAAAAGAAGCCTTGCTGTGCTATAAAGAGGGAACACAAGTGATGGGGTTACTGTCCCATTTTATTTTTTAAACTACCTTAATAATGATTTTGGCTAAGAGAGTGTTGTGTTCTAAGAGTTTTACCTTCCACATGGATTACAATGTATCTGAACCAATGTAACCTTGCCTATAGCAACAATGTAACCTTCAGCTGTATCATATGAACCCTGCATGAGGACGCGAGCTAATGACCACCAGCTGGCAGCAGCGAGCGTCCAAGCTCATTGGTCAGAACTCATCAAAGGCAACAGCGCGGGAAGCTTTCCCGCCACCACCTACACCTGGACAAGAAGGGCGTGACTCGCAATGACGTCACGCAGGCAGTAGCCAATGGGCTACTATGGCTCCACGTTCAAATGTATTACTGCAGTATATAAAGAGCTATCGATCCGCCATTACCTCATGTTCCCTCTGTCCACGATGCAATAAACCTGAGTTAACCCAGCCCGAGGCTGTGTCCTGTGTCTTGGTTTTCATACACTAAATTGGCGACGAGGATGGGATTATGGATCCCCAAGGAGCAGCCAGGGCACAGAGCGGGTTCAACATCACCAAACCGCAAGACTGGGAGCTGTTTGAGATGGACTTCCATGCGGCGCTGGTGGAGCTCAAAGTCAAGGAAGACGATGAGGAAACGAAGAGGGCCATCCTCACCAGAATGCTCGGAATGGACACCAAGCGGACTCTGGTGGGCATCATCACTCCGAAGAAGGTGAGCGAATTTAAGGCGGGCGACATCATGAAGCTGCTACGGGAACGTTTCCGACCCTCGAGGGCGATGTTTCCCGCTCGGAGCGCGTTTTGGAGGCGAGTCCAAGCGCCGGACGAGTCGGTTGAGGCATTCGTGGCCGCCATGAGGGCAGCCGCCGTCCCCTGCAAATGGGACAATATCCAAGAAATGGCCCTCAGGGACGGCGTGCTGTGCGGCCTGAAGGACAAGGAGGTGCAGCGCAGTTTGATGAACAAGGAGCCGCCACCCACGCTGGCAGAGGTCGTTGAGGCCGCAGAAGCCGCAGAGTCTACGAATGCTGGAGTGGACGAGATGCACCAGTGGCGTGAGTGGCGTCCCAGAGCCGGCAAAGCGGAAAAATCGGTGCACGCAACTCGACGGGTCTCAAAATCGTCCTCGGAAGGCAGCGACGGCGAGGAAGTCCAGAAGGTCCGAAAAGGGGGGCGCCGTTGTGATGGCTGCGGAGCGGCCCACGAGCGCGCGAGGTGCCCGTTTAGAAAGGCCGAATGTTACTCCTGCGGCCGGCGGGGACACATCGCCAAGGCATGCAGAAAGCGGAAGGAGGGCCGGAGGCAGTCATCAGACCGTTCGACCAAGCCGGACCGTCCAGCGAGGCCCAAAGACGGCGCCCAGACCACAAAGAAGCAGGACGGCGTGGGCCGCGTCTCGGACGGCAGCGAGGACGACGCCCCAGTGTTCAGCGTGTCCGCGGGACAGTCCCATTACTTTGTTGAGGTACAAGTACAAGGGGCCCCTATCAGGATGGAAATTGACTCAGGGTCCTCCTATTCTATAATTCCCCAGAGGGAGTTCTTGAAAATTGACCCCCACGTGCGGCCCAAACTTAAGGCATTGAGGTCCACGCTACGTGATGTACAGGGAAACAGCATTCCGGTGTTGGGGGTCGGGAAGTTTCAGGTTAAGTTTAGGAGACATTCGGCGGAACTGCCCCTAGTTGTCCTCAAGGGGGGAAGTTGTAGCCTCCTAGGGACACAGTGGTTTCAGCCTTTGGGCCTGTTCATAGGGGGAGTACATTCAGTGGGGGCGGATCCAATACAAGCGGTGTGCGATGCGCATTCCGACGTTTTTAAAAAAGGACTGGGAAAATTCAAGGGACCCCCGGTAGCCTTCGACCTAGACCCGGAGGTCCGCCCGATAAGACTCAAACCGCGCAGGGTGCCTTTCGCACTTAAGGACAAAATAGAGGCGGAACTGGACAAATTGGTGGGCCAAGGGATCCTTATTCCTGTGGATTCCGCGGAGTGGGAAACTCCAATTGTAACAGCCCTGAAGGCTAACGGGGAGGTGCGCATTTGCGCTGATTATAAGTGTACAATTAACAAGGCGATTCGCCCTAATGCATATCCGGTGCCAGTGGTCAGCCACCTTTTGGCCAGGCTAAATGGGGGAAAGTGTTTCGCTAAGCTCGACCTGGCACAAGCCTATCAGCAACTCCCCGTAACTCCCGCCACGGCCGCGGCACAAACAATAGTCACACATAAAGGAGCGTTCCAGGTGTCGCGTTTACAGTTCGGCGTAAACTCGGCACCCGGCCTTTTTCAGTCGCTCGTGGAACGCCTCCTGAAGGGGCTGGAGGGGGTGTTGCCTTATTTTGATGACGTATTGATAACAGGGGGGAGTGAGGCCGAACTAGCAAAGAGATTGGATAAAGTACTAACTGTGTTCGAAAAAGCGGGGCTGAGACTGAGGAAGGACAAATGTGTTTTTTTCGAAACCGAGGTCGAGTTTTTAGGGTTTCGGATCACACCCGAGGGGATTAAGCCGTCCAAATCCAAAGTAGAAGCCATCAAGAAGGCCCCTCGCCCCACATCCAAAACCGAATTACAGTCATTCCTGGGGCTCCTCAATTTTTACCATACATTCCTCCCGAGGAAAGCCTCCGTGGCCGAACCGCTTCATCGGTTACTTAAAAAGGAGGAGACATGGATGTGGGGTGACGAGCACGAGAAGGCGTTCAACGAACTTAAGCAACTTTTAACATCGGACGCAATCCTCACGCATTTCGACCCCAAACGGCCGGTGGTCTTAGTCTGTGATGCGTCACCGGTGGGGGTGGGGGCGGTGCTTTGCCACGTGTTGGATGACGGTCGGGAGGCCCCAGTTGCGTTTTATTCAAGGTCCCTGTCCCAAGCAGAGCGAAATTACGCACAAACCGACAGAGAGGCATTAGCAATAGTAGCGGGGACCAAAAAGTTTCACGATTTTCTGTATGGCCGCCCGTTCAAAATCGTGACAGATCACAAGCCCCTGTTGGGGATTTTCACGGCAGGCAAGCCCACGCCGCAGATACTATCCCCGAGAATGTTGCGATGGGCCATTTTTCTTAACGCATACCAACACGAGTTGGAGTACCGGCCCGGAAAGGAGATCAGCCATGCTGATGCGCTTTCGAGATCTCCGTTGCCCTTGTCGGACGACCAAAAAGCCAGAATAAGCAGAGACCGCCAGGTGTTGCTAATCGAGGTTTTAGACGAACCCCCAATAGTACCAGCCGATATAGCTAGGGCGACAGGCAAGGACAGAACGCTAGAGAAAGTTAGCTCATGGGTGCAGAAAGGGTGGCCAGCATCGTCCCCAAGCAAGGAATTCGACCCATTCTTTCGGAAGAAGCTAGAGTTGTCCCTAGAAAGGGGGTGCCTGTTGTGGGGCCAACGGGTGGTGGTCCCAACACCCATGCGGCCGAGAGTTCTCAAGCTGCTGCACGTCAGCCACCCGGGCATCGTTCGCTCAAAAGCGCTGGCCCGCAGTTACTTTTGGTGGCCACAGCTGGACGAGGACATAGAGCACATGGTCGGCACTTGTGAGGCGTGCCAGGGGTCCCGACCAGAGGCGGCCCGCCTCCCGCATAGGGAATGGGACACAGCAAGGGGGCCATGGTCCAGAGTGCACGTAGATTTCGCTGGCCCTTTCCGAGGAACCATGTTTCTCCTGGTGGTGGATGCATTCTCAAAGTGGCTGGAGGTCATTCCGGTAAAGAGCACGTCCTCCACCACTACAATTAACCAACTACGGAGAGTCTTTTCAACGTTCGGTTTACCCGACACTTTAGTCAGCGATAACGCGAGTTGCTTCACCTCCTCAGAGTTCGGGGCATTCATGGAGGCGAATGCCATTCGGCATGTCACGTCCGCGCCGTTTCACCCGGCCACGAATGGCCAAGTGGAACGGTTGGTGCGTACAACAAAGGAGGCGCTTCGGCGCATGGGCCCCGGGGACCTGAATCACCAAGTATGTCAGTTCTTATTAGCGTATAGGGTGACCCCTTTAGCGTCAGGTTACTCGCCGGCAGAGCTATTGATGCGGCGGAAACTGACTACACTCCTGTCCAGGCTGGACCCCACAAGAATTGAGGATAAAGGGAAAAACGTGGGGCTGGCAGTCTCGAAAGGGTTCGCCGCCGGCGACCCTGTTCATTGCAGGAACTATGCCAGCGCGGGGCCAGCCTGGGTGCCGGGGACAGTTGTAGAACAGACGGGGCCAGTGTCGTACCGGGTCGAAACCCACACCGGTCTCCTCTGGAGGAGGCACGCAGACCAACTGAGGCACCGAGTAAGTGGGCCAGTCAGTGACGATCCCCAACAAGATTCAGCGTTAGGGTTCTCCCCCACCCGCGTAACCCAAGGGGGAGGCAGCAGCGGACAACAGTCCCAAGCAAGGGGGGAAGGAAGAAGCAGCGGCCCCGACTCATATCCTTTTGATAGACCAGCTCCGTCAGAGGCTGGGGAAGGGGGAGAAGAGTTCGCGACCGCTGCCCCCGAATGGAATTTTGGTTTTGATTTAGCAAACCGGGGGGGTTTTCAGGAGTGTTCCCCCACCCATCCAAGCGAGAAGAGGGGTTTTTCGTTAGTCCCCAGTGCCCCCGGTTCCTCCCTAAGTAAGAGCACACCTCCCAACAACGCCGCGGAGCCGCGGCAAGTCACTAACGAGTCTCCCTCTCAAATTACAGGACAGGAAACCAGGGGACAAAGAGAAGGTAGCAAACCCGGGGAGAGGCAGCCCGCACCGAGACCCCAGCGTGTTCGAAACAAGCCATCTTGGCTAAGAGATTTTGTCTCCTAGGGGGGGGGAGTGTCTAGAAGCATGGGCTCGAGACGTTGTCTCGTCCTAGGGGGGAGGGATGTTGTGTTCTAAGAGTTTTACCTTCCACATGGATTACAATGTATCTGAACCAATGTAACCTTGCCTATAGCAACAATGTAACCTTCAGCTGTATCATATGAACCCTGCATGAGGACGCGAGCTAATGACCACCAGCTGGCAGCAGCGAGCGTCCAAGCTCATTGGTCAGAACTCATCAAAGGCAACAGCGCGGGAAGCTTTCCCGCCACCACCTACACCTGGACAAGAAGGGCGTGACTCGCAATGACGTCACGCAGGCAGTAGCCAATGGGCTACTATGGCTCCACGTTCAAATGTATTACTGCAGTATATAAAGAGCTATCGATCCGCCATTACCTCATGTTCCCTCTGTCCACGATGCAATAAACCTGAGTTAACCCAGCCCGAGGCTGTGTCCTGTGTCTTGGTTTTCATACACTAAAGAGAGTATGACTTGACTGAGGCCATCTGCTGAGCTTTATTTATAAGCAAGATTTCAAACTCAGATTCCTTTCATATAAGTCTTTATAATGCCTGAAATCCTATGGAGCAGGTTCTGCCTATTCAGTGGAAATGAATGACATCATTGTCACCAGAAGTTTGCCAGTCATTCAATAATTTGTTTTTTTAAAAATTGGGTCGCTTGCAGTTTTTATATCATTGCACGTGAACCTTATACACTCAGAAAGCAGGATGATCTCTTAAACATTAATCAAGGATGGCAAGGATGGAGTATATCTGACACCCAGGTCCCATCATACATCACCAATTTCAGTACCTTTTTTGCACTTCATAACTTTTTTGAAAAATCAGTTTAATTCTCTGAATAAAGCTCCATTTGCAGGGAGATATAACATTACCCTGCAGTCATCAGATCTGATTCAGATTTTCAGAATGGGAGTAGAGGTTTTTTAGAAAGACATCAGTTTAATTTTGGCAGACATAACAAAAGCTTATGAAAAATTTAGCACTTCTGCAGAAATAATTTCCTGATGGTATTTTTTTTTCTTTCCATCTGCCCAATCTCTGCTGACTCCTCACAGATGCTGCTGTTTAACTCTGCTTGTATTATATGTATCAATAGTCTCAGGATATGAGAGGATGTTTAGAAAATCTGCTGCCCACGCCAGGGGCTAACTCATGCTTTTATTAAAGAAAAATGGCCTGGGCTTTAAACCATCACCACATACTAAAAAAAATTGTGTTCCTCCTGGCGGGGACCTCTCAGGCTCCCTTGACACAAATGCGGAGGTTGGCATGGGTGCCTGGCAGAAGACGGACCCGGCAGGAAGCACCCAACAAGCCCCTTATCAAAGCCCGGGATAAGGTTGCGCAAAAGGGGCTGCTTTGTTTTCTGGCCGGACTAGCTGGTATTATCAGCTTCTTCTCTGTACCTGATGTGTATAAATTGATGCCATGAGGTTTTACTCTTACGTCTGATGAAGTGGACTTGATCCACGAAAGCTCACATTTAAATACAGGAGTTAGTCTTTAAGGTGCCACAATTTTTTTGTTTTTCATTGTTGTTTTGTTTACTCTCTGGTAATACAGCTGTTATAGATACAATGTCTTATTTTTGCTTAAAATGGTCATTTTAAAATTTATTTTTTCTTACCATAGCACTGAAAGATATTGTGCTAGAAAAGAATAGGGATTTGCTTGCTTTTATTATATCATTCAAACAAATCAGATTATTCTTTCAGAATAATGAATAGGGATGGGTGACATCCTAATGCTCTTGTGTGTGTGTGTGTGTGTGTGTGTGCGTGCGTGCGTGCGTGTGCATGCACGCGCACATGCACACACATAAACACAAAGATGGAAGGTAGGAAAAGTGGGTTTTATATGCATAATGGTAAGTGACTTTGCCAACAAACAACTGCTATGTGAGAATTTTATTGGGTTAAAATTGATCCCATGAGGTTTTACTCTTGGTTCCACTTTATTTTTTTAATTAAATTTTATTAAGTTTTTCAAACATACATGTAGAACAATGAAACAACGTACAATTACAAAAATATTTTTAAAAATAAAAAACGCAAAAAATTATAGAAAGGAAAAGAGAGAGAAAAAGAGAAAAAACAAAAAAACATAAAGATAAAAAACCTATAACATCATACTAAACAATTATTAACATCTTATAATATTGTTATAATTATACTTATTGAAAAGGTTTTTATTATGATGTAAAACAATCTTTCTATATTTGCTTCCCTATTTTCGTATAGTATACTCTAAAACTTATAACAATATTTTTGAAATTCTTAAAATATTCACCTTCAAAATCAAATCAAAACATCAAAGTTGATTGTACCCTGTGATATATACAATGCTCTAGGGGGATGCGGCGTATCTCGTCCTTGTTTCAATGAATTCAAAAACTTTTTTGATCAGGTACTGGACAACTACCATCTCCTTTTCTCAGTGCATAGTCCACAAACGGTTTCCATATCTCCCAAAATCTGTTCTCTTTAATTAAACCTTCCTTTTCCTTCAATTCCCATGTCAATTTATCATTCAGAGCCAAATGCCACATTTACTTATACCATTCCTCCAGTCTAATGTTTTCGTCATTTTTCCACTTCCTTACAATGCACTGTCTCCCTGTCATCATCATAATCGACGACAGGTTTCACTTTAAAAATCTAAGTTTAATGTACCAACTTTTAATATAGCATTTGCATATTCTCTTTGTACAGGATACTGAGTTAGGCAATGGCACAATTATCCCCACAAGTGAAAATATTTGTCTAGATTTAGCAAAAAGGCATGGGGGGAAAGTATCTCGGACACCCTCCATAGCAGTTTCTACAACATCTCTGTCATCTGGTAAGATTTTTCATTGGCATTGATTTTACATGATGTTTCCTGATAGCTTTTAATGAAAGATGACAAGGGGTGGATGTAGTGCCTCTGCCACTAGGCTATGATCCCTTTCCAGCTGCTAAGTAGAATCTTATCTTTAGCTAATGCATCTCAAAAGTAAAAACACAAGGGCACTTATTATTAATCATTCTCAATAATAAATGTAAAGTTATTGCTTGTAAGCATTTATAAACTGCCATCCTTACTAGAATGGGCCATTTCTTCCTATGGTCAATCTGCTGGCTAATTTTATTTCTTCATGTGTTTATTTCTGTTACAATTTGGTGCAAAATTGTATTTTCCTTTTGTTCTATTTATTTATTTTTAATGTAATGGTTTGCAAGAATGTTGGGAATTCATTTGTCTGTACTGTACTTTTTCTTCTTCTGCCTTTCTCAAAATGCAGGAAAATGATATCCTCTAGTTCAGTGATAGCAAACCTTGGCACTCCAGATGTTCTTGAACTTCAGTTCCCAGAGCCCTGATCAGGGCTTCTGGGAATTGAAGTTTAAGAACATCTGGAGTGCCAAGGTTCGCCATCACTGCTCTAGTGAGTTTCTCTTTCCCAACCTACAGCTCCAAAATTGAAAAGAACAGTTAATACCTATGGATAGCTGTGGATACTGTAGTTTGTCTACCACCCAGACCCAACAAAGAATCAAAGAAAATTTAGTATTTTCTTTATAGTTTTCAAGGTACTTAGCACATTTTTCTCCTTTTCTGTTCTATTCTGCAGATCGCAGCAGGTCAGAAATAGATCTCAGTGGGTCTTTTTTGGAAGGAAATGAGGATACTTTAAGCATAAGAAGTAGATCTGTACCTGGAGCACTGGACCAAGAGTTGGTGAGTTTAAATTCACACCAAGTCTATAAGCCAAACAGTACCATAGTTACTGTATGTTTGTATTGTTTTACAATGGTGAACAGAACTTTGGTTAAGTCCAATCCAGCGCTTTCTTTTTTTTGCATTGTCTATAACTGAGAGAAGAATAGCAAAAACTTTATTGAGCAAGCAACCAGTTTGACTGCATATGGCAGTGATGGCTAAACTGCCCCTGCCCTCTGGAACCTCCTAACTCAAGAACTGCGTCTCCAGTCGGAGCCTACTCCCTTTCAGAAAGATGTTGAAGACCTGACTCTGCCAGTGGGTATGGGGCATGGCTGGCTCCACTTCTCAAGCCCGCTGGCTCGTTCAGCCTCTGCTGAGGAGTTTGTGCTCCTTTTTTGCTCTGGTACTCCTGTATTTTAATGTGGGTGGTGGGAGGGTTAGGGTAGTTTTTATGATGTACACTGTTTTTATGTGTTTTTAATTTTGTTTTTAGCTGGGGTTTAGGAAATGTTTTTATTGATGTTTGTTTTAAGTGTTTTTTGTACTGCATTGTTTTTTCTTCTTGCTGTTGCCGCCCTGGCTGGTGCTTGCACCAGGAGGGCGGGATACAAATTAACGAATAAATAAATAAATAAATAAATAAATAAATAAAAATAAAACCTTGGCACTCCAGATGTTCTTGGACTTTAGTTCCAATAAGCTCTGATCAGAAGGTGTGCTGACTTAGACTTCTGGTAATTGAAGTCCAAGAACACCTGGAGTGCCAAGGTCAGCCATCACTGGCATATGAGTTATCCACAACACATTAGTTTATAGATTTATATGCGTTAGGAACAGAAGCCTACTATAGTTTCTTTACATTTCTGTTGCCAGTGGACCACATTGCAGCCAAAACAATTGATGGAATGGCAAGCTCCATGTGCTCTCAGAATTTCTATGTGACTTACAATTCTGAATACAAAATTTCTACACAAAGCCTTGTTGCACTTTCAAGACTGGCAAGTTATATTCAGCAAGAGCTTTTGTGGTCATAGCCTACTTCTTCATGTGCATAGACTATTGTGTTCAGGTCACACATTTGCTTGCACAATGGTTCTGGTGATGGAGGAGGGGTGGGATCTAATTAAATGCTGTGGGTGGTGATAGTATTATTAACACCAGTCATAGACTTTCAAAGGATTAGTTAATAGAAACATGTTGGAAGGTCAGTTACACAAGAGAGGTAGAAACTACATGTTTCAGATAACCTGCTATCAACTTTACACTGCAGGTTATTTAAAAGCAGGCTCCTATTTCACATGATGAGCTTTAATGCCATTCCACTCAATAAGCAGTATGTACCCACCCCACACTTTGCTAGAGCCTGCTTTGGGGCAGCTTCACTTAATTGCTGTGTAGAAGGAAAGGAATCAATGGAGATGCCCACAATGCAAAAACAACATCATCTGCCAGCCTGTGCTGAGGTGGTTGAGAAGTGACACGGTTCTTGCCTGAGGAGCAGCTCCGGCAGCTCCATTTTTGCAACATTTTTGTATTTTAGGGATCCTATTGTACTGTTTTGTGATGCTGATATTGATTATACGATTGTGTTGTATTTGCTGGATCCATATTGATGTATTTTTTGCCATTTTGGATTATTGTATTGTAATTAGGGGTTGATAATCTTGTTATACTTTACCATTGTGGATTTTTCTTATTTATTTGGTATTTGTATCATTATATTGTTGTAATTTGTATGTATATTAATTTGTTGTAGCTGCTCTGAGTCAGCCTTGTGCCTAAGTAGAGTGGGGTATAAATCCTATAATACATACAACGTGTCAAGCCCTGGTCCCACAGCTGTGAACAGCTAGGAAGACTTCCAGCACTGTTTGGGTCCAGAGGGAAGCTCTGGTACAGTTAAAAATGACATCAGTGTGCACTTCGAATAACAGCACTACTTGACTCTGGTCTTTTTTGAAAGTGTAATTACAGCCTCAGTTGTCCTCTGATATGTTGAGACAATAGGTTCTGCTTTTGAGAGAGTAAAAGATTGGCTGAGACCATAAGTGATCTATTTGTCTGATATTCCTTTTAGGAAAATCATTTAAGCCAAGTAAGGTAGTAATAGCGATAACAATTACACTTATATACTGCCCTGTTGCCCTTAGTGCGCTCTCTGGGCAGTTCGCAAGGTAATTAGCATTTTGCTTCCAACATGCTGGATACTCATTTTTCCAACCTCTGAAGGATGGAAGGCTGAGTCAGTCAACCTTTGAGTCTCTTCAAGATGGAACTCATAATGTCAGCAGTTTTAGCTGCAGTACAACAGTTTAACCACTGCACCACTAAGGCACCTTGATACGGACAAATTTGTATATATTTAATACAGATGATCTGCATGGATGAGTGGTTCAATACATTTAATGAGATGAGAAGACCTGTTTTCTGTTCAAGTCATGAGAGATATACTTGAACCTCTTGTTATGTATTGTGGTTCATAATATATCAAGCTTTCCTTGCTATTTGTCTTTGAAGTTCTTCTGTTCAGTCATAGCCAAGGGTACCATGTTTGAAGGGTGTCCAAGAAAGACTGAAATTTTATGTCAAAAGTTTCTGAAAATAATTGTTTCTAATGTCTGTTGTATGTTCCCATCATATCTTGTGCGGAGGCTGGCCTGTTTTGTGTAGAGATTGTGAGCACATTGTCTGATTCCTAAATATCATGCTTTTACTTTCCCTCCTTCTGAATCCTTTAGGCTTACTTGGATGAAGAGGAAGAAGATATTGATAATATTGTGGCCTCTGGCTACTCAAAGAAGAGGGCCCATTTGGCAAGTGGCTTATCAACAGTAAGTCTCCATTACCTTTTTGTTTCTGTTTCTTAGAGTTTATTCTGGCATGTATTGGGTTGCGTAGACATACAATCCATACATTCATCCATCTATGTTTGATATATTCATACTTTATGCTGCTGATTATCAACTTAATTTATCCTACTTTTAGTAAAAGTTGTAAAATTTTGCTCCCCACATTTACATTTTTGGATTCTCTATCTGATACTAAGCTGGCATTCTCTGCAACTACACTTCCCAATCCTTGTTGCTCACTTATCATAAATAATTTAGAATCTAATTCCAGAACATGTCAAATCCAAATGACCACCCAAAGGTATTATTGTAGCTATTGAAATCTTTATTACTGTAGTCGTATCAATCCACAATAGATGTAATGGGCCACTAGTTGCTTTTGGAAAATCATATTTTGAAAATACATCTGTACCTTTGCTCTCCTAAAAATAGGAGAAATATACAATAGTTGACAAATTTTACACACACATATTACTATTGAGAAGCTAGAAAGAAAGACAGCTGTATGTATATAGTGCATTCATATTGGGGGAAAGGGAAAATAATTTTAGTATTGCTATGGTAAACAAAAACAAAGAAATTTTAAAGCAATATAGTTCTCTTGTGCAAGCTTGGTGATAGCATATGCAAATGAAAAAAGAAATGTGGTCTTCTTTGTGCAGACTGGCCAAAATCCTGGTACTTAACATAGAAAAATAGCACTAGAGAAGACCCATTGAATCAACTCCACCATGAGTCCCACTCAATCAATAAGTCTACTCTAGTGCAGTTTCCTTAGTAATAGGAGGAATTTGGCCACTGTATGAAGAGCCCTGATATGTAATATGTGTTACAATTTCATGGAAACTCAGGATTTGATAGTAGAATCAACTCTCTTAGAATTTTGTCTGTCATGTTGATTTTAAAATATCGTATTTGTTACCTTAGAAAAAATTTTCAACTGGCTTTCTGCTACAGTTCAACTGAATTGCATGCACATGTGCGTACGCGCACGCACACACCTCTTGGCAGAGGGTTGTGTAGAATGAGATCCCTTGTTTGGGATCATCAGTTCCATCATTTCACAGAGACACTTTCAGTGCACGAGAATTCACTGCAGATCTTTTATTGCCTCTCTTGATCCCTTAATATTTGTCCGGCTTATTTGAGTCTTAGGTTTAATCATGACTGCACAGTTTTGTGCCTGGCTCAAAGCAATAAAAACAATTGCAGAATGAGCTCTAACAGAAGCCCTGTTCAGGCATTATAGAGTATAAACACATCTAGAGGATGTAATGTTAGACTTATGGCTCACTGTTGATTTTGGTGTCTATATCACAGTTACAGTACAGGGAAAGGTATTCCCATATGTCAAACATTTCTGTTTGTATATTTAAGGCAAATGTTTCAAAAGTACAGTTACTTTGCACAGAAGAATTACCTTGATATTTGGTGAGCATATTATTTGTTTATCAAAACTAGCAAATAATATAATAGTAACAGTACACAGAGTATCCTCAAAGATTGTGGTATTTTTGAACCACATTTAGGGGCACCCTGGCAATGGCAACCTTGTGTTGCCGGCTAATCTTTCTCACATTAAGACAAAAGGAACTGCAGAAGGAAACTCACCAAAGGGTGGCTTCATTATGGCAATTCCACATCTGGCCTACACACACACACACACACACACACACACACACAAGTATTAACATCACTTGAACCTTTAAGCAGTTCTTCAAATTGTTCCTTAACATATCCTGGTTGATGCTTATTAGATGCTATAGTCATCAATCTCACAATAAGTAATATTTTAAATTCAATTCAACTGTAGTATTACAAGAGGGGAAATAAGTCCTTTTTAAAATCTTGATTTCACTGTTACAGAGGGAAAAATAACCATTCATTTGTGTATCTGTATTTTTTTCTGTACAAAGCACTCCATTACAATTATCTTTTTTCTAAAGCATTTTCTTCCTTTACTGAATTTCTGTGGCAACTCCATAATGCCATACATTCTACTTCTTTCTTTTTCACTCTCTTAAAGAGTTTTCCTTCAACTTCTGATAAAAAGGGAGCCTATCTAAATGTTCCAGAAGCAGATGGTGATACAGTAAGTTCTCTTATTTTTCTGATGCATTCATGATTTCCTTTTTCTTCATCTGTACTGCTGTTCTCATTTCTCTCTTATAATTAGATAAAATTAATTTATAACTTATTGCCTGCCTTTTAAAAGACAAAAAGAATAGCAAGCAGTTGTCTCCTAAACACTGTGTTTTTTATTTTTGAAAATAAATAATATATTTACAATAAAATTATGCATTCATGGGAAGGACCATGGGAAGCAAAACTGAATCAAATCAAAATCTTTATTCTGAGGAAATGGATCAGTGTACAGAAATAAAAAGTTGGCTGAAATCCTGTTGCACAGTTATGCCATCAGTCTAACTTTGGGAAGCAAATTACTGTAGATTGAGAAATCTCTAGATCAGGGATTCTCAACCTGCGGCCCATGGGCTGGATGCGGCTACATGGCACCATTTCATGTGGCCCGCCACCACCACACTTGGAAGTGCCATGTGATGGAGGAAGGGCAAAATGGCTGTCCAGCCCCCGAAGCTGTCTGAGGAAGCGTGACCCGGCCCCCGGCTTCCAAAAGGTTGAGAACTCCTGCTCTAGATATTAACTATTGCCAACTGAGTTGTGAGACTCAGCATTCAACAGATAATGCCTACTGAGAATTGGTAATGTATAGTTCTGTGTCTAAATGTTATACCGTTAACTGTGCAGCATGATTTCAGCCTTTATATTAAATAATCAGGTGTTATTTCACCATCCTATTTGCAATCTGTGAAATATTTTCCAACACACTTTGAAATAAAATGTTTTCCATATACTGGATATACAGTGCTGAGTCCTCTATATAGTATACTGCAATGCCTCTTGGCTTGTTCTTATTATTCTTAGCTACATACGTTACTGACAGAGGAGATGAAGTGTTGCTTGTACCGTTAGTGTTGTTAAGAATATGGCTTTTAAAAAATGTGACTCAGTGTGATGGATAGCTTTCTTTCTTCTTTTTCAGACTAGCATTAACAGTATGATGAGTGTTTATAGTGAAACCGGGGACTATGGCAACGTGAAGATCAGTGGAGAAATTTGCCTCCAAATTAGCTACAGCTATAAAACAGGTGCCCTCAATGTCCTAGTAAAAAAATGCAAGAACCTGGCGATAGCTGATGAAAAGAAGCAAAGGACAGATCCGTAAGCAAAGAGAGATCTTTTTAAAATTCATTTTATTGTTTCTGGGAGCTCTGTAGCAATATTGGTCATTTTCAGCCAAAACAATGAATCTAATAGCAATTTAAAGATTATCAAGTTTTATTTGATACAAGTTTTGAATCTGACAATGGTAGTTGCATTTCCCCAGAGCAAATGGCAAACAAAACTTGTTAGTCTTTTAAATGCCTCCAGACTGTTCTATGATTTAACCTTGTAATTTCAGCCAGTATTTGCTTGTGAAATTGCAGTCAGGCATACATGATACACAGACATTCCCAGATTTTTTTGCATTAAAAAATACAGCTGATTGGCAAAGATAATGTCCAGTAGCTTCCCACAAGCTGTTTTGCTCTTGCTTGCACTGTGTGGCAAACAACAAATCTTCCTTCTCTTATATACTTCTCACATTGAATGAGACTGAGATCTCCTAGTCCAGTGATGGCTAGCCTTGGCATTTCAGATGTTCTTGGACTTCAATTACAAGTACGCACTTCTGCTGATCAGGGCTTCTGGGAATTAAAGTTCATAAACACCTGAAGTCCCAAGCTTAGCCATCACTCTCACAAGATGTCCTGGGAGAGAAATGGCGTTTCTTTTCACTTGTGCAATACTTTGGCAAAGCTTAGCAGCAGGAGCAACCAACTGCAATGAAGGTTTAAAAAAGGGTCTCCCTTGCTTGAAAGCCAGCCATATCCAACTCTAGGGGGTGGTGCTCATCACCATTTACAGCCGAATGTCTGCATCTGCAGACATTTCCATGGTCATGTGGCAGGCATGAGTAGATGCCAGAGTGCACGGAACTCTGTTACCTTTCCCACTAAAGTGGTACCTATTTATCTACTTGCAATTTCTTGCTTTCAAACTGGAAAACATGGATGAAAGAAGCTGGGACAGACAACATGAACTCACTCCGTCGTGCAGCACTTGGGTCTCAAACTGCTGACCCGCCGACCTTCCAGTCGTCAAGTTCAGCGTCTTATCCACTAAGTCACCACAGTCCCAGGAGTCAGTATTAACACACCCAATAGTGTAAGAAATCTAGGAGAAAAGGATGGTTTTCAAATGAAGATTAAGGAACACTACCATCCAGTTGCAGTGAAATATGGAAGCTTTTTGTTTCGCACTGTGCAAATGAGCCATTTGAGTCTTGCATACATCTCCTTCTCATCTTTAGAACTCAGAAAGAGAAAATCAGAAGCATTCACTTTCTATTTTGTCTTTTCTAAGAATGGTGGTTTGGGTGATGATTAATGAGCCCAAGGCAGGATCTAACCATGACACTCATGCACTACCTATAAACAAATCTCTACCAGGGGGATAAATATCCCTGTTGGTGAAATAATACTTCTAGCATGAGATTCTGTTTGTTTGGTTTTTGCATTAATTGTGACTTCATTTAATTTTGTCACATTTCTACCCTGCCCTTTGCCCAATAACCTTGAGGATACATGGCTCACCTCTACCACGCTTTATCATCACAACAGCCTTGGTAGGTAGCTTAGGTTGAGAAACTGATTGAGCAAAGGGAGTCCCATGACTTCTGTGGATAAGTGTGGATTTGAACCCAGGTCTTCTGTGTCATAGTCCAACCTTCTGAGTACTACACCGCCCTGGCTCTATGATTTAAAACATAGGATTGTTTTCTGAAAAGAGCTTGCTCTGGGAAGACAGATGTGGGGTGAATCATTAAGAATAAGTATGTGAATAGTGATACAGAAGATGGGATTTTAATTGCACTAGATTACCAGCAGTCTGTGCTTTACTTTTATACTAAATGTAATTTCATTTGCATATAGTCTTTTCTTTTCCAGTTTCCCTGCTCTGTCTCTCTCTGCCTCCTCTCCATACCTGTCAAGTTCCGGCGCAGCACCCACCCACCCTTATTTTATTTTTTTTTGGTAAAAGAACGGGAAAAGAAATGACATACAACTCTCAAAGATTGCCTGGTTTATTAGAGATGTTTCCGAATGCAGGGGTTTCTTTGGCCAGGCATTGTTGGGCATGTCCGCCGCTGCATGCCACCTGCGGGGTGGGTTGGTTGGGGGAGGAATTTGTGTTATTTGGGGGGGCAGATGGCAGAGGTGTCGATGGATGGCGGCAGAGGTGGTGGTGGTATTGGCTCTGCTGGCTCTGCTGGGCCTCAGGCACCATAGTAGGTTTTCAAGACACTCCATCTGGACTGGCCGACCGTGGGAGGTGGTGGCATATTTTGTGACTACTCCCGTGACGGGGGCTATGAGAGCTATGGAGAACTCACTTGCTTTCAACACTGTAACTTTTGTTCCGAGGCAGCTTTAGCCGGAGGGATTGCTCCGCCCCCAGCGTTCCGACTTTTGCCGCTCTGCTGGGCTGTGAGCTGGCGGTAACAGAACTATTTTCTATCCCCGGCCTTGTCCTCCCCCCCCATGGAACTCTAAGACTGTGTTGTGGGGGGTTATTGTATTATAATTTTGTTTTTACTTATTGATATGCTGATTTTCTTTTCTGAACTTTCAAATGTATTTATGCATTGTTTCGCTTTGTTAATTTTATATTGTAATTTTGATGTTATGCTGTATTTTTGTTTTGTTGATTTTTGAACATGTTGTGAACCGCTTTGAGTTTGTTGTTGACAAAGGAAAGCGGTATATAAGTTCAAATATAATAATAATAATAATATAGAAAACGAAGGAAGCATAAAGGCAGGGTTGTTTTTTGTTTTTTAATTTTCATGACAATTGTGATAAATTGGAAATCTTCATGAGCCATTCAGATAAACCTGAGTCAATAACACTGCAGGTGCAGAGTTCACGTGACTGAATTGTTCCTCTGTATAACTGTATGTCCTTTCACACAAAAAGACAGCATGCCAGAGAGACACCTATGCTAGTGCCCTTCTTCTTCACATCCATTTTTCTGTACATAATGATTTTCTTCTTTAAAAGAAAAAAAAAGAATCGTTGCGTGTAATCTGAAACAGTGTTGCCTGTGCGCACAGAGACCTAACCTTAAATTGTTAAAAATGAGAAAGTGAATTAAGCCCTAAATCTCTCATCTTGTACCCCAAGCTCTTTTTTTTGTTTGGGCAATTACAATTATGTTCTAATAATTTTTACTGTGCCTGCAGTATTGCAGCATTAACTGTGTTCTGTTAATGATCTGGTACCTAATTTGCAGCTATGTCAAAACCTACCTTCTGCCGGACAAGTCTCGCCAAAGCAAACGTAAAACGAAAATCAAAAGCAATACCACTAATCCAGAGTTCAATGAAGTGCTGAAGGTAAGAATGGGGCCATTTATCGGACCTCCATGTTCTCTTTGTCTTAATTTGATACATTAGATGCCTTTGCTAGAATGAAAGGTGTGGTTTTTGTGTAATGTTTTGAGTTAGAACATACCTTTCTTCCCTCCCTTCTCTTGTTATTGAACATTCAGTAATGGGTAATACAGTGGAACCTCATACAACAATCGCCCCGTATAGCAACGAAATCGCATTACAATTAGGTTTTTGGGAGAAATCGCATCCTGCATACAATTTTCCCTATGGAAAAATAATGCAACAATTTTTCAATGGGAAAAACCACTCAGGAAAAAAATTTGTTGTATGATGCATCCCATAGGGGAAATCGCTATACGATACATGCATCGTATAGCAATTGTTTCGTATAACAACAAGCCCAGTAGAACGGATTAAAATCGTTGTATGAGGTACCACTGTACCATCAAACTCTGCATTTTCCAGTATTTATTGCATCTGGATTCTGTTTGCCAAAAAGAGCTACAGAAAACACTTACCTGAATCTAGCCAAAGTCAGGAGGGAGTTAGGTCCTTCACAGCAGCTTTTATGATCTATAAAAAGCAGGGCAGGATGCTGCTGTCTCTTGGTTGCCGCCTTTATCTGTTGACCAAAACTAGCCTAATTGGCCTACCTATTGTTACGGAACCTTGATTCTTCCTTAATTTGGTCTGTGTTTGGAATACCTGATAAAATCAATATTATTTTTCGAGTGATCCAATAAAGGTATTGCCTTCTTCCTGCATTTGCATTGATATTATCTGTTGCTTTTCATTCAGTTTTTGATTTAAGCCAAAACTAGAGGGCCATAGTGATGTTTAAGAAAAAGGAAGAGCTACCGTACTTTTAAGAAGGCTCGTTTGTAGCGATCAATTGTTTAGTAAGGACATAATAGCATGAGGCAGCAGTAAGAAAAAATAGCCTTTCAAAACAACAACAACCCAATTGCATTTCATAGATCTTGCCCTGATAAGAACCTTCACTGATTGATTATGTCTGTTGTGGCAGAGGAGGAAAAGGTTGTGGTTTTTTAAAATATACTTTGCTCATGCATTCCTGATATTTATTCCCAGACTCTGGGGCATGCTGTTCAGGGAGGGCCTGGGACTGTGAAATTTTCATTAAAAACAGGAAAAAAATTATTAGCTTAATTAAATATCTGTGATAGATGTTGTTATTAGAATTTAGGATTTCTCCAGGAAAAGTTTGTGCTCCTGTTTTTAATTTAAAACAATTATTGTTCACATCTTTTGCTTATTTTAATGTTAAATTGTGATTTTTTTTTAATATTAAAAGGGTTTTGACTGATAGTAAAGGGAAAATGGGAAGACATTAGAGTTTCTGGTAGGAGGGGGAACTGGAAGAGGAGTGTAATGCTGAAACATTTGGGAACCACTGAAATCCCCATTACAGCCAGTTATGGGGCAATAAAGATATACAAACATGTTCCTTTTGGTCTTCTGTGTCCTGATAGTATGTCATCAGTCACACACAGCTTGAGACTCGGACCCTACAGCTTTCTGTCTGGCACTATGACAGATTTGGGCACAATAGTTTTCTCGGAGAAGTGGAGATACCTTTTGATTCCTGGAATTTTGAAAATCCAGTAGATGAGTGGCTTATCCTTCAGCCAAAGGTGAGAACTTTCCAGTTGGGTTACATGATTTGTACCTGAGCTAGATATTTAGAATTTAGGTAGAAGAGTTTATCGCAAAGAGACATATGCTATGAATTGCCATTTGGGCTTCACTTTTTACTGACAAGTAACTGTACACAAATGTTAGACTGTTGGAATGAAGAGCCAGAGGAATTTCTACAATGTTAGCTCATGCTATACATGTGCCACTATGTGTAGAGCTAGCTTCTGAGATAGACAGCACAGGTGAAGTGTGGGTCATCTCCAATAAAGGTACTTCTTGAGTTTTGAAATAACAAGCTGTTTTGCAAGAATAAGACTATGAAGAATGGGTTATGTGTACTGTGCTATCATCCCAAGGCAGGAGGTTAGGACTTCAGTGGCTGCTAGTCAAGATGTCTATATATCTCCAGTATCAGAGGTGGTATGACTCTGTATGAGTTACCAGTGGATGTGAAACAGAAGGTGCACTGGCACTCATTAGCAGATGGCAGGCATGTGGAGGCTCACACGGTAGAAAGTGTGTGAAAATAATATTAAAATAGTTGATGTCTAGTCTGATCCAACATGGCTCTTCCTGTTTTCTTATATTAAAGAATGATCCCCAAAAGGGTCTCCTAGCAGCATGACAGATGTTCCATATTAGTTTTGTCCTTGTTCTGATTTTCAGCACATTAACCTTATGCTGAAGTTTGGCTGCTTTAGCTAGTTTGGAAGCTGTGGTTGACAACACAAGCTGTAATCTTCTTTGGTTTTTTTAAAATTTAAATTCTGCTGTTTTCAAGCTTGTTATATATAATTTATACCAGCCAGCCTTTATTCCATGGTGGAAAGGAAGAATATGCAAACTACAGCAAGAAACTCTGCTTTTCCCCCATTACTTTTTTCAGATGGAGGTGATAGCTGACACTAGCCTTCAATACAAAGGAGAGCTGGCAGTTGTGTTACGGTACACCCCGGCTGAGAGGAACCTAACACTCCCATTAGGAGAGATTCAAGGTAAAATTAAAATTGACTGGAACATCCTGCAATGTTTTCTTCTTTGCAATTGAAATTCATCATTTTGTGCTGTAGACATATGGTATTACTAGACTGTGGAAAATTGGAATTGTCTCGTAGTCAATTACTTACCAGTCTCTAAAGGAATTTCAAACAAAAATGGATTTATTTTTCAGACTCTTGAGGCCCCAGAGGTACATATTTTGGGAGCATATGGAATTTATGCTTTTAAAATTTAATCTAACCTAATTGATCAGCTGTTAGTTCCTCAGCATTTTGTTATTAATGCCATTTTCACTATACACAAATTATTGCAGAAACTTGACAGATTTGTCTGGGCAGGTTATCCTGCTATGGTAATAGAGTAGACCATACTGCCCGGGGCTCAACACTGAATGTTAGGTGGCGGTTAACTAACCTGACAATCCTAAGAACTAACGGCCTTGGGTGCCAAAGTCCACAGGGAAGGATGATGGTCCCCAAGTGTATTAAATCCTGCTTGAATCCATCTTGATGGAGGGAAGCAGCTTCATCAGCCTGGGGCTGATGAGGACTTCACATGCCAAAAGGGCTCAGGACCAGAAAGTGACTTGTGAAACTGAATCCGTGGTACGGCGGTCATGCTGCAATGCAGAAGGCAAATGGGAGGCCGGTGCATTATATTCTCATTATATCGCCATGAGGATCATCAATATTCAGATTCAAATACAGCACAAGAAAAAGAATATAAGGTTTTTATGCCTGTCTGTAGAAAAGAAAGAACATTGAAAGTGGAAATTGTAAATGAATGACTGTTTGCTTAATTACATGCGAAACAAAATGAGGAAACAGACTATTGCAAACTTCCTACTACTGTAGTTTTAAAAAAGTTATCCCTGAGAGTAAGGAAAGACAGCTCATTTTCTCTCGAATGGTCATCATCATCAGGGGAAACTGGGTGGTAAATGAGAGACTTTGCACGTACAGTACTGTGCTAATGGGTTTGAGAGAGTCTGAGAAATGGGTAAAGATTTGTTCTTGTCTGAGAGGGGGGCTGAAGGTAAAAATATTTGGAAAAATAATTTTAGACAAGAACTATGTGGTGTCCTGACCAAATCCGATTCTAATTGGGGTGAGGCATGGATACCCATCTGTACAAGGGGTATTGGGATAGTTATGTCTGTGTGGAATGGCAGAATGTCTTAAAAGACTGAGGCCCCTATTTTCTTTGGAGTGGAAGGCAATCATTTAAGTGATAGTGGATCTCCCTCATCACATGCTTAAAAAATAAATGATCACATGACTAATGTTCCCATCAATGTAAGACTAGATGCATGAAAGGGAGCTTGCAGACCATGAATCACTCTTACACAGCTGTCTTCTGCTGTGTGTATTTTCGTGTCAGAGACTACTTTGAGTTGAAAGGTTTTTTGCAGGGCACACCCGAACGAGGCTCCTTTCTTGTCCCCTATCGTGCAGCTCTCGGGGAATCGAACCCCCTCCTTTCGGTCTCCAAACAGTGCTTTTACCGACTGAGCCACCAAGGAGACTGGCATGAACATTTCTGTGTTATTTTTGAAGCTTTCCCAAACTCTGGTCTTATTTTTATTGAAGGAAAGAAGAGCTCCAAGAAAGGGAAGAAAGTGAACTCACGCCTAACCTCAGGAGGCATATTAGACGTTGTCATCAAGGAAGCCAAGAATCTAACAGCTGTGAAGTCTGGAGGCACTTCTGATACATTTGTGAAAGGGTGATTTCCCTCATTTTATTTTCTGCTTAGCATGCTGTTGGGTGTTTTTTGCAATAACAAATGATTTATTTGGATACTTTTTTTGTTATAGGGTTGGGGAAAGAAGAGAAAGGAATGGTTTGGTCCTTCACTTCTTTCCTTCTCCTTCTGAATATTTTATGTAGGAAAATTCAGTGATTTGTTCATATATTACTGTGATGGTGAACCTTGGCACTCCAGATGTTCTTGGACTTCAATTCCCAGAAGCCCAAGCCCCCATGAATCCGCACATTTTACTTCTGCTTCCAGGAGCGAATCGCAGTAAACCCATTCATGCAGATTCATGGGGGCTTGGGCTTCTGGGCATTGAAGTCCAAGAACATCTGGAGTGCCAAGGTTCACCATCACGGATATATTATGACAACATAATCATGAATGGCTCTCTGAACCAATATTTGCACTTACTTATGCAATATTTGCTCTTACTATAGTTCTTTTTCTATATTCACAGCTCACAGTGTGAAAATAAGTAAAAATTGCAGTACTGTACATATTTTATAAATAAACAGCTGCACATGTATTTTATCCTTTCCTTGTAGGGAGGATGCTAGTGCCTGACTTTTTGATTATGCCGTCACTTTCTCTTCCGGCTCTTTTTGAGATGGAAGAACTGTGCACAGTATTCCAGATGTTGCTACACCATGGGCAAATGTAAATGTACTACAATACTGACAGATGTGTTTTATATTCCTTTTGATAATAATCTCTACCAGAGTTTTATCCTTTTTAGCTGTGCTGTGCACCTGTGTTTATAAATTCATGAAGCTATGTGCTGCAATCAAGCCTTTCTCTCTTGGCTAGCAATCCATGGTGTAAATTCCCTTAGTATAATAATTTTGTGTCAGAAATTATTCTGGGTTGAAAGGATTTTTGCAGGAGAAACTCTTCTTAGGGAACGCCCAAATGAGGCTCCTTTCATGTCCCCAAGAGCTGGGACAGAGATGGGTGCTCAATCTGTAATGCAGTACCCAGGTTTCGAACTGACGACTTGCTGGCCTTCCAGCTAACAAGGTGAGCTTCTTAACCAATGAGCCACTGCAGCCCCTTAATTCCCTTAGTGTCCCTATGAAAGTACATTTTGACTATCTTTAGTGCTCACAGGACACTAACATTTTCTCCTTAGATACTAGTGATTTTTCTTCTTGGATATAATTAATGAGCTATGCATAACATGCACATTATGTCCTCTTGTTTTCTTTTGGTTCCTCTTCAGGTACTTGCTTCCTGACAACAACAAAGCATCCAAACATAAAACCCCAGTAGTAAAGAAAAGCGTGAATCCCCACTGGAATCATACCTTTACGTTTAGTGGTTTGAGTACTCGAGATATACATAATGTCTGTGTAGAACTCACTGTCTGGGACAAAGAGTCGCTTAGCAGCAATATCTTTCTGGGAGGTGTTCGTTTGAATGTTGGAAGTGGTAAGTGTTATAATTTGACATGACAGTTGCTTTACCTTGAAGGGGTGGGAAGCTATTGAAGCTATTGAAGTATACAGTGCTTTTCATTTTAAGAACTAGCCAGCTTATTGCTAGATTATGAGAGCAAATAAGTCTCTTTCCAAATAATTTGTGTGAATCTTTTAAAACAGTGATGGGAAATAGAGTGTATCCCCCAGTTGATGTAAGACCACCTAAGGCAGTATTTAGTGTTTCTTTTAGATGCTTTCTGCAGTAACATTTAATTCTTCAGTTTTTCTGGATTTTTTGTGACTTTTACATGCTTCGTTATATAAACGTACTACACATGGACCTGAAAGCCAGACAAGAAAGCTGACAAGGAAAAATATCAATTCATTCAAAATGTGATGGTGGAGAAAAGCTTTAGCGATACTGTGGACTGTTAGAAATAAACGTAAATGGGTTTTAGATCACAAATAGCTTCAACTATCTGTAAAAACAAAAAAGGCTAAGCTGAGACGGTCGTATTTTAATTGATAACATATGAATTCTAAAGGATCTATTTGCTGACTCATGCTATATCATATTAGATACTCTTTTATAACATTATTGTCTTTTCCAATTACTCTTGTCTTCTAACAATACATCTAAAATATTAAAAGTCTAGTATTATTTTGTAGTCTGGTATGTCACTTGTAAAAATATTCCTCTTCCAACTTGCATTTCTCTCCTAAGTAAATTGATTACAAAAATGCAGGATTCTTCAATTAATGAACTCTATTATTTTCAACTTAATCTTAATTAAACTATAATTTGCTTCTGCTCATTAATTTATATTTTGACTGCAATAAAAAATAGGTAATTAATTAGTGTAAAACTCTAACTGCATTAATGCCACATAGATAGGTATTTTATTAATGTTCATAATTTATTTTTATTATGTTTGGATTGTTCTGTATTACTTTTTTGAGGGCTATTCTTTCATTGTTGTAAGCCACTCAAACTGATGCTTACAACAATTGGGGCAGATCATTTGTTTGTTTGTTTGTTTATTCTATGATTATACACTCTTAAGATATAATTTTCTGATAGGCGGTCTGGAAATTGTGTGTGATGTTATTGATGCTGACATTTGTTGATCTCAATAAGGTTTCTGGGGCATGTGAAATATATAGCGACCCTAACGAGGTTTTCAAGATAAATGTGATATTTGAGGAGTGGTTGTACCTGCTCCACTGCCCCCTTGAGTTGCCGTGGCTAAGTAGGGATTTGGACCACAGATCTCCAGAGTCGTAGTCCGTCACTCTGTGTACCTCACCACTCTGGGTATGAAGCACCCCACTACCAATATCTTATCCGAACAATTCAAACAGATTCCTATTCTTGTACTTCAGAGAAAAGTTGAAATCCACAGACTGCAGGGTATGGTTGTTTATTTAACATAAAGACATGAGTTTTACTACTTGTATCACTTAATGTTGCCTCACAACAGGCATCTGGTAAACACCTGCATCCGATCATGCTTTCTTCAGGAGCCTTAGCTGTGGCATTCAATCATTATGAATTATAATAAGCTGATTTGGTGCTTAATACACTCTCCTATGCTCTTAATTATTCCAGGAAAAACAACATGCATGACAAATTACTATTCCCCATTCTTACCAATTAAGGATTCCTCTGTCTTCTTGATTTGCAATATTACCTGTAGCTTGCTACTGTCTGTTTCCTATTGAGCAAAAAATATATTGTTGAAACATAGCCAGATCTTCCTTATTACAGTTCTCACTTTGATGTTCATTATCTCTCCCTCCCACCCTGTTTTCAATTGTGAATTGTTAATTAGTTGTATTGTTTAAATTACACCCACACTCTGCAAGGAATATTCTTTCTTTCTTGAACCAATACCAATACTTTCATTATAAATGGCAAGGGATGGTTTAACTGAACTGTATACTCTATCAGAGATTACCAGATGCCTATTGTGGGATGGTTGTACAAGTAGTATAATTAACATCTTCATGTTAAAGAGTCATAACTTGGGAGTTTTTGGTTTTTAACATTTCTCTAAAATATAAGAATGGCAATCTATTTGAATTTAAAAAAATATAATAGTAGTAGTGTGGCTCAAGTGGCTAAGATGCTGACTGGGAGGCAGAAGGTCAGTAGTTCGATTCCAGAGTACTGCAGGACAGAATAAGGTCCCATCCTTGTCTCAGCTCCTGCCAACCTAGCAGTTCAAAAGCATGAAATTGCAAGTAGATAAATAGGGACCACTTCAGTGGGAAGGTAACAGCATTCTGTGTGCTCCAGTGTCTAGTCATGCCTGCCACATGACCACAGAAATGTCTGCAGAAACAGACAGCACTGGCTTTGAAACAGAGATGAGCACTGCACCCTAGAGTCGGATACGACTGGCTTTCAAGCAAGGGAAACCTTTACCTTTACTAGCGTGGTTAAATAGTTATATTTAAGAGGTAAAGTGATATTTATAATAGTGTGGTTAAATGTTTGGTCCTAGAGATAAAGGTGTATTAAGACCCCTAGAATAAAATGTGTGATGTATGTTCTTAAGGTAATTGACAATTGCATGTGCTAAATTGAATCTATATATTAATGTAATTGGAATAAATTTTTTGAATTAGCTGCGGAGAAATGAATGAATTGTTAATACATTATGGTTCTATATGAATAACAGTTAGTAAAGAATTGACAATATAGTATTATGAACATGATGTTCATCTTTATAGATATGATTCTGATGTGATGTAGCTGTATTTTTAACAAGTTGTAGCTTGTTTTTACAACCTTCTTGGTGCTTTTAAAAGATATCATATATCACTCTTCTTTTGTTTGTTGGTACCTCACCTAGACGTTATAGAGATAACAATAAATAATCAGTCCTAGGCATTATGGTCCTGGAAGGCCATTCACTTTTTACACAATTTTAAGTCAAAGCAAACATTTCCAAGAGGTAGTTAATACAATGAAAACAAAGTTTTTGGGTACCTTTAAAGCTAACAAGTTTTACTTGGCACTAGATCAGTGATGGGCAGTCTTGGCCCTCCAGCTATTCTTGAACTTCAATTCCCAGAAGCCCAAATCAGTGCTCCTGCTGATCAGGGCCTCTGGGAATTGAAGTTCAAGAACAGCTGGAGGGCCAAGACTGCCCATCACTGCACTAGATGTTATGGATTATGACCATACCTGTCAAGTTTTGGATTTGGAAATAAGGGAAATTTCCCGGCAAATACGGGATACTTGACAGCTATGCTTATCCTGTGCTGCCCTCCAATGGTAGCAATAGGGCATTGCAGTCTAATTAATAAGGGATGATGGTGGGAAAGAGGGTAAAATAAGGGGTTTTCCTAGCCAATAAGGGATACTTCACAGCTATGATTATGACCTGTTCTTCAGGTTGCATCTCAAGAAGTGGGATATAGCCCATAAACTTATGCAAGATAAAACTAGTAAGTTCCAAACATGCCACAAAACTTTTGCTGTTGTTTGGTAACACATACAGTATAAGTCTGAAAAATCCCTGTTTTTGCTTTTGTAAACCACTAGGGTCCAGAAATACTGCCCAGAAATTCTATTCAAAGCATCCTAAGTTCCACCATTACATCATTTTTGTAACTGCTTGACGTGCAAACGAATAATGCAGATAAACATACTTGATTTACATGTGATAGATACACCAACCTGCCATACGGATATGGTCCTGCTTTTTCCATTATTAACTACTCTAATGTAAAGAGAGCACTTATTACAAGAAAGCAGAAGAAAAAGCATGAATTGAGTTGCCCATATTCTCTCTACACTTCTAGTATAACGCTTGAAGAAGCTACCGTATTTATTCGAGTATAACGCGCACTCGTGTATAACGCGCACCCCTAATTTTCCATGAAACCTTGGTATAAAATTTTGTTTCACACCACGCATTGAAATTGACATAAGAAACGTTGTTGAACACGTGCGGCCATGACGCTAGACGACAAGCGGGAGGAGGGCCGTGCCGTGCTCCGTGCCTACCCTTGCCGGCTCTTGAGTCACGCGGCACGGGAGCGCGGGTGGCTGGCGGTAGCGCCTCCCCCAGAGGGTTCCCGTACCGTTCCAGTGGGGCAGCGGCGGGTGGAGCTCCTGGGCGCTAGACGACAATCGGGGAGGAGGGCCGCGGCGTGCTCCGTGCCTACCCGGTGCCGGCTCTTGAGTCGCGTGGCCCCAGGAGCGCGGGTGGCTGGCGTTAGCGCCTCCCCCTTACCGTTCTGGCGGGTGCGTGCGGGTGAGTGGCGGCAGCGGGACCTGGGCGCCTGCCGCCGCCCGGGGAGGAGGGCCGTGGCGTGCTCCGTGCCTACCCGGTGCCGGCTCTTGAGTCGCGCGGCCCGGGAGCGCGGGTGGCTGGCGTTAGCGCCTCCCCCCGGTGGGTCGCCTTACCGTTCCGGCGGGTGCGTGCGGGTGAGTGGCGGCAGCGGGACCTGGGTGCCTGCCGCCGCCCGGGGAGGAGGGCCGTGGCGTGCTCCGTGCCTACCCGGCGCCGGCTCTTGAGTCGCGCGGCCCGGGAGCGCGGGTGGCTGGCGTTAGCGCCTCCCCGGTGGGTCGCCTTACCGTTCCGGCGGGTGCGTGCGGGTGAGTGACGGCAGCGGTTCATGGGGGATACCCGCCGCTCGGGAGGAGGGCCGTGGCGTGCTCCGTGCCTACCCTTGCCGGCTTCTTGAGTCGCGCGGCCCGGGAGCGCGGGTGGCTGGCGGTAGCGCCTCCCCTGGGGTTCAAAGCCACCCCCCCGCCTCCCCTTCACCCGCCGCAGCAATAGACACCCGACCCAATTCTAAATAGGAAGTAAAAGAGGCTCGTTTATAACACGCACCCAGTCCTCGTGTATAATGCGCACCCAAACTTTGATTTCTTTTTTTGGTATAAAATTTTGCGCGTTATACACGAATAAATACGGTACTTGTCAATCCAGTGAAGTATATAAGTTTCTGCTTTATGAGTTTACTAGAAACATATTGGAATAATGCAAATACTTCTATCTTATGATACCAGCTTTCATTTCTCATGCTATGCTTACAAAGCAGAACAAAACTTGGTGTTAGAAAGTTAAATTTTTAAATATAGCTTTCAGGCAGCTTTCAGATTCAAATTACAGCAATATTTCGCATAACGTCCGCATCGGGTAGAGTCATATTCGCATTACACCACGGTTTTTATGCACACATGATGCCTCGCTTAGCGTCCAAAACTGCTCAAAAATGGATGTTATCTGAGGTATTGGTATAGGAACTTCGGATAACGTCCATTTTTGACCATTTTTGGACTTTATGCGAGGCATCTCCCCATAGGAACCGCATAAAGTCCAAAATCGCATAGCGACCAACTCCGTGGAACGGAGTTTGGACGTTATCCAAGGTTCTACTGTAACTTAATTCTGTATCATGACACCCCTGCACAAATTAAGAACAAAGGATTTTCTTTTTTTTTTAGGTCAGCTCATTCTTAGTCTACCATCAGTAGCAGCTTTTAGTAACTGAAGACTTCTTCCCAGCCATGGTGCATTGGGAAAGAAGTAAGATATGTTTAATTTCTGAGAACTCCTGCATCTGATGATACCATTAGCCTTATCCAGATATTAAATTAAATTAAATTATGGATCAGGATTTCAGACAATAGATTAATATTTTTTCTTTCCCTATCTGAAAGAAAAATATAGATTGCAGGAAGGAACATAGCACTTAAAAAAAACTCACTTTTCTTGATTGCAGCAAATATAACTGACCTTTTTTATTTTTAACCAATCCCCAGGTTTAAGCAATGGCAAAGAAGTAGACTGGATGGATTCTCAAGAAGAAGAGCAACGCCTTTGGCAAAGGATGATCGACTGTCCTGGAGATTCTGTGGAAGGCATTTTAATGCTGAGGTCCAGCATGGGGAAATGTAAACTCTAAGAGGAATACAGTTTGCACACAACATCCTATTTGTTTAATCACAATATAGTGTGATGTAGGTTGACCTACAGTGAAACACCTTGGGTTAATTTTTGCACATTTAAAATAAGGAAGAGACTTTTCTTCCATATGGACATTATATTTTTGAATGGACTATAAATGCATTTAGCACTTTCCAACATCTGCATTCTTATCATTGTTCTTCTTTTCCCAGCAAAAGTCAGCAAAGTCATTCATGAGTTCAATTGAACAGCTGGAATGTAAGACCTGCTGAAATCTTCTACAGAATGTAGTTCAAGCAGCTCCTTTTAAGTTATGATTATAAGTTATGGGGGAAATGTGATTTGTAAATGGGTTAAAATGTCTCAGCTGTGGCAGTTCCATGCCAACCCATTTCTAACAAACGTAATAGTGGAGATGAGCTAATGAAGTGAGAGTCAAATTACAGGCAAGCTTCCTCCAACTTCTATTTATTTCCAGAAGAGTTCCCAATGGGCTTGTTAACAAGTCCAAGACTCTCCAGTTATCCATTCTCAAGCAAAGCTGTTGTTGAGGGGATTTAGAGACTAGCAGAGAGTGCTGAACTATGAATTACAAGAATCCATAACTCATTGGCATTTCAGCACTTCGTATAAAAGAATGGAACAGAAGATACCAAGCAACAAAGGAATAGATGTCATTAGGCTACATTGTCTTACAGTGAAAATAATTGGCTTCCTTTCCTGGACTTTATGACATGGTTGGAAAGGAAGAAGAATTTGTGTTTGGCTGGAAGATATCAAGCACATTATCTAATCTCCACCCTGAAACAGGTTCATTTTGTGCCTATCCAGCTTTTCATGAGCACTTCCAAAGGAGGACATTCTGCAACCTCAGTAGGTAACTCTACTGTGCACTTCGCCTGAGTGCATAACCCAAATCTACCTCCCTGTTTTAAGAAACTGTGGGTAGCGGAACAGTGATTACCCTCATCCTCAGATCACTTATGAGCACTGTAATAGCACCACTGTGTATCACCATCCTCATCCCCTTCCTTAAGTTGTACTCAGCCATGAGAAACAGCAGGGCAAGGCATTCATTCTGTTACAGACTGATTATTGCTAAGCTCCTTTGCCACTGGGATTTTAGCCACTCACGGTCACAGCTGCAGGGCAACTGTGGTGGTGGTGTGGTGAGAAACAAACCCCATGGAGATTAATTTTAAAGAGCATGAAGAAGTCCTTTTGCAAAAAGTGTTCCTGCTGATTTTAAAGGATCTATTCTACAGTTTGACTAACTCTGGATCCAGCCCAATGTAAATTGTTTTTCCTTTCATTATGCTGAAGCCGTAAAAGCGTTACATTTTATGGCATTGCATATACAAGGGGATACTTTCTTAACAATGTTTAAAGCTAAAACACAGCACATGCTCCAGATTTCAACTGTGACTTTATTTGAGAAGAAATTTCTTAGTGGAGGAACTGCAACTGTAATTAGATGAGTCAGAGCCTGTTCAGATCAGCAATTTGGGATTACTTCAGTGCTCAAAGTTTACTTGTTCCATTTGTATTCTGCACTTCATAGTATAAATGTCCTTGATATTTGTTGAGAATTGACACTGAGAAATAATTCCTAAGAGACTCCAGTTGTGGATGGACATACATGTGTAGCCCCAACCTTTACTGTGGAAATCTTTTTTCATTGAATCAGTTTGTCTCATCTTTTAAGCAGGTATGCCAGACAAATGAAGACATTTGGCTGCATAGCTGACTTTTTATTTTCATATTATTCCAGCTAATTCCAGGGTCTGAGTCATAATGTTTTGGGTAGCTTCTAATAATTTATTTTTGGTCAACAATGTCCAAGTTAAAAACCTGTGTATAAATGTACAGTACATTAAATCCAAGCATAAAATTAAGTTTGTTTTTCTAAACATTTTATTTCAGTAGTTGCCTTCCCCCCTTTTATATGTTAGATAAATGTATATTTTAAAGGCATAACATCAGATGAGACTGATTTTAAGTGCATGTGCCTACATAGTACAATACAATCAGTTATGGGCTTTTTAAATTAGTAGTATCTCTGAGGTACAGTCTTATTTCAGTAGTGGTGGAAATGCAAATAAATACTACTGCAATCCTTCATTTGTTTAATCCCTATTTGGTTCAGTGGCACTTAGTGCTCATCAGTAACCTTATAAGATTGCACTGAAGACTCCCAAATCACATTACATCTGTGCTGCTGTTTCATCTGTTATTTGCACTTTTTAAAAACAATGCTATGGATGCCAAGGCCATTACGTGCCTAGGAATATAGAGCCTCTAAATTCCCTAGAATAAGGTAGACTTTAAGTCAGGAACTGCAGTGGCTCAAGTGGCTAAGACACTGACTGGGAAGCGGAAGGTCAGCTGTTCGATTCCTGAGTACTGCAGGATGGAAATGAGCTCCCGTCTTCGTCACAGCTCCTGCCAACCTAGCAGTTCGAAAGCAAGAAATTGCAAGTAGATAAATACGGACCACTTCGGTGGGAAGGTAAACAGCATTCCGTGCGCTCTGGTGTCTAGTCATGGCTGCCACATGACCACGGAAACGTCTGCAGAAGCAGACAGCGCTGGCTCTTCGGCTTAGAAACAGAGATGAGCACTGTACCCTAGAGTCGGATATGACTGGCTTTCGAGCAAGGGAAACGTTTACCTTTACTTAAGTCAGGAATGAGCAAAGTGTGGCTTTCCAGATGTTGGTCTACACCTTTTAGCTTTTGCTAGGATACCCAGTGGTGAGGAATTATGGAAGAGCAGTCCAAGAGCATATGGAGGGCCACCTTTTCTTACAGCTGCACTACATGATTATGAATTTTATAACTGTAGCCCAAGACACTCCAAAACATATACTGCCTGCCTTGAATTTGTTGTCTTTTAACTAGCACATGTATTGTTCACTCTAGTGCAATACAGAACAACTGCCTGATTTTCCTGGATAATGCAAGCAAAGAAAAATACTGGTGTTTCTCTCCTTAGTTCATTATTAAGTGAAGAGGTAAACTACTACAATTCAGTTTTTGCAATAATTATGCTAAATGCATGCATTACCTATTGCCATGCAGAGTTTGATCCTGTTTAGTCTAAAAGTAAGATACTCAGTGTGGTGTAGTGGATAGTGATGGACTAGGACTCAGCAGGCCTGGGTTTGAATCCCTGCTCAGCTATGAAAGCTCACTGGTAGTGTGGAAATAAAACCATTCCTTAAATATCTCGTTTATCTTGGAATCCCTGTTAAGAGTCACTGTAAATTCTAATCTGACAGCACATAACAGTTTTATGACAGCTTGGCCATATATTAAAGACATCTGTGCTTAATTTGTGTAATCAACAAATGCTGTGTATGTGCCAATGATGATCAGAGGTATTCCAATGTATTCATTCTTCTGAGTGTTTCAGTTGGAACATTGATCCTGTATATGTACATTATACTGCATTACAAAAAATAGTATCTGCTATTTGGTCTAATCCATGCCTAGGATGTCAGGATCTTAAGTTAATTATGCATATAGATGTGATTAGCTACATTGTCCAGTTTATTAACACAGCTGCACCTATTCATCTGTACCTCAAAACAGACTCACTATGGCCTAGCTGTACTCTCCAATAAGGTGGCTTCACACTAGAGACAAGCCCTTGGTCCATCTTGCCTTATATACCTATTTCTGACATCAGCTCACTTACTTGCCCAGACATACCTGGCTGCTGCTAGAATGTTATTCAGCTGAGGCGGTAGCAGGCATAGTGGTAGCTGCAACTGTTATAATGTTCCCATGTAA
This sequence comes from Bradypodion ventrale, assembly GCA_035047345.1. NCBI lineage: Eukaryota > Metazoa > Chordata > Lepidosauria > Squamata > Chamaeleonidae > Bradypodion > Bradypodion ventrale. Next base: position 277,961,198 of record JAWDJE010000003.1, read on the forward strand.
AAATACATTACCCAGTTACTAACCATTTGACCAGCTATAGCACGCCTGTAACTTAAAATTTGTACGTGACAGGCAAATTCTGAGTTCAGATTTGGAATCGGCACACTCGATATCGTGTAAATCACATGTGTTATTCCCAGTAGCAAAATCGTTGTTGTGCAGTGAGAAGTTATGTTCTGACAAAAATCAAAAACAACTTTCTTCCGTTGCTGGACTATTATTATACTTTTTGTTGTTATTTGTACATTCAGATGTATGGCTTGTAAGAAAGGTCTTAGCTTATTTATCTTAGTTTGTCTACAATTAAAATCCTTTGCCATTTGAATTGTTGTGCAAGACTTTTTCAGCAGGTAGATAGCTGTGTTCTAATTGAAAGGTCAATACTTTACACATGTAGGCAGAAGAGGTAAGGAGACAGCCTTCCAGATGTTGAAAACTACAGCTCCTATCATCCCTCACCAGAGGCAGCATTTCTAAGAGTTAAAATCCAACATTGCTTGGTAATATTTTCCTTGTAAAATGCTTAAAATCAACTAAAGCCTACCTGCTATGTTGCTGAGTGGACACATTCTGCTTTATTCTCTACTCTTGAGTACTTTTGTCCAGGGGTGTGCTGGGCACCTTGGGAGGGCGGTAGACAGGAAGTGATGGGAGGGCCTATTGGGGAGGTGGGGGGGGGGAAGAAATTCCATACATTCCCATTACCTCTGCCTGCCTCTGGGGGTTTCTAGTCGCTGGGGTGCACCGGGATGAGTCCCTGTATCCCTGTGGGCCAGCACACCACTGCTTTTGTCCATGAATTGTTATTTCTAGACACCAAAAGCTTGGCTTATAGATGGATTATAATTAAAATTGTTGTGTGATAAAAAGCCATTTGAAACTAGGAAGGTGCTTTACTGCAGCCATTCCAACAGTATGCAACATTACTACATACCCAAATTACTAAGACTAAAACTATAAAATTGCAAAACAATATTTTATTCATAAAAGATCTGGGGGGGGGGAGAGAGAAAACATTTACACAGGAAGTAATGAAGTCAACCAATGCAATTCAATACTTTCACAAAATTTTCCGCAGAAGAGAATAAATCTCTGAAAATCAAACATCAGTTGAATGATAAATGAAGTTTCACACACACAGGGCTAAACACATACATATATTTTTTTTTTAAAAAAAAGAACTGTACAGCAGTGATTTCCATACGTTTATGCTCTGTGTAGCACCAGATTTTTTTTAAAAAAACTAGGCAGCAAAAGTACTGGCATATATAAATGGCTGTACTTCAGAATTAGGGACAGGATTGACCTGATTCTGCTTGTAATGTCATCTCATCTTTTCTCAAAGGGAAAGTGTCAATGAGAGCAAAAAGCTCAGCTGGAGTAGCTGGGAAAGGATACCGTTCTTTGTCCACACCATGTTTATCAAGCACCATCATACTGAAGTTGTAGTGGGGAATGCGAAGCAACAGCCTAAAGTTGTGAGGGAAAAATAACATGTAATTTTTTTTAAAAAGAGGCAGCTATTACATGTGTAGGCATGCCTCCCACCCACTGTAATGTAATTCCCTCCCAGTAATGTATTACTGATATGGTGACAGAAGTAATTCCCTTTTTAGATCTAAAAGACAAAGAGAAGCTATGTGCACTGCATTTGTCACAAATTAAAGTATTAGAAAGTTTAAGGAAAATAAAGCTGTGCAAGATTTCTGTGCAGTGCTTTTATACACGAAGCATGATGGGTTTTGACCTGTGCTGTATAAACTACATCTGACAGGTTTCCACATCAAAATAAATCCCAATTCAGCTGCCACATTGCTTCACTTGTACAGGAACAACTAGGCAAAACACAGGCCTTGGGTTTCTGGATCATGACATACAAACCCAAAAGCAGCCAGCTCTCTTGCCTGTCTCTCCAAGCCAGACACATTATCCAAGAATAGCTCGTGGATAATTTCTTTTTCTCATTGAACAGATTCCTGGGTGCAATAAAAGACCAATTATAGGATTTAGGAAGACCAGAACCATTGGGAATATCATTACTCAAACGGATTGCGGGACTCACCAGACTCAGCTGGATAGGGTAGTCCTAGGATATTATAAATGCTATAACTGTATGTATTGCCATTTTGTGTGGGAAACAAAAATTATTTCATTTCCTGAGAGGCAGTTCACACATATGCTGAAGGATTTTTCAAATTGTAATTCTAAGAACTGTGTGTATTTATGGATATGTCCTTGCAACTTGAGATACATTGGGAAAACAACAAGACCTCTGAAAGTCCGTATAGGAGAACACAGATTGAGAATCCGAAGTCAAAATCTACAAGCACTTTTGGTATCATACTACCTGGAGAAGCAACATACAGACGACCAATTCAAATTCGTAGTTTTAGAAGTCATACAACAGAGATTTTTGAAAAAATGAACATAGAAACACTATTATTCAGAGGGAGGCTTTCTTTATTCACAAACTAGGAACCATTGTTCCAAATGGTCTCAATCAAGAATTAGAATTATCCTGTTTTTTATAAACACTTAGTCGAGACACGGTCTCTGTTTCTCAACTTGTTATGTCTAAAAGTTAAAGGATACACTATTTTTTAGCAAAGGATTAGAGACTTAGTTTGGAGAATAAAGAACACCTGGGATTCACTTTCAAAGAAGTATATAATCCCCCATTAGAAGGGAATTGTTAACATCGAGAAGCACAAAGAGGTTAATCACAAAGAGGCTTATTGACGCGAGAGGAGAAAGGAAAGTAGGTAAGAGTATTGGGAACTTTTTGCATCTTGTAGTTTTATTTTAGGAAGTAAGTTACTTATTTAAGATGCATATAATTAAGTAATGTTTAAAATATGAATATTGACTTTGTTATAAGAAATAGCCCAGGTTCAATCAAACATAATAAGCTTTTATTTAATGGTTTTTCATCACTTTACAGAAATTACTTGTGAAATCCTGAAGAAGGAATCAAGTTTGAAAAGTCACATTACCGGATGTGTTTTGATGGAATGATGAAATTGATGGAATGATACAAATTAATTGAAATAGTTGATTGAAACAGCTGATGCCTACACTAGCTACTTTGGTTGATATAGGTTGCTCAATGCACGTAATTGTTTAGATAAAGACTGTACGGGATAATAATATACAACCTAAGTGAAACTTTGCTCTTTTCATCAATAATACAGAAACTGTTTTGAAATAAACTGAGAAATTATCTATAAGATTCCTAGTGGAGTATCAGCAAGTATTCTGCCTCAAATGGTTTTTCTTTATTGTTTTGAGCAAATCAGTTCTGCCAGCAGATTTCTCTGTTGGCTTGTGCCTAACCCTAATCCTCCACAACTGGTTTATGAGCTAAGATGGTAATGTTACTCTCCAGGCATGACAGGTATCTAGCAGCGCTGCTGCACTTGTCTGAATAAAGGCCGGGGTGATCATGTCACTGAAAAGTACTTTGAAGCACTGTTACCCGGTGCTATTCTACTGATAAAAAAAGGTGGAAGCGTTACTAGCTTCCTTTGTACTCTAGAGGAGTGGGTTGTATTCTACATTGGTATGAGTGTGCCAATACAAGACTCACAGGACTGGGGCAAGGTACTCATACCTTGTATATCCTGTCAAGATATATTACAGAGGAAATATAATTGTGGACACATTAGTTCGTACTGACAGTATTACTGGAGACAGTTTACCTGACTTGCAAAGCCAAAGCACGAGGTATTAATCTCAGTCCTATTCTTCCCAGCAAAGATGGATAGACCCCGACCAACTCCATCACTGTAATATGTCGTAGATCTAAACCACACTGTGCAGGCTAAAATGGACAGGAAAAGAGGAATTGAAATTACCAAAACAAAAATCTGTCCTATGTTAACTTGTGCTGCTTATTATCACAGATCCCCTCACCCAAATAAATCTAGCCTGAATGCGAGGGCCTGAAAGAAATAAGCATATAGGATGTGAACAAAACTGATCACTCCTTCCATTTTTTAAAAAAAAAAACCACAATTAAATACCAAGAAGAATGTTGCTCATTTTAAAAAGATTACCATAAAATGACACCTTCTCTATGAAGCAATTGCATTTTGTGGTGAGAGAGAGATTTACTATGTACATCATTCATTCATTCATTCATTCATTCATTTATTGTGCAGGCCACATGGAGGCTATATGTATACTAGACCTGCTTCTCCTTCTGTGTCTAGCCATTTCCACTTTTTGCCTGACCAAGTGTGAGAAAGATTGGCCAGCAACATAAGGTTGCTATTACCAGGGTACACCCGGTTGTGGTTCAAAAATACCACAATCTTCGAGGAGGCTCTTTCTGTGTACCCCTATTCTACTGTAGAACTGTTTCATATAAATGCAGAATTCAGTACAGGATTAAATTAACATGCAAACCTCTGTATTCTTTTTTAAAAGGTTTTTAAAAGCTTTGAAAGATGTCAGTAGTTATAATAATATAGATACAGTGGTACCTCGCTTAAAGAGCATAATGTGTTCCACAAGATTGCTCTTTAAGTGAGTTTGCTCTTTAAGTGAAACACCATTGTACGTGAACAATTGTGACTTCTGGCGGGGGGATTGCAAACCCGGATTTAGTTGTTAAGCGAGTTTGGTTTTAGTTGTTAAGTGAGGCGACCATTCAGAGAAAATTCTGCTTTTTAAGCGAGTTAGTCTCTAAGCGAGGCGCTCTTTATGCGAGGTTTTACTGTATTTTGTTGTTTGCACAAATGTCAAGGCTGGAAGGAAACCTAAATAAAACAGGCAAAATAACCTCAAGGCTTCTCTGAGTTAGAAGTGAAGGCTCAGCTGTTGCTTCTGTGGCATTTAATTTCAATTCAGAGAAAACAGATTCACACAGTATTTGCCCTAAACCAAGAGTACCCCTGGCTAATCCAGTTAGGAACATTGGCCGTGGGATTGGATCCACAGATTCTGAGACAAATTACATTTACAAGACACTTCTGCTGGAGATGGTAGCAGGTAGCTATTGCTGATTAGCCCTATGTTACCCCTCCACTCTGGAGGGATGGGAACAATGAAAGAAACACTACTCCAGGGAAAGCACACTACAATGGGAGCTTCTCTAGAATTTCTATTGTTTCAATACCCCATAAATGATACATAAACCAAACCATCGTAACTGATTAAGATGTAGTGAGAAAAGCCACATGAGTAACACTGTTCATAGGTACTAATTTTAGGCAGAATTACCAGCTGCTTTAAAGGAGAATGGGTCTCACCTGCAGAAATCCCAATTGCAATCTGTAGAAATAATTGGCTGCAGTAGGAGTGGATATAATGAGCAATCTCCGTTTCTCATAAAACTGGTCCAGGAGGGCTGCTGCAGTCCTCACGCCAACATTAATATTCATAGCTGAAATTAGAGGCAAAAACACTAATAAGCACATATAAGATTGGCTTTTGCAGCCAACTGGAAATCATGTCAACTCATTGAGACCTAGAAATCAAAGGGACATTGCAGGCAGAAAGAAACATTCAGAATCAGCATTCTTGAGTTCATCCCAAGATTTAGAATTGGGGTGGAGATCAGGCAGGGATTATTATTATTATTATTATTATTATTATTATTATTATTATTATTATTAGAGAGAGAGAGAGATTGCAGCCACGATATGGGCAGGAGTGGGGTTCAGTCCCCTAAAGTTAATGTAAAATAAGACTTTATATAATTTAAGGTGCTATAAGGCTCTTTGTTGGTTTTTCTGCAACAGGCTAACATGGTTGAAAAATGCCCTGCATTCACAAGCTGTAACAAATTACTTTCTGTTCCATATACTAATGATCTGTGCCCATTGGAGTGTTAGCAGGAGACTGTTGCTTGGTAATCGATTCCTATGAAGAATGAACAAGCAATCAATAGAAAGAATAGGCAAGTTGCAAAGAAATCCTACAAGACAGAGTAAAAAATCCATACATAATAGCTGTAGCCCAGACAACCATTTATCACATCTATTCAAAGAGTGATGTTTATTGTATTTCTGAATGGAGCTTCTACACCATCACTTGCTTTGCAGGGCTACTCAGCAAACATATTTTGATACTTGAGAAAGAGTATAGTATTAAAACCTACTTGCAATAGGGAAATAGGGAAATGGTGTTTGAAGGAGAACATTGAATTCCCATGACACTTGTGCAAACTCCTGTGAATATGGATCTGTATCACTTCTATGAATCCCTCTGCAAGGGGTGAAAAATATCTAAACAATACAGTACTGCCATTAAAAGGTTAACTGCACATCTGGTTGATTTTGCATCAAGCCTCTTTATAGTACACCCAGGTAAGCTGTTCATTAACAAAATGTTGCCCACTTTATCCTGACCATAAATGGCATCAGCCAAAGGCCGTGGAGTGTTGGAGCATATGGACCAAGCACTGTATTTCTGTTCAGCAAACTCTTCACTCAATTCATAAAAGTGTGTCCTTTTACTGAAAGTATTCATTTATTTGTGTAATTATTCATTACTCACGTACGTGCACAAGTTGGCTCTATTCCTGACCAGCCCGAGTTGAACTGACAAACTCTTGCTGGACTTCCTTGTGGGTCATATCCACCAATGCAGGAAAATTCACAAGTTGCACCGTAATTATCACCATCGCTGGAGCATTTTATGTAGCCATTATCTGGAGCATTCAGTTTACCACAACGCCTGACTTCAGATACAAAATGAGAGGAGCATTCAGTAATCCCACTGTTGCTTCTAATACAGACAAATGAGCAGAAAATGCAGTGATATTGGATTGATCATTGTCTTCAAAGATCTCTGTATCCTTATATTCATGATCAGTTAAATATATACAGGGCAGAATCCAATGCAGAATTCAGGAAAAAAAACTGGGAGGGGGCAACCTACCCACTGCAACCCCCAAATCCAGCGCAGGAAGGCCGCTTTTCTAACGACGTGACAGAATGCAGAAGAGAGAGGAAGAAATGGTTGGATTTAGCCAACATTAAGCCCTACAGAGAACCGATATCCAGCCACTTTTCAGTGATGGAACCTGTGTGGAGAGGGTAGCGACGTTCAGATTTCTGGGCATTGAGATACACAAGGATCTGTCCTGGAGTGCCAACACAAGGGGGCTTACGAAGAAGGCGGCGCAGAGACTGTAATTTTTGAGAACTCTAAGGAAAACCCATCATCCGCAAAAGCTGCTGCTTGCCTTCTATCACTGCGCTATTGAGAGCGTGCTCACTTATGGCTTATGTGTGTGGTATGGGAGGAGTACTCATCGGGATAGGATAATGTTGCACAGAATTATTAAAGCAGCAGAGAGTATTATTGGCTGTCCACTCTCCACTTTAGAACAAATTTACACCATCAGGTGCCACAGAAAAGCATTAGATATAGTAGGAGACCCATCACATCCTGGCCACTGCTTCTTTGAGCTTCTGCCATCGGGACGGAGATATAGAACAATGAACGTAAAAACGAGCCGTCTCAAGAACAGGAGGCCAGCCATTCGCCCCACCGAGAGCCCTTCCGAGCCCGGGAGCCACCATCTCCAGCCGGGCCAGGGAAGAGGAGGAGGACCAGCCGGGCGGGGGGGAGGAGGCCAGCCATTCGCCCCACCGAGAGCCCTTCCGAGCCCGGGAGCCACCATCTCCAGCCGGGCCAGGGAAGAGGAGGAAGACCAGCCGGGCGGGGGGGAGGAGGCCAGCCATTCGCCCCACCGAGAGCCCTTCCGAGCCCGGGAGCCACCATCTCCAGCCGGGCCAGGGAAGAGGAGGAGGACCAGCCGGGCGGGGGGAGGAGGCCAGCCATTCGCCCCACCGAGAGCCCTTCCGAGCCCGGGAGCCACCATCTCCAGCCGGGCCAGGGAAGAGGAGGAGGACCAGCCGGGCGGGGGGAGGAGGCCAGCCATTCGCCCCACCGAGAGCCCTTCCGAGCCCGGGAGCCACCATCTCCAGCCGGGCCAGGGAAGAGGAGGAAGACCAGCTGGGCGGGGGGGAGGAGGCCAGCCATTCGCCCCACCGAGAGCCCTTCCGAGCCCGGGAGCCACCATCTCCAGCTGGGCCAGGGAAGAGGAGGAGGACCAGCCGGGCGGGAGGGAGGAGGCCAGCCATTCGCCTCACCGAGAGCCCTTCCGAGCCCGGGAGCCACCATCTCCAGCCGGGCCAGGGAAGAGGAGGAAGACCAGCCGGGCGGGGGGGAGGAGGCCAGCCATTCGCCCCACCGAGAGCCCTTCCGAGCCCGGGAGCCACCATCTCCAGCCGGGCCAGGGAAGAGGAGGAGGACCAGCCGGGCGGGGGGAGGAGGCCAGCCATTCGCCCCACCGAGAGCCCTTCCGAGCCCGGGAGCCACCATCTCCAGCCGGGCCAGGGAAGAGGAAGAGGACCAGCCGGGCGGGGGGGAGGAGGCCAGCCGTTCGCCTCACCAAGAGCCCTTCCGAGCCCGGGAGCCACCATCTCCAGCCGGGCCAGGGAAGAGGAGGAAGACCAGCCGGGCGGGGGGGAGGAGGCCAGCCATTCGCCCCACCGAGAGCCCTTCCGAGCCCGGGAGCCACCATCTCCAGCCGGGCCAGGGAAGAGGAGGAGGACCAGCCGGGCGGGGGGAGGAGGCCAGCCATTCGCCCCACCGAGAGCCCTTCCGAGCCCGGGAGCCACCATCTCCAGCCGGGCCAGGGAAGAGGAGGAGGACCAGCCGGGCGGGGGGGAGGAGGCCAGCCATTCGCCTCACCGAGAGCCCTTCCGAGCCCGGGAGCCACCATCTCCAGCCGGGCCAGGGAAGAGGAGGAAGACCAGCCGGGCGGGGGGGAGGAGGCCAGCCATTCACCCCACCGAGAGCCCTTCCGAGCCCGGGAGCCACCATCTCCAGCCTCCTGGCAACAACCGAGCGCCAATTGACAGAAGAAGGCAGAGGAGGAAAACCAGGGGGCGAGACTCAGAGACCCATGCAAAGGATAAGTAGCTGATATGAAAAATTTTGATGACTTAATATAATAACTCACCTAAAGACTTTAGGCCGACTTAATATAGCAACTGACATAGAGACTGTGTTTAAAGTGTAATAATATGCATGATAATATGTTGTTTAAAATGTTCTACACTTTTTAAAACTGTGATAAACTGTATGAGGGGGAAAAATGGCGTAGACACCGGCAAACCACGCCACAAAGCTTGCCAAGAGAACCCTATTGACCAAAACAAAAGGCAAAACAAAGGAGCAGGCTAGGTGATACAGGATGCTTAGCACCACAGAGTGGAGGAAGGGGAGGGACAGGAAAGGGGGGGGGGAGAAATGCAATGTTGCAAGGAACAATACTGCATAGGGACATGGAATGTGAGATCAATAAACCAAGGTAAACTGGAAGTGGTAAAAAATGAGATGGAAAGAATAAGCATTGACATCTTGGGCATCAGTGAGCTCAAATGGACAGGGATGGGTGAATTCAGCTCTGGAAACCATCATATCTACTATTGTGGACAAGAAAACCTTAGAAGAAATGGAGTAGCCATAATTGTCAATAAAAGAGTGAGAAAAGCAGTAATGGGATACAACCTCAAAAATGACAGAATGATGTCAGTCAGAATTCAAGGCAAACCCTTCAATGTCACTGTGATTCAAATATACGCACCAACCACTGGTGCAGATGAAGCCACAATGGACCAGTTCTATGAGGACTTACAACACCTCATAGAACAGACACCAAGAAATGATGTCCAAATTATATTAGGAGACTGGAATGCCAAAGTAGGAAATCAAAAAGTGGAGGGAATAACAGGCAAATTTGGTCTTGGAACACAGAATGAAGCAGGGCAAAGATTGATAGAGTTCTGCCAAGAGAACGCACTGGTCATAGCAAACACTCTCTTCCAGCAACACAAGAGGCGACTTTACACATGGACATCACCAGATGGCCAACACCGAAACCAGATTGACTACATACTCTGCAGCCAAAGATGGAGAACCTCCATACAGTCAGCAAAAACAAGACCCGGAGCAGACTGTGGCTCAGATCACAACCTACTGATCGCAAAATTCAGGTTAAGACTAAAGAAAATAGGGAAAACAAGGAGACCAGACAGATATCACCTAGAAAGTATCCCTAAAGAATACACGGTGGAGGTGATGAACAGATATAATGGCCTAGACTCAATAGACAGAGTGCCAGAAGAATTATGGACAGAGATAAGGGACATCATGCAGGAAGCAGCAAAGAAAACCATACCAAAAGAAAAGAAGCATAAGAAAGCAAAATGGTTGTCTGATGAGGCTCTTAAAATAGCAGAGGAAAGAAGGAATGCAAAAGTCAAAAGAGAAAAGAAAAAGTACAATTATTTGAACACAGAATTTCAAAGAAAAGCAAGGAGAGATAAGGAAAACTATCTAAAAGAACAGTGCAAAGAAATGGAGGAAAACAACAAAAGAGGCAGGACTAGAGATCTCTTCAGAAAAATTGGGGAAATAAAGGGAACATTTAAAGCAAAAATGACCATGATAAGGGACAAAGACGGAAAAGAGCTAGCTGATGCAGAAGAGATTAAGAAAAGATGGAAAGAGTACACAGAGGAACTCTACAAAAAGGACCTCAACACCCCTGATAACCACAATGATGAAAAAATTGAACTTGAGCCAGACATTCTGGAGAGCGAAGTTATAAAGGCCCTAAAGAGCACTGCAAACAACAAAGCTAGTGGAGATGATGGTATCCCAGTGGAATTTTTCAAAGCTCTAAAAGATGATGGTGTCAAATTACTACATTCAATATGCCAGCAAATTTGGAAAACAAAACAGTGGCCACAGGATTGGAAAAGATCAGTATACGTCCCAATCCCAAAAAAGGGCAATGCCAAAGAATGCTCAAATTATCGAACAATTGCACTCATCCCACACGCCAGCAAGGTGATGCTCAAGATAATACAGGATAGACTTCAGCAACATGTGGAGAGAGAACTACCAGAGGTGCAGGCCGGTTTCAGAAGAGGTAGGGGGACTAGAGACCATATTGCCAACATACGTTGGATCATGGAGAAAACAAAGGAATACCAGAAACAAGTTTACTTTTGTTTTATCGACTACACTAAGGCATTTGACTGTGTGGACCACAACAAGATGTGGCAAGTAATTAAAGAGATGGGAATACCAGAGCACCTCACATGCCTCCTGAGAAATCTGTACATGAACGAAGAAGCAACAGTTAGGACAGAACACGGAATGACAGAATGGTTTGAAATAGGAAAAGGAGTAAGACAAGGCTGCATTTTATCACCCTGTTTATTCAATCTATACACAGAGCACATAATGCGCAATGCAGGGATGGAGGAATCACAATATGGGATTAAAATTGCTGGGAGAAACATCAACAATCTGAGATATGCAGACAATACCACCCTAATGGCAGAAAGTGAGGAAGATCTAAGGAGCCTCTTGATTGGATTGAAGGAGGAGAGTGAAAAAGCTGGCCTGAGACTCAATATCAAGAAAACCAAGATAATGGCAACAGGCCCCGTCAGTTCCTGGAAAATAGATGGGGAAGAAGTAGAAGCAGTGACAGATTTTACATTCCTTGGATCAAAGATCACTGCAGATGGGGATTGCAGCCATGAAATAAAAAGGCGACTGATTCTCGGGAGACAAGCCATGAGAAACCTGGGGAACATAGTGAAAAGCAGAGATATCACATTGCAAACAAAAATTAGAATAGTCAAAGCAATGGTATTCCCAGTGGTAATGTATGGGTGTGAGAGCTCGACCATTAGGAAGGCTGAGCGCAGAAGAATAGATGCCTTTGAAATGTGGTGTTGGAGGAGAGTTTTGAGGGTACCCTGGACAGCGAGGAGAACAAATAGGTCAATCTTAGAAGAAATCAACCCTGACTGCTCATTGGAAGGTCTAATAGTAAAGACGAAGTTGAAGTACTTTGGACATCAAATGAGAAGGGAGGATTCGCTTGAGAAGGCCTTGATGTTGGGAAAGGTGGAGGGCAAAAGAAGAAGGGGGAGGCCAAAGATGAGATGGCTAGATGGGATTGTAGACACAATGGGTACAGAACTGGGAGTGCTGAGGGGGATGGTGGAGGACAGAGGCGCCTGGAGAACAATGGTCTATAGGGTCGCAAAGGGTCGGAATCGACTGTGCGACTGAACAACAACAACAAGAACAGTTTCTTCTCCAGAGCAATTTTGGCCTTAAATGGAAACTCTGGACTCTGAAGTCATCTTATCTTTTTTAAAAAAATTAATTTTTTAAATTTTATTTTTTAAAAATTTTTAAATTGTTCTGTATGGTACTATCTTAATTGGTCTTTCTGTAGCTGTTTTAAATTATGGAGTATGCCTTATTCGAATTGATATATAGCAACCAAGAAATTTTGTTGTTCCCGCAAGGGGACAATGACAATAAAGATTTATCTATCTTTATCTATCTATCTATCTATTTATCTATCTATCTATCTATCTATCTATCTACATCAGGTTTAGCTCCTAGTCACTGAGATGGAGTGCAGTTCTCAAATGTTCACTGATTCAAGGCCCAAGAAATGAATATCGGGCCTGGTCTTATGCAACATCAGGTACCACTTGAACCAGTCACAATCAACATTGGCAAAAGGCTCCTTCTATGGTCTCTGCATTTGCCTCTTGTAACAACTGTGGAATTGCCGCATTGCACAGTAGTCCACTGAGAACTATACAGTGGCACAAATGCTCAGCTAGTTGGCACTGTCTTCACTTCATTGCGTGGTTTTTTTTTTTTTGAGTATGGGATTTGCTTAGCAAGTGGAGAGGAGGTGGTTCCCGGCATGAGGGAAATACAGACCAGCTGGCGGCCTCAATGGGTGGCTATAAGAACTGCCGCTGATACTGCTGCCGCCACTGGACTTCTTCCCTTGGCCAACCCCGGCCTGAGGGACATGAGGACTTTTCCCTCAGCCATTGGCCAGAGGGATGGGGTTAAGTCGATGCTTTTGCATTGTGATGTATACTGTGCATACCTGTCAACCATCCCGTTTTACCTGGGAAAACCCCTTATTTTTACCCCTCTTCCCGCCCCTCCCGTTTTATTAATTTCCCTGTATTTTCCCTTATTTCCATCCGTCCAGAGCCGGGTGGGGGCCGCCCGGACCAGAGACCCCCCCCAGCCAGGGGTGAGGAGGAGGAGGAGCAGTAGCTAAGCAGCGGGAAGGCCAGCTACTGCCGCTGCTGCAGGGCGTCCGGAGCCAGGGCCGCTCAGCTGGTCCTCCTCCTCCTCCTCACCCCCGGGTGGGGGTCTCCAGTCCAGGTGGCCCCCGCCCAGCTCCGGAGGTGTCCCCCCAACCCTCCCACACCCACAGGACCCAGGAGAGGGGATCGAATCCATCCCACCCCCTGATATTAAAAGGGAAAACCCAATCGGGGTTTCCCCTTTAATATCAGTGGGTGGGGGTGCGATCCCCTTCTCCACTGGCTCCCCTGGGGCCAGAGGGGTTGGGGGACAGACCCCTTTTGTCCCCCCAACCCTCACGGACCCACAGGACCCAGGAGAGGAGGTCGAATCCACCCCACCCACTGATATTAAAAGGGAAAACCCAACTGGGGTTTCCCCTTTAATATCAGTGGGTGGGGGGTTGCGATCCCCCTCTCCACTGGCTCCCCTGGGACCAGAAGGGTTGGGGGGACAGACCCCTTTTGTCCCCCCAACCCTCACAGACCCACGGGACCCAGGAGAGGGGGTCGAATCCACCCCACCCCCTGATATTAAAAGGGAAAACCCTTTAATATCAGTGGGTGGGCGGTTGCAATCCCCCTTTCCGCTGGCTCCCCTGGGGTTGGGAGGTTTGGGGGGACAAAAGGGGTCTGTCTCCCCAACCCTCCTGAACCCAGGGAACCCAGCGGAAAGGGTGGTAGGTTCAGGAGGGTTGGGGAGACAGACTCCCTTTGTCCCCCAACTCTCCCAGACACAGGAGACCCGGGAGAAGGGAGCGAATCCACACCCCCAAAACTCCGTTTTTAAAGAGAAGAAACCGCTTAGTTTCTTCTCTTTAATAACGAGGTGTCCTGTGGGCGGATCCCCTCTCTGCCGGCTCCCCTAGGTCTGGAAGGGTTTGGGGGACAGACCCTTTTTGTCCCCACAACCCCCTGAACCCAGGGGACCCAGGAGAGGGGATTGATTCCATCCCCCCCAACACTCCATTTTTAAAGAGAAGAAACCACTTGGTTTCTTCTCTTTAATAACGGGGTGTCCTGTGGTGGGATCCCCTCTCTGCCATCTCCCCTAGGTCTGGAAGGGTTTGGGGGACAGACTCCATTTGTCCCCACAACCCCCTTAACCCAGGGGACCCAGGAGAGGGGATCGATTCCATCCCCCCCAACACTCCATTTTTAAAGAGAAGAAACCACTTGGTTTCTTCTCTTTAATAACGGGGTGTCCTGTGGGGGGATCCCCTCTCTGCCGGTTCCCCTAGCTCTGGAAGGGTTGGGGGGATTTGGCCACACCCACAAATTTGACCATGCCCACCTATTTGATCACACCCACCTATTTGGCCACGCCCACAAAATTTCCCTTATTTTCAAAGCCAAAAGTTGACAGGTATGATTCTGTGATGTATTTTCTGCTCTCCTTGGGGCTATATTTTGAACTTTATTGTTATTGTAATTGTGTTTTATTGTATTCCTTTGTATTTAATGCATATTGTGCATTACATATTATTAAATTTTCTTTATATTGTAAGCCGCCCTGAGTGGTGGTTGCACCAGGAGGGCGGGGTTTAAATAAACCTATTCTATAACTTTGTTTCACTTTCCAAGTTTGTTGTTCAGTCGCACAGTCAATTCCGACCCTTTGCGACCCTATGGACCATTGTCCTCCAGGCACCTCTGTCCTCCACCATCCTCCTCAACCCGCCCAGCTCTGTGCCCATTGTGTCTACAATACCATCTAGCCATCTCATCTTTGGCCGCCACTTTCTTCTTTTGCCCTCCACTTTTCCCAGCATCAAGGCTTTCTCAAGTGAATCCTCTCTTCTCATCTGGTGTCCAAAGTACTTAAGCTTCATCTTTACTATTTGACCTTCCAAGGAGCAGTCAGGGTTGATTTTTTCTAAGATTGACCTATTTGTTCTCCTCACTGTCCAAGGGATTCTAAAAAGTATCATTTGATAGTATAAGGCACTGTATGATAAAATGAAATATAAATGGTACACCATGGGCCAATATGTATTCCCTGATTTTAAGAAATTTTACCAACAGACATTCTATTTAATAAATAAAGGTCATTTTAAATCCCCCAGCACCACAGTTTTTCTACAAACACAAAAACATAGCCAGAGACATATCCATAGAACTAAGATTGATGTGCTTAGAAATATTCCGTACTCCTCCTCACAGGTACTTCTCATCAGATAATATAGAACACAATTTTCCCAATAAGACATTTTGCTTGGCAACGGTAAATAGAACTGTTCATTTTACAGATACTAGTCCTGGAACTACACTTAACTAAAAATCTGTGGTTGAAATCTTGTTGCTTAGCAAAGTAGGTTGCACTAAAAAGAGGCCTACTGAATCAATGGGAGTTTGATGAATTAATATCAAAGGTTCTTCAGTTCACTGATTCAAATGGGCCTACTTTAATCGTAACTTACTACACAAAAGTCAGATGTAGAGTAGGATGGAACTCATGAAGGAATTGACTCGCCATATCTTCCAAATCAATCAGGCTACTCTAGTGTGACTTACTAGACTAAATAAGACCCTGCAATTGTCTGAAGCCATGCATGCATGTTACCTAAAAGAGCCTGACTGTCACAACTTCCCATTGTCTTTTACCTCCAGGTAGACAGCAAATATTCTTACCTTTGACTTTAATCAAAAATTTGCAAGTTCCTTTATTCCCAGCTCTGTCAAACACAGTGTACTGGATTTTGTGGTCTCCTTCTGAAAAATGTGATCCTGGTGGCTGACCTTTCAAAATAACACTAATAAAATAAAATAAAGATATCTGAAAGAACTGGTGGTATGTGTAGAGGCAGGACTTTTTTTTTTGGGGGGGGGGGGATTCAAATTTAAATAGTTCATGTTCTCATTGCAGCTTTGATCATGACTTTTCAAAAATCATCCATTGACAGTAACATTCTGATAACCTTTTAAAAGACAAGTTGTGTCTATACTTAATTTCAATTTTTAGATTAGAAAAGGTGTTTGCAGCCAGATTTATTCTGGCATATAAGGGGGAGAGAAAAACAACAACACTGCAGCACTTTAAAGACTAACTGCTATATCTTTTAATATGAACGTTCGTGGATCAAGTCCACTTCATCAAACATAGGAGTGAAACTTCAAGGCATGAACTTATATACACCAGATACAGATGCAGAGTTATTAATCAGAATGACAGATAAGCTTGCAAGTCAAGACAGCTTCCTACATCTGGCAGTAGCAGATGATCTCTGGTTGTCATTGGGATTAGCTCTAAAAGTCCCCTTTTCAATTTTAAATAGTCAGGAGATACAAAACAAACACCTGGCATTGAACATATGCAAATGAGTTTAACCTCTGTGTTACTGTGTGAGCACATCCTTTGTTTTGTGAGATATGTTGTGAAAGAATTTTACAGGAAAATTTGTGAAGGTGGTATCATATAACAAAATATAATATACAATATATAGCAGCATATAACAATCTGTGTATCAAATTTGATAATGTCTGATGAAGTGGACTTGATCCACAAAAGCTCACATTAAAAAAATAACAGTTATCTTTAAAGTGCTGCAGTGTTTTTGTTTTCTGATATACCTGAAACACAGACTAACATGGCTACTATTCAAAAAAAAATCAGATTTATTCTGCTTCTAATCAAAGAAAGAGCAATAAGTAATTGAACATAAATATATTGGTGCAGAATTACAGCCTCTGTGTTACGTGCTCCCAAGTTACATCCTGACTCACTGTGGCCAACCACACATCCAGGAGAAATCTTATAGAAAGGACCAGGCTGCAACAGCACACACCCACTATTTTATTATAACTCAAATATCTTCACTCACTCTGTCAAAATGCCGTCAGCAGTGTCCCGTCCTTCTGGGGTTTCCCAGAACACACGGGCTGTTAGTTTATTGGGTTCTGCTGTTTTTTCTTTTACACTTGGACACTGAATTCTAGGAGGTTCTGTATCTGCAAATGAGAAGAAAACACCACAGAAACACTACTGGCATTACTCAAAGCACAAAAATGTAGGACATTTTCAGACAATCTATGTAATTTTGAACCAGTTCATCAGTGGCCAGAATCCGATTGGTGCTGATATAAGGTTTGCCTAACTTGCAACAGATAAATATGACTGAGACATACCTGTAAGAATATGCCTCAGCTGTCTGCCTATTCCCTGTGTTTGCCTGTCAATTTGTGATGATTTGCTACAGCAAATTGCAAAAACTTACATCAACACGATTTTGACCAGTTTGTAGAAACATATTCACATTTTACTCCAGGATAATTTTAAAATCCTATGTGTGAAACTGTTTTTGTTTTCTTGTTTTCTTAATAAAAGAAAACACCTTAGGACAAACTTCCCAGGAAACAGTGAGGAAATCTTGAATTCCACTTTCAATTCTTCTACTTTGATTAGCCAGACTTTCCCATATTCCTCTAATCCCTACAATGATTACTGTTCTGCAAGATCTCTCCCAAAAGGTACTCTTCACAAAAAGGAACTCTTATGGAAAGTTATTTTTCCTTTTTTTGATGAATTCTAAATATTAAAACGCTTCTGTCCTTAGACAGCATTTTTTAAAAACAAATCTAATGTATCATTTTCTTTTTCTATCATTTCCTAAAATTTTACAACTGTTCTCAACTGTTTTGAAAATACTTTATGATCAGTGTTCCCTTTGCGGAGATTATTACTAACAAGGATGTCTGGTGAACTGAGCTATAAAGGTAAAGTGCCACCCTTGTATGGAAGCCGGTCTGTACAAAATGTAAGACTACAGGAAGAAGATTTATTAAAATATTTGCAAGTGTATATATGTATATACTAGCATATTTTGCCCGGCCTTGCGAGGCAGTTTTTTTTTGTGTGTGTTTTTTGGTTAGGGGTGGTTTGGGTGGTGGTGATTTGAATTTGTGGTTTTTAAATTTATTTGAATTTATTTATTTTATATTTGGATTTTTAAAAAGTTTTTTGACTGTTTTATACTCTTCTGGCCTCTAGGTGGGGCTGTGATTAAGAGTACTGCGGTTGTCTTTCTTTCTTCAGTTCTGCTGCGGAGGCATGGAGGGAGGACGTATTTTGTAAGTGCTCTTGATTTATTATTTTGTTTTTATTTTGTTTTTATTTTGGGGTGCTGGGCTGGGGGGGTTAAGTAAAGTTTCTACTTAAACCCCCCAAAGTGTTTTTGCTTGGTTTTTTGTATTTTTTCTGGATTTTAGATGTGTTTTATTGTTTTGGATATTTCTGGTTGTTATTAATTTATTTTATTTTTAACATATTTATTTTTGTAATTTGTGATATTGTTTTTTGAGTAAGGTATTTTCGTGTTGTAGATAGGTGTTTTTAGTGAGTGTTCATGGTTTCTCATTAGCCTTTGGTATTCCGGGTGTTTTTTGTTGAGTTTGTTGTTTATTGTTTTGTTGTTTACTGGGTTTATTTGAATTATTTGTTTATTTATTTGTGTTTTTTATTTTTGATGGTTGGCGTTGTGTTTACCTGTTTAGTTTTGTTGTGGTTATGTTTTGTGGGGTGAAGAATGGCCTGTCTGTCATTTACTCTTTTCCCCATTGCTGTTTCGAAATTAGGTTTCGATGTAGCGATGGAGAAAAGGAAGAGCCGGCAGTCAGCTTGCTCTTCGTCTGGTAAGGTTCATTAGGTCAGTCGGGGGAGAAGAAGGCAAAGAAGAGACTTGAAGTTGTTTTTGTTCGTGGGGCAGTTGCCCCACTGGTGACTGCCGGACCCTTGCGGCGATGGTCAGTCGGGGTAAAGGCAAGTGTGGGCGGCTCAGTACGGGATAGTAGGGACAGGTGCGGGCGTGTATGCCAGATTCCAACAGTTACTGTCCCTCCTTATAGCTAAAAATATACATGAGGCTTTACTTGAAGTTTAGAAACTACTACAGGTTCAGAATGCGTTCACTCAGTTGGTAGTGGGGATCTGACATCCTTCTACTGTAGCTCAGCTGTACCTGGAGGCTTCTGGGCCTGATTCAAAGTTTTGGTTTTAATCAACAAAGCCATGAATGGTTTAGGACACTGGTTCCCAACATAGGGGCCACACCCCACCGGGGAACTTCAATTCCCAGAAGCCTAAGTTAGTATATTGGCTGATCAGTGCTTGGGGGAATTGACTTAGGCTTCTGGGAATTGAAGTCCAAAATCCAAACGTTAGGAAACACTGGTTTAGGACCTCGATATAGAGCAACGCATCTGTCTCTGAAGAATTCTGCCCAAACAACCAGATCCATCAAAGCCTGCAGACAGGGCAGCCCACCCTGAGGGAGGCCAGGAAGACTTCCACTGGAAATAGGGACTTCTCCGTGGTTACACCATTATTTTGGAATTCCCTTATCACATGTCCCCTTCTCTTACCATCTTTCATAGATTCGCCAAGGTGGCGTTCTTTAAGAAAGAAGGCTTTTATTAACATCTTGCTCTCATTTTAATTTTTTCTCATGATTGTTCATTATTTTACCGTTGCCATTGTTGTTAGCTGTTAAGTGACATTGTATTAGGTGGATTATGCGAGGAATGTTGTTTGGTTTGGGGTAGGTTTGAGATGGTTTGGTTCTCATCTGTCCTAAATAATCTTTAAAAGGTTTATCATTCTTGCAGCTAGACTTTTTTTTCTGTTTTGCTTACAAGAAACTCATTTACCCATTATTTTCTGCTTCTTGGGAGACAAGCCATGAGAAACCTGGGGAACATAGTTAAAAGTAGAGACATCACCTTGCAAACAAAAGTCCGCATAGTCAAAGCAATGGTATTCCTGGTGGTAATGTATGGTTGTGAGAGCTGGACCATTAGGAAAGCTGAGCGCAGAAGAATAAACGCCTTTGAAATGTGGTGTTGGAGGAGAGTTTTGAGAGTCCCCTGGATAGCGAGGAGAACAAATAGGTTGATCTTAGAAGAAATCAACCCTGACTGCTACGTAGAAGGTCAAATAGTAAAGATGAAGCTAAAGTACTTTGGACATCAAATGAGAAGAGAGGATTCACTTGAGAAAGCCTTGATGCTGGGAAAGGTGGAGGGCAAAAAAAGAAGGGGGTGACTAAAGATGAGATGGCTAGATGGTATTGTAGACGCAGTGGGCACAGAGCTGGATGGGTTGAGGAGGATGGTAGAGGACAGAGGTGCCTGCTGGGCAATGGTCCATAGGGTCGCAAAGGGTCAGAATCAACTGTGTTTCCACAGATGGTTCTTCTTTTCTGACCACATTAAAGTGGGCATGTATGAGTGAGCTGTAGGGACAACATGCTATGTTTTTAGTATGTTAAGAATTATGATGTGTGATTTCCCTACTCCAGAATTATTATTTTTAAATCTTTACAGCATAGCAGGGTCTTCTTGCTCAAGGTAAAGGTAACCCTTGCTTGAAAACTAGTCATAGCTGACTATAGGGTTTGGTGCTCATCTCCGTTTACAGCCAAAGAGCCAGGCATTTCCGTGGACATGTGGCAGGCATGACTACACATAGAATGCTCTTTATCTTCCTATCAAAGTGGTACCTATTTATCTACATGCAATTTCTTGCTTTCGAACTGCTAGGTTGGCAAGAGCTGGGACAGAGACGGGAGCTCACTCCGTCGTGCAGCACTCAGGTCTCAAACTGCTGACCTTCCAACCTTCCAGTCATCAAATTCAGCGTCTTAACCACTAAGCACACACACACTCCCTTTTGCTCAAGGCTCAAGAATAATCTGATGGTGTGCAATGGACACTGAAAATTACAGGTTCTGCTGTGACAACCTGTTTACAATGTACAGGGAACAGATGTGGGAACAAGCAGTCTTTGTACATAAGAATAATTACCTTTCATGAATTCCAAATTTCTAATGTTTAAGGTATTATCTACGTATTACTCACATATACTGAAATTAATATAGAAAGGACTGTGTGTTTGAAACACTTTGGGTATCAGAGGTAGGATTATCAGGTGCTGTCACCAAGGATCAAACGACCAGAGTTTCCACGGATTACTATGATTTCTGATACATTAAGACAACAGTCTTGTGTTACTATAGGAACTGGATCTCCAGGCATTCATGGATCAGTGAACTGTTCCTGCTGGACGAGTGTACTTTATGCTGTTTTAATTCCTTAGAGAAATCACTAGATAAACTCAGCCCACCTTTCTCCTCATAGGTCAGTAATAATGGGGGAATGCCAGAATTATGAGAATTCAAGACTAATTGGAATGTTCTCAGATGAGATTTCTTCTTCATAGCAATATTACAAAAAACACAAATTAAGTGAATGCCAGAAAAGCAAGAAACAATTTAATGAAGACAGTTCACAAATGTTTTTTGTAACAATTGTAAGGACACAGATTAGAAATGCAGGTATTGTCACTGAATATATATTGTTGGTGACACAGTAAATCCCTCAATCCCCGATGGGGTAAAAGAGGAAGCAAAGCAAAGAAGATAGTAAAGTAACTGTGCTGGAACTGACAAAAAAAATCTATCTAGTCTAGCATTAGGACTGCAGAGATTAACCAGATGCTTTTGGAAGTTCACAAGGATGGAAAAATATATAGCCATCATGACTATGAACCAGTGTCTAATCCAGGGATTCTCAACTTGCGCACCATGGGCCGGATGCGGCCCACAGCACCATTTCATGTGCCCCCCAACTGCCTCCACCACACCAGGAAGTGCCATATGGTGGAGGAAGGGCAAAATGGTTGTCCAGCCCCCAAAGCTGTCTGAGGGAGAATGACCCGGCCCCCGTCTTTAAAAGGTTGAGAACTCCTGGTCTAATCCCTTTTAAAAATATGCAATCTCATGGTTATATTTTAGGGCAGCAATTTCACAGTTAGTTTGCTATGAGTGGCTCACTACTGTTCTCTATACTACCCTAACCCAGTGAACATGGAAGGGCAATTGTGTAAGCATTTTCCCTAATGGTAGACTCCCTGTCACATGATCAAGCATACAATAGGAAGTCCGCCACAATGGGGCAAACACTTTCACGATTATCCTTTCATTTTGTGTTCACTGGATGATATACTGGTTTTTGGATATTTTTAATAGAGGAAGGATTAAAAGGTATATGGTTCTATGGACTGCAAGGAGATCAAATCAGTCAATCCTAAAGGATTGTTCCTTGGAAGGACAGATACTGAGACTGAAGCTCAAATAATTTGGCTGTCAAATGAGAAGAGAAGACTCGCTGGAGAAGACCCTGATGCTAGGAAAGATTGAAGGCAAAAGGAGAAGGGGGTGGCAGAGGATGAGATGATTAGACAGCATCCTTGCTGTGGTGGGTGTGGATCTTGGAAGATCATGGAGCATGGTGGATGACAAAGGAGCCTGGCGTGCTGTGGTCTATGGGGTCACAAAGGGCCACAACTGTGAGAATGGAACAACAACATCTGCTTTCATTTAGGTCCAGCCATATAGATTATGCAATACATGCCAGCTGCCTTCTAGTCCTCTTCACATCCTTGTTATAGCACAGTGATGGCGAATCTTGGCATTCCAGGTGTTCTTGGGCTTCAATTACCAGAAGCCCAAGTCAACACTCCTGGGCTTCTGGGAACTGAAGTTCAAGAACACCAGGAGGGCAAAGATTCACCATCACTGTTATAGCCTGTAGATCCCTAAATAAGCCAGGGAGTTGCTTGGACTTGAATGTGAGTGAGAGAATGCCAACTGCGTCAATAGCCCATTCTAGTTCAATATATTATATTACTACACTGACTCTTCCCCATCCTCCCTTTCTTTGTCCTCTACTGTCTCGATTCTACACTTACCAACACAAGAAGCTGGTCTTCCACTCCAAACTTTGTTATCCATACATTGTACTATTCGGTCTCCTTTTAACTGATATCCTGGCGAACAATAATATTCGCACCTGGAGTTAAAGTATGCACCATCTATACACTTGAATCCTCCATTAGGTGGCATTGAAAGGGTTGGGCAACGTTTTTCTAGAAGAAAAAATGAAAACCAAAATTAATAGGACGTTATAGGAAATTTCCTTATAATTCAACGACAGAAGAATAGTTTTGAAAATGAGTAGAGATAACAAATACTGGTCATAAAATAAATTCCATTGGAACATTTAAGTAGGATGGCAAACTAGCTCAAACTTGTTAGAGGCAGGAAAGAAAGAAAACTTTATATAGTGTTCCTCCCCATCACATCTCATTTAGTAACATCTGCCCTAATGAAGAGATCAGGTGATGCTGAATGTTGGCCTGCTTTTTGTGCTTTTTGGGTTAGCCCAATAAAAATGTCATCCTATTGTAGACTTCGGACACTGAAAAGCAGCTTTGTCATCTAAAGCCTTTTTGATAGAGAAAGCAATACTCACAGTATATTTCTAATAGCTTACTTGGATGTGCAACTGTCATGTGCTAATATTGATTAATCAATATATGACATGAATCAGACTTCCAATTTGGGCAATTTGGAGATTATATTTAGTTTAACTAGACAACATAATTCTCATAATTTGAAGGGAAAAAAGCTTTTACTCTTTCTTAAGAGGTTTGCCTGTCAACACATATGTACACTGAGTATGTTAGCTTAAAGCAGGGGTTCCCAACCTAAGGCCCATGGGCCAGATCTGGTCCACAGTGCCATTTCATGTCACCCTTCACTCCTCCAAGGGCATTTGAGAAACAAAATGACCACCCATTTGAAGCTATTGGGACAAAATGGCTGCCCCCATCATTCAGGCAGTGCAAAATGGCCATGCGGCCCTTTAAGCTGACGTGAGAGAGCGTGACCTGGCCCATAGCTTGAAAAGGTTGGGAACCCCTGGTTTAAAGCTTCATTATACATTTACCTTTATATGATATATAAAATATTGCAAGCCACCCTGAGTGGTGCTCACATAAAAAGGTGGGGTATAAATGTGAATGAATGAGTGAGTGAGTGAGTAAGCAAGTAAATAAATAAATAAATAACATCTTTATTTTTTACAATGCATCTTTTTATAATAGGTCTTGTGGCCAAAATACACATCTTTAGACTTGAACTCTAACTGAATAGAAGGCATTTCCCATCTCTTCTTCCCCAGCTGCTGCTTGCACTACCTCGTGCATCTTTGGAGAGGGGGGTGTTCCCAAACAGTGTGGGACAAGGTATATGGCAGCTGCTTGGCCACTGTGTCATATATGTCAACAAGAGGTCCATCCAGCTTCCCAGGGAGAACCTATTTACTTTCAGGTATTTCAAGTGATTTGCTTAAGTCATCTGTACTGGAAACCTGCAGGCACCTTTATCAAGGTGTGTCTTGTTTGCTCCTACTCTCTGTTTGGTGCACACTTTGGTCTGGATTAATCTGCAGCATGGGAGTGGTTATGTGTTAAGAATCTTGTCTTCACGGAGAGGGCTATCCATGGTGAACTTCCATACGAAACATAGATGGTTCTGTACATGTAACTTTAGGAAAAAGAGGAATGAGACTGTGCAGGGAAACAAAGTTAACCACTTGACAGAACAAGAAACCATTTTACTGAAGATGGGAAATGCACTCACGTTTGCACACAACTTTCCCAGACCAGCGTTTGTCTGACTGACAGATAAGCTGCTGAGGACCATGTAGTTCATAACCCTTCTGACAGCGAATGTCACATTTAGTCCCAAAGACATTTTTGTAATACCCTCCATGAGGGCTTCTGCAGTTTGCATAGCCATTTTTCACCTTGAGAGGAGAGCACCATGGCGTATCTAATAAAAGGGAAAGAAACAAACATACCAAAATGTATAAATAAAAGTTACTGAAAAAGTACTTTGGGTATTATTTGTTTAATTATGGAGCTCAATTGAGTTTATTGAAACAAAAAGAATATAAAACTGCACAGAAGAAAATGTAATAATGTGCCCCCAACCCAGTGTTACTAAACAAAAGGTACTTGTTTTCTGTGTGACATGATTCTGTAATGAATTCTGCACTTAAATCTTGAACCAAAAAAATCAAAGAAAAATTGATATTGAAGAGAGCTGATAAAGATTGGCTTGTGGATTCAGTCTGCCACCAAGTGGACAGATTGAAAGATTACAGGGTTTTTTCCCTCCAGGAATAAAGGTAACCATGGAATTTGAACCAAACATGAGTAAAATGTTATTTGCTACTACAGCCTAATATGTGATATTTTTGGAATATAATTGGGTGTACCCCGGTAATGGCAAACTTGTGTTGCCAGCTAATCTTTCTCACACTAGGTCAGGTGAAAGGAACTGCAGAATAACTCACCCAAAGGTGGCTTCATCTGGCCAAGGAAGAGGACGATGAGGAAGAGGAAGAAGCAGAAAAAAGAGGAGGAGGCATTTCTATACTCACTTATCTGGAGAAAATCCCCTGACCTTAATGGGACTTACTTCTGAATAGGCATGCATAACCCTGTGGTATTAGATTCTTATTTTGCAGAAAGTTTTTCTGTAAGAAAATAGTTGTCAAGTGAAATATTCCCTGGTCATAAAAACAACAATTTTGAACAGTTAACCCAATTCAGTGCTAAGAAAAATTCAGTTTTGTAAACAGTAATCTAAACCTGTCTGCTTAGAATGTTATTTTTACAATGCTTTATTTTAAACACTGCAGCTAAGTGTAAAATGTGTTACTGGTTCTGCAGTAAAGTAGTTTAATGTAGATTTGCACATGTACATGTAAAGACTCAGGTATGGCAGAAAAAATGTAGGCATGATTCCAAGCAAGTAGAAATTCTCACATGGTTTGCTGTCTAATCCTAGGTGGAAGAATTATTGCACATAAATTAAAGGTCGCTTATCTTTGTAACAGCGTCAGCAAGTCAACAATTGTACTGTCTTTTCCAAAAAGGACAGAGAATGTTATGTTGTGGTTTGCTGCTTATACCATTGTTGCTGAAGATGAACCACAGGTTCAAACAGTGGGAAGGCTCACATATAACAAGCCAGAATTCTATATAATTCTAGCTTGTCAGGGATGAACCAGGGCATGACATTGTGTTAGGACTTGCATCTTAACACACAACAGAGCTTCCATCCATGCCCCCCACCTATTGTGATATCAAACCCAAGCATTCTTCCAAAAATAAACAAAGAACCTGAGTTTTCCTCATGGCTTCACATTTCCAGAAATTTTACATCTCTACTTATGTCAAATACCTAAGCAGCTATTACTTTAAGGATGCAGCTGGAAGCTCTAACTTTCCCCCTGTCTTACTTCATAGCAGGCAGAGATGAAACAATCCAAACAGCTCTCCCAGTGCAGTCAAATGATCAGAATGTACCTTTGTAACAGAAATACCTTGGTCTGAGCCACTTGTGCCACTTCAGATTAATACAGGACTGCAACTACTAACTATATTGGCTAATGAGAGCTACAGTTCAACAACCAGTTCCCAAGCTGAGGGATTCTCAACCTGCAGCCCACAGCGCCGATTCATGTGGCCCCTCACTGCCTCCACCACGCCAGGAAATGCCATGCGGTGGAGGAAGGGCAAAATGGCCATCCTGCCCCTGAAGCTGTCTGAGGGAGTGTGACCGGCCCCTGGCTTTGAGAACTCCTGGTTTAAAGGAGGGCTTTCGCACAGCTTCGCGTCATCCGTCAGTTGCGTTCGCTCCTGGACCGGGACTCCCTGCTCATGGTCACACATGCTCTGGTGACCTCCAGGCTAGATTATTGCAATGCGCTCTACATCGGGCTGCCCTTGACAACCATTCGGAGGCTACAGCTGGTGCAGAATGCAGCAGCCCAGGTGGTGATGGGGTGCGGGCGTTATGCTCGTGCCTCACCATTGCTTCGGGAGCTGCACTGGTTACCAGTTTGTCTCCGGGTGCAATTCAAGGTGCTGGGTTTGACCTTTAAAGCCCTACATGGTAGTGGGCCAGGATACCTAAGAGACCGCATCGTCCCAAGAGTGTCTGTCGGTCCAACCAGAGCGGACCGGAGGGGCTCTTTAATTGTTCCATCTGCCAGAGGGGCTTGCCTCTCTGGCACACGAAGGAGGGCCTTTTCTGTGTCCGCACCGGCCTTGGGGAACCTCCTGCCAGTAGAGTTGCGGGAGCAGATGGAGCTGCTGCCTTTCAGAAGAGAATTAAAAACCTGGTTGGCGGGGCAGGTGTGGGGCCCGGATGAAAGAGTGGCCCCTGCCTGTTGGCTTATAAAATGAAGCCTCCCAATCTTTTTAATGTGGGCAGTTTTAATGTGGTTAGTTTTTAATAGGTGGGTGGGTATGTTGGGGTTTTAATTGTTTTTAATATGTATGTTTTAATCCTGTTGTGCGCTGCCCTGAGTAGGGTTCGCCTGATTGAGCAATAAATAAATAAATAAAAATAAATAAATAAATAAAGCCAGGTGAACTCACTAAAGCTGTATCCAGGCAAGACTGAAGTAGTAACATCTTCCTGAACTTATTACTGATGGATGAGTAGGGAATAACCATTACTAATGGGATAAGCCTTCCCCTGGGCTATGAGTTTACTAGCGCTGAGATGCGTATGGGACAACCTTTGTGTATGAACCTCAGCTGGCAATAATACTGAAGAAAGTTTTTTCTCCCAGTTCCATCTGACAAAAAGGCTGTTGCTCATATCACCTCCTTTGGTGCTGAGAATCATCATTCATCTGTTTAAATTATTATCTGAGTATGCTGAAGCTCTATTTTAATAGATCTATTTCTATATTTAATGGGACTGTGGTGGCTTAGTGGCTAAGACACTGAACTTCACGACCAGACAGTCGGCAGGTCAGCAGTTCAAGACCCAAGTACTGCACGACGGAGTGAGTTCCCATCTCTGTCCTAGCTCTGGCCAACCTAGCAGTTCAAAAGCAAGAAATTGCAAGTAGATAAATAGGTACCATTTCGGTGGGAAGGTAAACAGTGTTCTGCGCACTTTGATGTTTAGGCATGCCTGCCAAATGTCCATAGAAACATCTGCAGATACAGACAGCATTGGCTCTTTGCGTATAAACAGAGATGAGCACTGAACCCTAGAGTCGGATACGATTGGCTTTCGAGCAAGGGCAACCTATTTCTATATTTAAAAATCTACTAAAAGCCTGTAAGACAGAAGAGTACAGAAGATAAACAAGACACTAACAGAAATAGAAATTAATTCAATATGTATTTATATATCAAGCTTACCAACACTACAACAATGCACTCTTGAATGCAACTGGCCATAACTTTATTTAGAATTGTTAACAACACAGGTTTGTAAATGAAAGCAATGAATACTGGCCAAAGAAAAGAAAAAAGAAGCAGCTTGTCCAAATATTATAGCATTATATTTCCATTCCCCCATTTAAAAATGGTAGTTGTGTTAGTGTGTGTTTCAAGAATTTCAGAAAGTAAACAAAAAAAAAAGACAAAATGTGTTGTGGCACTTTAAAGACTAATTACTATATTTTAATGTTAGCTTTCATGGATCAAGTCCACTTTATCAGACAGAAGAGTGAGCCTTCATAGCATCAATTTATACATATCAGGTACAGGGGTACAGAATGATTAACATAATAGATAAGTATACAAGTCAATGTGTGTGGTGATTTTTTTTTTACAACTGGTAACACCTTTTATTTTGTATTAGTTCTTTTGTTTACTCTCTGATATACCCCATTTAAATTTTTTACTTCTTTTTGCCAGTATGTTGAGACATGCCTACTTCTTAAGAAATTGGTATACAGTATAGGCTATGAATTATGTTAAATTTGTATGACTCACTGTTTGGTAATTACCATACTTTTCATTTTAAGAAAAGAATGATACCTACATGGCAGGGAGATTCAAACCCATATACAGTGGAACCTCATACAACAATCGCTCCATATAGCAATGAAATCACATAACAATTAGGTTTTGGGGGGAAATGGTGTAGCGCATAACAATTTTCCCAATGGAAAAAAATCGTACAACAATTTTTCAATGGGAAAAACCACTTAGCAAAAAAAAAAAATCATTGTGCGATGCATCCCATAGGGAAAATCGCTATACGATGCATGCATCGTATAGCAATTGTTTCGTACAACATCGAGCCCTGTGGAACGGATTAAAATCGTTGTATGAGGTACCACTGTACTTCTCACAGGCACGGTTGCTTGATCTCTAAAATAGCAACTTGAGTATCAGAAACATCATGATGTCCAATAAGAATGAGAAGAGGTTGGAACATGGCAGACATGAAGCTCTGATGCTTTAAAATGGTGACCCTAATTTGGCACACATTCATCACAGTTTTTAGCTTAACATCACCCCAGGCTTTCCCTAGATATTCTGTATATTTGCATATGCTTTGAACAAGGTATAAACATAAGGCTCACTAACATATGCCATACATTACATTGGTCAACATTGTGTTTGTACTCTTTTCAAAGTACATCTGCCCACTCTAAAACAACTCATTCCAATCTTCCTCCTAAACATCAAGAAAGTTCCTGACATTGTACAGAGGGTTGCGGGGGAATACTTTCTTGCCCTTTAAAACCATGCCAGATTTTCACATCTGCCCATCAGAACCATTTTGCACATAGCTGCTGTATGAAAGCTGAACAAGTGATGATGGGGGAGGGGAGTCTGCCAAATATGCAGATATAAACTGGAGGAAGATGAAACTACTGAAACAAAGGTATTTTATTAGAATAATGCACCTGTGAATAAAAATGTCACGTATGAATCATGCATAATCATGGTTTGTCTGATACAAAATATTCAAGCTGCTTTGAATATTTTTATAGAAAGGCACATGATAACTGTTGAAGATAACTTTTTAAAATATTAAAATCAACATAGTACTAGGGTAAAGGTTGCCCTTACTCAAAAGCCAGTCGCATCTGACTCTGTGCTCATCTCTGTTTATAGCCAAAGAGCCAGTGCCGTCTGTATCTGCAGACGTTTCCATGGACATGTGGCAGGCATGACTAAACACTGACCAGCATGCATGGAATGCTGTTTACTTTCCCACTGAAGTGGTACCTATTCATCTACTTGCAATTTCTTGCTTTTGAACTGCTAGGTTGCCATGAACTGGGGCAGAGACCAGGAGCTCACTCTGTCGTGCAGTACTTGGGTCTCACACTGCTGACCTGCCGACCTTCCAGTCATCAAGTTCAGCGCCTTAACCACTAAGCCATGGCAGTCCCTTCAGTACTAGAGTACAAATTTTTATTTTCAGTGACAATGTGCACAGACTACATAAGCTTCTAGGAGCATGTAATAAAAGAAATTGTGGGGAAAAGGAGCCAGTACAGACATACCCTAAGGCTTCATGCTCCAAGCAGGAAAAGAAAAAAGCTTTCTTGCCAAGAGGTGATCCTCATTAGTATATAAGCAAAGCATTCACCTTGGTATCTATTGCTGGCATACACATCTTCATCATCTTCTTGGGGCGAGTATCCTGATCCTACAATAGAAAACAAGAAAGAAAAATACTGCAGCAAGAAAAGAAATAGAGAACAGAACTTTCAAAAAGCATAAAGAAAGCTCTTGCAAAGATGAACAAATAGAGAAATAAGATGTTAAAAAACATTCTAGAGCAGAATAAATTGCATAAGCATTTGTTTATTAGACTTGCAACAAAATCAGTTTATAATGGAACAGATGAACCTATAGATTTACATCTGTTTAATCTGAATGCAATCTAGTTTTTCCACTATATACTGAATCAAAATTCATCTCATAGGAAACCTCCTTTACAAACTAAGGTCTTATGCAAGTCTTAAACAGGTTTTCAGTATAAAACAGTTCAAAGATGCATCAGCCATGATAGCAATTGGCTACAGATGTGAAATTCAGATGTAACAATCATGTTTATGAGCACATTTAGGTGTGACTGTACTTAACTATTGCTATTCAATACAGCCTGTGCAGCTGAAATGATGGTTATATCCATTTTACCATAATGCTATTTTGGCCCATCCTCTTTAATTACTAAAAAAAAGAAGAAGAATAAAAGTAGAAATAAAGAATATACAACACTCAGTTTACCTGGATGAGTCTGGAACAGTAGGATATGAAACTAAACATTATATTATGAAATAACAAATTGAATCTATGACTGATTGGTTCAATGCACATAAATTCCCATCAGATGACTGCCACGATTAACTTCAATTAAACCAGTCACTTGTTTGACTGGAGTAAACAAGGTAATACCAAAGAGTGTTGAGTAGAGAACTTCTTTCTGCATACACTAAATTTTAGCACATTCTGTGTTTAATTGTATTGGAGACTCAAAACAATTCCCAAGTTGGTGGAAGAAAGAGTTGAATAGCATAAAAATGTTATTTCAAACAGGGGCACTACTTAAGCAGGGACAACTAAGGGGGGGGGGGGGGATGTGAGCAGCTATGCACCAACCTATGCAGTCTTGGGCAAGCGGCACAGTCTCCAGGCACAGGCTGGAGGTACACATGTGAATGGCCATACCCTAGACTTTGTTTACTCATTGGCTCAGAGAGATGATTTAATTAATTTAAATTTAATTTAATTAATTTAATTTTAATTTAATTTTCGCACTTATATACCGCCCACACAGGAACAACCCGACTCAGGGCGGTTTACATTGCAGACAATAAATGTATAATAATAATAATACAATAAATCTGAGGGTGAAGGAGATCATGACCACCCCTTTGTCATGGTCAGATCATTTCCTGCTCCAGTCTGGTGAAGGTAATGATGTGCCTCCACTGGGAGAATGGACCTATTTTTCATGGTCCATCCTTGCAGGCTGATGAATCCTGATGGGTTTTTTTTTTATGCCACTGGGGGAGGTCATCAAGAGATCTGGGGTCTACCTTTATCAGTACACTGATGATACCCAGCTCTATCTCTACTTTTCCACCTCACCACTGGATGGCGTCTGGAATCTGGAGGGGTGCCTGGAGGCAGTCATAGCATGGATGGGACATAACAGGCTGAAACTGACAAGATGGAGGTCATGTTGATTAGGGACAACCGGCCTCAGGTTAAGCGAATCTCCCATAAAATATGGGGTGTTGCTCTCCCATTGAGGGGCAGCGTTCATAATCTGGGTGTGCAGCATGATCAGTCGCTGACCATGGAACAGGTGTCAGTGATGGTCAGGTCCATATTTTTCCATCTGCAGCACAGATGGTTCAGAATCAACCATTGCAACCCTCTCTACATGGGGCTACCCTTGATGCTAGCACATAAACTTCAACAGGTACAAAATGTGGCAGCTAGGCTGATTGTTGTTATTGGCTGGTTCGATCATATCACTCCAGCTAGTCTGTATCACCCATGGTGTTCCATGCCAGATTCAAGGTGTTGGTAATTACCTATAAAGCCCTTAACTGTTTGGGACCATACTATCTGAGGGAGTGTTCCAGTCAAGTGTTTAAACTTAAACTTAAATGTTTAAACTAGAGAAGTAAGATGATGATCAGATTCAGAGCATTTCTGTTTAGCCCCCAGCATACTGACCACTCCAGCGTATTTTTTTATTGCTTACTGGCACATCATCAGTCACTGAACAATGAATTAAGCAGATTATAAGGGTCAATTACTCATACACATTACAACACTCTTATGCTGCATATTCCCAAAACTCCTTCTCCGCTTATCTGACATCATTGTCTGTTTTGGATTAAGATAGCAAAATCAGAAAATATATGAAGGAGGATTCTGAGAAACAAAAACTGCCAAAACTTTCTTATAGCCTCAGCCCACACATTATATTATCAAGCTAACACAATGTACCATTTCCTTCTACATGGCTTTTTCTTTTAACACAGAAGAAACTTGTATCAGAAAGAATATCCACATACACCCAATGCTCTGCAAAAGAAGGACAGATTTACTGATGATTCTAAAACTATAACACGGTTTATTTGGAAAGACAACTTCTGAGCCAAATAAATAATCACAAAAACTATAACAAGCAAAGCCAGACGTAAAGGGGATGGGGGGAGGACCACAACAAAATCCACAGTTGGTCAATACTATTTTTAGAGTCAGCCAAAATGTCACAGAGCAATATATAAGTCTTCAGACCTTTCTGATTGCTCCAGGGTTTGTGATTATAAAAAGCAGGGGATGGAAGGGAATACAAAAAAGTACAAACAATAAGAACCTTGTGGTACAATGTTAAAGCTGGAGTACTACAATCAAAACTCTGCTCAACATTAGTTTGATCTTGATGGGCTCTAGAGCATAGCTGTCAAGTATCCCTTATTGGCTGGGAAAACCCCTTATTTTGCCCTCTTTCCCGCCGTCATCCCTTATTAATTAGATTGCAATGCCCTATTGCCGCCATTGGAGGGCAGCACAGGATATGCATAGCTGTCAAGTATCCCTTATTTGCCGGGAAATTTCCCTTATTTCCAAATCCAAAACTTGACAGGTATGCTCTAGAGTGGCTCAGCCTTCCATCCTTCTGAGATGGATAAAACATTTCTTGGGAGCAAAATGTTAATTATCTTGTGAACCTCCCAGAGGGTGCTCTAAGTGCCATGGGGCAGTATAAGAACATAAAAACATAAGAACAGCCTTGCTGGAACAGGCCACAGCCCATCCAGTCCAGCATTCTGTCTCACAGTGGCTCACCATTTCCTTCAGGGTATTCCCAAGGAGATGCCTTCACCTGCTTAGGATTCCCTGGAAATGGCATTGAGAGATATCCTGCCTATCTCTCCAACCCCGAGGTTGTCCTTAAGTATCCATAATTATAGCCATTGATACCCTTGAACTCCGTGAACTTGTCTAATCCTTTCTTAAAGCTGTCAAGACTGACAGCAGTCACCACTTCTTCTGGCAGGGAGTTCCATAGACCAGTAATCCTCTGGGTGAAAAAGTACTTTCTCTTATTTGTTTGAGAACTAGTACCCAAAAGTTTCATGGAGTATCCCCTAGTTCTAGTGTTATGTGATAGGGAACACAGTTTTTCCTTATCTACTTTGTCCACACCATGCATGATTTTATAAACTTCAATCAGGTCACCTCTTAGACGCCGTCGTTCAAGAGTGAAAAGGCCCAAACGTTGCAGCCTTAGATGGTAAGGAAGGTGTTCCAGTCCCCTAATCATTTTGGTTGCCCTCCTCTGCACTTTTTCCAACTCCATAATATCCTTCTGGAGGTATGGTGACCAGAACTGTACACAGTATTCCAGATGGGGCCTCACCATAGATTTGTAAAGAGGCAAAATGACACTTGCTGACTTATTTTCTATACCCTTCCTAATGATCCCTAACATTGAGTTTGCTTTTTTCACTGCTGAGGCACACTGGTTTGACACCTTCATTGAGTTGTCCACCAGGACACCAAGGTCCCTTTCCTAGTTTGTCGCAGAGAGTTCAGACCCCATCCGTTTATAAATGTAATTGGGGTTTTTTGCCCCAACATGCATCACTCTGCACTTACTAATGTTGAAGCTCATTTGCCACTGTTTTGCCCACTCCCCCAGTGTGAAGAGATCCCTCTGGAGCTCCTCACAATCTCTCACAGTTTTCACTACCCTGTATAATTTGGTGTCATCAGCAAATTTGGCTACCTTGCTTTTTACTCCTACCTCTAGATCATTTATGAAGAGGTTGAAAAGCAGGGGTCCCGGTACTGAACCTTGGGGGACCCCACTCTTTACTTCCCTCCACTTGGAGAAGTGTCCATTTAGTGCTACCCTCTGTTTCCTGTCCCTTAGCCAGTTGCTGATTCAGGACAAGACCTGTCGCTTTATTCCATGACTGGCAAGTTTATTCAAGAGCCTTCGGTGTGGGACCTTGTCAAAAGCCTTCTGAAAGTCGAGATAAACAATGTCAACTGGATCCCCCTTATCCACATGCTTGTTGATACTCTCAAAAAATTCCAACAGATTAGTGAGGCATGACTTGCCCTTGTAAAAGCCATGTTGGCTCTCCTTTAGCAGCGCCTTCTCTTCTATGTGCCTATTAATTCTATGCTCAATGATTGTTCCCTGGGACAGATGGTTGAAGACCCAACTAGAGGTACAAGAATCCTTGACTTGATCCTGAGTAATACTCAGGATCTGGTGCAAGATGTTAATGTGACTGATCCAATAGGGAACAGTGACCACAACTCAATTATGTTTAACTTGATCATAGACCGCAAGTCACTGATAAAATCTAACACAGAGACCTTAAATTTTCAAAAAGGAAATTTCCCAAAGATGAGGAAACTAGTAAAAAAGAAACTAAAAGGGAAAATTGAGAGAGTCCAAACACTCCAAGAGGCATGGAGGCTGTTTACAAAAACAATAACAGAGGCTCAATTGGAATGCATACCCAAAAGGAAAAAGGGCACTGCCAGGTCCAAGAGGACTCCGATGTGGCTTACAGGAGCTGTTCGGGAAGTGATCAAGAGCAAGAAAAGCTCATTTAGAAGATGGAAGGCTTGTCCAAATGAGGACAGCAGACAGAAACATAAATTCTGGCAGAACAAATGCAAGGCAACAATCAGGAAAGCAAAGCAAGACTTTGAGGAGCGTATAGCTAAAAATACTCAGAGAAATAACAAAGACTTCTTTAAGTACATTAGAAGTAAGAACCCAACTAGGAAGGCCATTGGACCATTAGATGACAATGGAAGGCAAGGGGTTATTAAAGAGGAAACAGAGATTGCAGAGAGACTCAATGAATTCTTTGCTTCAGTATTCACTGAAGAAGACAGAGACCACATGCCCAAAACAGAGCCTATCTTCGTAGGGAGGGAAACCGAAGAATTAAGCAAGATAGAAATAACCAGGGAGGAGGTCCTTGCATGTCTTGTTAAGCTAAACACTAACAAATCCCCAGGACCAGATGGCATCCATCCACGAGTTCTCAGGGAACTTAAAGATGAAATTGCTGATATCCTAGCCAAAATATATAATCTTTCCCTCAAATCAGGCTTTGTGCCTGATGACTGGAAGGTAGCGAATGTAACACCAATTTTCAAAAAAGGATCCAGGGGTGATCCAGGAAATTACCGGCCTGTCAGTTTGACATGTGTCCCAGGTAAAGTGATGGAAACCATCCTAAAAGATAGAATTAATAGGCACATAGAAGAGAAGGCGCTGCTAAAGGAGAGCCAACATGGCTTTTGCAAGGGCAAATCATGCCTCACTAATCTGTTGGAATTTTTTGAGAGTGTCAACAAGCATGTGGATAAGGGGGATCCAGTTGACATTGTTTATCTGGACTTTCAGAAGGCTTTTGACAAGGTCCCACACCAAAGGCTCTTGAATAAACTTACCAGTCATGGAATAAAGGGACAGGTCTTGTCCTGGATCAGCAACTGGCTAAGGGACAGGAAACAGAGGGTAGCACTAAATGGACACTTCTCCAAGTGGAGGGAAGTAAAGAGTGGGGTCCCCCAAGGTTCAGTACTGGGACCCCTGCTTTTCAACCTCTTCATAAATGATCTAGAGGTAGGAGTAAAAAGCAAGGTAGCCAAATTTGCTGACGACACTAAATTATACAGGGTAGTGAAAACTGTGAGAGATTGTGAAGAGCTCCAGAGGGATCTCTTGACACTGGGGGAGTGGGCAAAACAGTGGCAAATGAGCTTCAACATCAGTAAGTGCAGAGTGATGCATGTTGGGGCAAAAAACCCCAATTACATTTATAAACTGATGGGGTCTGAACTCTCTGCGACAAACCAGGAAAGGGACCTTGGTGTCCTGGTGGACAGCTCAATGAAGGTGTCAACCCAGTGTGCCTCAGCAGTGAAAAAAGCAAACTCAATGTTAGGGATCATTAGGAAGGGTATAGAAAATAAGTCAGCAAGTGTCATTTTGCCTCTTTATAAATCTATGGTGAGGCCCCATCTGGAATATTGTGTACAGTTCTGGTCGCCATACCTCCAGAAGGATATTATGGAGTTGGAGAAAGTACAGAGGAGGGCAACCAGAATGATTAGGGGACTGGAACACCTTCCTTACCATCTGAGGCTGCAACGGTTGGGCCTTTTCACTCTTGAACGACGGCGTCTAAGAGGTGACCTGATTGAAGTTTATAAAATCATGCACGGTGTGGACAAAGTAGATAAGGAAAAACTGTTTTCCCTATCGCACAACACTAGAACTAGGGGACACTCCATGAAACTTTTGGGTACTAGTTCTCAAACAAATAAGAGAAAGTACTTTTTCACCCAGAGGATTACTGGTCTATGGAACTCCCTGCCAGAAGAAGTGGTGACAGCTGTCAGTCTTGACAGCTTTAAGAAAGGATTAGACAAGTTCATGGAGGACAAGGCTATCAATGGCTATAATTATGGCTACCTAAGGACAACCTCCGGGTTGGAGAGATAGGCAGGATATCTCTCAATGCCATTTCCAGGGAATCCTAAGCAGGTGAAGGCATCTGCTTGGGAATACCCTGAAGGAAATGGTGAGCCACTGTGTGAGACAGAATGCTGGACTGGATGGGCTGTGGCCTGTTCCAGCAAGGCTGTTCTTATGTTCTTATCTTTTAGGATGGTTTCCATCACTTTACCTGGGACACATGTCAAACTGACAGGTCGGTAATTTCCTGGATCACCCCTGGATCCTTTTTTGAAAATTGGTGTTACATTCGCTACCTTCCAGTCATCAGGCACAAAGCCTGATTTGAGTGAAAGTTTATATATTTTGGCTAGGAGATCAGCAATTTCATCTTTAAGTTCCCTGAGAACTCGTGGATGGATGCCATCTGGTCCTGGTGATTTGTTAGTGTTTAGTTTAACAAGACATGCAAGGATCTCCTCCCTGGTTATTTCTATCTAACTTAATTCTTCGGTTTCCCTCCCTACGAAGATAGGCTCTGTTTTGGGCATGTGGTCTCTGTCTTCTTCAGTAAATACTGAAACAAAGAATTCATTGAGTCTCTCTGCAATCTCTGTTTCCTCTTTAATAACCCCTTGCCTTCCATTGTCATCTAATGGTCCAATGGCCTTCCTAGTTGGGTTCTTACTTCTAATGTACTTTAAAAAGTCTTTGTTATTTATCTGAGTATTTTAAACAATACGCTCCTCAAAGTCTTGCTTTCCTTTCTTGATTGTTGCCTTGCATTTGTTCTGCCAGAATTTATGTTTCTGCCTGCTGTCCTCATTTGGACAAGCCTTTCATCTTCTAAATGAGCTTTTCTTGCTTTTGATCACTTCCCGAACAGCTCCTGTAAGCCACATCGGAGTCCTCTTGGACCTGGCAGTGCCCTTTTTCCTTTTGGGTATGCATTCCAATTGGGCCTCTGTTATTGTTTTTGTAAACAGCCTCCATGCCTCTTGGAGTGTTTGGAGTCTCTCAATTTTCCCTTTCAGCTTCTTTTTTACTTGTTTCCTCATCTTTGGAAAATTTCCTTTTTGAAAATTTAAGGTCTCTGTGTTAGATTTTATCAGTGACTTGCGGTCCATGATCAAGTTAAACATAATCGAGTTGTGGTCACTGTTCCGTATTGGATCAGTCACATTAACATCTTGCACCAGATCCTGAGTATTACTCAGGACCAAGTCAAGGATTCTTGTACCTCTAGTTGGGTCTTCAACCATCTGTCCCAGGGAACAATCATTTAGCATATCTAGGAACTTTATCTCTTTATCATGTGCTGAACAACAGTTCACCCAGTCTATGTGAGGGTAATTGAAGTCCCCCATTATAACCAGGCTTCCCTTCTTGGATGCCTCCTTTACAACATTCTCCAACTGCCAGTCTCACTTACATACTGCCAGTATGTAAGTGTATTTGCTATTGCTATAGGCTGCAGCCATGAAATCCAAATTTTACACTGTCCAGAATTGAGATTGCAAACTGAATGACTTAGCATTGGTATGTTTTGCAGACATCAACTCAGGCCTCTAGATTTTGACACAAAGCATAACAATTTACGAAAACCTAACCATTGACTATCTCTTTCTTTGAACAAAAAGCACAGAAGCCTGAGAAGTAGGAAGAAACAGGACAATCTTCTTATCAGGAAACATGAAGATCAATTCTGAGTTGTTTCTCTAGGCAAAAATTACAAATAAAGACTAAGCTGTGTGATTCTGCCCAATAGTCAGAAAGAATTAAACCCTCAAAATTCAAAGTGCTAATGTTTTTAGAAATGGGATTGTCTACCATGTTTCTGTTATGATACTGGATTTAAAATACAGGCTTCAAGGCCATATATGACCCAGTATTTATACTCTTTTTTTTGTCTTCTTTTCTCCTTCCAACCTAGCAGTTTGAAAGCAAGAAATTGCAAGTAGATAAATAGGGACCACTTCGGTGGGAAGGTAAACAGTGTTCCATGCACTCCGGTGTTGAGGCATGCCTGCCACATGTCCACGGAAACACGTGCAGATGCATAGCGCTGGCTCTTTGGCTATAAACAGAGATGAGCACTGAACCCTAGAGTCGGATGCGACTGGCTTTTGAGCAAGGACAACCTTTACCTTTACCTTTGTCTCCTTCCCATTCTCAACAATTTTTTAAAAAATCAACAAGCCTGTTAAAGAATTCTGTAGAACTCCAAGGTTTGCATATTATTCTTTTGACAAGAAATATTTAAAACATGTTGAAATTTTTGAAGTGGTAGCTGGGTTAGTCTGTGCAAGCATATCGGAGAGTAAACAAATCAAAACAAAAACACAAGAACGTGGCACCTTTTAGACTAACTGTTGTATTTTAATGTTAGCTTAAAATGTTAGAATATGTTTTCACATAAATTACAACCATTCAGCTAAACTATTATTTATCAGCAGCACATGAAAAGATAATAAAGTGAACAATGAGATTCCTTATATAAATGTTAATGTATGAGCCTTTTAAAGAACTAGTTCATTAAAATCTTTTCATGAGCAACTAGAATTATGTAATCCTCCAGAGGTTACTCGGCGACTGCAGAGGCTGCACGTATCCAGTATAATTTTTTTTACTGGGACAAACAGGAAAAATGCCACTGGCATGAACTTGTTTATGGTGGATCCCAGCTTGCCATGAAGTGACCCACACATTGTGATCAGGGAGCCATTATCCTGCAGCACGTATGAAATGAGACATGTGGGATTTAACACCGGGACTGCAATGAACTGCCACAGCCTTGAGGATATTATCAAGGTGAGCCTTCACAGCCAGTCCATCTGGCATGGCCTCTTCTGCCTCCATGATCGCTGGGAATCAGAATAGTGAAATGGTTCCTTTTCCGCTCATTTTGCCATTGGGCCGAATGTGATGGTTTCCAGTGGCATTTCCTCCACAGAGGGAGCCATCACCTCACCCAAAGGGGCTCGTCTGCCCATAACCATTTGGGGTTGGGGTATTTACCACCGCCCAACACTTAGCGTTGATTGAACAACTTTTAAGAAAAGACTACCACACCAAAGGCTCTTGAATAAACTTGCCAGTCATGGAATAAAGGGACAGGTCTTGTCCTGGATCAGCAACTGGCTAAGGGACAGAAAACAGAGGGTAGCATTAAATGGACACTTCTCCAAGTGGAGGGAAGTAAAGAGTGGGGTCCCCCAAGGTTCAGTACTAGGACCCCTGCTTTTCAACCTCTTTATAAATGATCTAGAAGTAGGAGTAAATGGCAAGGTAGCCAAATTTGCTGATGACACTAAATTATACAGGGTAGTGAAAACTGTGAGAGATTGTGAGGCGCTCCAGAGGGATCTCTTGACACTGGGGGAGTGGGCAAAACAGTGGCAAATGAGCTTCAACATTAGTAAGTGCAGAGTGATGCATGTTGGGGCAAAAAACCCCAATTACATTTATAAACTGATGGGGTCTGAACTCTCTGCGACAAACTAGGAAAGGGACCTTGGTGTCCTGGTGGACAACTCAATGAAGGTGTCAACCCAGTGTGCCTCAGTAGTGAAAAAAGCAAACTCAATGCTAGGGATCATTAGGAAGGGTATAGAAAATAAGTCAGCAAGTGTCATTTTGCCTCTTTATAAATCTATGGTGAGGCCCCATCTGGAATACTGTGTACAGTTCTGGTCACCATACCTCCGGAAGGATATTATGGAGCTGGAAAAAGTGCAGAGGAGGGCAACAAGAATGATTAGGAGACTGGAACACCTTCCTTACCATCTGAGGCTGCAACGGTTGGGCCTTTTCACTCTTGAACGACGGCGTCTAAGAGGTGACCTGATTGAAGTTTATAAAATCATGCACGGTGTGGACAAAGTAGATAAGGAAAAACTGTTTTCCCTATCGCATAACACTAGAACTAGGCGGCAGTCCATGAAACTTTTGGGTACTAGTTCTCAAACAAATAAGAGAAAGTACTTTTTCACTCAGAGGATTACTGGTCTATGGAACACCCTGCCAGAAGAAGTGGTGACAGGTGTCAGTCTTGACAGCTTTAAGAAAGGATTAGACAAGTTCATGGAGGACAAGAGTATCAATGGCTATAATTATGGATACTTAAGGACAACCTCGGGGTTGGAGAGATAGGCAGGATATCTCTCAATGCCATTTCCAGGGAATCCTAAGCAGGTGAAGGCATCTCCTTGGGAATATCCCGAAGGAAATGGTGAGCCACTGTGTGAGACAGAATGCTAGACTGGATGGGCTGTGGCCTGTTTCAGCAAGGCTGTTCTTATGTTCTTATGATTCCTACCTTCACCCAAAATGCCATGTTCAGTGAAGTCATATGGGGATGCATTGAAGTTGTTCTTGATGAGTTCTTTTACAGCAAATAAACAATCACTTGAATTTGCTTCTACAGACAGAAGCACCCTAAAATGGAAGGAATAGATCTTACTCTTACGAAATTTACACGAACTAATACACACAGATGCTCCTGCTCTCCGCAATGTCTTAAAACTCTCTAGGAATGCTTCATGAATTCCAGAATCTCTCCACAGATATCTTGTTATGCATAATATATAGTACTTTCTACCCAGAAACTGCATGATATTTTGTATTGTATTTCACAATACAACACTATATTTCACCTGTTTCAAAAAAAGAAACAAAAGAGATAAATTCTATTTTCATTAATTTTTTAATTAAATTGTTCCTTAGAATTCTTTATTATTTATTTCTTTTATTTATTTAGACTTATATTGCCGCTCGCTCACCATGGTGACTCAGAGCGGCTTACAGTCAGTAACAACAGTCACAGTATAAAATTTAATCCCAGTACTATGACTAAAATCAGTAAACTTAAAACAGCTAAAATATACCTTGTTAAAACATCTACTCTAGTGGGATGGGCTGATATCCTCGGGGTGACGTGGTCTTTTAGGTAACCTGGCCCACTACCATGTAGGCCTTTAAAGGTGATAACCAGCACCTTGAATTGCACCCGGAGGTGTGCACGACATAATTTGCACATAAACAGAAATGAGCATGAAAAATAAGGTCTCTAATGCTTAGCCTCTAGGACATGTGCCATAAATATCTCTCTTACTGGACAGGTATGCCTGTTTCAGAAGATCTCTATGTGAAGAAAATCTTCCAAAGGCTGATTATTATATTACTTGTCTTTAATATATGATGGAACTGAACTACACTTACAACACAAAATAGAATATCATGCATCTAACTGCTTCAACACAGTTCGAAATGCAAGGGAACCTGTGATTGATCAATCTCCCAACAAGACAATATTTTCAGATACAGGGAAGTATCATTTAGTCAGGTGTGACGGGAATTGTTAAGTTACAAATAAGATGGATGTATGCAATTGAGAATTCAGTTTCATGTCTGAAACAAATCTACATCTGACTGACTGAAAAGCAAAACTGAAAAGTATAAAGAAATGTTGCAGTTATCTTCTGATGAGAAAGATATTCATTGTGCTCATGATTAAATGTGTTTTTATGTCAACAATCAATATTATGCAACATATGGAAAAACCAAATACTAATGTACTTTTGTTAAAACTTTATGGTTTATTATTATTATTATTATTATTATTATTATTATTATTATTATTATTATTATTATTATTATTATTATTATTATTATTATTATTATTATTATTATTATTATTATTGTGCCTTTTTTACAAAAATCAGGTTCCATGCACTCCCGTGTCTAGTCATGCCTGCCACATGAGCACGGAAATATCTGCAAACGCAAACAGCGCTGGCTCTTTGGCTATAAACAGAGATGAGCACTGAACCCGAGTTGGATACGACTGGCTTTCGAGCAAGGGTGACCTTTGCCTTTACCTAAGGGGCACTTATTGTCCCTTTATGGAACTACTGCCTTTATACTACTACCTACTGGAGTTTGGTTTCTTTCTAACAGTTTCATAAACCTACTTTAAAATACCTAATTTGGATATTATGCATATTCTATCCTAGTAAGTTTATATTTGCATTTATTTTTATTTGTGGGCTACATATTTTGGATGTATGAATAAAAGATTTTATATTTTTTAAGCTTCTGGCATTGTTACAATTTTATGTATCACTATTTTTCTTTCTCTGTACAAATCACACATACCCAATATCCAGGGGGGAAACTTATCCTGACCTACCACAGATACCTGAAACCATGGATAAGAATGAGCCCTATATTTAACATACATGCCTGAGTCACAGAAGTAGGAGAGGTACCGTATATACTCGGGTATAAGTCAGGTTTTTTAGCCCCCAAAATGAGGTCCAAAAATTGGACTCGACTTATACTCAGGTCAATGTAAATACTCAAAAACATACCCACACAAATGTCTAAATTAATTAATTTTACCGTATTTTCATGTATTTTAATTATTGAAATTCACTAGCAATAATTAAAATACATGAAAATACGGTAAAATTAATTAATTTTCCACCCAGATTTATACGAGGATAAATCTATTTTCCTAGTTTTCAAGGTCCAAATTAGGTACCTCAACTTATATTCGGGATGATTTATAGTCGAATATATACAGTACTAGCAGATTTTGCCCGGCAGTGCCGGGCTGTTTTAAATGGTTTTGGAAGGTTTTTTTTCTTAATGTTGGTAAAGAGCCGGGCTGTTTTAAATTGTATTGTAAGGGATAATTCTTTTTGGTAATTTATGTAAAAAAGAGGTGTGTTGGTGGTTAGGGGTGATTTTGGGTGTGCACAACCACCACTACCCATACAATACCACTCCAACCACCAACACACACATTAATTCCTGGCAAGGCAGGAGTGGTGTGTGTGTGTGTGTGTGTGAGAGAGAGAGAGAGAGAGAGAGAGAAGCAGTGTGTGTGTGTGTGTGTGTGTGTGTGTGTGTGTGTGTGTGTGTGTGTGTGTGTGTGTATTGTCCCCCCAACCCTTCCAGAGCCAGGGGACCCTGCAGAGAGGGGATTCCCTCCCCCCCAGGACACCCCGTTATTAAAGAGAAGAAACCAAGCTCTTTCTTCTCTTTTAAAACAGAGTGTTTGGGAGGGGGTTGTATTCGATCTCCTCTTCCTAGTCCACTGGGTTTGGTAGGGTTGGGGGTACAAAAGGGGTCTGTCCCCCCAACCCTTCCAGAGCCAGAGGACCCAGCAGAGAAGGGATCATTTCCCCCCCAAAAAACAACAACAACAACACTCCGTTTTTAAAGAGAAGAAACCAAGTGGTTTCTTCTCTTTTAAAAAGGAGTGTTTGGGAGGGGGGTATATTCGATCTCCTCTCCCTGGTCCCCTTGGTTTGGTAGGGTTGGGGGGACAAAAGGGGTCTGTCCCCCCAACCCTTCCAGAGCCAGGGGACCCAGCAGAGAGGGGATCATTGCCCACCCACCCCCCAAAAAAACCCACTCCATTTTTAAAGAGAAGAAACCAAGTGGTTTCTTCTCTTTTAAAATTGAGTGTGTGTGTGTGTGGGGGGGGTGTATTCGATCTCCTTTCCTTGGTCCCCTCCTCTCCTTGGTCCTCCTCTCCTTGGTCCTCCTCTCCCCCCCTTGGTTTGTAGGGTTGGGGGAACAAAAGGGGTCTGT
This sequence comes from Bradypodion ventrale, assembly GCA_035047345.1. Lineage (NCBI taxonomy): Eukaryota > Metazoa > Chordata > Lepidosauria > Squamata > Chamaeleonidae > Bradypodion > Bradypodion ventrale. Next base: position 278,006,112 of record JAWDJE010000003.1, read on the forward strand.
CCCCCCAACCCTTCTGGGCCCAGGACCTTTCATTGCCTCTCTCACCACCCCCTAACCCTTATCTTTTTCTGGCTCCTTCCAGCTGCGTCTTTCAAAGTCTTTCCCTCTGGCTCCCACCATTTTGTTTTTTTTAAAGTCAGCGTGCATTCCCAGCCTCCTCTGTGCTCGTATCCCTCAGCCTGATTGGCTGAGGGGTTGCACAGTGCAAAGGATGCTGGGAATTGAAGTCCTTTTTCTTTGTTCACGTTCAGGGGGCTCCTGCCCCACTGCCACATTTCTCAACCTGACAGTTACCTGCGAACCCAGTTCGGGTGAGTGCAGGGAGGCTCGGTCGGGGCTAGTGGGGCCTGGTGCAACATCCTTTGTCACATTCCAACTGCAAACGCACAGATTTATAGGTATAGATTTAAAATGCTTCCGTTTTACATCAGGAGTTCTCAACCTTTTAAAGCCAGGGGGCTGGGCCACACTCCCTCAGAAAGCTTTGGGGGCCGGATGACCATTTTGCCTTTCCTCCTCCGCATGGCACTTCCTGGTGTGGCGGAGGTGGTGGTGGAGCCACATGAAATAGTGTCACAGTCCGCATCCGGCCTATGGGCTAAAGGTTGAGAATCCCTGTTCTACATGCAGGCTATTAAAACGTCTGCCTCCATTCCTTATTAACATTACACTGTAGACACTGGCCTCTCAGTGGTGAACCCTGGTAATGCAACATCGGAGATTTTTAAGGGAATGTTTTCAGACCTGTGGATAACTGAACCTGCAGATACTGAACCTGCAGATGGGGTAGGTTGGTGGGAGCAACATGCATTGTTCAGCAAGCCTGTCAGCCAGGGACAGAATAGGCATTATTGATAAGACAGAAACATATTAAATATCTTCATAGGTTTTAAAGAAATATATTATACTAGCAAGGGTTGCCCGGCGTTGCCGGGCTTTTTTTTGGGTTTTTTTTTTTAAAAATGAAAATTGGTGTTGGATGATTTTTGTTGTATGTGTATTTAAATGAGTTATGTTATTTTTAAAAAATAATGTTTTTTTATACGTAGGTAGTGTTTTAAACTGTTATAAAAAATTTGGATTTTAAAAAGAGGAAAGGTTGATATATTTTTTCCCCCAATAATGGCATTTTTAAAAATAATGTGTTCCTATGTGGTTTTTGGTAATAGGTGTACCTTGGATAAGAATTTTTTAAAAATGTGGAAGTGTATGTTTTTTTTACATTCAATGTTTTTGACTGTGTTTAGATGTTTGGTTTTTCTTTTAGTGTGTTCTTATTTATTTATTTTTTGAATAAATTTTTGGTTTGGATATTTTTGAATGTTTTTAAAACTAATTTCCCTTTTGTAAATTGTTGGAGATCAAGTTGAATTCATTGAGTGTCATTTTCCCTGTGGCCACTGGGTGGTGCTGTTGTGTAATGTTTTAATTTTGACTGTGTCCTGGGCTGTGTATTCTTCCTGTTCTTTTGTCATTTCAATTCAGGTCCTCGTTGAGGCTGCACGTGTCGTGGTAAGTTGTGTGCTCTGTTTTGTTAGGGGTGGTGGTGTTGTGATTTGTGGGGGGGTGGGGGGTTGTGTTTGTCCTTGTTTATTTTTGTTTGTTTTTTGAAGATTTTCTTTGTAATTTTTATGTTTATTATTGTTTTTGATTTTTGTTGAATGTTCTTGTTTGTGTTTTTGGTGTGGGTATTTCTGTGGGCCGGCCTCGGTGGCTGGCTGGCCCATTGAAATACCATGTGGTGGTAGGTTGGGGTTTTTTTCGCAGGCCGGCCACGTTGGAATATCCACGCCGCTGGCCCGTGGTGGGGAGGGGGGCATGGTCATTGGGGGTTAGGAAGGGTGGGCTAGGTGGTGGGGAGGGGGCTTTATTTTGTTATGGTGCTTTGTTTGTGTGGAGTCATGAAAGTAGATTGTGGTTTCCCCTTTAATATCAGTTGGTGGGGGTTGTGACCCCCCTCTCCACTGTCTACCCTAGAGTTGGTAGGTTTGTGGGGAGAAAAGGGGTATTTTGCCCCCACACTTCTGGACCTAGGAGAGCAGGCAGAGTGGATCGATTCCCTCCCCCCTCCTTAAAACAACTCCGTTTTTAAAGAGAAGAAAAGACTGAGTTGTTTTAAGGAGGGGGGGGGATCGATCCCCTCTCCCTGGTCTCCTTGCTCCAGAAGGGTTTGGGCAACATACCCCTTTTGTTCCCTCAAACCTCCCAACCTAGGGTAGTCAGCGGAGAGGGGGATTGCAACCCCCCACCCACTGATGTTAAAGGGGAAACTCCACTCGGGACCTTCAGGCGCCGCGGGTGAGGGAAAGAAAGCCAGCTGGTGTTTGCTTGCCTGTGAGTTGTTTTTCTTTTTAAATTTTCGGGCACCGGTTTCCTCAGCGTTCTGCGCGCTCATGGCGCGCAGGACGCTGGGGCTTGTAGTTATGGGTTGGTGCTTTGTGTTTGTGCTGCGTTTTTTAAAAATGCGTTTCTTTTGATTGGCTGCGGCGCGTGTCCGAACGCTGCGCCGTGCGAGAGCCTCTCAGCCTGATTGGCTCTGGCGCGGTGCAGCGCAAGGAATGTTGGGAAGTGAAGTTCTTTCCCTTTCTTGCCGTTTGTGGGGCTGAGGCCCCCGTTTCGGTTTTCTAAATCCTTCGTTGACCTGCGTAGCCACTTCAGCCGTGCTCACGAAGGGTGGGTGCGGGTCAGTAGGGCGACGCATAGCAACCTATAGCCAGTTCCAACGGTTAACCCTTGGATTTATAGGTTAAGATTGTTGTGCCACCTAGCCTTTTTTTGTGCCTCTATATAGGCCAAGTTAAGTAATTTGTTCTTAAATTGCTATTGTTATTATTTAAATAATTGTTTCCTTAAACTTCATTTCTTGTATTATGTTCTGTTGGATAAATGAAGTGCTTTACACGTTATCTCTATTATTAAAATTTAATGTTTAAAATTTTGCTATGACGCATTTAGAAATTCCCCGTTACTGCAAACATCCTCAACCTTAAGAATCCTAGACAGATGTTTTAGAATAGCAGCTTCCTCTATAGAGAACATATATAATACAATGCTGTATTAACACATAATTTATTTATTTATTTATTTATAGTCATATTTGTATATGCCGCCCACTCAGGCAGAACCCGACTCAGGGCGGCATTACAGCAATTCTAAAAATACATAAAAAACGTTATAAAAACCCCACATCCCACCCCCTTTAAAAAACCCATATCCCACCCACCCATCCCACCTACTATACAAAAGGAAAGAAGAGAGAGTTCTTATAAAAGCCAGCAGGCGGGCACCATAGTCCCATTCGGGCCCCACACCTGCCCTGCCAGCCAGGTCTTCACTCCTTTCCTGAAGGGCAGCAGTTCACTTTGGAGTCTTAGATCTATTGGCAGGAGGTTCCAGAGAGTTGGTGCGGACACGGAGAAGGCCCTCCTTCGGGTGCTAGACAGATGTGCACCCCTAGTTGATGGCACTATTAGAGAGCCCCTCCGGTCCGCTCTAGTTGGACGGGCAGACACTCTTGGGACGATGCGGTCTCTAAGGTATCCTGGCCCCCTGCCATATAGGGCTTTAAAGGTCAAAACCAGCACCTTAAATTGCACCCGGAGACAAACTGGTAACCAGTGCAGCTCCCGAAGTAGCGGTGAGGCATGGGCATATCGCCCACACCCCATCACCACCCGGGCCGCCGCATTCTGGACCAGCTGCAGCCTCCGAATGGTCGTCAAGGGCAGCCCCATGTAGAGCGCATTACAATAATCTAGTCGGGAAGTAACCAGAGCATGGGTGACCATAAGCAAGGAGCCCCGGTCCAGGAACGTGCGCAATTGGCGAATCACCCGAAGTTGGGCAAAAGCCCTCCTGGCCACAGCCGCTATTTGTTCTTCTAGCAGCAGCCGTGAGTCCAGAAGGACCCCCAAATTGCGCACTGGGTCTGTCTGGGGCAAAACAGCCCCATCCAGTACCAAAGGTGGTAACTCCCTGGATAACACGGGGCCCCCTATCCACAGCCACTCTGTCTTGCTGGGGTTCAGCCGAAGCCCATTGACCCCCATCCAGACCCCAATGGCCTCCAGGCATCCGGATAGGATTTCAACAGCATCACTGGGGTCCCCATGGGCCGAGATGTACAACTGAGTATCATCCGCGTACTGATGGTACCGCACCCCGTGGGAACGAATGATCTCACCCAGTGGCTTCATGTAGATGTTAAATAAGAGAGGAGAGAGCACAGAGCCCTGAGGCACCCCATACTTGAGGGGCCTGGGGCTGGACCTCTCACTCTCTAACCACACCGACTGGGTACGGCCCTCCAGAAAAGAGGAAAACCAGGACAACACAGTGCCCTGGATCCCCAGTCCTTTGAGTCGTTCCAGAAGGATACCGTGGTCGACGGTATCGAAGGCCGCTGAGAGGTCAAGAAGAGCAAGGACGGATGGATAACCCCCGTCCCGCTCCCGCCAGAGATCATCCATCAGTGTGACCAATGCCGTCTCCGTTCCATACCCGGGCCTGAATCCTGATTGAAAGGGGTCTAGATAATCCGCTTCCTCCAGGACACTCTGCAGCTGGCGCGCCACCGCCTTCTCCAAAACCTTACCCAGAAAGGGCAGGTTGGAAACCGGCCTGTAGTTGTTAAGGACCGCTGGGTCGAGGGATACTTTCTTCAGGAGGGGGCGCACCAAAGCATGTTTTAGCTGTGCAGGAAATACCCCCTCCCGCAGTGATGCATTTATTATCCCCCCAACCCAGCCACCTGTTACCTCCTTGGAGGCTTTCACCAACCAAGTGGGACAGGGGTCCAAAGGACATGTAGTGGCACGGACAGCTGCAAGGAGCCTGTCCACTTCATCAGGGACAACAGGATCAAACTGATCCCAAATCATACAGCAAGACTGTGCTCCGGCACCCCCCCGACCCTCCCCATCCACGCCAGGATTCAATCCTGAACGAATCCGATCGATTTTCTCCACCAGATGGTCAGCAAAGTCCTCAGCCGAACCCTGCCAACCGGGCACCGATCTCCCCCTACCAAGGAGGGACCTGGTTACCCGGAACAGGGCGGCTGGGCGGTTATCAGCGGAGGCAATAAGGGCGGTGAAGTATTGCCGCCTCACCACCCCAATCGCCACTAGGTAGGCCCTAATAGCAGCTCTAGCTAGTGTCCAATCGGAGTCATCCTGGGTCTTCACCCAGCGGCGCTCTAGGCGTCTCTTTGCCCGTTTGAGTTCGCGCAGTTCATCTGTGAACCACGGAGATGACCTAATCCCCCGGGCGCGGAGAGGCCGCAGTGGCGCGATTTCATCCAAGGCTGCTGTTGTCGTCCTATTCCACAGGTCGACGAGTGCCTCGGGTGAATCGTGTAGCCGATCCAGAGGAACATCCCCCAGTTCCCTCTGGAATCCATCTGGATCCATTAGTCGCCGAGGGCGGACCATTTTAATAGGCCCTGCCTCCCTACGATGAAGTGTCGCCCCCAGAAAGTCAAGAGTCACCAGATAGTGATCTGACCATGGCACAGGTGAGATGACTAAATCCTGTAGTCTTAGATCACTCTGCCACTGCTCCGACAAGAAAACTAAGTCTGGCATGTGACCACTGCCCCTGGTCGGACCCCGAACTACCTGAGTCAGGCCCATGGCTGCCATGGAAGCCATGAACTCCCTTGCCACCTCAGAAGCCATCACCAATGATGGCAAATTGAAGTCCCCCAGAACCATAAGCCTCGGGAACTCCAACGCCAGCATCGAGGCGGCCTCGAGGAGCTCAGGCAGGGCATCCCTTACCCTGCAAGGGGGCAGGTACAGGAGTAAGATCCCCAACTGACCCTTGGGGCCCAGCCGTAGAAGCAGGGCCTCACAACCAGCCACTTGTGGAGCAGTGGCCCTAGCAACTCCCAAAGACTCCCTGGCAACAATGGCGACACCACCGCCCCTCCCCTCACCTCTAGGCTGGTGCCAAATACCGAACCCAGCTGGACACATGTCCGAAAGAGGTACTCCATCTTCAGGAGTCAGCCAGGTTTCGGTGATGCATGCCAGGTCGGCCAGCCCTTCCTGGATGGCATCTTGAATCAGGGGGGCCTTATTACAAACCGATCTGGCATTCACCAGCAGCAGCCTAAGGGCGGGGTCACTCCGGATCTGCTGCTCAGGGCCCAGAGATGTACCTGCAGGGCTGGAATGAGGGACCGCAATTAAACATCGGATCCGCATTCCCCGAGTGCGGCCCGCCCCACGGTACCCGCCATACCGCCCCATGCCCGTCACAACACCTATATGGTTCTCCGGAACCTCCCTAGATAGAATGCTGCCCCTCCTTCCTGGCTGGCAGGACCAACATTCTCTCTTCCCTCCCCATCCGCCATCCCCCCCAATTCCAGCAACAAGCAACTCCCGGCCCGATGGCAGGGGGCGGGGAGGGGCGGCCTTGCGCGGCGGCGGCGGCGGCAGCGGCGGCGGCGGCGGGTCCCTTGACCCGGGAGCCCTTTAAACCTCCCCGCCTGGTGGCAGGGGGCGGGGAGGGACAACTTAGCACAATGGCTGCGGCGTCTTCGGCTCCCTCGGCCCGGGAGTCCTTTCAACCTCCCCGCCCGATGGTAGGGGGCGGGGAGTGACGGCTTCGCGCAATGGCTACGGTGTCTCTGGCTCCCTTGGCCCGGGGGCCCCTCCAACCTCCCCACCTGGTGGCAAGGGGCGGGGAGGGGCAGCCCTGCGTGGCGGCTGCGGTGGCGGTGACGGCGTCTTCGGTTCCAGCGTTGTCTGCTTCTTCTGCCTCCCATTCCCGGGCCGAGTGACGAGGGCCCCGGGAAGAGGCAACGCGGTGATTTCCGGGCCTCCGGCGGCGTCTCCTTTTTGGGCCCTCCCAACAGGCAGGGCCCAGAGGGCGGGGGGACGCACCTGCCTCCCATTCCCAGGCCGAATAGCATGGGCCCCGGGAAGAGGCAACGCGGCGGCTTCGGCGGGGCTCCAGCGGCGCCTCCTCTTTGAGCTCTCCCGACAAGCAGGGCTCAGAGGGCGGGGAGACGCACCTGCCTCCCATTCCCAGGCCGAATGGCGTGGGCCCCGGGAAGAGGCAGCACAGCGGCTTCGGCGGGGCTCCAGCGGCGCCTCCTCTTTGAGCTCTCCCGGCAAACAAGGCTCGGGGGGCGGGGAGACGCACCTGCCTCCCATTCCCGGGCCGAATGGCGTGGGACCAGGGAAGAGGCCACGCAGCGGCTTCGGCGGGGCTCCAGCGGCGCCTCCTCTTTGAGCCCTCCCGGCAGGCAAGGCTCGGGGGGCGGGGAGATGCACCTGCCTCCCATTCCCGGGCCGAATGGCGTGGGCCCCGGGAAGAGGCAACGTGGTGGCTTCCGAGCCCTCCGGGCCGCGGAAGGCTCCCTTTTATCTCCCCGCCGGTGGAGGGGGCGGGGAGAGCGCGGCAACACCGGCGGCGGCGTCTTCAGAGCCTTCCGGGCCACGGAAGGCTCCCTCTTATCTCCCCGCCGGTGGAGGGGGCGGGGAGAGCGCGGCAACATCGGCGGCGGCATCTTCAGAGCCCTCCGGGCCACGGAAGGCTCCCTCTTATCTCCCCGCCGGTGGAGGGGGCGGGGAGAGCGCGGCAACATCGGCGGCGGCGTCTTCAGAGCCCTCCGGGCCACGGAAGGCTCCCTCTTATCTCCCCGCCGGTGGAGGGGGCGGGGAGAGCGCGGCAACATCGGCGGCGGCGTCTTCAGAGCCTTCCGGGCCACGGAAGGCTCCCTCTTATCTCCCCGCCGGTCGAGGGGGCGGGGAGAGCGCGGCAACATCGGCGGCGGCGTCTCCAGAGCCTTCCGGGCCACGGAAGGCTCCCTCTTATCTCCCCGCCGGTGGAGGGGGCGGGGAGAGCGCGGCAACATCGGCGGCGGCGTCTCCAGAGCCTTCCGGGCCACGGAAGGCTCCCTCTTATCTCCCCGCCGGTGGAGGGGGCGGGGAGAGCGCAGCAACATCGGCGGCGGCGTCTTCAGAGCCTTCCGGGCCACGGAAGGCTCCCTCTTATCTCCCAGTCGGTGGAGGGGGCGGGGAGAGCGCGGGGAGAGCGCGGCAACATCGGCGGCGGCGTCTCCAGACCATAATACTAAACTAGGAATCTTAGGCCTCTTTGGACTATCCATACAGCCCATTTAACTCTTGCATCATTTCTTCTGCATGAACAGGTAAATGTATTTGGAAAGAGTCACTTATTTCTGAATTTAGGATTATTGATATGTGCCTGCATAAGTCAACTCATAAATCAACTCCAAACCCTGGTGTAAAGCTGTCTTTTCTGATGTTGCTTTGGTATTAATAATTATGTGTCACCATCAATTCTGGCTTATGGAGAACTCTTCCACAGTGTTCTGAGTAGAAAGTACTTAAATGTGGTGTAAGAGCTCTCTTCTTCTGAGGCCTTTCTGGGACTGTGTAGCTTGCCCATTCCTGCACAGGCTGGCTCATCTCTCAGGAGGCGCCATGGGGAAATCAAATTCCGAACCTCTGGCTCCACAGCCAGATACTTAACTCACTGAACAAAGCTAACAATCATCCAGTTTCTAACATAAACAAAGGAACTTCTCTTCAATTTGTTCATCCACATGTGTGAAGCAAGAGCAAACAGACTGCAGGCACTTGCGTGTTGCTCACTCGCAACATTTTTAGCATTATGTAGGGATAAAGTGAGGAGGGCCTGGAAAAACAATTATCCTCTGCTATTCCTCACACTCCTTTTTTGTTTCCAATGATAGTGTTCACCACAGAATATATCAAATGCAAATTAAGATCATGAACAGAATCAATGTTGGCCCAAGATAGTTTACTGCCTTAAGGAAAGACATGTTTGCACCACCACCCCACCTCACGTGCAGAAGCTAATATGTTTTGCAGTTGAATTTTATTTCTCTTCTTCCATTTTTTAAAGTCAAATTTTTCTAAAACAGAATGATTATGATACAGTCCTGTTACCTTGAACCCAGGTACAAAAATACCTGTTAACAAAAATCTGCAGAATCAACCTATAAGATAGCAGTGCCCAAACTATGGCCTGGGGCCGGATCTGGCCCCCAATGCCAATTCATCCAGCCCACATCACCCTCATCACTCCCAGAAGTGGAAGCAAAATGCGGGCACATTTTACTTCCGTTTCTGGGAGTGACGAGGGTGGCGCGGGCTGGATGAATTGGCATTGGGGGCCAGATGGTTTGAGCACCCTTGACCATGTGACCGGCCCATGGCCCAAAAAGTTTGGACACCCCTGCTATAGAAGTAATAAATACTGTAAATTCAAACACAGTCAGCACAAAGGGTTCCTTTCCCACACCTGAGGGTAGACAACAGAAAGAACAGGCTTGTGTCTCAGACAACTCTATCCTCCACTAGAAGGGAAAGTTCAGGAGACTTAGGAGAAATGGGTGGGGAAACCATTGCTGCCCCTAACATCTGCTGCCTGAGGTAAGTTATTCACTCTACCTGATATCAGAGCCTTCTTGTGCAAAAGGCATTGTTCTCGCTAATTGACAATGACCATCCATTTCAACACATCTACGATCAGGAAGAAATTCTCCAGGAAAACCCAGGCCTTCAGAGTCCCAAAAGCACAAAACTCTAATATTTCATGCATTATGTGGCAAGTAGAACATTACACAATGACATTTCTGGTAAATACAGAGGGTGCCAAAGAATGTATGCACATTTTAAGAGATGTCATCTATGTCTGTTGAATTAAATTATAGTAGCAATTCATACACTTTTGGGGAATGATCGATTTTACTTCCAACAAGATGGCACCCCACTGCGTTGCCACTGAGATGTGAGAGCTTGCCTTGATGAGAATTTGTCAGGACAATGGATAGGATGGAGAGGTGCAGTTGAATTTCCCCCATATTCTCCTGGCTTAACACCCCTTGACCTCTACCTATGGGGGACCTTAAAGGATGTGGTGTACCATCAAAAAATGGTTACACTGGCAGTACTTCAGGAAGGAATTGAAACAGCATGCATAGCGATATAAGTAGCAATTACACTTATATACGTCCCCATAGCGCTTAGTGCACTCTCTGGGTGATTTACTGGTAATTAGCATTTTGCCCCAAATATGCTGGGTGCTCATTTTACTGACCTCGGAAGGATGGAAGACTCAGTTAACCTTAATCCCCTGTCAGGATCAAACTCATAACATTTTGGTTGCAGTACAGCAGTTTAACCACTCTGCCACAAGGGCTCCTGAACCAAACTTTAGTACAGTTTCTTTCTTAAAATGTGCATACATTTTTGGCATCCTCTGTATGTGCACCATGTGCACCATGGAAATAAATTCCCCTTAATCTGTATGCCACTGTTTCCAAAAGGTCTGTGGACTGAGCTCATGTATGGAGCAAGAAGAAATGCTTGCCAACTGCAGGCATGTAATTAGCTGAAACCAAACAAAGAGCATTTATAATGGTTATTAAGGAAACCTTCCAAACCAAAAAGTAGTTGGTGCCATTATTTGTCCAAACCTATTTTTAGATAACTGGCACACATCAGTGGTCTGAGAATCCATTTGCTGTATCACAATTTGCCAAGTGGAAAATATGCATTGTTTCAGCCAAATATTTATTAAAACATTTGCAACAGTGATCTGGTACTCTACATTATCAACCAAGCTATTACAAAATACATCTTTAGAATATTACAAACAGAAGAATCAATTACTGCTAGGGATGTACAAAACCACCCAATGTTCTGCCTTCAGTTTTGTAGGAAAGTGCCCCTCTGTTCAGACCATGAATCATAAGGGACGGTCCATTCTGTTTCTCACTACATTTGTGCTAAAAAAGATCCCCGGCAAGGGAATCTAAAAGCCACATCAGCAAACGTTGCCTCTGGCTAGCAAACACATAATGTGGCTTCAAAAACTACTGTAACCGGAACAATTAACAAGCTGATCAAAAGATTTGGGCTAGTGAAGATAAAAGTAGGGTTCATGGGACACTGGATGGCAGAATGCTAATGACAGATAAGATCTTTCATCTGTTTATGAAGACAAGCAGGGACCTAAATATAGCACCATTAACTCCTCCTGAAATCTTTGAAGTCAATTGAGTGTAGTTCCCAACATGTGTTTTCAGTTATGATAATATACGGGAAATGTAATAGTAAAAACAAATGTTGCAAATAAAAGTTTTCAACTCTAGCTTTCAAAATATCTTATGGTAAATCAAGTGTACTTTTGTGTCCTTGCAACTAAAGGATGCAGGCAAGATCAACTCAATTGGGACATTCATATGACAAAAATCTTCTATTTGATACTTTTTAAAATATTATTTGTAGAACGTTAATACCTCTTTTGCATTATTTATTTTTTTTATTTAGATTTATATGGCTGCAACTATCACCACAGCGACTCTGGGCGACTCACAATTCATAACCCACAATCACAATAAAATGGCCCGCTACCATTAAAAACCATTACACTAAAGAAATAAGGACCCAATTAAAAAACCATTATCAAAACATCCGTAACATTTCATTTAAAAAATCAGTATTATTGTGGCATTGCCAATGTTTCTAGAAACTTATTTACTTACTAAAGGTGGCTCTTAACAATTAAAAAATAAAGTAGTTTTTGCTATTTTAATATACAATATAAGCATTATATTAAAACAATTAAACACATAATAAGATTAAAACCACAATTAAAAACAATCCTAATTTTTAAAAAAGAAATATTAAAAATTTGTCAATTTTAAAAGTAAAGCATTTCTGCATGGAGATGAAGATCTTAGTCTGTTGATAAAAGGACAAGATGTTTTGCATTTAATTTAGTTTAACATTCTCTCTCTCTCTCATGTGTGTTAAGAACATACAGTTACATGTTTGAAAAATTAGAGTTGGAAAATAACAATAATTAATTCTTCTTAAAGAAATACAGTAGACATTCTGAGTAATGAATAGCTGCTAAGATGTCCCAAATGAATAAGGCTACAAGAAGACGTTCTTCAATAATTCAGTCGAGTTTTGGAAAAGGTATGGAGAGAAAAGCCCAAATTTCAAAATTTAGCTTGCTAATGTAATTAGCAAAAGATTGTGAAAGAAAGAATTTTGCAAAAAAATTCCATAAGTATAACTACAGTACTAAAAATCTGTAACTTTCAGCCAAACAATGTTTCTAACTAAAGTTCTCCAGTACATCAGACCTTTTCCTCTCATTAAAGAGCAATGACTATACAGTACTGTAGTTCTACTTTAACCAAATGTTAGAGAAAATGAGCATTTATGAATATAGAAGACTCTGGGCTGGGATGTTCCCTTAGATTTAAGTTCATGTGGATAAAACAATATAAAATACATCAAGACACCAGTCAGATTTAGGATATCTAAGAAGATAATATGCAACAGATACAAATAGAAACCAGGTTAATTTTAACCTTTCTGCAAAACTGAAGAGAACAATGAACTTTTTAGGGAAAACCAAAAGCTATTAATGCAAGGAAAAATTAAATCTTCCACAACTACTTGGGAGTTCTGAAAAAAACTATTCAATGACAGGACTGTCCTAAAAGATGTGGTGGCAAAATACCACTTCTTGGTAAATTTAGCTGTCAGGTAAACCTTAAGGCACTGCAGTGGATCAAGTGGCTAAGATGCTGACTGGAAGGCGGGAGGTTAGCAGTTCAATTTCCGAGTACTGCAGAATGAGCTTCCGTCTTTGTCCCAGCTCCTGCCAACCTAGCAGTTCAAAAGCAAGACATTGCAAGTCGATAAATAGATACCACTTCGGTGGGAAGGTAAACAGAGTTTTGTGTGCTCCGGTGTCTAGTCATGCCTGCCACATGACCACGGAAATGTCTGCAGAAGCTGTCAGCGCTGGCTCTTCGGCTTTGAAGCAGAGATGAGCACTGAACCCTAGAGTCGGATATGAATGGCTTTTGAGCAAGGGAAACCTTTACCTTTACCTAAACCTTCTCCAATGTATTGTCAATTATGCTTCTATCCCCTAGTAGTCCTTCCATAGTAGGTTTGTCCTTAGATAGTCCTCCAACCTAATACTAGATGCTGGAAATGTCACTTGTATGGACTACCACCCCAAGAATCCCACAGCTGAACTATTTTGGTAGTGGGAGTCCAGAAAGGTAATTTTCCTATCTCTTCGTAGCTACCCATTTTGACCAACAAGCTTTCTAAGATACACAGACATAGGTTTCAGACACTTTAACTATGTCCCGCATCAACTCAAGCGGCAGTATTGCCAGACCAAATAATGTCAGCACAGTATCAAGGGCTTGCATTTAACATGGATGCAACAGACAAGTCCTGACACAAATTTGTTTGTCTATTTGTTCCTCTTACATATCACCCCACTGGCAAACAAAAGTTCTCCACTCTGGGTAGTCTTTTCTATGCAAGCCACAGAGGAGGGAAAGAAAGCTCTAACCCTCCTCTGGCATCCTGCTGATTTATCTGCATGAACTCTACCTGCACACAAGTACTTCTTGAGCTCGGTCATCAAGCTAGTACTTAAATACAAGGCCAAATTACTAATGAAATGCTTTTAAATATAGCTCCAATGTCTGTACATTTTGCAATTAATTGTCTTCTAACATAAGTACTTATAGTTCTCTCCTACACATACACCAAAGGTAGAGAATCGCTAGTTCTCCAAGTATTATTAAACTACAAGTCCCATCATTGTTGGCCATTGGCCATGCTGGTTGGGAATTGGATTCTTAACACCAGCAGAGCCACTAATGTCTAAAATCTGTTAAATCATAATAAATGAAAGACATAGAAGCACTACGGTGGCTTAGTGGTTAAGACGCTGAGCTTGAAGACTGGAAAGTTGGGGTTCAATACCCGAGTGCAGCACAACAGATCTTGGGGATATGAGCCGAGTTTCTCCAGCAAAAATCCTTTCAACCCAAGTAATTTCTGATACAAAATTTGTTTATTTAATGAAAGACATAAGATTCTATCTTTTTGGTTATAACTCAAGGGATTCATTGTTCTTCATACTGTTAGGTGCTTCATTACTACAGTTCTCTGAAATCTTCCCCACCCTCACCCCAAAACTTGTGCACAACAGCCATGAAAGAAAATCTTTGATTTTAAGAATCCAATTTGCCTGTGCAGGATTCTTTGGAGCGTAGACCGTAGAGTCTCATTTATGAAGAGAAACTGTACTTCAGATTTCAATTCTTCAGATACCAGAGTCAAAGACCATCTATTTTCAGAGCAGGAAAGTAGAGGAAGACAGACAGAAGCCTCTTACAATAGCTAGATTGTGCCACAGTTGTCCTAAGTACTGAGCTTTGTGGTAAGTCAGAGAGGAGACATGCTGGCTAACATTAACTTGTCATTTTGCCATCCTACACTGGCTAAAATTTAACCAGGCTTTCTGTAAACTCCTCGGCACAAATGATCGTGTGTGTGTGTGTGTGTGTGTGTGTGTGTGAGAGAGAGAGAGAGAGAGAGAGAGAGAGAATGTAGTATCATGAAAAACAGTATTATAGATTTTTGATAAACATCTTGTGGTTTAAGACTAAGGTTTATTTTAGTGCGCGCTTCCGCTAAATACAATCTACTTCTTCAGACATGCAGAGTGATACATAGTGCTGTGTAACTCATACTGTATACACAAAATGGTACTTCTTCTGCCATATCCGAATCTGAATACAGTACTGTATAGGTGATGATCATTATATTCCTGATAATATAATGCAGTGGCCTTACATCTGCCTTCCGCATCGAAGCATGACTGATCCAGTTCCAGCAGTCACTTTCTCATCCTGAGCCCTTTTGGCATGCAAAGTCCTCACCGGCCCATGGCCAGTGTTGATGAAGCTGCTGCCCCCCACCCCACCCCAAAAAAAATCAAGATGGATTCAAGTGGGATTTAATCCCCATGGAGACCATCGCCCTTCTCTGTGGACTTCAGTACCCAAGCCTTTAGTCCTCAGGGTTGTCAGGTTAGTTAACCACTGCCCGATACTCAGCGTTAAGTCACTGGCAGTATGGTCTACTCTATTACCATAGCAGGATTACCTAGCCAGACACTAAGCATGCTGGCTACACGGTGTATTAGCATGCACAATATCAATGTAGAAGAAACTGTATCACTTAACAAAATGGTACACAGAGGCTGAAATCCAGTCGCATCTAAAGTAAAGGTAAGGGTAAAGGTTTCCCTTACTCGAAAGCCAGTCATATCCAACCCTAGGGTTCAATGCTCATCTCTGTTTCAAAGCCGAAGAGCCAGCGCTGTCTGCTTCTGCAGACATTTCCGTAGTCATGTGGCAGGCATGACTAGACACCGGAGTGCACGGAACTATAATGCCATCACAAGGGATACATATTTCTTTTCCAGTTATTTTCCAGTTCAATAACAAAAGGAATAAGTCCACATTTACCTAAAAAGATTTTTTTAGTTTAGTAATTTTTTCCTAAGATGTTTTTTTAATGATTAGTATTCATTCAACTGTCTCCCTAAACTGCGTGCACACAGATGAATAATATATTTCTTATTCCAGCTATTTAAAAAATTCAAATCTACTAAAAAAATTGAAAAAATAAAGCATTTCCAGTTACAATGGGCCAACTTTGGAGACTGTCGAAACAGCAGTAGTTTACCTTTGTAGACCACTCCACTGATAACATATACTTCACTGATAACATATATTTCTTTGGAGTTGAACTGTTAAGATGAGAAAATAGTGTACTCTGAGGTAGAAGAATAAAAACTGAATCAAACACTATTTTAATCCAAACACGATATAAATCAAACCAATTTGTGCCTCAATATCCATTATTGTGGGAAACCTCTGTTAGCTAGTTATGTCCAAGGAAGGATAAAGATGCACCAGCAGGATTTTCAATAATGAAAATTTTCCTCCTTCTTTTCCACTGCTTTCCTTTCCATTTAAAGAGAATCCAACTTGGCTTAAATATGATCTAGCAGTTGTGTGTTAAATTTTGCGATCACCATTCAGACTCATGGCAAAATTGTAGAACAATCTAACTTAATCTGATTTAACAGAATTGAGTACAGTGGTACCTCACTTAAAGAGCATAATGTGTTCCACAGGATTGCTCTTTAAGCAAGTTTGGTCTTTAAGCAAAACACCATTGTAAGTGACCAACTGTGACTTCTAGTGGGGGGAACTGTGAACCCCAATTTAGTTGTTAAGCGAGTTTTTGGTTGGTTTTAGTTGTTAAGCGAGGCAACCATTCAGAGAAAATTCTGCTCTTTAAGCGAGTTAGTCTCTAAGCGTGGTGCTCTTTATGCAAGGTTTTACTGTATGCCCATCTTTAACTGTTTGAACTCTTTCCACAGTGAATGCCAAGCCTTTCAACTTTTATTCTGTGGCAGTTACAGAAATGTTGACAACCTATATCAAGCAGACTAACTTACATGCAAATAACAGTAAGAACCAATGAATGATACAAGTTGATAATCTCTTCTCTAATAGAATATGAAACCTTCAATAACTTTGAGATGTGTTTAGTTTTGTCATTTGTCTCTCAGCTGGCCAAATTTCCCCAACAGCGGCACAAAATATTTTGCATACACTGTTATTCCACAGAGACACCAATTAGGCTGCTTCCACATTAATTAATGTGGAATGTCCATGACTTGGTCATACAAATGTTATGATTGGTTGAGACAAGCTGTATTTAGTCCTCCATGAGTAGTCAACAATGACATCTCAATTTGAGCAGCGCAGTAAATTGTCTGAAGGTAGGAAATGTACTATGATGTTTTTAGAACTCAAAACAGGACTAGGCATCTGCCCCTAGGGACAATATACAGGTACTTGTAATATTGCTTGAGTCGGATTTTTTTTTAACAAGAAGAGTGATGGTCTTCTATTCGATTTGCTCCTTCCCAATTTTTGAGCCAAGTCAAGGGCGCTTCAATAACAGCATAATCGCCTTTCAGAGTATGGAAAGTGTGCCTTAATTATACTAAGAGCCAGATGAACAATAGAGTAGTGCTGCTCTTTGCTGATTTAAACAATCCATGTGCAAGATTGATTTTCTTGAGTAAAGATAAACGCTGGCAAAATGCAAATTCTTACATAGGTAACAATTTCCACTAGTACAAATACTATGAGACATCAGAAAAATTAGTTGGACAGATATTCTCTTACTATAATCTATTGTCTAGTTATCTGGATGGTTTACAGCAGGGGTGGCTACACAACGGCCTGCTGGCTGGACCCAGCCCGCAGCACCATTTCATGTGGCTGAATTAAGCGGGATACAAAAATGAAATGAAATGAAATGAAAATGAAAAATGTGGCCCACCGCCACCCTCACCATTACCAGACGTGGACGTGTTTACGACAGCCATAAAACGCACCCATGCATGCGTAGACGTATCTGTGCATGCCGTAAACACTGCTGCAAATGCACTTGCAGCTGTCATAAATGTGACCAGCCCGCTCAACCATGTGACAGGCCCACGGCATGAAAAGTTTGAGAACCCTGGTTTACAGCATAAACTTAAATAAATACACATACATAAATTCAGTTACAAAACAGTCAAGATGTGTCTTCCAGCTTTTTTGCATTGGCAAGAAAGTAGCTGAATCATGCCAACAAAAAATAAAATAAAAATAAACACACGCACATCTTGGCATATATTCACTTAGCTGGCTTATTTTACAACTGTCAGCGGACAACTATTGCCTATCCAAACTATGTTTTGCAAACTGAAACAATATAGTGTTCATCCATTATGTAACAGCTCTAATGTTGAGCCTTGGGTCAGCATATTGAATATTTTCATTTAAAACTTTCTCTGCTCTTCTCCAGATAATGTAATTGGTTTTTTTTTCCCTTGCTGACTGTTGTAGGACTGGATCAGTAAGGAAGGTGATTTTCCTCACCCGTCTGTTTTCCCTCTGACTACCAATTGAAACCACAGCTTCAATTGGTGATCAAAGGGGGAAATGGGGAAAAATATTTTCATTTCCCTTATATATCCAGTGCTACATTGTTTGGTAAGAGGGAAAAACAATTATACTTTCTCTACCTCTCTGCAGAGGAGAAGGAAAGGTGTTTCATTTGCGTGCATGGTGAAGGGGTATATGTATACCAGCATACAAGCAAAGGGTCATTTCAGAAGTTTAGATAGGGAAAGTGAGCTAAATGTAATTCAGTCATCCTCTTGCTAACTAAACAATGAGTGAACCCAAATTGCCCCATAAAGAGCAGTGTACATATATTCCAAATCAACCGCATAGGCACATATTTACATATTTGGTCCAAAGGACTCTAGTATGCAACATCAAAAGGCTGCAACTATTCTGAACCAATAAAATGTTAATTCTCAGGGTTTATTAACACACTCAAGCAGTGGTTCAAGTGGCTACAACGCTGACTGGGAGGCGGAAGGTCAGCAGTTCAATTCCAGAGTACTGCAGGACGGAATGAGCTCCCATCTTTGTCCCAGCTCCTGCCAACCTAGCAGTTCGAAAGCAAGAAATTGCAAGTAGATAAATAGTCCCCACTTCGGTGGGAAGGTAAACAGTGTTCCGTGCGCTCCGGTGTCTAGTCATGCCTGCCACATGACCATGAAAACGCCTGCAGAAGCTGACAAAGCTGGCTCTTCAGCTTTGAAACAGAGATGAGCACTGAACCCTAGAGTCGGATATGACTGGCTTTCGAGCAAGGGGAACCTTTACCTTTACATCGGAACACTAGAAATAGAAAATACTAAGGTTTTTTGTGTGTTGGTGGTTGCGGTGGTTTTGGGGGGTACATACACACACAACACAACCACACACACACACAATACACACACACACAACACAACCACACACACACACAACACAACCACACACACAATACACACACAACCACACACACACAACCACACACACACACACATACGCAGAGGCTCCCTTCTTCTGTCAGGCAAGGCCCGAATGGGACGACGGCTTTGGCCATCACCTGGCGGGGAAGTTGTGTGCTTTCCCTGTCATGCAAGGGTTGACCGGAGTGCCGGATCATGCCCTCACCTAGCGGGGCAGGTGTTTGCTTTCCCCATCAGCCTAGGGTCGACCGGGGCGCTGGATCGTGCCCTTGCCTGGTGGGAAAGGTTTTTGCTTTCCCAGTCAGGCTAGGGTCGACCGGAGCGCCGGATCATGCCCTCACCTGGTGGGGAAGGTTTTTCTTTCCCCGTCAGGCTAGGGTCGTCTGGGGCGCCAGATTGTGCCTTCGCCTGGCGGGGAAGGTGTTTGCTTTCCCCGTCAGGCTAGGGTCGACAGGAGCGCCGGATCGTGCCCTCGCCTGGCGGGGAAGGTGTTTGCTTTCCCTGTCAGACTATGGTCGACCGGAGCACCGGATTGTGCTCTCGCCTGGCGGGGAAGGTGACCGGAGGGCTCCTCTCCTGAGGCTGGTGCTGGCCTTCCTCGCCGGGACTGTGGGGAGGTGAGGGACTCCCCCTCATTCCTGCAATCCCACCGAAGACGCAGTGAGGACGGCGCCAGCCTTTGTCACCGTGGCCGCGGGGAGATGAGAGGCTCCCCCTCTTTCCCACATCCCCGCTGATGCCGTGGCGAGCCCAGCACCGGCCTCGCTCACCAGGACCATGGGGATGAGTTCCCTCCAGGAGATGAAGTGTCTTCCTGATTGAAGTGGTTTGCATGCGTCGGCGGTTTTTTCCGCGCACAGCGCTTGCTCCATCTCCTTTGCACTCGCATCCTTCAGCCTGATTGGCTGAGGGGTTGTGTGGCGCGGAGGACGCTGGGACATGTAGTTCTTTTTATTGTTTGTGTTTGTGGGGCGGGTGCCCCACTCTTGGCGTCTGGACCTTTGAGGCAATGCTCGCAGGGTCTTAAGGTATGTGTGGCCAGCTCAGTACAGGATGGTTGGGACGGGTGTGGCCACCTATGCCGGACACGTACCACACAACCCCCTTCTTATAAGTATAGATTGCACAGGTAAAGGTCACCCTTGCTTGAAAGCCAGTTGTATCTGACTCTAGGGTTCAATGCTCATCTGTTTCATAGCCGAAGAGCCAGTGTTGTCTGCTTCTGCAGACATTTTCGTGGTCATGTGGCAGACATGACTAGACACTGGAGCGCACAGAATGCTGTTTACCTTCCCACCAAAATGGTCCCTATTTATCTACTTGCAATTTCTTGCTTTCAAACTGCTAGGTTGGCAGGAACTGGGACAAAGACGGGAGCTCATTCCATCCTGCAGTATTTGGGTATCGAACTGCTGACCTGCCACCTTCCAGTTAGCCTCTTGGTCACTTGAACAACTGCAAGTAAAATCTCCACATGTTCTGTTGTCAATTATATGCCACAATAAGAGCCCGGTATCTACAGACACTTTTAGACAAAACAAAAAACTGGGACTCTAATAAAAGACTTAATTTCCTTCCTTTAGGGCACAAATAAATATGCAAATATTAGAACTGTCAAGTCTATAGTTGGGGCTATCCAAAAGACAACATGTGTTATTGTCCAGATAGGGGTTGCATGTAAAGGTGATGATTATTTTGACAATTTTATTGAGTAAATGTTATATATCTTATTTTATTGCTACTGTATCATTTTACTTTTAACCTGTTTTTACCATATACTAAAACAACTATATATTACTGGGATGTTATTGTGTTACTGAAATGTTACTGTATTTCTGAGATGTTACTGTACCCTATTGTATTTTTGCAGATTGTATCTTTGTTTTTGTATATTCTCTATTGTAAGCCGCCCTGAGTCACATTTTTATTGAGTAGGGCAGGATATAAATCTAATAAATGAAATTTTATCTAATAAATATTTTGACACATTTTAACCTGATATTGTAAATATGCAAATATTAGAACTGTCAAGTCTATAGTTGTGGCTATTCAAAAGACAAGACATGTTATTGACCGGATAGGGGTTGCATGTAAAGGTGACGAATTTTATTGAGTAAATGTTATATATCTTGTTTTATTGCTACTGCATCATTTTACTTTTAACCTCTTTTTACTTTGTTCTACGTAACCATATTTTATCTAATAAATGTTTTGCCACATTTTAACCTGATATTGTATGGGACTGAGGTGGCTCAGTGGTTAAGCTCGCCTAGTTAGCCGGAAGGTGGGCAAGTCTTGCAGTGCAAGACCCGAGTACTGCATGGCGGAATGAGCGCCCATCTCTGCCCCAGCTCCTGCCAACCTAGCAGTTTTGAAAGCAAGAAATTGCAAGTAGATAAACAGGGACCAATTCAGTGGGGAAAAGATCTTGGGGGGACATGAAAAGAGCCTCATTCGGGCATTCCCGAGCGGAGTTCCTCCAGCAAAAAACCCTTTCAACCCAGAAAGCAACTTTGTGTGCTTCTGACATATTTTTTTTTTAAATCCGATATGGTCAGATGCATACCTTCCCGGATTGGCTGGGATTTCCCGTTTTTTGGCGCTAATTTTCACCATTTCCCACCCTGAGCTGCCTAAACCCCGGAATTTGGCAGCGGGGGGAAAGGCGTTACTGCGCATCCCTTCTGCGCGGCTTGCTTCTACGCATGCGTAGAAAGCTTCTACGCATGTGTAGAAGGCTTCTGTGCAGAAGGGGATCGTAGAATCCTTCTACGCATGTGTAAAATCCTTCTACGCATGCGTAGAAGCGAGCTGCGCAGAACGGTTCTGCGCAAGTCATTTTTACGCATGCGTAGGCTTTTACGCATGCGTAAAAAGCGACCTGCGCAGAACTGTTCTGCGCAGGTCCCGGATTGTCCGGAGCCGCGGTTGACAGGTATGGTCAGATGGCTAATCGGTTGATAAAGGATACTGGAGACTGCCTGCGAGGGGTGTGTGTGTCCCACTGTGTCTGGTCTCGGCAGCCACCAAGCAAAGGCAGCCAAGAAGACCCGCAGGCTTCTCGTGTGTCTAAATGCTTTCCGGCACAGCTCCTTCTCTCCACTGCCTTCCAGGACTCCGCTTCTCCTCCTGGCTCCAGGACGACCAGATGCTCATTTGAAGCGACACTTTGTGCCAAAGCATTACATCCCCGCATAAATGCAGACTCAGCTCTTTCTTCAAACACTTTCCCGTTGTTGTGTTTCTTTTTTAACCAGGCTGCTCTTCCTTGCCTAGTTCCAAGGCTCCCTGGAGCTGCTTGGGGGGTGGGGGTGGGGGGCTAGGGGGTGTTCACCACCACCACCACCACTACCACCACCACCACCGCACTCTCTCCCACCCTCACCCCGCGGCGTCCTTCCCTGGTGCCCAGCATTGGGTTCCCTACCTTGGTAGGCGAGGCTGGCGCGCGCCCCCACCGCCAGCAAAACAGCCAAGCAGAGCGAGGGGCTCCCCATCATGTTCGGACGCTCTCGGGTTGGGGGGGGGGCGGGGGGGCGTCCTGCCTAGCCTAGTGCTCCGGCTTCAGGGCTGCCGAAGTGAGAGCCGGACGCAAGCAGCGCCACCAGGGGGCTCCCCTTCGCAACTCCGCCCCGCCCCGCCTCTCCGCCCGCTTCCCGCCAATTAGCGCGCTGAGCCCTCCTCCCCCTGCCTTGCGCTTTCTTTGGCGCAGGGAAGATGGAGGGGGTTCCCCCGGGGCGCCTTCCTGGCGGAGACGTGACGTCACTCGCTGCACCCCCCCCCCCCCCCCCCCACCACCACCACCACCACCCAGCCTTGCCGCCGGACGCTGCACAGCTTTCGGGGGCGGGGGGCCTTTCCCCCAATTGCGCGCTTGGTTTTAAAAGGTCCGATCCATTGTGCTCTGGAAGACGTCCCAGGTTCTCCTCCTCCTCGCTTTCTCCTCGCCTCGGCCCACATCGGAAAGGGGAAAGAAGGCGAAGGAACATCTCCTTCTCCAGTTGGGAATTGCTCCGAAGGAAGAGAGGCCACTATGTGTTCCTCCAACTCCTCCTTCCGAATCCGAGTATAGCCAGGGTGGGTATCGCCCACCCTGAGTTAGCAGTTTGCCCACCTTGAGTTAGCAGTTTGCCCACCCTCAAACTCCAGGCTGCTTTATTATTATTATTAGTAGTAGTAGTAGTAGTAGTGTTATAATATTTGGATTTGTATGCCGCCCACTCAACAACGCGACTCCATGCGGCTCACAGAGCAATACAGCATCTAATGCACATTAGACATACAGTAAAACCTGGACTTACATATGCCTCGAGTTACATAAAATTCAACTTACATAATGATTTTGTGCTAAAGCCATGTCCCGATTTACATGATTTCCTATGGGTTTGCTTCAAGTTACATACAGACTTCCCTATGGGTTTGCTTCAAGTTACGTAATAATTCATTTCCCTATGGGTTTGCTTTGATTTACATAAAAATTTAATTTTCCTTATAGGTTTGCTTCGAGTTACATAAAAATAATTATTCCTATGGGTTTGCTTCGATTTACATAAAAATTTCATTTTTCTTATGGGTTTGCTTTGAGTTACGTAAAATGAATAATTATTGCTATGGGTTTGCTTTGATTTACATAAAAATTTCATTTTCCCTATGGGTTTGCTTTGGGTTACGTAAAAATAATTATTCCTATGGGTTTGCTTTGATTTATATAAAAATTTCATTTTCCCTATGGGTTTGCTTTGAGTTATGTAAAAATAATTATTCCTATGGGTTTGCTTCGATTTACATACAGATTCTTTTCCCTATGGGTTTGCTTCAAGTTACGTAACAATTCATTTCCCTATGGGTTTGCTTTGATTTACATAAAAATTTCATTTTCCTTATTGGTTTGCTTCGAGTTAAGTAAAAATAATAATTATTCCTATGGGTTTGCTTCGATTTACATAAAAATTTCATTTTCCCTATGGGTTTGCTTCGAGTTACGTAATAATAATAATTATTCCTATGGGTTTGCTTCGATTTACATAAAAATTTCATTTTCCCTATGGGTTTGCTTCGAGTTACGTAAAAAAACCTTTTCCTATGGGTCTGCTTTGAGTTACATAAAAAAACAATTTAAGCAAAAGCCTACGGAATGGACTTTTTTCCCGTTAGTAGGGGTTTTACTGTATCAAATCAGGAAATAGACATATCACAATACAATAAAATACAATAAATAACTCACAGTATCATATAAATCACAACCATCATAAAACATTGAGAAAAAAGAAGAAAGTCATTCATTTGAAAAAGTCCCACAAATTGTCCGCCAGAGAGTCCAAGGCCTAGGCTGGCCACCCAGGGAGCGATGTGACATTGTTGCCATCCTGAAAAATTATTTACCCACCCACATCTAGAATCTTGGCTATGGCCCTGTCTGCCTTCCGCATTGCAGCATGACCCCCATACCACTGATCCAGTTCCAGCAATGACTTTCTGTTCCTGAGCCCTTTTGACATGCAAAGTCCTCCTCAGCCTCAGGCCAGTATTAATGAAGCTGCTGCCCTCCATCAAGATGGAAGCAGGTGGGATTTAATCCATTTGGGGACCATCACCCTTCCCTGTGGATTTCGGTACCCGTCAGGGTTGTCAAGTTAACTGCCTCCGGACACTCAGCATTGAGTTGCTGGCAGTATGGTTTACTCTATTACCATAGCAGGATAACCTGGCCAGACCTTTTCCCGCCCTCTGGCTGCCCGCTTTCCTGCCTGCCCAGACAGTACTAAATGGGCATTTCCCTTCCCCGCCACCCCTGTTGGTAATCCAGACCCCAGTGATGGCACAAATTGGGAAAGTAAAGGAGACTGCAAGCTCAGCTGTCGTCTCTGGCTTTTGACAAGCCTTTGGGAGCTTTCCAGACTTTCCTTTAAATGTTCCGCTCGGGCAACACAAATAGAGCAATATCCTCACACACATACACATACTCCCTGGATGCAGAGGGATGCTTTGTTTCCATGTGGCCACCAGTTCAGTGTTGGAACAGAGGAGAAAAGCGACTACTTGAAAACCAAGTGGCGCTTATCTCCCTTCTTTGGTTTTATGGTAGCACTACTCAATGGCAGTTGCTGGGAAGCTCTTGTGGTCAGGGGTGTTGTGGTCAAGCCTGGCTTGTGGGCTGTGGAGGGACATTGAGTCAATCACTGTGGGAAAGAAGATGCTGGACTTGGTAGGCCTCTGGTCAAATCCAACCGAGGTGTTCTTACGGTGGCCAACTAGAAACCAAAAAAACGTTTTACAGTAACATAGCTGTGTGTATAAATTTTAAGGAGTCTTAAAATTATATTCCCCATACAAATTGAGTTCCCCATACATATTGCCAACTCTTTGTCCTGTAAAATCCCTCCCCAAAATTCTCCACACCACACATTTTCTTAATTCTGACGTCTTCTTCTGTGTCTAGGCCAGACATGAAACCGCCAAAATGAAGGCACTTTTGGCAAGTTCATTCTGCAGCTCCTTTACCCTGACCTAGTGTGAGAAAGAGGTTGCCATTACCAGGGTACACCTGATTGTGGCTCAAAAATACCACAATCTTTGAGGCTCTTTCTGTGTATCCCAATTTTTACTCATTTATATGCTCTCTATCCAGGCAGTAAGGGCTAAACCTATATTTCTTCCTTCCTATTCCTTCTCTGAACCTTATTTTCCTTGAAAATGAGACAGTCAAAAATGAAACAAGAGATAGGGCTGCAAGATTGATTTGTTTGTTTATGAGCTATTTTATTTGTAATCTAGCACAATGGCTACTCTGTGTGGTTTACATAGGTTAAAAAAATACATAAGCATAGACATCTTATAGAAGTACAGTAAAACCCCATTTTATATACGCCTCGTTTTACATAAAAATCGTTTTACATAAGGAAATTCTGGGGAAATCAAGTCCCATTTTATGTAAAATAAATCATTTTACGTAATGGTTTCACCCAGAGTTCCTATGGCTTTGCTTCATTTTACGTAAAAAACATTTGACGTAAAAAGCTATGGAACAGGGTTTTTACATAAAACAGGGTTTTACTGTATATTAAATGAGAATTGGACAACCATCTGTGATATTTGCTTTGATTCGGATTCCTGCTCCAAGAAGGGCGTTAGACTTGATGGCTTAAAAAGGCCCCTTCCAACTCAGTTGTTCTATGATTCTATAATCATTAAAAAAAACCCAACAACTGTAAAATAGCAGCAATATGACAGGCAGTAATATCTAAGACAGGGGTGCCCAAACCTTTCAGGCTGCGGGCCAGTCACGTGGTTCAGGGGCTGGTCACTATGGCCTGGGGGCCGGATCTGGCCCCGATGCCAATTTATCCGGCCCACGAAGTTCTTCACTCCCATATGGGTGTGTTTTACTTCTGCTTTTGGGTGTGACGAGGGCTTTGCTGGCCGGATGAATTGGCATTGGGGGCTGGATCAGGCCGCCGGGCCGTAGTTTGGGCACACTTGATCTAAGAGGTGGTTACAATGGTTCTCCCCAAAAGCTTCTCTAAACAACAAGGTTTTTACTTGCTTTCTAAAAGAAAGTAGGGATGGAGGCTAATGGATTTGTTAAGGAAGATCGCTTCTCAGTGGTGGTGCCACTGTCAAGAAGGCCCAACTTCTTGCTTCAGATTTATGGGTCTCTCTTGGGGTAGGCAGCCTCAGACGCAAAGACTGCTCTTGTCAGTTTCCCGATTGTATTTCAAGTTGCAAGTTTTGTGACAACAGACCATTTCGGATATCATCCTTTTATATTTAGGACACTTATATCCCACCTTTCTGATTTCCTATGAACATCTCACAAACATCTGGAAACAGGCACAACTATAATTGCATATACAGTAATACCTCATACAAAGTCCGCTTCATACAACATCGCCTAATTCCTTGAAAAAAGTTGCCTCATACAAAGTCGTGTGACTTTGTATGAGGCATTGGGGTTTTCCCATGTTGTATTGTGCCTGGACAGTATAAAAGGCAGGACACATGCGTGCATTGCTCTTGTGGGTTTTGCATGAGGCGAAGAGTGTTTAGGAGTGGTTTTGAGCACGATTTTGGAATTTTCTTTTTGAATTTTTTCGTCAGAATTTTTAGAAGCATTCCTGGGATTTTTGCAACATTCTTCAGGTTCTTGGACAATCAGGGTTGTTTGACATGTTTTTGTAATGTTTTTAGCCTTTAGACAATGATTTCTTAAAGTTCTGTCAGTTTCCTGTCTGTTTCCTTGACTTTGCCCTGTAGTCTGTGCTGTTACAGTACAATGTATCTCTATGGAAACGACGTTGTATGAGGCATCGCGGCAAGGATTTGGACGTTGTATGAGGCATCGCGGCTAGGATTTTGCATGCCTCATACAAAGTCCAAATCCGTATAAAGTCCAAACTTGTGGAACCAAGTTTGGACGTTGTATGAGGTATCACTGTATATCAAAACCTGGGAAGAAAAATAATCATAAAGATCAGCAGTTTTATCATTCAATTACTAACTTTGCCCTCAGTATGGTTCATACTTAGATCATAAGGAACAAAAGAGTCCTTGTGTTCCATCCTTTAATTAGCTTAAGGCCTTCCTATCCTGGTCTTTGTAGCAAATTTCAAGCGGTAGAAGGCCAAATCAAACTTCCAGCAATAGGAGAACTAGCCTGTATGCACCCAAGTGTTTGTTTATATTACAAGCACCTGTTCTGCTGAGACAACTTGTGTGGCCTTGAGCAGCTAAAACAGTCTCAGACCACACCAAGAAAAATGGAAAGTTGTGTGATTTCTGAGTACTATGTACCTAGAAAATACTACATCTTAAGCCATGATCAACTTGACAGCATGTAATTATTATCACTACAGTGTTTATAATATCAATAGCTGTTAACACACTTCCTAACAGATTAGTGAAACTATGGGGTACACAGAAAGAGCCTCGAAAATTGTGGTATTTTTGAACCACAATTGGGCATACATTGGTAACAGCAACCAGTGTTGCCGGCTAATCTTTCTCACACTAGGTCAGGCGGAAGGTTCCTTCATTCTGGCAGTTTCACATCTAGACTAGAAACAGAAGAAGTGAATAATTTCTTAAGTTTTCCTTTGGAGTGTGTCTGAATTATTTTTACTTATGTGGTTATAAACCTATTACAAAAAGACGAGGAGCCAGCTACTCCAGTGTCAAGTTTGTAAACTATTGAATGATCAAGCAACAACACCTCCCGTCTTCTATCATCCATTTTTCGCCTGTCATGCAGTAAAGTGCAAGGGAAAGCCATGGGAGATAACAAGAACTACAATATTTCTTCGCTTTTGAAAGAGATGGCTCTCATCTAAAGAATGGTGAATATTCCCATAGCAGTGTTTTACCCATTTAAGAAGGGGTGGGGGAATGCTCCCTTTATGGCATGCAGCATGCTCCTTCCTTCCTTATTACATTGAAAGATTTCATACCTATCTGATTTTTTTTGTTCTCTTTTTAAATGAAGTCTTTTTAAAGGAACGGCTTGCTCCATTTTATGACTTCAATCACTTTTTTCTGAGAGTTTGACTAGGTACTATTTCATACACCATGGTTTTTGCTGGAGCCAGCAGTTTAAGTTGAGACACACACACCCTTTATTGGCTACATAACGTAAAGCTAATCACCAGTATTTCTACTCCTTTTTCATTATAATTTGGTGTATTTCTTCCCCCAACAAGGGCTATGAATTTTTAAAATGAGTCAGCATGCATTGCTTTGTTTGTTTTTGGCAAGCTTGATCTATATTGCCATGAAGGGACAGTGGAGGAACAATATTGCGGAGTAACCTTGGTATTGGCCTCCTAAAGTGGAGTCAGGTGTGACCAGTGGTGGGCTCCAGCAGGTTCGGACAGGTTCGGGAGAACCGGTAGTAAAACTGGCTGACCCCACCCACTCATACCTGTCAAGTTTCGGGAAATTTCTGTCAAATAAGGGAAATTTCCCGGCCAAAACAAGAAAGTGGACAGCTATGCTTATCCTGTGCTGGCCTCCAGTCTAACTCCAGTCTAATTGCAGTAACTAATCCGGGATGATGGCAGGAAAGAGTGTAAAATACAGTGGTTTGACAGAAATTTCCCAAAAACTTGACAGGTATGCGCCCACCGCCCTGCCCCACCCACCTCCTCCTCTCACCCCACTCCAGACACAACTCCACATCCTTGCTGCTGGGTCCGGGCGCCAGGATTGAGGTGAGGCTGGGCCAGCAGTTACTCTGCTGCAGTTACTCTTTAAAGGAAAATTAGAGCATTGAAATGTAATTGCTAACTAATGATCTGACGGTGGACTCAATCCACAAAAGCTCACATTAAAATATAGCAGTTTAACCACGCCCACCCAGTCACTTGGCCATGTTGGCCAATCCCACAGTGTGGTAGTACAAATTTTTGAAGCCCACCACTGGGTGTGACAGTCAAGACATACTAACCATTTGCTCTCCTCTTTCCAATGAATATTTTGATGCTATGAAATATAGTGCTGACTCATTTTAGTGCTATAGATAAAGGTCATCCTTCCTCGAATGCTAGTCATATCCGACTAGGGTTCGGTGATCATCTCCGTTTATACCCAAAGAGTGACTGCAGACGTTTACATGGTCATGTAGCAGGAAGTGGTTTACCTTCCCACCAAAGTGGTACCTATTTATTTACATGCAATTTCTTGCTTTTGAACTGCTAGGTTGGCAGGAGCTAAGACAGAGGTGGAAGCTCACTCCATTGTGCAGTGTCAGGGACTCAAACTGATGACCTGCTAACCTTCCAGTCATCAGGTCAGGGTCTTAACCACTAAGCCACCGCAGTCCCTTTTAGTGCTATATCGCCTGTCAAAAGAATAGAAATTTTGTCAGGTTTATTCAACCTGGTTTTGTCCCTGCCCACCTACCTTGAATTGCATTTCCACATTGCTTTGCTCCAGCTGAGTTCTTAAGTATTAAACTGCATATGTACAAATTGCTGCCTTTTTTTGCATAGTGGTGGGATTATTTTCTCTCCTCCAGCTAGTGCATATAGGATAGCAGGACTCCTTGCCTGTTGAATTTTACCATGTGAATCCATGCCTCCCAAGAGCAAACCCTGACAAGAATCGTAAGGCTTCAATTATTATAGCCACTGAGTCTATGTTTTCTCCTTCCGGCATGACCAAAATGTGTAATTATCACAATCTGTCTCTTTTGCTGGAGAGAGAAAGGGAAAGGTGGGGATGTACTGCTGTATCAACTGAAACATTTTTAAGGGGATAAAGGATGGATGAAAGGCAGAATCTGAAGCTACTTTAAGAAAAAGTGTTAAGGTTAATTTGGCAAATCAATCCATCATGAAAGAAATCAACCGACTGCTCATAGGAAGGACAAATCCTGTAGCTGAAACTCAAGTACTTTGGCCACCAAATGAGAAGAGAGGACTCACTTGAGAAGGCCTTGATGCTGGGAAAGATCGAAAGCAAAAGGAGACGGAGACAGAGGATGAGGTGGCTAGATGGCATCATTGATGCAGTGGGCGTAGATCTAGGTGGGCCGCGGAGGATGGCAGAGGAAGGAGCCTGGCGTGCGGTGGTCCATGGAGTTGCAAAGGGTCGGACTTGACTGTGCGACTGACCACCACCAACAAAATTACTTTCAGTTTAGTGCCTATTTGAAAATACCTTCTCCTAATTTTCATGGATGATCGTCTGGCTTGACCAAAAGTTGGAACATATAAAAAATTAAAGGGGAAGCGAGGAGGTGTGAAGGGGAAGGGTAAAAAGGGCAGTGTTAATAGGGTGGGAGGGATACAAATGACAATTCTACTTACTGGAAGGTGCTCAGCAGACTCTCATAATGGAGTTAACTAATCATTTCTGTGTAAATGGCCACTGTATTTTCAGAAGCAGACTTGGTTTTTTTTTTAACTTTTATTCAACCCAAATAATCAGATAACCTCCTTGTGTAGTCACATTCTTGGACTAGGTGAGCGATCACCACTTTGAAAATAAGACCCAGCACACTTTTTCCACTACAACCAAATGTATTTCCTCTTTTCATCATCAAATTATGTTTATGCTTCCAAAGCTACTTCAGGGCAAGTCATGGTACTGCATACGCCCACTGATCTGCAGAAACCACTGCCAGAACACAGTTGCAATATGCCAAATTATCTTACAACAAAGACAAGCCATCTCTAAAATCTTAAGAATTTTATTGCTTCTTTTGAAAGACAAGCAATCCAAGAAACATGCACTTTAAATACCAGTCTCCTTCCTTCCTGAACTGAAAAAGTATTTACAATGTTCATTGACATCTGCAGATTTGTTGAGAAAAAATAAAATAAAATGCCTTAATCTAACTTTGGTAGTACAAAAATATATTTTTATTAAAATGCTTAAGGCCACGACACTTTAATAAGATTGCCATTCCCATATCTGTTGTGGTAACTACTATTATTAATATAAATAAATATTGATCTCCAATCAATCTATATCAATCTAGACATGTTAATTTTACATACAAGGAAATTAATTGCTTGTAATAATTACATATATACCATTATTATTTTCAAGTACAAATTGCAATAATTGCTTGAAAGCTGCCAACAGTCACATTACATACATGCAGCCATCGATCATGTGAACTTTAAAGCACTATACAGGTAGAGGACTTTCTCTTCTGATTTGCCGGTTGTAATTCCCTCCGATTTGCACTAGTATGGTTCTGGTTTTCATCTTTACTCTTCTCATCAGATATACCTGCTTGATTTCCATGTTCCCTTTCATTCTGAGGTAGTGTTTCAAGTTTATTTTCATCACAGGTGTGCTCATTCTTCTGCTTTGAAGATTTCCGCTTAAATAAAGAAAACTAAAACAGGCACACAATAATTAATAACATTAAAGCAACCAAGTAAGAATGAAAATGGTTATACAGTATATAGTTGAAAAGAAAACATTATGTACAATTATTGCAGTCTGAAGCTGTTTAAGTATGCAATAACTAGCCGATAGAAGCATAACAAAGGGCTAGCATTCTTACATGAATTCTTGTAACATGAAGAAGCATTATGCAACTATATCATAATTGATAACAGATGCTTATATACAACGTCCAAATAGGTTGCAAAACATTATTATGCATATTTTCCCCCTTAACATGACCTTGTCATTAAAAAAACCCCAACAAATTCAAATACATAGCCCTACTCTGACTATATAAACTAAGATACATACCTTAGAATGAGTTACACTGTCTTGTATCATGTTTCTACGTGTCGGAATTGGCTTGGTGCTCAGAGAATGAAGGAAACTATAGGTATTTTCAGATACAGCAAAAGTATAACATACTGGAGCAAGAAAGAACAACTGGTACCTCAAATTAAAATCAGGAGAACCTCTCCTGTTTCCTTTAAATAGTTTCCTTCAGTCATCTGAAGTGCTAAACACTGTGGTGAACCTCGCAGCAAAAAAATGCTTCCAAACTGGTAACCCTATTCTAAACATATATACATAAAACCTTAACTTGGAAACATTCCTTTTTGAATTACAAAAAAAAATGCACAAAAAAATGCAGGAGGAAGGTGATACCTTTATTGGATCACTGAAAATTAAAATGTTGCAAGCTTTTGAGATCCAAAATCTCTTCTTCAGGCATGGCATGATGTCTTGCCAGACACAGGGCCACAAAGGAAAGGTGATGCTTTCATAGAGGGCCATGTGAGAGGACCAAATGCCTGGCTTCCTGTGGAGGTGGGATGATGCACCAAAAAGCCTTTTACTGTTGTTCTACATGCATTTCTAAGATCTGTACTTGGCAAGACATCATGCCATGGCTGAAGAAGAGATTTTGGATCTCGAAAGCTCGCAACGTTTTAATTTTCCAATAAAGGTATCGCCTTCCTCCTGCATTTTTTTTTTGCTAATTCGCATATGGATCACACAGCTAATCTCCTTTATATTCCTTTTTTAATTACAATGGCCATGCTGGCTTGGGGATTCTGGGAGCTGTTGTCCCAAACAACAGCGCTGCATAAAACCGACAGAGTTATAAATTTACTGCTAATGGAGTCCTGCATTTCCATTGGGATTAGCCATAATTTACATGCATCAAAGAAAAAGAGAAAGTACACAACTGTATAATAAGCTCAGTCTGACTTCATTAAAACAAAAAATCAAAGAGTTATATGTAGCCAAAGGGTTTTGAATATTTATTTTTCTTTGTAGCCAAAACAATTCTGTTTTTTTCTTAGGAAATATTTTCCAAAGGAACAAAATGAGGAGGGTGGCTTCATTTTGGCAGTCCAGGGTCTGACCAGGACATGAAAGAAGGAAATCATTAGTTGTTCACATTTGCCAGTCTTGGAATATGTTCAAGGCCACAGAGGTTTAAATCATAGATTTGAGACAGTCTGTGAAAATAATCCTTTCTTCCTTCTTTTCATAACTCATGGTCTCTGACCAGATTATCTCTTGGCTTGTATATCTTTTTCTGCCTGACAAACAAAGTATGTATTCCACAGTCTTAACATTTTGCTTTACTTCTATTATTATAACATTTATTCACAGTTTTTTTTTTAAAAAACTGTATTATACATAGCCTATAGAAGCTAAAGGACAATGTATATAAAGACCATAATTTAATTTAATTGATTTGATAGATAAGTTATTTTATACTTGGTTAAAGTAAAATAAGCTATCCAAAAAGAAATTAAGGTCCAGTTCTTGTTTAAATATCCTTGCAATCTACAGGATGGACTCTGGAATGCTTTATCCAGTTATAATAGTAATTGTATATGACCAAACTTTTCCCAACTTATGATGACCCTTTCCAAGGGTTATCTACATACAGAATACTCGGAAGTGGCCGCGGCATCCTTTCAACCCTCTGGCCAGGTGGGGCCAGGAGGGTGGTGATGGCGGCCGCAGCTGCCTCTCATCCCTGGGGGGGGAAACAGCGAGGTCCTCCAGTCCGTGGCCTCGGCGTCCTGTCAACCCTCCAGCCAGGCGAGGCCAAGGAGGGTGGCGATGGTGGCCGCAGCTGCCTCTCATCCCTGCACCATGGCTGCAGCTGCCTCTCATCTCCGTACCGTTGAGTAAGGCGGCATACAAGTCCAATAAATGGAATGAAATACTTCCTTCTGAGAGTGCCCTGGGATTGTGTAGCTTGCCCACAGTTATGCAGGCTAGCTCTTTTCTCCAGGAGGCACAGAAGGGAATCAAACAGCCAACTTCTGACTCTCTAGCCCAGTGATGGTGAACTTTTTAGAGATCGAGTGTCCAAACAGAGGGGTGCGTGGGACGAACTCTGTGTTGGGGGGGGGGGGAGGAAGCGCTCCCATTGGGCTGCTGGACAGAGGGGCAGGGTGAACTCTGTGCTGGGGTATGAAGCGCTCCCATTGAACTGCTGGGCAGAAGGGCGGTGCAAACTCTGTGCTAAAGGAAGGGAGGAGACACTTCCATTGGACTGCTGGGCAGAGGGGCGGGGTGAATGTGTTGGGAGGGAGGGAGCACTCCCATTGGGCTGCTGGGCAGAAGGGCGGGGCAAACTGTGCTGGGGGGAGGGAGGGAGCACTCCCATTGGGCTGCTGAGCAGAGGGGTGGAGTGGATTCTGTATTGGGGAGATGGCTTGCATGCCCACAAAAGGGGCTAGGAGTGCCATGTCTGGCACACGTGCCATAGGTTTGCTGCCACTGGTCTAGCCAGACACCTAAACCACCGAGCTATCCAGCCATTTCAACCAGTGATACACCCATGAAAAGTTTTTATGGAAATGTCTCAGCCAAGCAGTTCAAAAATTATTCATTAACTGATTAGTATGTTCTTAGTAATTTTTAGCAAAAGCAAAGTGAACAAAATCAGGCTTGTTTTCTCCCATTCCCCTGCATCCCCCGTCTAAGTTTATTTGATGAATTTCATGCAGTTTTATTTCTATGAACGTTCCCAACAAAAATACCTGTGTTGATCAAATCTTCCATGTTTGTGTAATTCAGAATTATTAATACTACTCTTATAGGGCTGCACACTCAAAGACATTCCTGAATCTGAGGGCTGTGTAATGTGTGAAAATGCAAAAATTCCATTCTCAACAGACTTGCCCTCCTCTTGTCTTAAATAATCTTTTGAAAACCAAATTAATATCTTGTCTTAGAGGAGAAATAATTTACTGCAGTCCGGAGGCAACGTATTAATTCTCTCATTTAGGCAAAATGAAGAGATTTTAGTCACAGCTTGCGAGATCTCATGAAAAAGAAACGATTAAAATCCCCTATAGCTGGTTCATGACAAGTGTGGGCTTCATTCTTTTATACTGCTATTAAATCACACGTACATATTATCCATTCTTGAGGCACTTGCCTAGTATTGGAAACCCAGGTATACTTTATCAAGAAGCAGCTTCTTGAGGGTGCCACAGGCAGTCTTGCTAAATTCCTCAAGACTCTTCTGTGAATGAAATCTTATTGATGGCTTATATCTGACAGTAACATGCAAAAAAGGATGAGTCCATACACGTGTGTCCCAACTACAATATCTACAACCCATTTGTATTAAGGCTTGCAGGAGCCTTCAAATGATGTTGGTGAAGAAAACTGAACACAGGGGTGCCCAAACTATGGCCCATGGGCCAGATCTGGCCCCCAATTCCAATTCATGCGGCCCATGCCACCCTCATCACTCTTGGAAGCAGGAGTAAAACTCGCCCATGGGCGCGTTTTACTTCTGCTTCTGAGAGCGATGAGGGCAGTGCAGGCCATATGAATTGGCATCGGGGGCCGGATCTGGCCTATGGGCCATAGTTTGGGCACCCCTGGTTTAAGCAGGGGAAATGGCATCTTAAAATCTATCTCATCCTGTTGAAAAACAGATTGCAAGGCATGTTTTACTTCCGCTTTCAGTCGGAGGAACCACGTGACCGGCTCACTGAACCACATGACCGGCCCGCAGCCTGAAAAGTTTGGGCACCCTTGACTTAACATTTGAAGCCAACTGTTGATGGTTTGTTTTGTTTTTTGTTTCCCTTGCTCCCACTCCCCCTTCCTTTGCAGTACTAATTGTGTAAACTGCCTCGGAAGGGCATGCGCCAAAGGATTCTCAGCCAAAAGATTCCCAGCCTGATAAGTTGTTAGGTAAAGCTAAAGGTTGCCCTAGCTGGAAAGCCAGTCGTATACGACACAAAGGTCTGATGCTCATCTCTGTTTATAGCCAATGAGCCAGTGCTATCTGGGTCTGCAGACGTTTCAGTGGACGTGTGGCAGGCATGCCTAGATACCGGAACACTGTACCTTCTCACCAAAGTAGCATCTATTTATCTACTTGCAATGTCTTGTTTCCAAACTGCTAGGTTGCTGGAGCTGGGACAGATACAGGAGCTCGCTCCATCGTATAGTACACAGGTCTCAAACTGCTGACATTCCAGTCATCAAGTTCAGCATCTTAACCACTTAGCCACTGCAGTCTGGATAAGTTGTTACTGAACATGGAATTTGATGCCACTTTTCAGCTTTTTTACCTTGCTGGTGGCTCTTAGCTAGAACACAGGTTTTCTCATGTTCTACTTGAGGCTCTGTGGTTAGGTACTTTAATAAATCAGATTTCCCTTCAAATGGAGCCTTCTGCTTGAGGTTACATAGATGACTCCTAGAGACCTTTTTCTTCATTCTGGGGAAGGGTAAGACTAGAGCACAAAGGGATGCTTGCAGTGCAAGCATATCTTTTAAAAATGCTTCCCCTCTGTTTTTCAGGCATACTGCCTGTCTAGTGCGTTTGACTCTTCTGTATGTGGCAATTTATTGAAAAGCAAACCATTCATAGATTATGGTATGTTTTAAAAGAGAGAGAGAGAGAGGTACAACATGCATATGATCCCAAGATTTAACTCCATCTGTCCTCAGTCCATGTTACTCTATACTGTAAAACTGGAAGGGCAATCACAGGGCAAAAAAACCACCATGTTGACAAGTATAATTTTGTGTCCAGTTTTCTTGTTTCTGATTATCATTGGTTTCCTAGAGATACAGGATTTCATTCTTAGGTTAAAGCTGAGCTGTTGTGCAGAGGAATTTCCAAAAACTGGAAGGAGAACTTTCCGTAAGTAAGGTCCTTCACCCAAAGAAGGCAGATCATGGATCTGCTCTCTTTTTTAATTCACCAAAAAAAGGAAAAATCTCATAAGGATATGAGAGAAATGAGATATTCTGTTCATGGTTAAAGATACATATGAGGTGTACTAATAACAGCTTTTCTTCTTTTTGCCACTAAACTACAAAAGACTGCATGTTATTAATTTTTGACCCTTCTCACCTTATTGAGTAGTCTTCCAGATGTTCTGTCATGACTGTCTGCAACTGCTAGTTCAGAACTGTTCACAGCACAAACTTTAGCATTCTCTCCCTCTAAAAGAAACATAATACATTAGTTGAAATTTTTGAAATTGTAGCCATGTTAGTCTGTGTTTCAAGCATATCAAAGAGTAAACAAAACAAAAAGACAAAAAATGGCACTTTAAAGACTAACTGCTGTAATGTATTTTAATGTTAGCTTTCATGTATCAAGTCCACTTAATCAGAAATAATAAATTAGCCAGCATTTTAAAGACTTCTTTTTGACTACAATAGAATCTCGGATAACATCCAAACTCCGTTCCACGGAGTTGGTCGCTATGCGATTTTGGACGTTATGCGGTTCCTATGGGGAGATGCCTCACATAAAGTCCAAAAAATGGTCGAAAATGGACATTATCTGAGGTTCCTATACCAATACCTCGGATAACGTCCGTTTTTGAGCGGTTTTGGAAGTTATGCAAGGCATCACATGTACATAAAAACCGCAACGTTATATGAATATGACGTTACCCGATGCGGACGTTATGCAAGGTACTACTGTATTTAAATCCCAAACTTAAAATCGTGAGCCCTTCTTAAATGTTGGGGCTAATATGATATTCAGTTAAACTGGAATTGTTCAGCCAAATCTCAAGAATTTCAGTTTTATTTACCTTGTATCTATTGTTAGTTTTTTCCAATGGATTCCAGATGCTTATGATAGAAAAATGGGTTTAATATTAATAAAAGTGAAATGTTTTATATAAAACGTTTTCTGCCCATAGAAGGCAGAAAGCCTCTATTAAAGAAAGCAAGAAATCAACAAATGACCTGCCCATCAAGGTACTCTAAGATTTCTGTGTTATTAGGAGAGAACTATTTGGCACTATGAAAATTACTACACTGTAGATAACTCCTATGATTCTCTGATGGTACACAGCTAAGATAGAAAATATCATGTCTAGAGAAGTAGACAGTTCCTAGTTCAATGTGGGAAAGATCTCTCCCAAATTCTGGAAAGCAAGGTGGGAAATATGTGGCTCACAGGGCCATAGCCAGGATACTATATCTATCTATCTATCTATCTATCTATCTATCTATCTATCTATCTATCTATATCTATATATATATATCTAAAATATAAAAATATAATGTTTTGGGGAGGGGTGTTTCAGGAGGGGAAACAATGTCACACACACACGCATATAACATTGGCATCCTGGGGTGGGGTGGGTGGGCTGTTAGCTCAGGAGGGTTTTTGCCCCCCCCCCCCGGCTATGGCCCTGGTAGCTCATCTTCTGCTACTGTATCGGAATCTGAACACTGGCTATCCTTATGGCAATCAGCCATGAAGACTGTCCTGAGAATATAATGCAGTAGCCTTCCATTTGCCTTCTGCATCGCAGCATATCGCCCGTACCACTGATCCAACTCCACGAGTCACTTTCTGGTCATGAGCTCTTTTGGTACACAAAGTCCTCCTCAGCCCTAGGTCAATATTGATGAAGCTGCTGCCCTCCATCAGGATGGATTCAAGTGGAATTTAATCCACTTGGGGACCATCCACTTCAGCACCCAAGACTGTTAGCTCTTAGAGTTGTCAGGTTACTTAACTGCCGCCTGACACTCGGTGTTGAGTCGCTGGTAGTATGGTCTATTCTATTACCATAGCAGGATAACCTGGCCAGACTGGAAGGTGTACATCAGAGAACATAAATCAATACTTCTTTTTCTCCCCAGTCCAAACTCTAAGAATTATGGAATTTTCTCAACCCTAGATTTTATTGTGTTCAGACTTTGTTTTTATTTAGAAGAAGGGTAACAAACAACACTACATTTATGGCATTCTCAGAAATAGTTGAAGCAAGGCTACATCTGCTATATTGCTATTTTTTCATTTTAGAAACGATAACAGTGCAGAATAAAGTAAGAGCTAAGGTTTTGCCACTCTGTGCAGTTAATGTAGAAGTCTGTATAGTTAATGCAATTAACATCAACAGTGTTTTGTCTCACTTTATAAAATTGGCAGGGTTCAGCTCTTTTTCTAAAAGGTCTAAACAAACTACAATGATAGAAGAGCAGGTGGCGGCCGTGGCCAGGAGGGCCTTTGCACAACTTCGTGTAATTCGCCAGTTGTGCCCGCTCCTGGACAGGGATTCCTTGCTCATGGTCACACATGCGCTGGTCACCTCCAGACTTGATTATTGTAATGCGCTCTACATGGGGCTGCCCTTGTTGACCATTCAGAGGCTGCAGCTGGTCCAGAATGCGGCGGCTCGGGTAGTGATGGGGTGTGGGTGCTATGCTCGTGTCTCGCCTCTGCTCTGGGAGCTGCACTGGTTACCAGTTTGTCTCCGGGTGCAACTCAAGGTGCTGGTAATTACCTTTAAAGCCCTTCATGGTAGTGGACCAGGTTACCTAAGAGGCCGCATTGCCCTAAGAGAGTCCGCCCGTCCTACCAGGGCAGACCGGAGAGACTCCCTCAGTGTTCCATCGGCTAGAGGGGCTCGCCTCTCTAGTACAAGGAGAAGGGCCTTCTCCGTGTCCGCCCCAACTCTGTGGAACCTCTTGCCGGCAGACTTAAGGCTACAGTCAAAATTGCTGCCCTGGCTGGCAGGGCAAGTCTGGGGGGCCAACGGGGTGTTGACTTCTGCTCATTGGCTCTGTTGAGTTACATGTTCCTTCACTGATGGTGGGGTGGGGGAGGGTCTTTTTAGATATGGGTTGGTTTTTAAAGAGTCTTTTATTGTAGTTTTATGGGGGGGGGTTGTAATGTTTTTATGCATTTTGTAATGTTTTTATGCGATTGTGCGCCGCCCTGAGTTGTCCTAGGACAAGAGGGCGAGATATAAATTCAAAATAAATAAATGGCAAGAGCAAAGGGATATGTGTTTCTTTCATACAAATTATAAAATTAAGAGTACACTAGAGAATCCTTAGGAATTAAATGGTAATGCTATTCAACAAAGGTTAGCAAAGCTATTTGGTATCTCCTATGTGACTGGCTGGGTAAACAACTGTGCCATTGGTTGCCCAACCAGGCAGCTCACCAAATTATATAACCACTTGTATAGCGATTTACTTGCTTGCCCACAAAAAACTGCTTTTGACTTATTCCTTGGAAACTGGGTTTAGAATTGCAGCCACCTTTTTCCAAGACCACATTTCCTAAGCTGTTACCCTCTAGATGTGCTTAGTTACAACACTCATCATTCTACAGTATTTGAGTATTCTGGACATTGCACCGTACCTTTGGTGGATACACAATTTGACTTTATATGACAAACCTTGAAAGAAGCAGAATTCAGCTAGCCATAATTACCCCACTGGCAATTCTGCCACAAAGTACATATGCTGATGACATCATTTGATGCCATAACATGCACCAACCAGTGAGATTTACGTGAGCTTCCGTCAATGAAGTTGACAAACATTGCCTCCTCCAGCCCCTCTATTTGTTTTTGCCATCACGGAAAAATTGTGATTCTAGAGCTGTTTCTCAACTGTGGCTACAAAAAAGGCTAACATAACAGTTGCAGATTCAAAAAAGGATTAAGAGGCTGACTAAACATATTTAGCCCATTGTTTGGGCCACTGCAGGGAGGGGCTGGTGTGCTTTTAATGTCAGTGATCAGTCACTGGTACACGAGCCTGGCCGCAGTATAGTCTTACCCACACCTTTCCGGCCTCTGTTGAGGAGCTTCTGCTTTTTTGGTGCAGGAAGGACTGTTCTACTTTGATTCCTCTCCAGTGCAAGTGATCACTGGGAATGGATCAAAGGAAGCTGCCTCTTTCAATTGGTGAATATCGTGAAGCGGCTTAATAAGACAGCCTCTTCAGGATACTGACAAATGAATCACACCCTCTGCTCCATGGAGGGGCTGAGGAAAAATGCTTTTAATGTGTATTGAAAAGGGAGCATTCACTGCATCAATTAAAAAAACAAAAAACAAATCAAAACCTTTTCTCCAGAAAGATCCGAGCTAATACATATACAGCTAATTAAAGGCTTGAAATTTGTGAAGGGACAAAGATCCATTCTCAGCCTCCCTCCATTTCTGTTTCTTGATAAAGGACTAAGATCCTTGCCTGGCCACAAGGCATTCAGTTAAAGCTGCAGAGAAACCAGTGGGTGGAAGGTGACCTTGGGAAATCAGGGTATAAAATCAGAGGACTGTCAACAAAGCTGAACTGAATCTGTGAATGGAAA
Organism: Bradypodion ventrale; assembly: GCA_035047345.1. Taxonomy (NCBI): domain Eukaryota; kingdom Metazoa; phylum Chordata; class Lepidosauria; order Squamata; family Chamaeleonidae; genus Bradypodion; species Bradypodion ventrale. Next base: position 278,047,396 of record JAWDJE010000003.1, read on the forward strand.
GACAAGTTAAATTTCAGAGTGGATTTGGAGTTGACCCTATTTAGCATGATCCAATGTGAGACAATTTGCCTGTCTAGCCCCACTCTAAGACTCCTTTCAGAAACTGACATTACTGCTCTTTGAGCAGAAATCTACATTATCAAACTTTCTAGAACGGAAAAGGGAAATGTGAAATACCGTATTTTCCGGCATATAAGACGCACTGGAGTATAAGACGCACTCAGTTAGTACCAAAATAACCTACTATAGCCCACTATATACAGTACAAGACACACTCCATTTTTCCAGTGTATTTTAAGTGGAAAAAGTGGGTCTTATACACCAGCAAATAGGGTAACTGAAAATAAGTTAGCATATTTGTTCCCACCTTGCTTTGTTGAATCTTCTTGTGGAATGACTCTTTCTTTCTAAAAGTTAAAAACAAAAACTCATAATATTAATTTCTGGTAAAAATATGCATATTGAAATGTCAAAAGAAACATCAAGAAGGAATAACATCTTGTTTTAAAAACAAAATATCTTGTTGTATATTCAGATAACTGTAGCACTAAGTTTCACATCCAGAAGCATGTTGTATATTTATTCATTGTTATAGGACAAAACTGATGTCTGAAAGCTGGGAGAATACACTGCACAATGTGTTGCATGAAATAGACCCATGATGGTGAACCTTGGCATTCCAGATGTTCTTGGACTTCAATTCCCAGAAGCCCCTTTGAATCCACACGAATGGGTTTACTGCAATTCATCCAGACCGCGCCGCCCTCGTCGCTCTTGGAAGTGGAAGTAAAACGCGCCCATACGGGCACATTTTACTTCCGCTTCCAGGAGCGACGAGGGCAGTGCGGTCCGGATGAATCGCAGTAAACCCATTCGTGTGGATTCAAAGGGGCTTCTGGGAATTGAAATCCAAGAACATCTGGAGTGCCAAGGTCCGCCATCACAGAAATAGACCAAAACAGAGAGATTCGGCACAATCTTCAAAGCTCTTCACAAGTTTGTCTTCTACCCTTCACTACTGACACTCTTACATGCTGATACATCCTTACTCACAATCTCCATTCATCCAGCTCTACCATCCTTCAGTGTTAGCAGGACTTCTGCTTACTTTGCCCTTCTTCCCTTGCTGCTCCCTCATTTTCTTTCTTCCACACTCTTCAGAACTTAACTAGTTCCTAATAAGGTAGCCAACAATTGAGTCCAAGCATACATAGCTCAAGCAATTTCAGCTTTTTTCTAATTTTTATGTCACTGATGCTGCTAAATGAATGGTAAATCCTTACATTATATTACATTACATTGAGATCTAATGGCAGAAATCCATGGAACCTATAGAGGAGTTGACTCAAGGAATCGCCACTAATTCAATGGGCCTACTTTAGTTGTGACTTAATACTGGATCTTAGCCAATGTATGGCTTAACTGTGGCATATGACTCCTGAGGATTAGTGGATTCATTACTTCTGGCTTAAGGGTATTATGATAAAATGGACAAATGATTTACCTCTACAATTTTAGTAAGCATATTACTTTTTTCCTCACTCTCACATGATTTACTGTTCTGTCCCTCTTCTTCACATATCCGATCAATATTTTCTTTTGTTGTATTCTGTTCTTCCTTTGTGTCATCTTTCTTTTCATCATAATCCTCTTGCTCTTGCTCTTGCTCCTCCTCCTCATCAGATGAATTCTGAACCTATGATATCATTAAATATAATTAAATGTAAATATACATGTATTACAGTCTATGGTAAACTGAATACACAAAAGTTTCCTAGCCTCATATGAGACTTCAATACCAATGAGATACAGTAAAACCTCGCAGAAAGAGCACCTCGCTTAGAGACTAACTCACTTAATGAGCAGAATTTTCTCTAAATGGTCGCCCTCACTTAACAATTAAAAACAACCAAAAAACTTGCTTAACAACTAAACTGGGATTCACAATTCCTCTCCACACACAAACACTCACCAGAAGTCACAATCGGTCACTTACAATGGCAGCGGTGGCACTTTTCACTTAAAGAGCAAGTCGCTTAAAGAGCAATCCCATGGAATGCATTATGCTCTTTAAGCAAGGTACCACTGTACTACAATTCAGAGCATCACTATTTAAATGTTGTTGTTTTTTCAATCATAAGAATGCCATTTACTGTGAACACCTGAAATAAATGCAGATTTGTCACAGAATAAATTTCGGGTACCTAATTAGCACTGCAGAGGACACCATTGTATTTTCAAGCAAATTGTTTACCTCTATGATTTCTGTTGCCAATTTATTATTTTCTTTATTCTCAAATGATTTATCACTCTGTTTCTCTTTTTCAGATCCCTGGTCATCATCGTGAACTAATGTTTCTTCTTTTCCTTCATCATCCTTGTCGGTTTCTTCTTTTTCATCATAGTCTTCCTCTTCTTCATTGTCACCAGCATTCTCCTCCTCAGATGACTTTTGATCCTATGATAATGTTGAAGTCAGATATTTGATACCTTATGTTTATTAGAATAAAAAGCTGTCTAATCCCAAATCATTAGTTTATGCTGGCCAGATAATAGAAACAAGAACTACATAATCTAAAGCAGGGGTTCTCAACCAATGAGCTGTGGGCCGGCCCCAGCCTGTGGCACCATCTCATGTGGCTCACACTGCCAGTGCCGCCAGAAGCATTTATAATGGCCATAAATGCACCCATGGCTGTTGTAAACGCGTTTAAGACAGCCATGGACACATTTTACAGCAGCATTTATGGTAGGGGGAACCAACAGTCTGGCCCATTCAGCTGTCTGAAGGGGCGTGGTCTGGCTCACAGATTAAAGAGGTTGAGAACCTTTGATCTAAAAGGTAATTTTTTTATTTTCAAGTGTTTTAATGACAGCAACTAGAAGGATTCTATGTAGCATATATTGCAAAACCTTTTTAGCCAAGGCTTGCATATCTGAGTCCCAGCTTGGAATACCTGATTCAAATGAGTTTTAAATCCAGCCTCGTTTCATGGACAACAATCCCATACTGAAATAATGAATCTGACTTTCAGAGAAAAATAGACACATTTTATAAATATTAAAGTTCATGACCAGTATTTCCATCAGTATTCACATGTGTGGAACTCCAACTGGAGAAGCAACTTCTATGAACTAATGAGAAGCTTGACACATCCAGCACCTCATCAGATAGCTGTGGCAGCATCCAGCAGTTGGGAGTTCTGTGCACATGTTGTTACTGAACAGGAACTGGCATACAACTCTAGTTCTAAAACCATTCAACTGGCCTCATTTTCCACAGAAATTAGCAAGCACTGCAGTCATGCCCAATTAAATGCTATTTGTGACTGTGAAAATATAACGTATACAACATGATGTTCTACCTTGGAGAAAAGTGACCTTTCGATTTAATCCAAAGGGCTTCAATTACTTTTTTAAAAATACATATCAGCTGCGAAACAATGTGATTGAACTGCTTGCTGAGAAAAATCTGGGAAAAAATGTTATGAAGAAAACATTCAACAACTACAGTAACGACAATAAATCTATTAAGAAAATTTCCGCTGAAATTACACCCAAAGAGGCAACAGCAGAATGCCCTTGGATTTTCTTGGGAGCATCTCTTCCTATGATAAAAGAGATATAAATATTCATGACCTTTAGCTTACACTGTAATACAGCTGTTAAATATGTTCCAAAAATCTAATCCAAATTTATGTTGTTGTTTAAATATAGAGTTGTATTTTAAAAAGCAGGACATTGCTGAACAAGATATGCTAATAACCTTTATAATCCTATAAAGTTTATAATCCTATAATACTTTACTTTGTTGGGATTTATTTACTTCTGAGTAGACATGTATAAGATTGTACTGGAAGTTTGAGAATTGTCTTACAGTTCATTTCAAACTCAAAGACTGTAGTAGGTTTGGAATAGACAGAAGCCCTATGTTTCCCCACAACTATCTTTATTCTGGCTGATCTCATTGCTGCTGGCAAAAGAGATTTTTTTTTTGGTGGGGGGAGGAGTAGTTGGAGAGGAAACTGAGCTGCACCAGATCCAAACTCATTTCATTCTAGACTCACAGCCACTATGCCACATGAAGTTAGTCCAAGATCAGGATAGGGTTCCAACACTTCTAGGTTCGGATGGGTTTGGATTCAGCACAGTCTTAGTTGCCTTTATACCACCCAGTGACATGACTGCCACTGCTGTGGGCAGTGAAATAGAAGTAACATTCTCGATAATCAATCAACCTACTTAAACCAAATGTTGACACAACACTATGGCTCAAATCTAAATATAGTCACACTGAAATTCATGTACTTTAACATTCTTGCTGATAAAAAAAATCCCATTAATTTCAATTGGTATTTTAGCTGGGGTTAAAATTAGATTTAGCCTAATTTTTTAAATGAAGAGATACCTTTTGGTGATGATAATACAGTACTTGTCTTCAGAACAAATATATAGCAGCTAAACAAATCCTAAATGTGTGGCAAGAAAAATGTTCTGACTGTTAATCAGGAGTTATAATTAATTCAATTTAAAACTCTTTTGCCCTCCTGCAAGCCAGATTGCAAAAGATCAAGGTTATAGAAAGCTCTTTCAGGTCGTTATCACTCTGAACTTTATTTCGAGCATCGGTCCAGATTCCACAGTGTATGAAAAAAATGAAGAGGATCATCCTCTCTTTAGAGATGGGCTAGTCAAACCTAAGGTTAACCAGCTACTTCAGAGCCTCTTTCCTCTTTCTTTAGGCAAGTTATTCATCAGATGACAAGTTTTGAAGTCAGAACATTTGATGTAGACAGGGAAACAAAGACACATACATGAAATACAGTATACACACAGATTTCTACCACAAACTGCACATTCCTAGATTAGAGACATTTTGTTACCTTTAGCCTGCTCCTGGAAAGCTGCATTTCCTTCTCTATGGCCAGAGAACACATCTGGTGTTGATCCTTTATGAGAAAGCCAAAACCTTTCCCAAATATTTTCCTTTATTGAAGTGTAAGTCTCAAAATCTTCCCTACTGCTTTTTCCTGTGTCCACTGTCCTACAAGTTTTCTTTGTTTTCTCTAAGCAACCTCTTCTAGAAAATCTCTTTAGTTATTGTCATAATTTGTCCAGGTTTTCATTTTTCCAGGGGGGGGGGGAGGGAATGGGGTTGCTTTGCTATCCCTCATTAGGCTGAGTAGCAAAGCAATAATTACACGACAAAGGAAGGATATTGTATTGGTTAAAAGTGGACAAAATAAGAAACGCGAAAGAGAGAAGTGACAGTGGCAAAATGCCACTACAATTTCTTCAAAAATTCTGTCTTATAAGTACAAAAACCTATAAACCCTGGATAGCGTCTATCAATAGCTGCACAGTTAATGAAACAATTATTACTATTACAGGAAGTTATTCTAACAGTAGTAAAAAAAAAATGAAAAACCCTACTACATATTTTTGTTTTAGGTAACTTATAACTGTTTATAGACAGAGGTTCATAAGGCTCAATACTAAAGTGGTACTCTTTCATTTAGATCACTTCCAAACATTTTAAAAGTCAGCAATTTAACATGTTATTGAAACAACAACAGTAGTAGTATTAATAATAATAGTAGTAGACACACATTGACTGGGTAAGCCACCCTGCTTTCCCAAAGTTGTATTTCATAACAGCATTGGTAAGCTGTTGGAGTTAAGTCATAGCATAGTGGCTCAGTCTGGCTTTAAGAAAACAGAGAAATATGATACAGTGTCCTGAACTGCAGAGTGCTAATCTCAACAGAGAGCCATGTTAGACACACCAGGATAGCCACATACATTAGATGTCTTAAGACAGTACAACAAGGCAGTCTATCCCTACTCACATATAAGGCAAGAATGGGCATTACTCAAGAAGAATGTGTGCTGGGGGAAGCAAAACCCAATGCAACCCATGTTCTTGCCTCGTTACACTCTGTTGCTTGTATCAGAGCCAAGCTAGGGGCAAAACTCCTTGAAGTACTGCAGCTATGTTAAGGTGAGAGTTGGTTTCTTCTGTGGTTTCCTCAAGGGCCTGGAAATACTTGGTTAAAACCAGCTAGTCCAAATTCACTACAGTGGTACCTCATACAATGATTTTAATCCATTCCATGGGGCTCGTTGTTGTACGAAACAATTGCTATACGATGCATGCATCGTATACCGATTTTCCCTATGGGATGCATCGTACAACGGGTTGTTGTTTTTTGCTAAGTCGTGCTTCCCATTTAAAATTTTCTATACGATTTTTTCCATAGAGAAAACTGTTATGCGGGACGCCATTTCCCCCCAAAACCTAATTGTTATGTGATATTGTATGAGATTCCACTGGATTTTAATTAGCTGTTCAATTTTTTATTTATTTAAATAGCTAAATGATTACAACTAAGAACTTGCCCCTCAAGGGTAAGCAGTAATATTAAAGGGCTGAAAGAGGAGAGACCTAATGTACTTGGAGGCGCTAAAGTTATAGCCAGCTGGGGAAGTCAGAGCCACCCTTGGGATTTTATTACGGCAGGGGATAAGTGATGATGGACGCTTGGGACAGAATGAACTAACCACTAGGCAGGTTGTATCTCAGGAGAAATTGCCCTGCAGCCCTGGCACCCGAAGTTCCCATTGGCCAGAGTAAGATCAAGCAAAGGGACAACGGGTGTAATAGTTGCCTGGGAACATCACTGAGATGCTTAGGATTTGGTTTTCCTGTGCAGATTGCTGAGGGCTCAGGACTGCCGTCTGACCCCAAACTACAGAGAAGCTTCCCACAAAGGTTGCCCCATGGAGTGCAGGAAAAAGTAGTTTAGTAATAGCAAGGAGATAGTCTGATGTGCTGGTCTGGCTTGCAATCAGCCCTTCAAGGCTGCTAAAGTTCTGCTCTTTCGCAGAGAGCTTTTCCCCAGGCCAAAGTGCAAGGGCAGCCTGAGAGCAAGCTTGGTTGCCTGGAAGTGGCGTTGCCAAGAGCCAGAGAGGATCCTCCTTGGTAACTTGGCGTCCATCTCTTCACAAATACTGACATCCTACTTCTCTTCTTTATTTACCAGAGTTTGCAACTAAATGTTGACTTGCAAAGGCCAAAGTATGGGATCATATAGCACCTGGGATGTAGATATGATTGTCATAGTGCAGTGATGGCAAACCTTGGCCCAAGTCTCTGTGAATCCACACAAATGGGTTTACTGTAACTCCAGCTGTTCTTGGACTTCAATTCCCAGAAGCCCAGGTCTCTGTGAATCCACACAAATGGGTTTACTGCGCACACAGAGACTTGGGCGTCTGGGAATAGAAGTTCAAGAACAGCTGGAGTGCCAAGGTTTGCCATTATGGTCATAGTGGATGTGAAAGGAAGCTTTGTGTGGATGCTGATGTTACATCCATGATGGTGAACCTTGGCACTCCAGATGTTCTTGGATTTCAAATCCCAGAAGCTCAAGCCCACGTGAATCCACATGAATGGGTTTGCTGCGATTCATCCGGCCCAGTGTGCCAAGGTTCGCCATCATGGTGTTAGGTGTTTCCAACATCAGCCACAATATTTTTTGTTTGAGCTAGTAACAATGGCCCCAAACTGGCTTGTTCAATTCTGTAAAGACAAATACAATGTCCAGGATACACGTACACACACTAACATACACATAGACATACCCAACAATGATCAAGCAAAATTTAAAGTAACAGCATATTTTTAAAAGTGACCTTACTGTTAATTTTTATTATAATAAGGCATGTAAAATAGATTGAACTGAATTCATTTTGGGCGTATGGGAATATATTTCTCATAAATGATAAGAAAAAACACTTTGGCTGAAATCCTGTGGGCTAAATAAGCATTATAAATGCTGAAGATATTATCGGCAGGCAACATTAATCTCTAATTGAATGTAACACTTCCTATTCTTATTCTCAGATCCCAAGATTTCTTAAAGATCCGATTTGTTCTGAGGAAGCTAGAACAGGGAGCTACAGATTATTTCATTATGCAACTTAGCGTGCTAAATATTAAACTTTAGATCAAGAGATCCTCATCTCTTCTTAAAACATGCTAGGTGGATAGGTGAACCACTATCCTTTCAGCCTCAGCTCCTTCTCTCAATAAAATGTGGATTGTAATATTAAGATACTTTACACAGGGTGGTAAAGCATTTGCTATACTTCGCATGAAATACTAATACAGTGATACCTCATACAACGTCCAAACTTGGTTCCACAAGTTTGGACTTTATACGGATTAGGACTTTGTATGAGGCCTGCAAAATCCTAGCCGCGATGCCTCATACAACGTCCAAATCCTTGCTGCGATGCCTCATACAACGTCGTTTCCATAGAGATACATTGTACTGTAACAGCACAGACTTAAGGGCAAAGTCAAGGAAACAGACAGGAAACTGACAGAACTTTAAGAAATCATTGTCTAAAGGCTAAAAACATTACAAAAAATGTCAAACAACCCTGATTGTCCAAGAACCTGAAGAATGCTGCAAAAATCCCAGGAATGCTTCTAAAAATTCTGACGAAAAAATTCGAAAAAATCCAAAATCGCGCTCAAAACCACTCCTAAACACTCTTCACCTTGTGCAAAACCCACAAGAGCAATGCACACATGTGTCCTGCCTTTCTATAACCTTGTAAACAAGAATTTTACACTCATTGAGGCAAGTGTCTTGTTACAAATTTGAGACAGCCAGTTTGCATGCAATTTCTACAAACAAAAATAAGTGGGGTATTTTCTCTTTAACTGTGAAAAAAAGAGTTATAGGGAATTCTGTATACTGCTGCTTCTTTGAAAATGTAAGGTAATAAAAATGTCCATGATTGTAATATAAGAACAGCACTGCACTAATCTGCAAAGGCAAACATTGTATCCCCTGGCTTAAATTCACATTCAGAAAAACTACACCTGGCTTGTGCCAGCAGAATGTGCTGAACAGAATTTCTTTTAATGTGCTATTAAAGACTAAAACAAAAAACAAAAAAACCAGGTGTTCTTATAAAATTTTACTGTTTCTAGTTTAAAATAACAATTTGGCATAATAAAGTTTCTGAACAAAATTCTCCATCAAACTGAGATCCACGGCTACCTTAATGTCAAATAATGTGGCAGCACGTTGTTCCAGAATTGTTGTGAATGTTGCAATCCATTCACTGCATGCTGTTTTAATATCCCTCTTTGTTTAGACTTTTTCAATTTACTGTTCATCTCCTGTGTTCTACTTCTGATTTCTTCTTGATGTTTATGATCTCTGGTTTTCTTGCCTACTTTTTCTTCTTCTTCCTCTTCATGTTCTCCCTCTTCTTCCTCTTTGGCCTCTCTTTTTTCACCCTCCTCCTCCTCTTCCTCCGCTTCTTCTTCCTCTTCCATTTCCCTCTCATTTTCTTCAGCTTCTGATTTGTCCCCCACTTCTTCACCCTCTCCTTCTTCTTCTCCTTCCTCCTCTGCTTGAGCTTCTTCTTCCTCCTCCTCTTCATTGTCCTCACTTTTTTCTTCATCTTCAGCCACACCCTCTTCTTCTTCCTCCTCCTCTTCGTCCTCCTCCCCTTCATGTTCTTTCTCCTTTTCTACCTCATCTTCTTCTCCCTCCTCCTCTACCACTTCTTCTTCCTCCACCTCTTCCTCCTCCTCCTCCTCCTCCTCATCCACTCCTTCTTCGATCTCTATTTCTTCTTCCTCCTCCTCCTCTTCTTCCTCCTCCTCCTCCTCCTCTCCTTCTTTCTCTTCTGCTCCTTCCTCTTCTCCTTCCCCATTTTCTTCTTCATCTCCCTTCTCTACTTCCCCATTTTCCTTCTTATCTATCCTGCCTTCATCCTTTTCTTGCTCTTCCCCTTCTTCGCTATTATTTACAGCCTTTTCTTTCTTTAATAGCCACCCATTCCTGTTTTGTTCCTCTTCAAATGCAGCAACTTTATCCTCCCCCATATTTTCAGAATTGTCTTTCTTTTCAAGCTCATCCACCAATCCCTCCTCCTCCTCTTCTTGCTCAGTATCTGTGTCTTGTTTCATCTCAGTGCTTCTTACTTCAATAGTCTCTTTCATTACATCCTCTCCTCTAGCACCATTTGCTGTTACTGAGTGCAATTCATCATTTTCATCTTCGTCATCTCCATGCATGACTATTGTGGTATCTTCTTTATGGTCCTTACCAAACACATTTTCACTTTCTCCTTCAGATTCTACTTCACTATCAACCTTTTCCTCCTGATCCTCATCTTCGTTTTCTACCTCTTTTATAATCATTTCACTTTTTTCACTCCCCTGCTTGCTTCCTGTGTTATCTTCTTCTAGCTGGGCAACCTTGCGTGATTTATCATCTATTTTTGTTTTCTCTCCTTTCTGGACTAGCATTCGGATATCTTCAGCAAGCACCTTTTCTTTCTCCTCTTTCCATTGAATATTTCTGCCTTCTACTTCCACTTCTCTCTTCATCCTGGTTTCATAATTATACTGGTTTATCTGAAAAACATATTTTGTTGTGCCATTACTTGTTTCCTCACTTGAGGAAGATGACACATTCATTGCTATTTGTTTCACAGGTTTTTCTTTGTGTTTAAAATGCCTCTGTTCTCCATATTTATCAAGCTCCAATCTGTTAATTTCTGTTTTATTTTCTAGATGATCCAGACATAATTCTTTCTTCTTATCATGTCTAATAATGCCACATGGTGTTTCCTTTACAACCAACTGGGAATTTATTTCTCCCAGTTTCTCTCTTGTTTCTTGCTTAATTTTTTCTTTAACAGTCCCTTGAATATCAGGTTTCACTACATCAACAGCAAATGCCTGTTCAGATTTGCTTTTTGAACGTTTCTTAGCAGCTTTACTTTTCTTCACAAAAGCACCATAAAAGCCTTTTTCTGCATAGGAATCCTTTCCAACAGTCTCTGAATACAGAGGTTCTTCCTGTGATGAAGCGTTATCTGATTCCAGACCCTCCTGAACTTGAGCAATATCAGATTTTTTCAACCCACCCATACCATGAATGCTCAGTTTCTTATTTTTATTTTTCTTCTACTCCATATGAGAAGCAAGAAAAGAAAGGAGAGAAAAAGGAAAAAAAATAAGAACAAATTGAGAACAAACAAAATGGAAAACAAAATCAAACAAAGAAAGGAAGGGTAAATAGCTTACAATGGAAAAGAGGTTTATGTCCAGGAGGAGGAAAAGGAAGAGGAGGACTGGATTGGGAAAATCATAAGCAGAACTTTACTGGGCTGCTTTACCCCAACAACCCCCCAAGTGCCCCCCAAAATCTAGGTTAATAATTAGGGGGCTTCAATGAAAAGGAAGAAGGATGTGAAAAAAGGTATCTTTGGAGGTATCCCTCTAATTCTACCCCATAAATAAATTGCAATCATATAAATTTTTGCAGTCCCTAAGAATTGTATCATTTCTCATTGTATCTGCATATATCCCTTCTCCACTGCTGGTATTGCAGAAAAGAGGTAGGCAATGTGTGCAACCCTTAGGCTACAAGCAACTCCAGGGATTGGTTTGTTTGTTTATTTTGCATTATCTGGTTCTTGTTGGAACTCCAGAGGCTTTATCTAAAATGGCCACTGTCACACCTGAGATTTTGCTATAAAACAGGGTTCAGACCACCGTCTATACTTCATTTTGCTTTCAAGCCCCACCTCACCCCAGACTTTTCATAAAACAGGAAATGGGGTGGTTTTTCCTTTTTCTTGCTGTTGGTTTGCAATTCATGCAGTCCAGCAGATCCTGTGGCTTGAAATATGGACCCTGGACTTCAAAAGCTTATCCATCTATGCCTCAAGGCATGAATATGAACATTCTAATTCCTACATTTTTATACTTATCATTTATTTTTATCTATGGCATACCTATTAGGCTACTGCAGGTTTCTAAAGCGAAAATGCATGACTTCTACAGAAAAGGGCTTGGCTGTAATTTGAACAGAGGAAACTGTTCCAAGCACAAACTCCATTGTTCAAAAAGAGCTACTTTCTGTACTGTTCTCCAAACATTGTTCTTATAAAACAAATTTACATTTTGCATTAAAACTAAATGAAACTATTTTTTGCACACAAGCCAGCTTATAAACCTTTATCAAATTGGTACTACCAACTAGGATACATTCAGTCGAGAGGATTTACCTAAGTGTAGACTCACTATTCTGCAATTTAACTAGGTCTACTCTAGTTGCAACTAGAGGATGTAGACCAGTGATAGTTAACCTTGGGACTCCAGATGTTCTTGGACTTCAATTCCCAGAAGCCCAAGTCAGCACTCCTGTTGATCAGGGCTTCTGAGAATTGAAGTTCAAAAACATCTGGAGTGCCAAGGTTTACCATCACTGATGTAGACCATACACTTATAAATGTCGCTATTATCAATGGAAGTGACTTCAGTTATGTGCTTAGCTCTTCCACTGACATTGAGAAGTTTCCAAATAAAATCGTGCAAACAATATTTCCCCTCAGAGGTTTATAACAGCATGTAACACACAGCACCATCTGCTTGCGAAACATAAAGATTCTCTTATTTTGTCCTATTTTCACTTTATGATGGGAAATAAGAAACTTGCAGCAGAGCAAGCTATGGAAAGAGAGAGTGCTGAGTTTGTTCAGAGGATCTTTTTATTTTTATCTGCATCACAGGAAGGCACAGTGGGATGTTTTCTGCCCTATGTGACTGCCTTAATATCTAAAACAGAAAATACTATTAAAAGAAGTTAAGTCCTACAACGTATTGTCTCTTGTTAGAAAAAATATATTATCTGTTTTAGCTATTTTGATTGGAACTGAGCAAAATGTACAGTTCAACACAGGGGGTACAGTATTTTGATAATATCCCCTTACACAAATTGAAACAATCTTTGGGTAGAAAAAGTCTACTCTACAATGCTTAAATCAGAAGACGCCTATACCTGTAATTGGTTCCAGGTTACAACTATTACTAGAAAGATATATAGGATCCATATGTTGGTAATGTTATAATTAAATGGATTAATTGTTCTACTAGGGATTTTGGTTATTTTTTTAATCGTGGAAAATATGTAACCTTTTAAAGAAAATGCATACACAATTTAACAGTACCTTTCGTTTCTGAAGTGGTGATAATTCCAATGACTGGTCACTGGGATTCAGTTTCATCACATGGGTCTGAAAAATGTGTTGATAAGAACAGTAAGTAACTAGCTAAGTCAGCATTCACATTTATGCTGTCTGTTTTCCTACAGAAAAGCAGAATACCTTCCAAACAATATGTCTCATATCTAAAACACCAACACTACAGGGAAGAACTTGCCTACGTGTAGGTCCATTTCCCAATATGTTTACTACTTTGTCTGACAGTGACTTTCCAAGATTACAGGTAGAGGTATTCTCTTTCTCTCCTCTTGCACATCCTAAAGGAGATCTGAAATTTTCATTTTGACTTTTAATCAGTTTCCTAACCTGAACAACTAGTACTTAAGTCTTCAAGAGTTTTGCTTAGCTAATTTCAAATCATGGGTTATGCAGAGCTTCATCTTAATAAATCATGATTAAGTTTAACTACAATTCAGAGTTCAAACTTAATGCTAAATTAAGATTAACTGAAAATTGAATCTCCTTCTTGGAGCTATGTCAGAACAGATCACTTAAAGAACATGCAAAGGGGTATAGATTTATTATCTGCATCTTTATGCAAGACTACGAAACACCCCAGAATGAACTCTAGAGCAGGGGTAACCAAACTTTTCAGGCCGCAGGCCAGTCATGTAGTTGAGCGCGCCGGTCACGTGATTCCTCTCACCGGAAGCAGAAGTAAAACACACCCACGCATGAACAAAACACTGCCATAAATGCACCCGTGGCTGTTGTAAACACGTTTATGACAGCTGTGGGCCATTTCCAGCAACATTTTGCACATGTATGTTTTACTTCCACTTCCGGATGATTTTGTGCCATGGGCCGGATCTGGACCATGGGCCATAGTTTGGGCACCCCTTCTCTAGAGAATCATTGTTAATACAGCACAGTATATTCATTCTCAGATATACAATAAACAGACCTTCTTCCTTGAAAGAAAACAGCTTATTATGTCTCTACTACTTTTATTAAAGGCAAACAGAGATTAAAATAATGGCTATACTCAACCAACATGAAAAGCCAGAGACCTTTATACATTTGGCTTACTGAGAAGAATGGATCATGACGGTAAGTTTTGTTCATCTACTCCAGCTGCTGTAAGCATGAACTGTTGAATACTGAACTACCATTTATTTATTGTGACATCCAAATCAGGCAATCTGCCTTGTCTTTCACCAGGCAAGCATGAGACAGAAGCCAAGGGAAAACAATGAGTCATGACTTTGTCTTGATTAGGGACCAGCAAAAAAAATAATGCCTATTTGATTTATCTGATTTATTTTTATATCCCATCTTTTCCCCCACACTGGGTCTAAAGAGAATGCATACATGAAAAACACATATAAATACTCAAATCTAGAATACAGAAAAAAGTATATTAAAATGCTATTAAATTAAAAGTAGTTTGGGTGAGGAGAGCCATAATGTTTTGCAATCAAGCAGCATTCTACAATTCTAGGTTGTTGTGACATCTGAGCAGGGCCAGTAAGCAACATTGATTTTATCAGAAAACCCACACTTTATACAGTTTTCATGAACATAACAGGACATATAACGAGGATGAGAAATGGAAAAAGCATCCAGGAGACTCAGAACAACTACTAATGTGTTGTTGTTTCCACCCTTATACCGCCCCATAGTGCTAAACACTCTTGGGGCAGGTAATAAGATAATTATGCATACTACAATTTCCCCCCAACAAGGTAGGTACTCATTTTACCAACATTAGAAGGAAGGAAGAACCTTGACCCCATCAGGATTGACTTTAGATCATGAGCAGAGTTTGGACTGCAGTACTGCAGCTTAACCACTGCATTACCAAGGCTCTGTGCAGAGTAACACAACAGGAGCCAAGATGCTCTTGAGTAGAACATGGTTTACTTGTATCAAGTTAAGCAAGATAATTCTGTACAATGCTTTGAACATTACAAGTAATTTACTGTAGCTCTATAAAGAGCAGCAGTAGTTTCAGATTTCAAGAGATGTAAGGAAGTGGAATCGGCCACCGGTCTAAAAAACAAAAAACAAAAAAACACTCTCCATTGACCTAACAGGTGCCCCAAATCAAGACTCATTTTGAGACAGCAAAATCTTGTGATTTTCATATGCTAATGAGCCTATATGAATGCCATAATACAGTAAAATGTCTCCTTTCAAAACCTATCAAAGCATGCAATCATGACTAGTGGATGTATTACCATATTCAAGACATCTGTGGTGTCCCCCAGGGTTCTGCTAGCATTTTCATCTGAATCATCCTCTGTTGAACTCTCCTCATTATCACTAATCTCCTTTTTCTTATTTCCTTTAAAACAAAATGCAAGCTATAGGGTAAGAAATAGTTTTTTCTGTGAAAAAAGAAACCTATATAGTTAGATCTTGTTTGAGACAGAACTGAAGTACAAATAATTCTTGAAAGTTCCACCTGTAAGAGAAGTAATTTTGAGTCAATAAGTACAATGTGTGAAATCAGGTTACATCCTGAAATGAGTTCTCTTTTCTTTATACATACAGTGGTACCTCGAGTTACAAATTTAATGCGTATTAACTCAAATTTCCCATAGGAATGCATTGAAAACCAATTAATCTGTTCCGGAAAAATTCCTAACTCGAGCCATTATTTTCAATTGATTTTCATTCGTATTGTGAAAATTTTGTAACTCAAACCATTTGTAACTTGAGGTACCACTGTACTCATACATTTGCTTTCTGTATGTAGTACAATACTGTACTAGCTGGTGAAAGTAATTGACTAATTGCATGGAAAAATCTGAGTGGGGATAAGGTTTAAATTTGTACTGAGCCTTCTCCCTGATGACGTTGTTAATATTAGCAAAGATGAAGATGCTTTTCACACATTTCCTACTTCACCTAGTCTAACAGTTTCCACTCATGCTATGCTCAAGAGTTAGTATTATGGCAGATGTAGAACATATCCTAGGCAGTGACACCTCCCCCTTGCAGGACATGGGTGATGGGCCAGTGCTTACAGACAGTTCTTTAACTCAAACAACAAAGGCACAAACATAGTGATTAGCCAATGTAATTAATCCAAATGCCAACTCTCTCCCATGTGCCATATGTCTCCAACTTTGTGGCTAAAATCCAATAGCAAGTCACAACTAGAGTAGGTCTATTTGAATCAATAGAACTCAAGGAGCAGCTGATTTACTAAGTTGTGACTTACTACTGGACTTTAGCCTTTATGTGATTTTCTATCAGCCTTTTTGCATTCTGCTTAAATCATATAAATCTTGACAAAGGCAAACAGATGGACCTAAATCTACTAGAAATGCTATTATTCAAAACACCACAGAACACTTCACCATGCCACACATTCTCTCATCGACCTAGAGGATATGAAGGCTAGAGACTGCTAAGTTAGAATTTACCAAGAAATTCCAGTCTATCACCAATCTTCAACAAGGGCAGAGATTTCTTATCAAAGAAGGCATATTCACTGGCTTACCAAGCCATTTTGTAATGGCTGGTATTAATAATATCACTGCCAGTACATTCTGCACTTTATTTTCCTTTGACTTTGCTGTCTACAGTTCTACCACCAAGAAGTGCACTTTATTTATTTTTGCAGTTCTTGGTAACACCTCAAACATCTAATGAAGGAGACAACCATCCCTGAAAAATTCATGCCATAATAAATACAGTAGTCATCGAGATACACTGTGACTTCGTTGTTTCTCCTGCAACAGACTGACATGGCTATTTCTTAGCAATACATGAAAGGTACAGTAGAACCCCATATAACAAACAAAATTGGTTCTGCTAGACACTTCATTATACAGTTTTTTCTGTTATACAATGTATGTATCATACAACGAAAATCCCTATGGGAAAAATCATACAACGAAAATCTCTATGGGATGCATCATACAACAAAAAGTTTTTCGTTGTACGATTCCCATAAGGATGCATTGCATCGTACAATGAAAATTTGAAGAAAAAAACAACACTGTTGGGTGTTTTTTTTCTTTTTCAAATTTCCTTCGTTGTACAATTTTTTTTGCTGTGTGATGCATTCGTTATACGGGGTTCTACTGTATAATGAAGGCAGTTTTAAGAAATATAGTTCACCTGTTTCATAATCCAATGCAGACATGGTGTCTTTTTCTCGTTCTGCTGCCTCTGAATCAGAGTGGTTTGTTCTGGACATAACCAAGGGTACAGTGTTGCTGAGCCTATATGATGGAGGTTTCGGGGTATACCCTTCTGTAGTATTGAATTTTGGTACAATTTGATCAAACTCTTCTGGTGATATTTGCTTTGGGAAAGATTAGAAGAAAAAAAAGCAACATCTAAGTTACCTTAAGAAGTGACCAGTAAGATTTAGTAGCCAACATTGTTCATTCCCTTTCAGAGGCTGTTCTCCATGAATAATCTGTCCAGTTTCTTTGAACATCTGAGTTTCAGTCAGAGTTGGCAAAGTATAGTTCTTTACATGTTTGTTACATTACAACTCCCACCACCCTTAGCCAGCATAGCAAATGTACTTTTCCCCCTCTGTGTTGGTTTATTCAATGTTCAGTTGTTGTTTATTCAATGTTAAATGTTGAACTGATGATTCAATGGCTTGCACCAGTCGGGCGGGGTGAAAGAAAGAAAGAAAGAAAAATGCTTGGAGAGGTTAAAGGCAGTAGGAAAAGATAACCAAATATAAGGTGTACTGACTCCCTAAAAGAAGAAAAAGTTTTGAGTTTACAAGAGCTGAGCAGAGTTGTTGAGGACATGATATTTGGAAGATTTCTCATTCATTGGGTCACCATAAGTTTGACACAACTTTACAGTAGGTAACAAAGAAGTTGCTTAATTTTAGATGGCAAAGTGCCACTCATTAACAAGCTGTTAAGTGTATTCAGATCCAAAAGGAATTAAAATTAGATTTAATAAAATGTCATATTAACAACAAAAAAGTGTATGTGCTCATTTCTGTGAAGAGGCAATTTTACAAATAGCTACTGTTTTTTTATTGTTAAAAAGCTTTAAAAAATTCTCTTCATAGCTGTAATTTAAAATGTTCTATATGTCAAGCACCTCATTATTTAATAATAAAAAAATTACTGAAGAACACCTGCTGCCCAACATGCTTTGCACAGGACTTGAGAATGATTGTGATGATGTAAAGGTTTCCCTTGCTCAAAAGCCAGTTGTATCCGACTCTAGGGTGCAGTGCTCATCTCTGTTTCTAAGCCGAAGAGCCAGCGCTGTCTGCTTCTGCAGACGTTTCCGTGGTCATGTGGCAGGCATGACTAGACACCAGAGCGCACGGAACGCTGTGACCTTCCCACCGAAGTGGTCCCTATTTATCTACTTGCAATTTCTTGCTTTCGAACTGCTTGTGTGCCGTCTGTCATATACCAATCCTTTCCAGGGTTTCCTAGGTAGAGAGTAAATACCATTCCCTTCCTCTGGAGGCATCCTGAGACTGTGCAGCTTGTCCATGTCTACAAAGTCTGGTTCTTCTCACTGGAAGCACAATGGGGAATCAGTCTCCTAATCTCTGGTTCTGCAGCCAAATAAAAAGCCACTGAACTATCCTTAGGAATTATAAATATTAATTGTATTAATATGAGATGATGGTCTAAATCCTGTTGGGTAAGTTCTGCCTATGCAATGGGAATGTACTCATTGTCAGCAGCTGACTTCAGCTGATTGAATATTTCCCTTTTCAATTTTGGGATGAATTTGATTTTGTCTCATTTGGTGTGAACCAAAATCAGGAAAGGAAATATTTCATTAGCCATGATCTGCCACTGATGATGATATCATCATTCCATTTCACGGATCTTGCCTTGCAATAGGATTTTGTCTGATGGCTAAAATCCTATTGGACATTTCCTCACACAAAAGAGTAATCAAAGAATGCCATAGTTAATTCATAAGGTACCAGTTGCATATAAGTTGTGGTCAAACAGTTGATTGTGCACCCAGTACCTAATCAATTAGCTGCTGCAAGTTCCAAAACTCCTCTTGTGTAAATAGCCATTAGGATTTGGCCAAAGTATCACTACAATCTTTTTCTGAAAGGTTTGTACACAGGTTTGGATTGGGCCTGAATTAATGGGATTTCATAGGCTTCTATGTGGAATAACCTAAATAATATTTGCCTTTCTAAGTATTTATTCTACAAGCTCTCAAACTGGATTTGTTTGTACAGACACAATAAATATGTTAACATACTTGTTAACAATAATATATGGATATGAGAAGTTCCAATCCTATTTTTCAACTCTGGATGATGTTTTTTCTGCAGCTTTCTATTTCTTTCTGCATGAAAATGTTGAAAATTCTTGAAAGCTCTATTAAAATCTCAGTGAATGTTTTGAATAGTTATACTGACTGAAATCCTGTTGCTTAGCAGTCACAACTAGAGAAGTTTCATTGAATCAATAAAATGTGTCCTATGGTAATTCCTCACCCACCCACCCCCCAGCCCTTTATTTTATTCCTAAATTTTGTTGCCATTCTTGGTTATGCATTTGCTGTTGGATGTTTGTGTTATTTTGTTGAGTTTTTGACTGTTTCATTTTAATTAGGCAGGCTGAGGTGGGTGGGGTGTTTTATCTAACAATGTGAGTTGTTCAAAATAGTGTTCATCACTAGAGAGAGAGAGAGAGAGAGAGAGATTGACCAACCAGATCCCCACCAATTCAATGGGCTACTTTCGTTGCAACTGACTACCCTGGGCAACAGGATTTTAACCTATTAGTAATATATATTTTTTCCTTCAGAGTGGCAACCCTGCCTATTTCTCTACAATCTGGTGTGCAAAAAGGCAAACCCTGACCTTTCTCTTCAAAATTGTTCAATTCCAGACATGGGAAGTGTAATGAATAGAGGACTATTGGAGATATAATAATTATGGTCTATTCAATTACCATAGCAGGATAACCTGGCCAGACTAGTTAACTTCATCACATATATTTTGATGAAAAATTTTAAAGCCACTTTGCAAAAAGAAAGATTTCAGAGAGGCAAGACTATATTAATCATACTTCCATTTTACATGTGCATGCTCCTGTAGAGTTTGCTGAAGGTAATAAAAAAATATAAATTACCTTCTCTCGTCGTCGGATACGTGCTGATAAGATTGGATGAAAGATACCTTTTATGAAGGCATCTCCACTCATTTTCTTGATTACAGTAGAGGTGTACTGTTCCTTGTGATCTAGCCCATGGGACTTATCAGATTCTTTAAGCCTAGGTGTAGCAAAAACTAGCATATGACAACCACCACATGCAACCTGCAGAGGTATGAGAACAATGGAGAATATTAAGGAAGACAATCATCTTTGTGGTTATTTAGAGAAGATGAGTCTAAACCTAAGTGTACTGGTGAACAGATACAGATGTTCATTACACATTGCAGCTGTAAAAATAAATGTCAATGAAATTCTCACACTGCCTAAAAAGCCTAACATAGATAGTCTGAATGACTTCCACCCTGTGGCGCTTACACCTGTCATAATGAAATGCTTTGAAAAGTTGGTGCGGAACCGTATTATGGCTTGTTTACCAGTTGGACTTGACCCTGTCAATTTGCATATAAGAGAAAGAGATCCACGGAGGATGCTGTGGCTACGGCCTTACATGCTGTTCTGACCCATTTGGAGAAACAAGGGACTTATGCGAGACTGTTATTTGTAGATTTTAGTTCTGCTTTTAATACTATTCTTCTGCATAGACTGGTGCCCAAATTATTAGATCTGGGGCTTCCGCCATGCTTATGCAGGTGGATACTAGATTGATAACCTGCTACATTTTACATTAGATCGTTCCCAACGGGTCAGGATGGGCTCTCATGTCTCTGCGGATCTCAGTATAAGTACGGGGACGCCGCAGGGGTGTGTGCTGAGCCCGCTTCTGTACACGCTTTACACATATGATTGTGTTCCCAGTTACCCCAGCAATAAGATCATCAAGTTTGCAGATGACACAACGGTGGTGGGTCTGATTACTGCTGGGGAGGGGGAGTCGGCTTACAGGAAGGAGGTTGAGATGCTGACGGAGTGGTGTAGGAAAAACAATTTATTCCTCAATGTAAAAAAGACAAAAGAGATCATTGTGGACTTTAGAAAATGCAAATTGAACAACCAGCCACTTAATATTGAAGGGAATTGTGTGGAACAGGTCTTGGTGTTTCGATTTCTGGGAATGGAGCTGAGGGATGATCTAACATGGGAGCAAACACCAAAGATCTGATGAAGAGAGCACAGCAGAGGTTATACTTCTTGAGAATCCTCAGGAAGAACAATCTTTCAAAGGACCTGCTGTTGGCATTCTACCACTGTACCATAGAGAGTGTGTTAACCTATGGTTTGTGTGTATGGTTTGGGAGTTGTACAGCTAGGGAAAGAACAATGCTGTCCAGGGTCGTAAAGACTGCAGAGGCGATAACCGGGCGTACTCTTCCCACTCTAGATCAAATCTATGCCACCAGGTGTTATAAGAAAGCTGTAGAGATTGCACAAGATAGTACGCACCCTGGAAATGATCTCTTTCAGCTTTTGCCTTCTAGAAGAAGGTATCGGGTCATAAAGACCAGGACCAGCCGCTTGAGAAATAGTTTCTACCCAAAAGCGGTTCTGGCTTTGAATACAGTGCAATGCAGTCTATGAGGGAGCTTCTGTATATAGTTTTTAGAGTTTTTAGGGTTTTAGAGTTTTTAGAGTTTTAGCGCTTTTAGGGGTTAAATGTGTATATGTGGGGTGGGAGTATGTTGATAATTTTGTATAGTTGGGTTTTGTTTAGGTTTTGTTTAGTGTTTTCCCCCCAATCTCGTTGTTCTGTGCAGGACAATGACAATAAAGACTTATCTATCTATCTTATCTATCTACACTGCATTTTCGGCAAAACAAACAGCATGAGATCAAAATAATCAATTATTAGACCAAGGAAGAGTTTTTAGAAGTCTGTTTACTTTGTATTAGGCATTGTTTTCATCAGAATTATTACCTTTACCTTGGCCTAATTTTATGCCACCCCTTAGTGGTTGCTTCCTGAGACTGGAGAGCATTTGACTCTTGCATAACACAGTTTTTCTAGATTAAGGATACCTGGAGGCGCAATGGTTAAACTGCTGTACCTCAGCCAAAAGGTTGTGAGTCTGACCCTGACTGGGATCAAGGTTGACTCAGCCTTCCATCCTTCTGAGGTTGGTAAATTGGATACCCAGCCTATTTGGGGCAAAATGCTAATTACCTTGTGAACCACCCAGAGAGTGCATGAAGCATACCTGTCAAGTTGCCGGTGTCCAAATACAGGAAGGTTTCCGGGTGCCAGCGTTGGCACATGCATGCCGCTGCCTCTGATGTCAGCGGCAGCAACACGCATGCACAGTAACCCCTGCACGCATGCACAATAACCCCTGCACGCATGCGCAATAACCCCTGCACGCATGCACAGAAACCCCTTCGGCCAGGAAAGGGGTTACTGCACATGCCACTGCTGCCTCTGATGGGTACGCATGCGCAGTAACCCCTTTCTGTCCGTTCAAATACGGGATGACAACGGGAAGGAGTGTGACGGAGTGGTGAATTACGGGAAATCCTGGCCAAAATGGGATAATTGACAGGTATGGCACTAAGCATTATTGCTATTGCTCTTCACTTGGTCTGCCCCCTTTCCACCGTGTTCTAGCTCTTCTGCCAGCGTATCTTTACTGGAAGAGCAGTTATATAAGTAAACCTCTGTGCTGGCAGATTTCATTACAAATTGGTTTTCTAACAGAAGAATAAATGATAAACTAGTTATCAAAAGATTTTCAAATGTCTTCAGTGTTTGTTTTTAAAATTAAATATAGCGCCATATGACACAGATAAGCTAATACAAAACATTTCAAGGCAGGAAGAAAAAGTGAACTCCTTACCGAATGTACAGTATACTGCCAAAAATTCGAACACAATGTCGGTACAAAATGATTAGTATAATTTTCTTCCCCAAGTCCTAACTTGCCATGCCGTCCATCTCCAAAGGTATACATAAGACCGTTTTCTAAAAATGGAGAGAAAAATATGTTTAGCTAATGTAAAATGTAGCAGGTTATCAAATGTAATGGACCTAAAACATGCATTTTTTCTTGAAAGATAAGGTTTGCCTTAGGTGAACGGGAAAGGGGGAACATTAATTGAAGTTAACACAGAAGACTAAAACATTTTTAAAAACCTAACACACATCAGAAAACTCAAGCTGTCCACTCCAGAGGTTTCCAATAGTAGTTAGGTAAAGGTAAAGGTTTCCCTTACTTGAAAGCCAGTGATATACGACTCTAGGGTTCAGTGCTCATCTCTGTTTCAAAGCCGAAGAGCCAGCGCTGTCTGCTTCTGCAGACGTTTCCGTGGTCATGTGGCAGGCATGACTAGACACGGAACACCGTTACCTTTCCACCGAAGTGGTCCCTATTTATCTACTTGCAATTTCTTGCTTTCGAACTGCTAGGTTGGCAGGAGTAGTAGTGACAGTAAAAAAATCAGGAGTTACATTTCAAAGAGTTCAAGTTTACTCTGAGGTCCCAAGTAGTTGTTTGGCTTTCAGTACTAAATTCCCACTCCCAGCTAGGACTATCCAATGCAAATTAAAAATTTGTGAAGTCATGAAAAATCCTACTGAATCAAATCTAAGGAAAGTTCCTTTCCATTACTGGTAATTCACAAGCTGATGAAATGTGGGAAGAAGCCTTGTTCAGAAAACAGATCTGCACTGGTAATATCAACAGTCCATTAATTACACTGGTTATGCGTAAATAAAATTTGCATTGCAAACATAGCAAACCTGGAAGACAGAAATGGTGGATTTACTAATTGCAACTCATGAAGATTTACTTGGCAACTTCAATGCCAGAAACTGTAAATAAATGCAATGAAGCAAGTGGAACAATTTTCTAAAAGATTATTCTTAACAAAGTCTAATTTAGATTTTTGCTTATTTCACCTTTTAAAAAGTATATTCATTAAAACGGTGAGGATTTAATGATCAAGTTTACCAATGTGCTATGGGAACACAGTTCAAAGCATTATTTCTGATTTTGATTTGGGAGCAAATTTAAACTCTAGACTCTATCCTACCAAGCTGTAGCAAGTCAAGAGTCTTGTTTTGGAAAAAATGTATTTACTGTTTTATACCTCAAGTTCTATGCCCTTTTCTCTGATACAACAGATTTATAATATACCAAGAGAGTGTGTAGCTTCACAACCGATAAAAAAACACAGTTCCCACCTCAATACTCTTTTTTCCTTCTGTTCTCCCCACCCCCCACCACTAACCCTCATGTTTATTCTGCTCTTCCTGTGCTCACTCTTTTCTGCCAGCTTATCAAGCAACAACCCACTTCGAATTGTTTGAAGACTCCAGGGATCTGGTGGAATCAATGTGGGGCTACCTAGAGGCAACCTACAGGAATCAATATCCTAAGCCTGACTGTAGCTTCGTCTCTAGGAAAGGTTTACGTTAGAGAATCTGGAAGCTAGTGAGCCAAATTTTAAACTAAGTAAAGCTACCTAAGCGATTTCAAAAACAAAACTGAGAGGTCACTCTGATGTCAATTTTCAGATATATAGCCTTCATATTTTTGGAGGCATGATAGAGAGACATTTTTTTTAAAAAAAAAATCCCAATTATTATTTACATGCACCACTGTGTCAAATGGTGCTAAATTTCAGTGGTGAATTGCTGCAAGGTAAGGACTTGATGGGACTGTGGTGACTTAATGATTAAGACACTGAACTTGACAACTGGAAGCTCAACAGGTCAGTAGTTCGAGACCCGAGTTCTGCACAACAGAGTGAGCTCCCGTCTCTGCCCCAGCTCCTGCCAATCTAGTAGTTTGAAAGCAAGAAACTGCAAGTAGATGAATAGGTACCACTTTGGTGGGAAGTTAACATTCCGTGCACTCTGGCATCTAGTCATGCCAGCCACACGACCATGGAAATGCAGACACAGATAGCGCTGGCTCCTTGGCTGTAAACAGAGATGAGCATCGCACCCTAGAGTCAGATACGACTGGCTTTTGAACAAGGGGGAGCTTTACTTTTAAGGACTTGATGCTTCTATTCCTTGCTGCGCACCAGTCACATGACATGGGACATGCAGAGGACTTCCATCCCTTAACTGGCAGTTCATTGCTTCGACGACTTAAGCTGGTCTAATTAGATTCTGGCCATTACTTTTAATGCTATATTACAAAAATAGCACTGTAAATATATTTCAGAGCCCAAAGCATTCATACCTGTTATTAAAGCTGTGTGATTTTCCCCACTTGCAATATTACAGACTTTATGCTTCCCCAGATGATCTACAATCTTTGGTTCGGAGGTTTCAAAAATAAACGTACCAAGCCCGAGCTGTCCATACTGCCCAACTCCAAAAGTGTAGACTTCTCCCTCTGGAAAAGAGAAAAAATTCTTATTCTTTTATAGCATATTATTGTCCAAGAATTCAGCTACATTTATAGAAGACTGTCTAGGAAAATTAGAATGAACGAGGTGTGCTTTAGAAACAACATATAAAAAAAGAGCATTCCGATGAAGAATATAAATAAATCTGATGCCAACTGTGCACACTTATGCAAGAGTTGTTCTGATTTTTTGATTTGCATTGTGAGCCCTTCCACCAATGACATCCCCCACACACACATTTTATTCAATCACCAAGTCAAACTAACCTTGTCACCAACATGAAAATTGATCGCAAATTGCAAAAAAAAAAAAAAGAGGGGGGGGGAGAACGGCAATAAAGTGATATGACTTGTGTGAACTAACATGTGAAGAGGACAACTGTTAAAATCCTTATTCAGAAATACCACTGTGGAATTAATGTTATAAATTACTAGCTGGGGTACCCACTTTGCTGGGTAGTAGATCCTTACCTGTGCTCTGGGCCGCATTGGCATGAGGGGCGCTGCAGTCGCCTCTGGTGGCCTTGCGTTCCCGGTCATGGTGAGGCAGAGGATGAGGGACGGGAGGGGTGGCAGGGCAGAGGCAGTGCCTACGGCGGCGCCTTGCCCAGCCATGTCCTCAGGCACAAAAGGGGCGGCAGGGCAGAGGCAGGGCAGAGGCAGGGCAGAGGCAGGGCCTACGGCACCGCCTCGCCCAGCCACGTCCTCAGGCGGCACGGCTGAGGGCGGGAGGGGCAGTAAGGCAGTGGCAGCGTCTATGGCGCTGCCTCACCCGACTGCATCCTCAGGCGGCGCAGCTGAGGGCAGGAGGGGCGGCAGGGCAGATGCATGCAACATGCAAATCAGCTCTCTCCAACATTCTATTTCCAGACCTTGCTGTTAAACCAATCATAGCCCAACATGCAAATCAGCTCTTTCCAACATTCTATTTCCAGGCCTTGTTGTTAAACTGCCGTTTTTTCTCCCAAGGAACCTTGAATGTTGTAGTTCCCATTCCTTTTCCCATTTTGTGGGGCAGAGGCCCCACTCTCAGCCACCAGACCCTCACGGGGCTAATCTCAGTGGTGTTAGGTATGTGTGCACAAAGCATAACGGGAATGACTTCAGGAGTGTGGCCATGCCTGCCGGACACGCACGGTTGTGCCTTTCCTTTATAGGCATAGATAAAAGATCATTTATCAGGGGTTTGCAACCTACGGCCCGTAGCAGCAAGTCATCCAACCTGCGGCAGCGACCCTGCTGCCATCGGAAGCATTCATGACAGCCGTAAATGCGTCCACGCCTGCGTAAATGTGCCCACCATGGTTTACGAGTGTTTATGGCAGGGGAAACCACATGTATGGCCCGCTCAGCTGTCTGACGGGGCAGGGCCCGGCCCGTGGCGCAAAAAGGGTGAGAATCCCTGAATTAGACAGATCTATTATCTATCACCATAAGAAAAATATTTTATTGATTAAGGATGCAAAATTCACAGTATAGTGGAAGAAAAAGATATGTATATTTAGCTACTGATTTCATTCTAATTGATGTTGATGTACAGCCCAAAGATGTAAGACAAATGAATTGGGGTTAGCACTGTCATAGATCAAACTGATTTAACAAAACACAACAATTAGCATCTGAATGGTGCAGTATGGCTTTTTAAAAGTTCTGGCTAACAGGGAGGGGCAAAATGGTGCCAATTGGGCTTTGTACTATGCAGCAAAGATGTCTTGGTTTGACACTGAAATTAAAACTGGGAAAAGTGATCCCCTAGATGTTTTTAGACTGCAGCTCATACCATTAGTTGAAATAATACCATAGCTGTCAAGTATCCCTTATTGGCCTGGAAAACCCCTTATTTTACCCTTTCCTGCCGTCATCCCTTATTAATTAGACTGCAATGCCCTATTGCCACCATTGGAGGGCAGCACAGGATAAGCATAGCTGTCAAGTATCCCGTATTTAATGGGAAATTTCCCTTATTTCCAAATCCAAAACTTGACAGGTATGAATAATACTACAAAAATACCTGAAGGGCTACACATTTCCCATCAGCTTAAATGACTTAGAATATTTGGTATACAGTATATGTGTCTACCTAATACATGTATTTTGTTATTTTATTAACATATAGTTTCTTTTTATTTAGATATTTGTGGGCTTATTGCTTATTGCTTATTGCTTATACCACTGCAATTTTAAGATATGCTATGTCTTGTCTAAACCCGTATACATTACTATAATGACAACCAATCAATGAAAATCATTTATATATTTTAACATATGATATGGTCACAAATACTTATTTTTTCACTACATTTAATATTAAAGCTTCCCTCTGCTGGGAAAATACAGAAGCAAAGTAAAACATCTGCCTCTTCAAAAGCATTTGTGGGAAGACTGGTTATCATTATTATATCTGCCAAAATGTCTTTATGCAGGCTTTATTCTTAATGTTATCTCAACACAGGCAAGTGAGTAACAAGAATCTACCACTATACCGTAGAACCTCGGATAAAGTCCAAACTCTATTCCACAAGTTTAGACTTTATCCGATTTTGGACTTTATCTGAATCAAATGGGCGATACATCGGATAACATCCAAAAATTGACTTCATCTGAGGTTCCTATACCAAATACCTCGGATAACGTCCATTTTTAGCGGTTTTGAACTTTATGTGATGCATCACGTGTGGATGAAACCCGCGAACTTTATCTGAATCGGACTTTATCCGAATCGGACTTTATCTGAGGTACACTATACTGCATTTTTATACTGGAATATGGCCCACAGATGAGGGGAAGAAATCCACTAGTTATTTCACCAGATTAAAAGCCATAGCATTATTCCCACGTCAATCACCTTGACTCTGTGAAGAATATGAAAGCTACGATGAAGCTCCAAGATAAAACACAGGAAACACAGGGGAAAAAATTAAGAGATTCATTAGTCCAAAGCTACCCCACCCACACTTCAATATGCTTGAGACTGTTTCTAAACAATCTAATATTTATATTAAGTTTAATGATTGTTAGACCACTTTGACCATTGGGATTGGAATGTTTTTCACATGATCTGCTCAATGCAATTATCTCCTACAATCTATTTATCCAACCAATCTTGTAGCTTGTCCTTTACTGGTAAAGAAAGGAGCATAAGAATAGTTGTGTTAGATTAGAACAAAGCCCTGATCTGGAGCAGCAAACCCATGTTCTCCCAAAATTACTGGACTTCCAACATGCTTCTCCATCGGCCTGATATTTTTATGAGGCTGATGGGAGTTGAAATACAGCAGCAACTGGAGGTCAACATGTTCCTTGCCTTAATCTGTTACCTGTAAAACAAGATAGGCTGAATGATTCTAAATACCAAAGACAGGCACAAGAGTGCAAAAGAATTTGTAACTAGGTCATCTGTGTATTAGATCGTCTCTAATTTGAAACACGTTACAAACACTTATAATTATGATAGTTGCAGTGAGGATCTTAAAGTTCTATAGCCAAGTAAGACTGAGAATCAGGCAAAGAACGCGAAAGAATAACACTACTATTATAAATGGAGAGAAAAGAGCCATTATAAGAGGTAAGCTTTTTCATTTGAACTGTATTAAATTGAATTATGTTTTACTATATTTCTTTTATGGCTATAGAAAGAGTTCACATTGCATTCATAAATGAGGTCCCCGATTCATTTTAAACCTTGTATATTTAAGTATATTTTATGTATTAATTACCATTGTAGTATCAACTTACTATGTTACTCAATATTATTTTTCATTAATATTTCAGAAATACACACATTTTCTGAGGAAGATTCTTATATAGAAAAGTTTTGAAAACCGGCAAGCTTTATATTTCATGTTTGTGTTGCATTTATTGCTTAAATATTTGGATAAGAAAAAGAAGGAAGAATGACATTGTTTTTGAGTTTGGATAAGAAAAAGAAGGAAGAATATTGTTTTTGAATTTGACAAGAAATAAGAATAAAATTGCTTAAGTTTATGAACATTTGTTTCAACGGTTTTGCACTCTTGTGCCTATCTTTAACCTGTTACCTGTAGCATCCTGTTACTCATAGTAGACAATTAGATGTCTATGGAAAACCCATAAACAAGACATGAAAGCAACAGCATTTTTTAAAAAAAAGCCTTACTTTTCCTGTGAAGTTATATCAGCATAGCCCATTTACCATTGATAACTTCCAAATTTCTTCTGCTTCATTGTTTCAATACAAGATGAGAAAGTTGTTCTACTGCCCCTTCTAAAAGTCCTTACTGATACACTGCATCAAACTGAATGAAAGTTATGAAGGTGTCTATATAAATGTGCTAACTTAGCTTATTTTGTGAAGGTACGAAGAAACACAAGAGCATGGAGGTCCAGGAAAATGAAGCACTGATGAAAATATCAGAACGAAACCTCCGCACGTATACCTGCGAGTGCTACTGTATGTCCTCCTCCACAGGCAACCTTACTGACCCTGCCAGGAATTCCAGAAACAAGTTGTGGGACCCTATTGTTTTGGAGTTGCTCAAGTGATAGACCCAGCTTCCCAGCTTCTGGCTCCCCAAAAGTATAAAGTTCTCCATCTCCTGTAGAAGACAAAGCACTGAGATGTTGACTAATGACAGAAAAAAAGACACATTTCCCAATGATTCCTTTGTAACAAAAGTACCTTCTACCGTACGATTATAGAGTAGAAGGTACTTATTATTATTATTATTATTATTATTATTATTATTATTATTATTATTATTATTATTATTATTATTATTATTATTATTATTATTATTATTATTATTATTATTATTATTATTATTATTATTATTATTATTAAAAACACCTTAATAATGCATTTCTAAGCCCTAAAAGCAAAGGTTTGAGGTGGGTACGATGCTGTGTAGATGCAAATCCACTGGTATAAAGAAACTTCATCAGCATTAACAGGCTACGTCCCCCACTGAGGTCTCCGCTACATCCCTGCAGCATTCTGTGGGCATGTTTCTGCTATCAGCATTATCAGCTGCAAGGCATCCCCAAAGTGGGTTTTGGGGGCAGGACAGAGGCCATTTGGGATTTGTAGAGTCAAAGGCTCCTTTGTTCAATGGGAAGACAACCAGACTGGAATCTGTATCTATGGAAGTGTAGTGATGGTTCTACTGACTTCCCTCTGTAAAATGGAACCATGTGTAATGGAATGAGCACCTTCATTCCATCTTTCTTTCTGTAGCCTGCCTCCTGGAAGTGGGGGGGGGGGGAGAGATGCCCCTTCAAGATGGTGATTTCAAAACATATGGGAGCCGCATGGCAGCATCTTGGTGTGTGATTGAAATGTCTTGCTGGAAGATCATTAGAGGTAAGCCCTAAGGAGGAGGGTCAAAGGGAGGATCCTGATGGGAGGAGTCATGCCCGGGACAAAGACACCCTCCCACATTCATTGAGTCTCTCTTGGGAAGCCGGCTGGCAAACAGACAAAATGTAGTCTCTTGGAAAGAAGGGGGTGGCTGGCTTTCTCTCCCCCCCCCCAGCAACTCAACAGCCTGCTTTATCTATCTGCTTCTGATCTTTTACTTGATTGTATTTTGAACCTTGCTGTGCTTTTAATAAAATTATGAAAATGCCTGAAGAGACAGAGTGATTTCTTTGCTCAACGCTACCTGATTTACCTAATGGAGAAGCTTGAACTGAGAGGGCCAGATCTGGACCAAAGAGCCAGATCTGGTACACTCTCGCAGTCCCATTGCCGGGAAGCTGGAAAATCATGGCCTGCATGTAAGAGGATTGTTAAACCATGGAGGAGGTCTTCATTTTTGAAGATCCACACGGCAAGGAGGAAAACCCACCAACATGCCAGTCTGCTATCTAGTTAGTACAAAGTAGTGGAACGGCTTTACTTCTCACTGTCCAGGTTACTCTCTAAATAACTGTAACTTCACCAGATTTGTAATAAATACCAAAGGGGGAAATGGATTCTGAAGTTTCACCCTCTAATCCCAATCTACCCATGGGGACTGACTATACACCCAGATGCATGTATATCTGCAGTCTTCTATACTTACGTGTTACTAAGGCAGAGTGGTAATATCCACAAGAAATCCAGGAAATAGGTTTTCCAACATCTACTTGATGAGGAATGCAGACAGTAGCTTTGTCAAACAAGCCGATTTGTCCTTCGGAATTGTCTCCCCACATAAAAAGCTGCCCATTCTCTTAAAAGAAAACAAAGTTTATAAATATAAATAAAACAAAGGATGAATAGTAAATAAGATAAAATAATGCAGCTAAGATTCATTGGTACATATTATGATTCCTGAACTATAATCCTGCCACCATATCATTTGACTTTTTATTGTGGAGAACAGGAATTTTAAAAGCAGCTTGTAAGAGAGCAAGGGCCATGGGCAGGTCTACATTTCAGAAAAACATAGTAAAAATCCAACAGTGTGCATTACTAAAGCTTCAGAATCACATCTGGAAACATATTTCTAATTTTTAATTCAGAGCTTGGGAAAATGATGTGTCTGGACAACTCCTAGAATCCTGATGGCTTGGTATTCTGGAAGCCGTAGTGAATTTCGATAGTCCATTCTTATCCTTCTTCCATGCCTAGACCAGATGTGAAACTGCCAAAATGAAGCCAGCTTTTCATGAGTCCATTCTGCAGTTCCTTTGGCCTGACCATGTGTGAGAAAGATTAGCCGGCAACATAAGGTTGACGTTACAAAAGTGCACCCGACTGTGGTTCAAAAATAACACAATCTTCAAGGAGGCTCTTTCTGTGTATCCGTAACATGAAGACTGTCCTGAGAATATCATGCAGTGGCCCTTCATCTGCCTACCACATCGCAGCATGACCCCCGTACCTCTCATCCAGTTCCACAAGTCACTTTGTGGTCCTGAGCCATTTTGGCACACAAAGTCCTCCTCAGCCCCAGGCCAGGACTGATGAAGCTGCTACCTTCATTCAAGATGGATTCAAGTGGGATTTAATCCTCTTGGGGACCATTACCCTTCCCTGTAGACTTCGGCACCCAAGGCCATTAGTCCTCAGGTTGTCAGATTAGTTAACAAACACCTGTTGAGTTGCTGGCAGTATGGTCTACTCTATTATCACAGCAAGATAAACTGACCAGGCAGTCTTAACCTGGCCAGACAGTCCATTACTAAAGACTGTAATGTATTTGCAACTAAGGGTGCTCTTAAGGCTCTAGTTAGCAAATAAACCCATAACTCCTTGGGATCTTTAAAATTCTAGAATCATCTGGTAAAGAAATATAGGGTCAACTAAAACACATATGGGGCAAAAGACGTCTTAAAATATGTTTCATAGAACAAATTCTTCAATCCCACAGCTGTTAACCAGAACCAAGAATTGTGTAAGAATATTTAATGAAACCCAGCATCATACAATAAACAGGATGGCAACATTTTTGGCATGGCTACAAATATTTGCCCTTGTGTGTGCAAAGTAATTTTGATTTCAGATTTCCACACATAAAAGAGGTAAAATATATCAAAACCCTCAAAAATTCCCACTTGCCATGACATTTGCTTTGCTGTTGAACTCACCAGTTAATGCTGCAGATGTGTAGGATCCAGCTGCCAGCTGTTTGATCTTGTGCTGGTTGGTGAAAAAACTAATTAGCTGAAAGGCGGTTCTTTCTACTGTGTCACCTAATCCCAATTGCCCTTCACTGTTATCTCCAGCAGCATATACATTTCCTTGTTCTGCAAACAGAAAAGCATATGTAAAGTAAGCACAACTATTCGAAATAACCGTCAAAAAAAATCCCCATCCTAAATCAGACCAAATCATATATTTTCTCTCATGTACAGAAGATTAATCTATGATGGTCTCAGTTGGTAAATGGACTGCCAGCAGAAATTACTAACGCCTTTGTTACTCAAAGGGATACCAAACTGATGAAGACATTAAATGCAATATAAACAAAGTAGTTTGTTAAAAATCTTATTAGTGTAATAATAATTTCATTTCAGAAATTATTCTGGATTGAAAGGATTTTTGCTGGAGAAACTCCGCTCAGGGGACTTCCGAATGAGGCTCCTTTCATGTCCACAAGACCTTTTCCCACCAAAGTGGACCCTATTTATCTACTTGCAATTTCTTGCTTTCGAACGGCTAGGTTGGCAGGAGCTGGGACAGAGATAGGCACTCAAACCGTCATGCAGTACCCAGGTATCAAACCGCCAACTTGCTGGCCTTACAGCTAACAAGAGTAAAAAGGCATGCTTCATCCAGAAAAACAACAATCCAAAAGTTCAGGCTATTAAATTAATTGAATGCACAAGAAAAGAAGAACATCTTTGTCTAAGGGACATTAAGCTGCACAGTGGAATTCTACTTTGTAAGCATATACCTCTGGAGTTTGCCTAAAATAAGTGAGCTTCCCTGGAGAAAGCATTCAGTAATTCTTTATTGTTGTTATATACTATCAAGTAATTTCCAACATACACTGACACCATGAATTAGTGATCTCCAAAAGGTCCAATAACACTGCTCTGGTCTTGCAAACTTTTTTATTGAATAAACCTATCACATATTTTCTTACTGCCTTCAGTTTTCCCCAACATTACTGTCTTTTCTAGTCAGTCTTCTCATCTCAAGTACAACAGCATCAGTTTAGTCAATTGTGCTTTTAGAACCAGGCAGTTTGTTCTGTGTTTTGTCCCATCCTGTCACATCCAAAGTACTGTATAGTGTCCCTAATAGGGCGTGCAAAGTACTGTATGTGATACTGAAGGGGAGGCATCACCCTTTAGTGAGTTTTCATGGCCGAGCAAACATTTGAACTGTGCTCTTGGGTTCTAGTCTGCTCTCTATCCACTATAACAGTGATGGCGAACCTTTTAGAGATTGAATGCCCAAAATGCAACCCGAAACCCACTTATTTATCGCAAAGTGCTAACACAGCTACAGGGGAGGGAGGAAATTCTCCCATTAGGCTGCAGGGCAGAGCAAACTCTGTGCTGGAGGAGGGAGGAAGCGCTCCCATTGGAATGCTAGGCAGAAGGGCAGGACAAACTCTGTGCTGGGGCAAGGCATGGGTACCCACAGAGGGCTCCGAGTGCCACCTCTGCCACGCATACCATAGGTTCGCCATCACTGCACTATAACACACTGGCTCTCTAGTTTGATCTAGCATTCACTTATTTGTCTTTCTGGAGAGCTACAGTATTCATATAGTTGCTCTCCAACTCCACATTTTGAACAAATCCACCTTTTCCCCTGTCAGCATTCTTCAATGTCCAGTTTTTTCATTCAAACATAATAATTGGTGAAAACCATAATATGGATTATCTTGTTTTACACCCTAATCAAACATCCTCACACTTGGGGATCTTTTTTAGTTCCTTCATAGATGCACTTCCAAGTTTTGGTCTTGTTTTGATTTCTTGGTTCTAGAAAGAATCCCCTTTTTTTGTCATCTAAGGAATACAGAGGAAAATCACTCATCTACCACAGAAAAATAATGATAAGGGCTAATTTTCAGTCCCATTTGGATGGGGGAACACACTGAATGGCATATCACTTTCCCCTCTGACTATGACCCCAGCTTTTGCAGCTGATTCAACCTGCCCCTCAATGGGGGATGCCAGAGCCCTTAAAATGACCTTCCTAGTCAAACATTTTGATACTGGGGAGTGATTCCCAGTAAAAGTAACCTCTTCAGTTACTGAGTGTACTGTATAAAAAAGCAGCTCCACATGTTCACATAATATTATTTCTTAGGCTACAGTTTGAAAGTAGTTATAGGAAAATATTTCATGTACTAACAACATAAATTACATTACCTGTATAAATCAAAGTGTGATTTCTCCCACAAGCAGCTAGTTTTACTTTTTCTGGTTTTAAAGCTGTGGAATAAAGGTAGACTGGTTATCATTTTCAAAATTACTACAATTAAACATGTTCAGATCAAAGCTTGGAAGAGTTCTTCGTTCAGACTAGAACTCTCAGATCCTTCCAACCACATTGGCTGGGTAATTCTGGAAGCTGCATTCTAAAAAAAGCAAAAGTACATCAGTTTTAAAAGTTATGGAGTCACATAGATTTAAATAAGTGACAAGATGGGAGATAATAACAAGTAATAATCAGATTACATAAGGCTGTGGCCAATCACATCTGTCTACTGAGAATATATTCTAATGAACTCATTGGGACTTCCTACCAGACACACAAAGGATACTCTGTAAATATTTATTTCACTATGTACATAAAAAAGTTGATGCTTTTGAATTGAGTCTTCACTACTAAAATAAGGGGCTGTGGTGGCTCAGTGGTTAAGAAGTTCGCCTTGTTAGCTGGAAGGTTGGCAAGTCGGCAGTTCGAGACCAGGGTACTGCATGACGGATTGAGCACCTGTCTCTGTCCTAGCTCTTGGGGACATGAAAGGAGCCTCATTTGGGCGTTCCCTGAGCAGATTTTCTTCCGCAAAAATCCTTTCAACCCAGAATAATTTCTGACACGAAATTATTATTACTAATAGAATCCACCCCCTTTTCAGTGTTCACCCTCCTTATTTAAGCTAAAGGAAATAACAAATATCCTGGTAATGGCATGAGCATAAAATAAGAAAAGTCTCCAAAGAGTTATCCAAATTTATAATTGCTTGCTGTCAAATCAGTTTTGACTTATGGCAACCCTTTCCAGGGTTTTCAAGGTAGAGAGTCCTTAGATACGTTTACTCTTTCCTTCTAGGACTGCCCTAGGACTGTGTAGCTTGTCCATGACTGCACTGGCTGGCTCTTCTTCCAGGAGACATAGTGGGGAATTGAACTCCCAACCTTTGGCTCCACAGCCAAATACCTAACTCACCGAACTATCCAGCTGGCTCAGAGAGGATCTTAAGAGACCTATTATGAAGTCAAAGTAAAACAGACCTTTCACACAAGTAGGCTTGTTGACGGTATTCTTTGTTCCAAATCCTAATTGTCCCCAGTTGTTGCTTCCAAACATATAAAGTTTGCCATTTTCTATGGAATATAGACATCAAACAAAGTAAGTAAACACTTCAACACCCTAAGATTACCTTGGCTGGCTATTTGCTCCACCACAAAGGAAAACCTCTTGCACTTTTCATATATTGCAATGAACAGTCAATTTCAACCCAAAAGTAAAATGTTTACAAAATGGAATTACTGTATTTTCTGGCGTATAAGACTACTTTTTGACCCTGAAAAATCTGTGCCAAAGTCGGGGGTCGTCTTATAGGACAGGTACTTAACTGCAGCTTGTTTCCCCTTGCTTCATATGTCCGGCGCATATGGTGGGGGGTGCCGCGGCCGAGTCCCTGCTCTGTGCGGGGAGTATGAAGCAAGGGGAAGCAAGCTGCACACATCTTCCTGTACCTCGAGGAGGAGAACGTGAGCATGGATTGGCTCTCCACCAGAACCTGCCCATTCGACTTGGAGGGCTGCGCGTTTTAGGGTTGAGTGTGGGTTAATTTCTATTTAGTGTGCATTGGAAGAGAGGTAGTCTTATACGGCAAGTATATTCCAAACTCTATATTTTAACTGGAAAAGTTGGGGGTCGTCTTATACGCCCAGTCGTCTTATACGCAGGAAAATACAGTATTTATAACATGACTACCCTTCCAGAAATTACAACTAGTCGTGCAGTGAACAGTTACTGTCATTCAGTTACTGAAAGCATGACATTTTTTCATATTTTGAACACGTGACAAAATTATGGCAAAAGACTCCAGATCACAAGGGTGTTATCTTTTAAAATAACATATTTATACTTTTAGTGATATGTTTACAATATTAGGGATCATAGTAAATTCTTAATCCCAACAAGAGCAGCCTCACTGAAACAATGGCCAAATTCATCTTGCCTAGTTATGCTAGCATAATACAACAATATAACTTTTAAAAATGTGCAACAAATAATGTCTATGAAGATTTCTTGGTTTCATGTAATTCACTCCAAATGGTTTACCTTTTATTAGCTATGCAGGAGGATTTTGGCGAATTTGACTTACATATGTGTGAACAAGCTACTCGAATTGGGACTAACAATTTAACCCTTATGTTCTGTTTCTTTTGTGGTGGTTTTTCTCATTCTCAGATTCATTGTCATTATATACATTTGTGTATATTCAAAGTATTTTACTGGTTTTATATTGTATCAATTTAAATGAAATTAAATTCAGACGACTTAGATGTTTGTTATTGTTTTGAAGTATTTATAGTACTAAATTACTCTTATAGTTTTAAACTTAAATTCACATAATAGCATATATTTATTTATAGATGTAAATGATTTAAATGAATATGCACATGCATATTTTGTATTATATTACCGGTTTGTGCAATAGTTGAAAAGTTAGCCAGTACTAATATTTTATGCAACTTGGGCTACTCAAGTATCTCAATACTGATATTAAAGAATTATGACTCTTAACTATTTCTGGAAGGGTAGCCATGTTAATCTGTTGCAGCAATAAAATGTTTTAATCATAGAGGATGTAGTAACAAATTTTCCACAATGCTACTACAGAGACAGTGATAAAAAACCCATTTCATGAGGATGAATATTGGAAAGCTTAGTCCTTATACTCTTAACACTAACCTGTTACAATAGAAGTATGTTCATCTCCACATGATATGTATAAAGGCTTGTCATTTTTAAACCAAAACTTGCTAGGCACGTTGTTTGCAAATTTGCTTTTCCCAAATGTGAATATAGCACCTGATTCTAAAAACAAACATGTGACATATATTAGTTCGAGTTCTATCTGTAGAACAGTATAACGCAGTATTTTACTTTGCTATTTGTTATTTTGAAAATACTCAATTTCTCCATCATTTATGTAAATTCTGCTGATATGCAGACGTTTTGTTCAAATGATCATGTGATTAACCTTGTAGCATCATTCAACAATGGGTACTGCTATGTAAGTCCTGACTTCTCTGTTTAGATTCAAGATACTGTACAAGAATTGTGAGAATACACTTGCAAGTTATTTCATTCATTATGTCGGAGTGTTGCACAATTTAAAAAGTATGGACATATATGACTTATAGGTAAAATTCAAAACAAATTTAAATGTTAAAATGAGCTGTCTTTTTTTCACCTGAAGTGGGCTACTCTTCTCAGTCAATATTAATTCAAAAGGACAGCCTAGGATAAGACTGCAAAGAGATAGTAGAACATGTACCACTGTACTGTTCCTTCTATAATGGTCTCCATAACATTTTTTTATATTTCCAATCTTGCGATGCATTCCTGGAAAAGACGCTGAGTACTACATACATTACCTTTTGCCAGAAAAGCACCCTGCAGTAAGGATTAAAGTGGCTAGTTTCTGTGTAGCAGCATTAGTTTGCATAAAGTGGTATCATAAAATTTTATAATGATTAATGTTTAAGCCTGTACTTTTATGAGTTAATTACATCTTTTGTTGTACTTGTGCAGTTGAGACCGACCCCATGGACTGCAGCACACCATCTCTCCTAGCATCAGGGCCTTCTCCAGTAAGTCCTCTCT
Organism: Bradypodion ventrale; assembly: GCA_035047345.1. Classification (NCBI taxonomy): domain Eukaryota; kingdom Metazoa; phylum Chordata; class Lepidosauria; order Squamata; family Chamaeleonidae; genus Bradypodion; species Bradypodion ventrale. The sequence continues at coordinate 278,086,383 of JAWDJE010000003.1, forward strand.
TCCTATTTGGTGGCCAAAGTACTGTACTTGAGCTTCAGCTTCAGTATTTGTCCTTCTAAGGAGCAGTCAGGGTTGATTTCCTTTCTGATTTACTGATATGACCTCCTTGCAGTCCAGGAGACTCTCAAGAGACTTCTCCAGTGCTCAGCCTTCCTTATGGCCCAGCCTTCACAGCTATACATTACTACTGGGAAGACCATTGCTTTAACTATGCGGTCTTTTCTTAGCAGGATGGTGTTTCTACTTTTTATTTTACCATCTAGGTTGTATACTTAACTTGTATATAATAATTTATTACTATTATTACATAAATGTGGTTTTATCTGATCAATGATCGTAATAAAGATACTGTACTGATATTTTTCTTTTGTGTTGTGATCAAACCCTCAACTGCCAAAATGAAACCACCTTCTTAGATTTGTTGTTGACCATCAGTGCATGTTTCTGGCAGTAATCGCCAGAACAATAAATGAGATGGATTCTGTATCTCTTCCCATCTCTTGTGTCTCTCTCCACATTCACACAGTGTGTTGTTGTCTGCCAGCAGCTCAAACTTGAGCATGTTGTTCTTGCATTGGGACTCCAACCCTCAGCCTATTCAGGGTCCTCCAAGTGACACAAGGGTGATCAGGTTCCCCAGCCATACCCTCCTTTAATGTTATTCCTTGTCCAGTGAGCTCCTTCATCTATCTTCTAATTTGGTTTTGCTCTTGTGCACCCTCAAGAATGTTTCTTCTTGGCATAAAGCTCTTCCTGGATCTGAGCCGGCGGACCTGAGGCGCATATCTGTTCAGAGGATGTCGAGGGATTTGATACTGATTGACTGCAATGACTTATATAAATTGACTAGCACTGATATCGATTGACTGTAAGGTCTGCAAAGTATCCAAAACAGAATGACAAGGGAAATACCTAATAGCAACCAGGTGACAAGCTTTCAGGAGTTACCCCGTGTAGTGGCATAGCTGTCAAGTATCCCTTATTGGCCAGGAAAACCCCTTATATTACCCTCTTTCCCGCCGTCATCCCTTATTAATTAGACTGCAATGCCCTATTGCCGCCATTGGAGGGCAGCACAGGATAAGCACAGCTGTCAAGTATCCCGTATTTGCCAGGAAATGCCCCTTATTTCCAAATCCAAAACTTGACAGGTATGTGTGGTGGCAGTGGCTGCGGCGGTGTGTGATATATATATACACACACACACACACACACACACACACTCGCTCTCTCTCTCTCTCTGCAAACGCGTGTAGTGGATCTAACACTGGAGTCCTCAAGCTTTTTAAGCCGGGGGCCGGGTCACGCTCCCTCAGACAGCTTCGAGGACCGGACAGCCATTTTGCCCTTCCTGCACCATATGACACTTCCAGGTGTGGTGGAGGTGGTGGTGGGCCGCATCCGCCCCATGGGCCGCAGGTTGAGAATCTCTGATCTAACATATCAACAGGCAGCAAACATCACTTGGCAGTGCCCATACAGACGTGCCCCTGCACACTTTCCTTACACCACGGCGGGGGGGGGGGGGGCGACCCTCCTAAATCTCAAGTGACTAAACCTGAGAGAGAAAGAGAGAAGGACGAGGGTCGGGGACGGGGTGGGGGAGGCGCAAAAGACAACAGGGGGTGGGAAGCCAACCCGACACGCGCTCGCCACGCGGGCAACGCAAGTGACAGGTGAGGGTCGCCGGCACCAACCAACCAGAAGAGGCGGAGGGGACTTGGGGAAATGGGTAGGACTCACCGGGCACCTGCTCGTCGGCCTCCCCCATGACAGACTGGAGGGGAGGTGGGGGAGTTGCCACCCAGCAGCCGCAAGCGGCAAGGAGGCCGGAAGTAAACAAAAGCCCTGCTGCCACTAGCAACGGCAGCTGGCCATAGAGAACGGCTTCCGAGCCGGGGTAGAGCGTCCGCTCTGAGTACTACTGAGAGGCTCTCACGAAAGAGCACGACGTGGGTTGGGGATTCTGGGTTGCTCAACCTTTGGATCCCCAGGTGTTCTTGGACTTCATTTCCCAGAAGCCCAAGTCACTACGCCTCCTGACCAGGGCTTCTGGGAATTGAAGTCCAAAAAAAAATATATCTGGAGATCAGAAAGCAAAAAAAACAAAAACACTACAGCACTTTAAAGACTTTGTTGTTGTTCAGTCGCACAGTCAATTCCGAACCTTTGCGACCCCATGGACCATTTCCCTCCAGGCGCCTCTATCCTCCACCATCCCCCTCAGCCTTCCCAGTTCTGTGCCCATTGTGTCCACAATACCATCTAGCCATCTCATTTTGGACGCCCCCTTCTTCTCTTGCCCTCCCTTTCCCAGCATCAAGGCCTTCTCAAGTGAGTCCTCCCTTCTCATTTGATGTCCAAAGTACTTTAGCATAATAATAATAATAATAATAATAATAATAATAATAATAATAATAATAATAATAATAATAATAATAATAATAATAATAATAATAATAATAATAATAAAGTTTAATTTCTATCCCGCTTTCCTGACACAAATGCCACTCAAAGCGGCTTACAACATATATAAATACAACAGAGCAAAATATACAATAAACTACAAAAGGCAATACACAATTAATCATCTTCACTATTTGTCCCTCCAACGAACAGTGAGGGTTGATTTCTTCTAATATTGACCTATTTGTTCTCTTTGCCATCCAGGGGACTCTCAAAACTCTCCTCCAACACCATATTTCAAAGGCATCTATTCTTCTGCGTTCAGCTTTCCTAATTGTCCAGCTCTCGCATCACATTACCACTGGGAATACCATTGCTTTGACTATTCTAATTTTTGTTTGCAATGTGATGTCTCTGCTTTTTACTATGTTACCCAGGTTTCTCATCGCTTGTCTCCCAAGAATCAGTCGCCTTTTTATTTCATGGCTGCAATCCCCATCTGCAGTGGTCTTTGATCCTAAGAATGTAAAATCTGTCACTGCTTCTACTTCTTCCCCATCTATTTTCCAGGAACTGATCGGACCTGTTGCCATTATCTTGGTTTTCTTGATATTAAGTCTCAAGCCAGCTTTTGCACTCTCCTCCTTCAGCCCAATCAAGAGATTCTTTAGGTCTTCCTCACTTTCTGCCACTAGGGTCAAGAGTAGGTTCGTTGAAGAATCAATTGCTAAGAGCAAGGCAAATCCCGAAAAGTGAGTGAGTGGATCTACTCTAGTCGGAACCTGCAACACGATCGATCCTGGCTAGTTGCCTTCTACGTCTCCCTCCTTCCCTCTGAATTCCAGATGATTAGGACAAACACAGGAGAATCCACTGCGAACATCTCGGAGACTTTTTCTTTCTCCTTTCCTGTAATTCTGCTGCAGCAAAAAGGAACAGGGCATTTCAAGGACTAATAACTTTTAAAAGACAAGTTTTTTAAAAAAAATCGCTAAAGTAATCTTTGTCCTTGAAGCTTACATCATAATAACATTTAGGTGGTGCCGAGAAGATTGTAACCATTTCAATCTTGGAAACCAGGTTGACCTCAAAAGAGTTTTGCGATGGTGCACTTCATCCTTCGCCGTGTCCATCCCTCTGTCAGAGATGGAAGACCAGCGAAAAGTCTCTCGGCATTTTCAAAACTGATATGTTTTCTTCTCTTCCCAAAAGGTTTCCCTTGCTCGAAAGCCAGTCGTATCCGACTCTAGGGTTCTGTGCTCATCCCTGTTTCAAAGCCGAAGAGCCTGCCTGCCTGATTCTGCAGACGTTTCCGTGGTCATGTGGCAGGCATGACTAGACACCGGAGCGCATGGAACGTTGTTTACCTTCCCACCGAAGTGGTCCCTATTGATCTACTTGCAATTTCTTTCTTTCGAACTGCTAGGTTGGCAGTTCCCAAAAACGCCATACCTGTCAAGTTTTGGAAAATTTCTGTTAAAAGGTAAAGGTTTCCCTTGCTCGAAAGCCAGTCGTATCCGACTCTAGGGTGCAGTGCTCATCTCTGTTTCTAAGCTGAAGAGCCAGCGCTATCTGCTTCTGCAGACGTTTCCGTGGTCATGTGGCAGGCATGACTAGACACCGGAGCGCACGGAACGCTGTTACCTTCCCACCGAAGTGGTCCCTATTTATCTACTTGCAATTTCTTGCTTTCGAACTGCTAGGTTGGCAGGAGCTGGGATGAAGACGGGAGCTCATTTCCGTCCTGCAGTACTCGGGAATCGAACTGCTGACCTTCCGCTTCCCAGTCAGCGTCTTAGCGACTTGAGCCACTGTTAAATAAGGGAAATTTCCCGGCCAAAATGGGAAACTGGACAGCTATGCTTATCTTGTGCTGGCCTCTAGTCTAACTCCAGTCGAATTGCAGTCTAACTAATACGGGGTGATGGCAGGAAAGGGTGTAAAATATGGGGGTTTGACAGAAATTTCCCAAAACTTGACAGGTATGCGAAAAACGGCCTCATAAATGTAATTTCCTGCTTCGACAAGGAGTTCCACTCGATCTCCTTTGGGATCCCTCCTGCCAGCTGCACACTTCTAATGACAATAACTTCACGTGTTGTATGTCCATGTTTCAACTTTTATCGTCTCTCCATTCCCCACATCCACCAATAACGCATCAATTTGTCTTTCTTTCTAAATATCAAGAGTTCTGTTCCAATAGCCAATGACAGTACTAGGAGCGTCTGAATGAAGGAGAGGAATTTTCGGCGAAAGGCATAAATAAAATTCAGCCAGAGACATCCTAACTTCTGCCTCCTTGGTTTCTCCGTATTTCAAACCCCTCCCCTCGCATTTGGCCAAGTCTAATTGAAACCGGAATAAGTCGCGTAGAACATTTTGCTTTTAACCTCTTTGCAACACAAAAACGGTCTCTATGGTAAGAAATGCGACTCTTTAGTGAGTCTCTTCTTTGTGCTACACTGCTACAGATCTTAGAGCGCCTCTTACTGAAGGAGGGAAAGATCCATTTGGGGAAAGAGCTCGTATCCAGGAAGCTGATCAGACCGGGATGGCTGCCTTTGCTTGGTGAAGAGATTAGTAGATAATGGTTGATCCACTCTGCATCTGATTTATTGGAACATCAGGGCTTATATTTATGTACAGTACAGTATATTAAAAAAGAGAAGGGGCGTGTCCAGGGGACTTTCTCCCCGCCCCCCCCGCCCCCCGAAGTACCGCTCCCATATTTTGTTGATGTAGCCTGGTGTCACAAGAGTCCACATTGGGAAATGCGGATCACCCCAGTTTGACTATCCGTAGGCGCGTTAGGTGCCTTTTTTTGAGGAAGTCACTCTTTTTCAACCCGAGATTTTCACCTTCCCTGCCGTGGGCAGCATGGAAGTAAATAGGTTTCCTAGCAACAGCAAGTGTCAAAAAAGTGTGTAGCTCAGGGGTGCTCAGACTACGGCCCCAGGGGCCGGATCCAGCCCCCAACACCAATAAATCCGACCCACGAAGCCCTCGTTGCTCCTGGAAGCAGAAGTAAAACGCACCCGTACGGGCGCATTTTACTTCCACTTCTGGGAACAACGAGGGTTTCGTGAGCCGGATGAATTTGTGTTTGGGCACCCCTGGTGTAGCCATTCAGTCGTTCCTAAATGGAGCCCTCTCTTCCAATATTAGAAAAAATATGTTGGGGGGGGGGGTATTGCCACAGTCTGGAAACTGCATTAATATTTTGTCAATATGTCAAAACAATTGTTAGACACAAACCCCACATCTGGAACCATCTTTATGTGTGCTTTTTAAGTGGATCTGTAGGGCTGTTCCAAAATATTTTGCTTCCTAAGGCAAAGGACAAGGTGACATTCGGAGATGTCAGGCTAGATTTCCAAGGAGGAACTTAGAGTGCAATCACATAGCAATACTGGATTGCAATGGAAAGGGTTGTTTTGCCAAGTGCCATTTTAAAGCAGTCCTTCCTTGCACATACGAACCAGTCCTGACCACTCCACTCTAAACAAAGCATAGCCCTGCACTGGGCCCAAGAGTCGCCCTGAGTCGGCCTTGGTCGAGTGGGCGGTATAGAAATCCAACAATTAAATTAAAATTAAATTAAAGAGTTGGATTGTGCACAGCACTGAGTCAAACTGGTTTCCAATCACCTATACATTATCTGGCTTCTGAAAAATAGACCAAATCAAACCAGGCTGTATATAGGACATACAATTGAGTTAAATTGCTCCCTGATCACATGGTGTCTTCCATGAGATGAGATCTGAACAAGATACAGTAGTGTGGCAGTCCAGACCAACTTGAATGACCTATGCAGCAGCTCTGTCTTCCAAGGGAGGGAATAGTCCAGGAGAAACATCTCTAGGAAGCTACAGTTGCAGGTGTCCCCTGACCTCCAAGGTTTTGTCAGAGGCAGTAGCCTCACTTTGCCTAAAGATAGGTATGGCATTGCACATTATCCAAAATAGTCTTTGCCTTCTGTGGGTGTGGAACAAATACATGTGCCTCCCACCTATCACAGCCATGCTGTAACTGCTACCACATATATTGTGTTATACTGTACTGTATTGTCACAGAAAATAATCAGATGTTTGTTTTGCACAAAATTGTCTTCCTGCTTGCATGCACTGAGGTACTATACCTAAGCAGCAGTTCCATAGAATGAAGATGATAGTGACAAAGATTTTGTGAGAATTAGTGCTGGTACCCTATTCATGTTATTTACTGAATTTTAATTTACTCTCAGTAGTTTGTTACACCCTAAAAGCATTTGTGTGAAGGGTAGGATAGAAAGAATAAAAATGAGAGGTGTGTGCAAGTATGATGATGCTTTCTTACTGGCCAGAATCCTGTTATTTGTACCCAATGACATAAGAAAAACAGCTTAAATCGCAGTGATGAACTGCCACAAGACAAGAAGTCAAGGTTTATCTTCTTTGTTGTATATTAAGTCACATGACTGAGGTGCAACAAGAAATAAACTTGTTAACTAATTAGGTCAGGTGAAAGGAACTGCAGAATGAACTCACCAAAAGGTGCTTTCATTTTGGCAGTAATTCACTGCTGATATTTGTGCTATTTGATTTATGTTCTCAGGCATAACTAATCAGCTAGCCATCAAAGAATTGTATGCTTTCATTCATTTGCTGGGCTAGCAACAGTTTGCATTTCACACTATTTATTTATTAAATCATATTTCTAACGCTGCCCCCTCACTGGAGCGACTCCAGGCGGCTTACAACACAGAATAAAAACACTAAAACATTTAAAAGCATTAAAACTAAGAATTATTTAAGTTAAAAGTCTTAAAATTCCTTTTTAAAAAAACCTCCAGTGCCACCTCCCAATTTCCATGAACTGGCCATTTAAACAAGCCAGCCCAAGGTGGCTGTCTCCCCAGCTGCCCCCCACACCCACTGTGCAAGCCAGGCATTTAGGCCCCCGCGAAATGGTAAGAGCTCTGCCTGGAGACCAAGTTCAGTTGCCAAGAGGTTCCACAGGGCCAGAGCAGACACAGAGAAGGTTATCCTTGTGCTAGAGAGGTTTATCTCTATGATGGAACTATGAGAGAGACCCTCCAGTCCGCTCTAGTGGGACGGGCCGATGTCCTTGGGTGATGCGGTCTCTTAAGTACCCTGGCCCACTACCATGTAGGGCTTTAAAGGTGATCACCAGCACTTTGAATTGCAGCTGGAGTCACACTGGCAACCAGTGCAGCTCCCGAAGCAGTGGTGACGCATGGCTATAGCGCCTGCACCCCATCACCACCCAAGCTGCCGCATTCTGGACCAGCTGCAACCTCCGAATGGTCATCAGGGGTAACCCCATGTAGAGTGCATTGCAATAATCAAGTCTGGAGGTGACCAGAGCGTGTGTGACCACTATCGTGGATACCTGATTGTTTTTTCCTAACCCCTAAAAATTAGAGATGGGAGCATGAAAATGTACATAAACTGAATTTCTGTGTCATCATCTGTCTATGGGGAGAATCAGCATCACACATAACCAGCACACGTCCCTGCTCCCTCCATTCTGAGTAGCCTATTGACATTCTAATAAATGTCTAGCATGGGTCATATATATTGCATAATATTATATTTTGTCCTTATCTCTTGAGCCAATCATGCAACCTATAGGTTTTACACCTATACAAACTAATGGCATTTATCCTTTGTGTTTGCGTAAGGAAACATACCATAGTAGAAATAAACAGAACTCACAATTGCTAAAGATAACACTGTCACATGATAGTTTTACCTTTGCTCTTTCACTGAAATTGAGAGCATTCTCAGTTTTAACTAGCATTAGCTGGGTAGCCTTTCTTTGCCAAATACATTTTAGCATTAAGCAAAGATGCTGTTTAATTTTAGGTCCCTGCTCAATCCAGGAAAGATGAACAAAATAAGCAAACATCTGATGCAGTATATTCGGTAAGTGTTCAGTCTAAATATTCCACGACAACAGAACTAGATTGGAAATTGTTGGGTTTGAAGCTGGTAGAAGGTTTCTAAGATAGGTCAGTAATGTCCCTCTTTCTATTGCTTAGCAGCATTTATTCATCAACTGGGAAGGAAAGGCAATTACTTATGCTGCTGATATATCACAGCCATTGATTTATAGATGTCATCTGATAATTGTATGTACTGGAAGTGATTTTGCATGCACATTTCAGATCAATGAAACTGCCCTATTATTTGCTAGTGGATTTGATTCTCCTCCACCCACCTGCCCCCCTTTTTGTGTGGAAGAGAAATGTTGGATGAATGTTTTTTAAAAAATTGTTTTTGAGTACAATGTTCATTTTCTTGCTAATTTTTGGACAGTGTCCTGTAGAAAAGTGAAAACATAGTTTTAATAGAAATATATGGAAAATATGTTCAGATACCTATTAGCACATTAATATGTGAACATCTGTTTGTCATTATAATAGGTGGTTTGGATTGTTGGTTAGTAGGCTTGGTGATAGTTTTTTTTTCAGTACAGATATATATTTCAGTTTGCATTGGGAGGACAAAATATCCTGGTGTTTTTTTAATTTTGCAGTTGGCAACTTGTGTGAAATCATAGCAAATGGAAATTGGGATGCTGAATGTCAAACAGAGGCAGAATCCATGTACAACTAGTGCCATCTTCCACCACCACCCCAGTAGTGGTGGCTTAAAGTGGAATTATCTACATTTTCACATATAAGCTATTTTCACACATGAGGAAAGAGAAACTCCTGTGCAGATCAGCAGCGGACAACTTCAACAGATCCATGGGCCAGTTTGCTGCCTTTGAGTCTTCTGGGGGCCCACAGCTTGCCAAGAAATATTAAAGAAGGGGGAAAGATTTAGAAATTGTGAAAAATCTGTCTCCACTTGAGAATACTAAACAGTATGTGGTGGGGAATCTGTTGCGGGCCATTTCAAAAATAAATGGCAGCTATTGAAGGCTTCTAGAAGCAGCAATATACCTTTTTTAATAAGGGTAAGTAGAGGGGCTTTGGAAGTCTGAGCACCACAAAAAAGAGAGAGTGTGTGCTGTAGGTGGTCCCAAGACCCCACTTTGTCCATCTGTGGTAAAGAAAATGGGTTGAGTTTGTCCTTAATAACAGCCAGGCAACTTGAAATCCCTTAGATTTATCCCATGTGAGCAGTGATGCACTGCAAATATTTTTACTACCTACTCTGTGGGCTGGCCAAATCTGTGGGTGGGGCCAAATCTGTGGGCATGGCCAAACATCCTACATTATGGGCTATGGAGGTGGGTGTGGCCAACCAAGTGGGCGTGGCCTGGGAATTTCCACTACCGGTTCTGCAGAACCTGACAGAACCTGCTGCAGTGCATCAATCACTGCATGTGAGTCACTGTATGGGAAAACATAGAAAAGTGTGTTTTGATTCCTAAATAATTTCTCAGGGTCTTGCTGAAGAATACATTTTTCTCTCCCTTAGCTGTTCTTTTCAGTCCTATTATCAAAACAAAGAACATTATGTCTTTGAAGCAGTTAAACAAGTGTCACATTCTCACTGTCCACTGTTAGGTTTGTTGATGAAGGTCCAAAAACCCTGAAATATGGAAGAGACAAACCATGATCAAAAGTCTCATCATGTTTGTTCAGAGAAGACTACAGAATGTTTTTTAATGGGAAGGGGCCATGGTGGCTTAATAGTTAAGATGCTGATCTTGATGACCAGAAGGTTGGCAAGTCAGCAGTTCAAGACCTGAGTGCTGCACAATGGAGTGAGTGCCTGTCGTCTGTCCCAGCTCCTGCCAACCAACAATTCAAAAGCAAGAATTTGCAAGTACATAAATAGGTACCGCTTTGGCAGGAAAGGTAATAGCATTCCATGTGCTTAGGCTTCTAGTTATGCCTGCCACCTGACCATGGAAATGTTTGCAGTTGCAGACAACGTTGGCTTTTTGGCTGTAAATGGAGATGAGTACTGCACCCTAGATACAGATACATCTAGCTTTTGAGCAAGGGAGACATATACCTATGCTTCTTAATGAATGTGATATTATTGTGGCATGAACCTCCAGATAGTTGTGATACTGTGATACTGGTAGTCTGACCCATTCAAATAATGAGTTCTTGACCTATTCCAAGGCTAGGCACCCCTCCCATCTCATTTCTTAAATGAACACCTCACTGACTATTGCCACTACCAATCCCATTCTTAAATATCCTCAAAAATAATAAATAAATCCTCGCTTCCATCCAGTCACAACTGAATTTACATACAAGGGTACTGCAACTCAACATTTATTAATTCTAAAGGCTGTAGTCTTAATTCTGACCTTTTGTTTTCTTTTTGTCATTTTGCTTGAAGCTGTAGCCACGGGGAACCTACTAAATCTCCGGTTCACTTGCAAGGATGCGACCTTCTAACCCTACAAAATTATACACCGGATGAAATTAAATGTTTGCTTTGGGTAGCATCAGATTTGAAACAAAGAATCAAACACAAAGGAGAGGTACATGGCATTTTGCGTGAAATTTTCTTATATTCACATCTCCTCTTCCTTCCTACCTACTATAAAGTTTTGTGTGCCTTCAACAGTAGAAGCATTTGGTATTTCAAATTATTGCTTATAAAAATCTATCTCTAAGGTCCCATGTGGGACTGCAGTGGCTCAAGTGGCTAGGACACTGACTGGGAGGCAGAAGGTCAGCAGTTCAATTCCCGAGTACTGCAGGACGGAGTGAGCTCCTGTCTTTGTTCCAGCTCATGCTAACCTAGCAGTTCTAAAGCAAGAAATTGCAAGCAAATAAATAGGAACCACTTCATTGGGAAGGTAACAACGTTCCGTGCACCCCAGCACTGGTTCTTTGGCTTTGAAACAGAGATAAGCACTGAACCCTAGAGTCGGATACGACTGGCTTTCGAGCAAGGGAAACCTTTACCTTTACTAAGGTCCCATGTACTAGGTCTAAGATCTAACTGAAGTTACTTGGAAGTAACTAGCACAGTATTCATTAGGATGCTGTGTCTGAGTATCTTACTAATCATTTTTAATTTTGAATATATTTTCTTCTTTTTTTAAAAAATGTGATTACAGACTGAAAATCAAAATATGCTGCATCTTTCCATTCTCCGGGCATGACTCATATGATATAATTTACAAACTTTCTTTTTTTAAAAAAATCTCATATTATGGGCATGCTCATTTCCTTTCTGTTTTTCAGTATTTGCCTTTGCTACAAGGAAAATCTTTAGCAATGATTTTTGAGAAAAGGAGCACAAGGACCAGGTTATCTACAGAGACAGGTGAGAGCAAGTAGAAAATGCACTGTCATAAATATATATTTTTTCTTTTGGCATATGGTGAAATGGTCTGCAATCCATAAAATTATATGCCAGAGAAATGTTTGAAGTGGTAGCTTTAAAAAAAGACAGAAAATGTTGTGGCACCTTAAAGACTAACTCCTGTATTCAAATGTGAGCTTTTGTGGATCAATCAATCAATTTAATTTATACCCCGCCTTTCTCAGCCGGGCTGACTCAAGGTGGCAAACAACATATTCATACAGTATAACAACCAAGTAATAATACAAAAGTCTAATAAATTCAAGGTAGAGAGCAATACAAATAAGCATAATATCAAAATACAAAAATACACAGTATAGTTACATCATAAAAATACAGTAACTAGAAGTACAGTATAATACAACAAACCCAGTGTAGCAAGACCCCTATGTCTGCTGGAAAAGGTTGCAGGAGCTACCACTCCCCCCCGACGACTCGGGGTAAGGAGCTCCGTGCCTCGGCCGTGGCTGCAAAGGCGGCCACGGCAGTCCAGTTGGCCCCAAGGCGGCATCAGCTGCAAGGGCGCCAGCGAAGGTCTTCACACCGGTATCGGCTCCAGCTGAGACAAAAAGGGGGTTGGTCCCAGGAGCAGCAACAGCAGCGAGGCACCAGTCGAACCCCACCGGGCACAGTGGTGGCTTTTTGAGGGCAGTGGAGAACCCTCAGGTGCCGCTCTTTCCCAAGACCACTTATTCAGAGTGAGGCCTCATAGCATCAATTTATTATGCTTATGACAATGGCGCCACTGCTGGTGTGAAGCTGCTCATCAAACCACATTCTGGTATACTTTCTGGAACTTTGAATCACCACTATGCCTCCCAGGAAAAGAGCCAGCCTGTGTTGTCATGGGCAAGCTGCATTTTGAAGGCTATTTTCAAGGCTATTTATGTTCAAAATGTGGAGCTGGAGTCCACAAAGAATGTCTGGGAAGACTAGGCCATTGCGGAGGAGCTAATTTAGGTGGATTTTCTATGTAGAGAATGCACCCTTCCCTTCTTCTGGAAGTCCCCTGGACCTGTGCAGCTTGCCCATGACAACACAGGCTGGCTCTTTTCCTGGGAGGCATAGTGGTGATTCAAAGTTCCATTGTCTCTGGCTCCATACCAGTGTCTCTTGCTCCGCCAACCATCAGCCCCGACATCGCTGGCGGTGAGGGAAGCGGTGTCAACTGTGAGGCCGGGCAGTGGAGAGTTGCTCCTGCCCTCCTTCCAGGGGCCCTGCCTGCTCGGGAAGGATAAAAGGCCGACCCAGCCTTGGTGCAGAGATGCTCCGCCACCAACCGCCAGCCCCGACATTGCTGGTGGTGAGAGAAGCAGCGTCAGCTGTGAGGCCGGGTGGTGGAGAGTCACTCCTGCCCTCCTTCCCTCCCCTCCGGGATTTGCCTCCAACTAGAACTCTGCAAGCTGTTGAAATGTCGATACTTCTGTTTCTCTTTTGGACTGCCTGGTGTTGGGATGATTGTATTCTGTTTTTATATTGTATTTATGCAATTTTGTATCTTTGCCTTTCGTCTTATTGTATTTTTTGGATATTTTTGGACTCTTGGGCTCTCTCTGGAGCCACACCAACGCTCCAGAAATGGGAGCCAGGTGCGCTCGCTGCTGCCGCTGCACCCGAGGACTCTCTGTTTTCTCCCATAGCCACCCATTGGTCCATGGGAGTGCACTATGTGCTGGTTTTTGAATTGTTTATTATGTAATTGCTCTTTTGTATTTATTGTTTTTGCATTGTGATATATTGTATTTTCTGTGATTTTTCTGTATTATGATTGTTGTTGCCGCTTTGAGTCGCCCACTGGGTGAGGAAAGCGGGATATAAATTAAATGATGATAATGATGATGATGATACATCAGGAATAAGGATGTGAATCTCACAGCAGCTTAATCTCTGATAGAGACACAGAGAAGGATTACTATTTTCTTATAACAACTTGATTTCTCTCTGTGAGTTTCTTTTTCTCTAAAAATCTTGGGCTAAATCTTGGGATGTCTTTGGACATTTCATGGACATTTTTTTCTGGAAGAAATGCCAAACGTGAGTAGGATTCCTTTCCTTCCTGCACAGAATATCATCCTTCCTGTGCAGGATTTGCCTGGAAAGAGCAGAAGAATATGTTCTTGTGCAGAATGGCGTTTTTTCTGGGCAGGATGCATAAGACGAGACATTTAGCTGTACAGAATGTGTTGGGCTTCTGTGTCAATTAAATTAAAGGGAAAACCAGCCTGGGTTTCTTGTTTTGGCGAGAAGTCTAATTTTCTGGTAACGATTCCCCACTTTAAATAGGTGTGCAGGAGCAGAAAAAATATTTCACCTCAAACTATCCCCATGGCTGTACCACACTATGCTAGTAAAGGTGTAGTGTGTAGATATCAAATTACTTGCTACACCCCTTTGGAATACAGTATACAGATTGCATACATGGCTAGCCATCCTAAGGTTTATATCTCTTTTAGGATTTGCTCTCCTTGGAGGACATCCATGTTTTCTTACCCTACAAGATATCCACCTGGGTATTAATGAAAGCATCACCGACACAGCACGGTTTGTAATAGTTCCTGTCACCATTCTGTTTCCTTTGTTTTTTTATGATAAAAATACTAAAATTGCTTGAATTCCTCAGCATTGAAACTAGAGGGCTTGACAAAGTTTGTATCATAAGGTTATTGAATCTGTTATGGAGATACATTTGCATGTTTTGCTTATTGATAGACTCACAGATCACAGTTCAGAGAAAAGCTATCCCTGGCTATTTATGGTTGAAGCTGTATGTGGACCGTGTTCGTTGGCTGGGAGCTGGAACATCACTAACTCTACATACTATAATTTTAAAATAGTAAAAACATCAGATTTACTAAAGTAAGGAGCAAATGGCAGAGCTGCAGTTATTGGCCAGTATATCCAGTGATGCACTGAAGTAGGTCCTGTCCTGTTTGGGAGAACCGGTAGCGGAAATTCCCCGAGGCCATGCCCACCTGGCTGGCCACGGCCACCTCCATACCCCTTTTGTGTTGGCCATGACCACAGGTTTGGCCTCACCCACAGGTTTGGCCCCTCCCACAGAGGTAGTAGTAAATTTTTTTGGAGTGCATCACTAAGTATATCCATCCAATGCCCCTGAACAAAACAGAGCCAGGCAAGCTCCAGGTGTAGAAGTAAACAAGCAAAACCTGAACATGGTCTTGACTGCATGCAGTATATTTATACGCATGTCTGTTTGCACTCCTTAATGAAATTAAAGTCTGTCATTTACTAAATAAATTAATAATAATAATAAATAAAGTCTTCTTAGAAAAGAAGACTTTATTTGTTTGTTTTTAAAGCCCATTGTAGAGTTCATGCTCAGGAACTGAAAAGACAGAAGTGCTTCTATGAAGGTATGGCTGTGGTGGCTTAGTGGTTAAGATGCTGAACTTGACAACTGGAAGGTTGGTAGGTCAGCAGTTCTAGACCCGAGTGCTGCACAATGGAGTGAGCTCCCGTCTCTGTCCCAGCTCCTGCCAACCTAGCAGTTCGAAAGCAAGAAATTGCAAGTAGATTAATAGGTATCACTTCAGTGGGAAGGTAAACAGCATTCCGTGCACTCCGGTGTCTAGTCATGCCTGCCATATGTCCACGGAAATGTCTGCAATGTTAGCTCTTTGGCTAAAAACAGAGATGAGCACTGAACCCTAGAATCAGATATGACTAGCTTTCGAGCAAGCACAACCTTTACCTACTATGAAGGCAGGTTGGCTCACACACATTTGCCTGGGTTCAAACCTTTAAAGGGGGGAAGGAGAGAGTGACAGGCAGTAAACGCAGCCTTCCTTTCTTTCAAGATCTGATAGCAGGACAATGAATTTGGGGAAATTTGTCTTGCAGCAGGATTTTGGCATTATCTTGTCCCCTTCCTTTCCTCCACCAACCATCACTTTGCACTGAGCTTTTAAAAGGTTATTTGCAGACCCTTTCAAAACAGGCTAGGTAGCAAACACAGGAAAACTATAAGAGGCAGGCAGAGGGGGAAAATTCCAAATCACACCAAAAACTTAATCACACTAAAACTTACTGTGACAAGAATAAATCTTCTTTACTGTACAGGAAGTAGCAAGGCCAGTCTTGAGTGGCCTTGCATTCATGTTTTGTACAAATTAAAAAGTGGTCCACTGTGGTCTGTAGTAAAAATTAAACAAGTTGAATTTCAAGGAGCAGAAGAATAATTATTGCTTTAGTTTCTTTTGTTTATTTAATTGATATTTTGATGCCACTGGCTACTTCACAAAATGCTTTTAATATATTTTTATTCACGAGTGTGAGTTGTTTCTCAGTCATTTTAATTAGTTAACTCGTCTTTAAAATACATCACATTTAAACTTGTTCAGGCACTGTAAATTATCTGAGCAGAAGGGCCGAAAAAGGCCCCACTTTATTGCATTACTTCTAGTGATATATTGAATAGGCTTCATATTTTTTTTGCTTTCTTTAGGGTATTATCAACCATGACAGATGCAATCTTGGCACGAGTCTACAAGCATGATGATCTAGAGGTATTGGCACAGGCAGCCACAGTCCCAGTGATAAATGGACTGTCAGATTCTTACCATCCTCTCCAAATTTTAGCTGATTACCTTACACTTCAGGTAATGTAATCCTATTCCCTGATTTATAATGTAGCATTAAGTGAACTGCAGTTCCAAAAATATAGATATCAATGCTAACTAGTTGAGACGTGAAAGCCACCTAGATATCTATCTGGCACACAAAAAATCAGAAGGTGTGTTAAGAGCTGAGAAACTCCTGGGTCAAATCTTCCTTCAGCCCTTGGTTCACTAGGTGACCTCAGACAAACTATTGTTTTTTGTTTCCATTCCCTACATGTACTGTATAGATGGGGCTAATAATACTGACCTAGAATACCAGTGTTGTGAGATCAATTTTTTATTTATGTATTTATATTTCAAATTTATATAGCCGCCCTCTCACCACGTCATGGCGACTGTTATTATTTGACACAACTACAGTGATTATTATTTGACACTACAGGAAGGAATACTAGAGCGGTGTAGTAAGTGCTGTACACATGATCAATCTTTCTATTGGAGCCCTGATGGCAAAGTGGTTAAACTGCTGTACTGCAACCAAAAGGTTGTGTGTTCAATCCTGACCCAGGCCTCAAGGTTGACTCAGCCTTCCATCCTTCTGGGGTCGGTAAAATGAGTACCTAGCGTGTTGAGGGCAAAATGCTAATTATGCTAACTTGAGAACCAGCTGTAGAGTGCACTAAGAGCTCTGGGTCAGTATATAAGTATTATTGCGTTGATTGCTTTGCTTTTGTCAGGAACTTATTGGCATTTGTTTCCAATGGCATTCTAGCCATTGGCAATAGCTAGATGCTATTCTAGTCTAATGTCTTGTTAGGTGAGAAGGGAGAGAAAAATTGATTAGGCATATGTTTGCTTTCTGGCTCTAGGTCAGTCTCTCATGTGAAATCTGTACATGAATCAAGAAGCAACAGTTAGGACAGAACATGGAATGACAGAGCGGTTTGGAATAGGAAAAGGAGTAATACAAGGTTCTCCTTCGTATAGTTTGTGAATCCTCACTATTGGGTTATGCACCTGCGCAGAACATCGATCGGAGGCTTTAAAGCTGATTGGTCAAAAGTTTTGGCGGTAAGACCGCCCACCATACCACCCACCCTTAGGCGCCAGTTCGCCATTTTACCTCAGTTCTCTTCTTTCCGCCTCAGTAGCAGGACGACCGTTGAGAGCTTCCTCAATTTTTCAGTCGATTCTACGGAAAAGACAAATTTTTTCGAAACAATTTTTTCTGGCAATCTTGTCCCTTGGGCAGGATTGCCACTCCAGTGCTGTTTCTCTCGCGGGACTCAGTCACTTTTTGCTCAGGTCGCCGTTTCCTCCCTCAAGGGGGTGGCGGTAGGCCTTCCCTTCGGGGCATTGTTCTCGAACGTTCCACGTTCTCCTTGCTTCTCTTGAGAATAATTTTTCATGGCCTCTGCGGCTTTTAAGCAGTGCACTTCTTGCCTCAAGAAGTTCCCAGCTTCCGATGGCCACAGCCAGTGTCTTTTTTGTCTGGGCAAATCGCAACAGAGCCAGTCTTGTGCGCATTGTAAAAATTTTACCTGCCTTGCGGTTCAAAATCAAAGCAACAGGCTCAAGGCACACCTGATGGAGCTCGCTCTGGCACCCACCGCTGCTTCCTCCACTTCTGCCTCTGTTAGTGCTCCGCCGCCCGACCGGACACTTAAACCTTCCTCTTCTGCCATTCTCACCCACAAGAAGAAGAAGAAGGATAAGAACGGGAAAGAAGAAAAAACACAGGACTGAGGTGTGTCGTTCTTTGCCTCCCACCCCTTGTCCTCCGACTTCTCCTGGGCCTTCTCCGCCGTTCTCCATAGCGAGGTGTCCCTCGCCAGGATCCTCCGCGTGGGGTGGCCGTTCATCCACAGACTCACCGAACAAGGGCCGCAGGGCTGGTGCACCAGCCCGCCCCTTGCTTCTCACTTCTTCACCGCCAACTGGTGAGAGGGGCCGTTCCATGACGCGGCAGGTTTCTGTGTCTCCCAGCCCGTGTGCTCCAACAATAGACGTTCCGGCAGCCACCATTTTGGCCACCGTTTCATCGTCCATCATTCCTCCCACCGTTTCGCCACCCACCGTTTCCTCGCCCATGGCTACTGTCACTGCTGGCCAGATGGACCTCTTCAAGACAATGTTTGAGGCCATGGCATAATCCTTTGCCGAGCAGTTTAAGGACACCATCCCTGCGGCCTCTGCAGCTCCGGGACTGACCACTGCACACCCCAGGAATTCTGACCCTGCTGACGCTCTGCCGCCCTCTTGAGGGTCAAGCTGTCGCTCTGTTGGCCCGGCCAGGCAGGACTGGCACGGTCCAGATGTAGACGCGATGAGCGCCCAGCCGTCGATCCGCCCAGGCCGTACTAGCGCGGCCCTGACGTGACTTCCTGGGTTCCTCCCTCATCCTCCGAGGACTCCAGCTCATTGGAGGATGAGGATGAGGTAGAGGTGGATGCGGACAAGACGCCCAACCAGGTTATCGGTGCCATCGATCTGCTCAGGGGTGAGGATCAATGGTCCCTCACGACGATGCTGATCCGTCTCAGAACCGCCCTCCAGATGCGGGTCGACCATCCTCCCCTTGAAGTCAAGGACCAGATGACAGCGAAGCTGGACAAAAAGTCCATCCAGACGGTCCATATCACGATGCTGCCATCACTGTTGACCTCCGCCAAGGCCACCTGGAAGAAACTGGTGTCTTCCCACTCCGTTTCGTCCAGACTCGATGGCATGTACCAAGTTCTGGATGAAAACGTCGAGTTCTTGCAGGCGCATTCCTTGCTGAACTCCTTAGTGGTGAAGGCATTCCAAAACAAGACTGACATCAGCAGCTTCCCCGTTCATCGACTCCGGAAAGGAAGAAACTCAACGCGGTGGGCCGCATGTTTTACGCAACGGGTTCACTGTTTCTCCGTGCGGCCAACTACTCCACGGCTATGGGCCTCTACCAATCCCACCTCTAGGAAAAGGTGAAGACCCGGGCCACGAAGTTACCTGTGGATCTCCAAAAAGAACTGGAGTCCTTGTCCACCGAAGGCGACTTTTTAGCCAAGCAGCAGATACGTACCTCCCGCCACATTAATGACTATGCGGCGAAGGATATGTCATCTGCAATTCTGTTGAGGAGACATGCCTGGCTGCAAGGAACTACTCTGGACAATTCAATGAAAAAATTGATCAAGGAGTTCCCCTTTGATGGACAGGGCCTCTTTGGACAGGATACCAACAAGGTCCTGAACGAGATGAGGCAGACTAACTCTACAGCAAAGTTTCTCGGCCTCACCGCTTCGACTCCAGCTGCCAAGCCACGGTACCAACCCTTCACCAGCCGATACCAGGGAAATCCCCAGCAGCAACCGCAGCATCGCGGGACTGGTGATCAGGCCAAGTCCGGCTTCTAATGCACCAGATGACAGCACGGGAGGCAGTGTTTCCAGCCGTACGGCCAAGGCAAACGCAATGAGGGGAAGTCAAAGTCTCGTGTTTGACTTCCCTCTGGCCAAGATTCTCTCACTCCATCTCCCATACCTCTCCCTTTGGAACTTCCTCACGGTGTGGTCCGGCGTCACGAACGACTGGTGGGTCTTGAAGATCTTGTCCGCTGGTTACACCATCGAGTTCGACCGGATGCCTTGGGTAGGAAAACACCGTTTCACCACCCCGTCTCTCCAGCTGGAGGAAGAAGTTCAAACCCTTCTCTACAGGGGGGCCATTGAGCTGGTACCACCAACCGATTGGAACAATGGTTTCTACTCGACGTACTTCGTTGTCCAGAAGAAGGACGGAGGCCTCCGCCCGATTCTGGACTTGCATCATCTCAACAAGTGCATCCACACCAGGAAATTCCGGATAGTGACACTCCAAACCATCCTTCCCCTCATCAACAAACGGGACTGGTTTATGGCGATAGACCTCAAAGATGCCTACTTTCACGTCAACATCCTCGAGGAGCACAGATGGTTCCTCCATTTCTGGATAGGAAACTCTGTGTACCAGTACCGTTCCCTACCGTTCGGTTTGGCCACAGCACCACGAGTCTTCACCAAATGCATGGCTCCGGTTGCTGCCTTCCTCCACCAGAAGGGGATCAGGGTCTTCCCATACATCGACAACTAGTTGATAGTCTCCCCCACCAGATCGTCCGCCATTCAGGACACGGAGTACACCGTCCATTTTATGGAGAGTCTTGGCTTCTGGATCAACTTCACCAAATCGAAGTTGGATCCGTTGCAGCGAGTAGCGTACATTGGAGCGGTTCTGGACTCGCTGGCAGTCAGGGCTTTTGCCCCACAAAAATGCTTACTGGACATTGCACAGGCAGTAAGTGACTTCCGCACCAAACCCTTCGTCAAAGCGAAGAAGGCTCAACGACTCCTGGGCCTGATGACTTCCACCACGGCAGTGATCCCCCACGCCAAACTGAAGTTCCGGTCTCTTCAGTCATGGCTTCTCCACGAGTTCGATCCCCTCACGGAGAGTCAGTTCAAACGGTTGTTTCTGTCACCGGAACTGGTGGACCAACTGGTGTGGTGGACCACACCTCTCAATGTGGCTACAGGCAAGATCTTTTACTCTCTGCAGCCGTCTCTTCAAATCTTGACCGACGCAAGCAACCTCGGCTGGGGATCAGCTTGCGGGACTCTTACAGTCTACAACACCTGGTCTCCGCACGAAACCGTCCACCACATCAACTACCTGGAGTTGCTTGCCATATTGAAGGCCATGCGGTCCTTCGAGACATTGGTGTGCGGCAAGGTGATCCAGATCGCTTCAGACAACACCACCACGATTGCATATCTGAACAAGCAAGGGGGGACAAGGTCCACTACGTTAATTTATCTGGCTGTGCAACTCTGAGAATGGTGTCTTGAACGACACATCTTCCCAATCGGAGTCCACATCCAGGGCAAGCTGAATGTGCTGGCCGACCGCCTCAGTCGTCTCACCTCAATGACTCACGAGTGCGAGCTGGACGTAACGGTCTATCAATCCATTTGCAAGTCGTGGGGGACCCCGAGCATCGATCTCTTTGCATCGGAGTCCAACCGCAAGTGTCCCAGATACTGTTTCAGGGCGGGCATAGGACTGAACTCCGAAGGCGATGCCTTCATGAAACGGTGGGATCAGGACTAACTTTATGCTTTTCCTCAATTTCCTCTGGTTTAGAAGGTCCTCACAAGGATGCACCGTCTGAAGCTCAGGGTAAAGTGTTGTTGTATTGCCAAATTGGCTAGCCAAGCCTGCTAATTTATCTGACAAGATGAATCAGCCAGTTTAAGTTCTGAGGGAGCATTCTTCAATGCACATGAAGGAGAAACAAAAGAATTTATGCAGGAAACTTAACATGTCATGGGAGCAGTAAAAGGAACCTAAGTGGTGCTTTCCTTAAATGTGTACTCTGTCGTTGGTTGTTTTTCTGCTATAAATATTGTTCACGTTCTGACAAAGTAAAGCTACACAATAACGGGGGAGCAAAGTTTGTGGATTAAAATCCCCATGAAGCTGGTATTCTGTTAGCTTTTATGAGCTACTTGGAAAGATGTAACATCTTGAGTCTTAATACAAAAAGTCATGATTTCATTAGAAAGTAAAATGAAACAAATTATTTCTACCTTTTTTTTTGTCTGACAGCTCCTCCTGCTTCTAACCTTGCCTGCCATTTATAATATCAAGAAGAGCTGGCAGTTTTTCAGTAATCACAAATAAGTCACTGTTCTTATGTAACAGTCAATCACCTGCTAGCTGTGCTTATCCCCTCACTAGTTACCTCATGAGACAGCAGCTTAGAGAGCTACAGTATCACATTTATTTCATTCTGTTATAGCTTCTGTGGTTAAAGGAAGGATGGACAAAAAGATGGAATTTAATATGGAGGTTATTATTGTTTTAATTAAGGGTAATTATAATATGTTCTTCAAGAAAGCATTCTAATCTACATCATAAAATGTCATAATATGTTATCTAAACATTCTTATATTACTTAAAACAGAGCTGTTGGGTTACTTTGCACAGTGTGTAGTAAAAGATGCAAACAGAACCAAGGAAAGATAAAAAAACATGAAAAAATCTAATCTTGAGCACTCAGTACCAATGGCTTTTGGCAGATTTCCCAATCACATATCTCCAGAATTGTAAGAAGAAATCTAGGAATATGCTCTAAAAAGCAAGTTGCAAAATAGGATGTAGCAGATTGTTTATTTGATATAAATGCAACACTGATGTTTTTGATCACAGACAAGCAGAAAGCATCAAGGGACTCAGTCACTTGGTCTCTCTGTCTCACTCTCTCACTCACTCAACTGTCTGGCCAGATTATCCTGCTATGGTAAGTAGACCATACTGCCAGTGACTCAATGCCAAGTGTCAGGCGGTGGTTAACTAACCTGACAAGCCTAAGGTGCTGAAGTCCACAGGGAAGGGTGATGGTCCCCAAGTGGATTAAATCCCACTTGAATCCATCTTGATGGAGGGCAGCAGCTTCATCAATAATGGCTTAGGACCGAGGAGAGCTTGGGTGCCAAAAGGACTCAGGACCAGAAAGTGACTTGTGGAACTGGATGAGTGGTACGGGCATCATGTTGCGATGTGGAAGGCAAATGAAGGACCACTGCATTCTCAGGACAGTCTTCATGGTACAGGTACACAGAAAGAGCCTCCTTGAAGATTGTGGTATTTTTGAACCACAATCAGGGGTTCCCTGGTAATGGTAACCTTGTGTTGCTGGCTAATCTTTCTCACACTAGGTCAGGCCAAAGGAACTGTAGAATGGACTCACCAAAAGGTGGCTTCATTTTGGCCTATTCATGTCTGGCCTAGATACAAAAGAAGAAAAACTCTCTCTCACACACAAACAAACAGAAGAATCATATGCTTATAAAGATAAAGTACAGGCGAAATCAGTTATTTTGTTGAATTGAATAGCTCTATCAGTTAGGTATCTGGCTGAGGAATCAGAGTTTGGGAATTTGATTCCCCACTGTGCCTCCATGGAGAAAAGCCAGCCTGTGTGGCAAGATGCAGAGTGCCCCCAGAAGAATAGAATGATAAACCACTTCTGTATATTCTCTACCTGAAAAATCCAGAAAAAGGTCACCATAAGTCAGAAATGACTTGACAACAAATAGTCATTAAGTTATACTACAATTTCAGTGAATGGTTACTATTTTGAAAAACAAGAAAAGAGGGCAATATCCTCCTGTACAATCAGTTACTCTGGGTTTATTTATTTATTTATTTATTTATTTATTTATTTATTATTTAGATTTGTATCCCGCTCAACTCGGCACAGGCCAACTCAGAGCGGCTAACAGCAAGTTAATATAAGTACAATGTAACAGTGAGAGTTGCAGCAATAACACTAACCGAGCATACTGTAGTACAGTTTTAACACTGCAGCCATTACAAATTGCTGTTGTGTGCAATAGGAGTTACGTAGGCAGATTTGGATAATGTGAAGGTGCCTACTGCTTGCCAGACAGGTAACAGACACCTCACCAGAATCTGTGTCCATGACTTGCTGTTGCATGCATACTGATTTAGACAGGACAGTGGCTTTTGAAATTATACTGGCAGTGTAAAGTTAAAACCTGAAGTTGTTTTTAACGTTGTGAGACGACGAAGAGAGATTTGGATTGGAAACTTGTGGAATGTTCCTTGCTACCAAAGTCCTAGACAATATTTAATGCTCTTCAAAGTTCACAAGATCTAAGAACTGCTCTCGTGAGGCTGTGGCTGCAACCTGGATCACCCATTGTCTTCTCATATTTTGATCATCATCTTTAAACATTGGAGTTTCTGTGTTCTTTTAAAAATAGGAACACTATGGGTGTCTGAAAGGATTGACTCTCAGCTGGATAGGTGATGGCAATAATATCCTGAACTCTATTATGTTGAGTGCGGCTAAATTTGGGATGGATTTGCAGATAGCTACTCCAAAGGTAAGAAAAATTTGTAGCTGGAAAGAGAGGAATGTAATAAAGTTCTTTGTTCCATGACTTACCCAAGGATCTCATTTCTGTAACATTTCTTACTTACTTACATTTTGTTTTGCAGGGGCTTAAGCCAGTTTATTTAGCTCCTGAATTATTGAACATATTTGTGACTGAGGTTATTTTGCATTTGAGAAGGTCATGGACAGTTACTGAAGCCCTCTGTTAATTCATCCCCTCCCTATTAGCATCTCTTTGCTTCTGGAAGATTAATTCCAGTTTTAGAAATATTCTTTATAAATTTGTTCTGGCACTTTCTGTAGCTTTCCAAGCTGATGGCCCTTATTATGTCTTCTCATAACCAATTCCCTAATTTTACTATTTTACTATGTGTAGAAGAATCAGGAAAAAAAGAGGGAAAGCACTGAAGACAAACAGCACAACTGAGCGAGAAAACTCTTTCTGAAAGTGCTCATGTTTTATTGTTCAGCAATGCCTTAAGCCCGTGATGGTGAACCTTGGCACTGCAGATGTTCTTGGACTTCAATTCCCAGAAGCCCAAGCCCCCATGAATCCACACGAATGGGTTTGCTGCGATTCATCTGGCCCACGCCGCCCTGTCAGTCCTGGAATCGGAAGTATAACACACCCGTACGGGAGCAACGAGGGTGGTGCGGGCCAGATGAATCGCAGCAAACCCATTTCATGGGGGCTTGGGCTTCTGGGAATTGAAGTCCAGGAACATCTGGAGTGCCAAGGTTCACCATCACGGTCCTAAGTGTTTCTTCAGACACCAACAGAGTATACCAAAGATATGTCAGTTGTCCATAACAAGGAAGCAACATTACTGGAACTAGACTTTAGGCATATACCTGTTAGAACTTTAAGAAATATAGCGTTTTCTTGGTTTTGCTGTGCGAAGAAAGAACGAACAAGCATTTTCTAGCCAGTCTATCTGCAAGACTACTTAATGTTCAATCAACCTTTGTAGCAAGAATGAATAATACTGTAGCATTTTCCTCCTTTTTATAGGGTTTTGAACCAGATCCTCTGATCACCAAAGTAGCTGAAGAGTATTCCAGAAAGGTATGTGTGTAAGATTTGAAAATGAGATGTCTTTAGTGTTCCACATGAACTCCGCTCATTTTCTCTTCTTTATTCATATTAGTACCACACAAAATTGTTCCTCACCACTGACCCTTTGGAAGCTGCCAAAGGAGCCAATGTTTTAATCACAGACACCTGGGTAAGCATGGGTCAGGAAAAAGAAAAACAGAAGAGATTGGAAGCTTTCCAAGGTTACCAGATCACAATGCAGGTAATATGAAAAGCTTTTTCTTTTCTTTTTTTTAATTCCAACAGGAACTTTCAAAAATACATTAGGCCTTCTCTGTGTTGTCATTACCCCTGGAAACCCATGATACCTGTATATGGGAACAAGAAAGAGGAGATATGTCTGGTTATTATAGCATGCTGTAACATTGATCATGCACTCCAGTGTTGAGGCATGCCTGCCACATGTCCATAGAAACGTCTGCAGACGCACAGCACTGGCTTTTCGGCTATAAACAGAGATGAGCACTGAATCCTAGAGTCAGATACGACTGGCTTTCGAGCAAGGACAACCTTTACCTTTACCATTGACTATAGTAAAGGTAAAGGTTCCCTTGCTCGAAAGCCAGTCGTATCCGACTCTAGGTGCAGTGCTCATCTCTGTTTCTAAGCCGAAGAGCCAGCGCTGTCTGCTTCTGCAGACGTTTCCGTGGTCATGTGGCAGGCATGACTAGACACCGGAGCACACGGAACGCTGTTACCTTCCCACCGAAGTGGTCCCTATTTATCTACTTGCAATTTCTTGCTTTCAAACTGCTAGGTTGGCCACTCTGAAGTAACTGTTGATAGCAATGGAATACTATAGCAATATTTAATTCCTTGTTAAATGCAGAAGGAATCCTTTCTGTCTTCCTGAAATACTACTGTGAAAATGTAGAACAATGCATCTTTGCTCTTGGAAAATGCAGAAAATAAATGCATATGCATGCACTCATAATTTTTTGGAACTGCATTGAATAAGCAACTGCCAATGAATAAAACAGAGTTATTATACTTGTGGTTAATTCATTATGGATTGAATCCAGAGGTAGAGAAGCAGAACCCTGAAGCTCTCCTGTCCACTGCCTCCCAATTCAATTCTTAAGCTGTTCTCAAGGGTCAGGAATGGAATGAGAGAGAACACAGCAGACGGCAGCAGTAGAGAATACAGTGGAACTACCGTATGTGGTTGAAATGGAAAGTCTCTTTCTATTCTTGCAAGACATGTTTTGGTCCACATTTTTTTGGGTTCCCTGCTTGTATTTCAGCATTCTATAAACATGTGGCACTGTACATCTTATAACTAAATAATGATTTATTTATTGCACATGCAATAGGTTCGTTGCTAGTCACTTGAAATATGCAAAGATAATTCCTGAATGGAACACTCACCAACTTGACACCACTAATTTTTATCCTCCTGATTCTCCTAAAAATATGGAACTATTTGCAAACGAGTACTATAAGGTACTATAAGGTATTCCCAATGGTCATGGAGGCAGAAGAGGCCATGCCAGATGGACTAGCTGTGAAGGTGCACCTTGTCCATATCCTCAAGGGTGTGGCAGTACATTGCAGTCCTGGTGTTAAATCCTGCATGTCGCGCTTCATGTGTGCCGTGTGTGATGGCTCCGAAATCATAGTGTGTGGATACTTTCATGGAAAAATGGGATCCACCTTAAGCAAATTCACGGCAGTGACATTTTTCCTACTTCAGGGGGGAAAATGCATTCTCTAATACGAGTTGCAGTCGAGTAGTACTATAAGATATTATAAACAAAAACATGTCCTATTTCAGGTAGAAGGCATAATATGGAGGGTACTTAGTTCCTAGCATGGTTGAGGTATATATATTGTTGTAAGTAACTAAAAAAAATATCTAAACGAAGCTCACATTTATGTACAAGGGTATATTGAAAAGTCTTTGCATCTATTTTTTTAATGCTCCCAAATACAAATAATATATGAAAATGGTGAAGAGTAAGTGTGACGTGTTGATTATGTAGAGATATTTACTGATAAGTATTCAACATTGTGTTTCTCTTCAGATTTTGGAGAATAAAAAATAAATGCAAAATTTGTTGATCTACCCTCATAGATAAATATATGGAAAGTAATACATGTACACATCATGTGGCTGAAATATTTCTCTTAGCAATTTATTTGCTTAAATAGAAAATTGGAGCTATTGAAATATTAAATATAAGTACATGGAAAAAACCTTTGAATTAGAATCAATAGATATACTAACTATATTTTAACTTCATTTCTCAGAATACAAAAAATTGACATGCTCCAGACTGCTTACAGTGCTATGAACCTTTGTTCATATATCATATATAATGAGTTATTGATATAGCAAAATAAATGTGGCCTTTTAAGGAATGATTTAATAGGCACTTATTACCATTAAAACATTATGTTGGTATACATAGCAGTAATGTAGAATGTATTCAATCGATCCACAAGCATTTCTAGTTTGACGTCAAAGCTGAGAAACTATATTCAGTCCAGTGTCGAAGGGTAATATTTGCAGATGTAACCTCAGAATCTGTATCTAAAAACTTTGAGAATTTTTAAAGAACAGGTGAGGTGCCTGAAGGCTAGAGGCAGGCAAATACCATCCCTATCTTCAAATCAAAACTGAAGGAAAGAGGAAGCAAGGCAATTTAAAAAAAAGATGTTGAACATACAGGTATCATTGAACAGTCGGTCTGCAAGCACTTGAAAAAGTACATAATGATTACTAAAACTCTGAAAGGGACTGCAGTGGCTTAGTGGTTAAGATGCCAAACTTGCTGACTGGAAGGTCGGAGTTTGATTCCTGGGTACTGCATGACAGAGTGAGCTCCTGTCTCTGTCCTAGTCCCTGCCAACCTAGCAGTTTGAAAGCAGTGCCTTTTAAAATAACATGTTAGCTTCCTGTTTCTGCTCCTAATTTCTTTTGAGATGAATGTTGTAAATTGCAGAGGTGCTGCAAATGCACTGAGGAACTGAATATGAAATGTGGAAAGACATGTAATTGCAGATGTAACTTAGAAGTAGATTCCAGTTGATGAAAAAATCTAAGAAAGGTAAAGTGGAAGAGAATTCTGAGAAAGTCAAGTCTAAAGATGAAATATTCCCTAGGGTGGCTTCACAACTTCCCCTCAAGTATTTCTTTAAGTGCTTTACCTGTGTGTTTGTGGGGGAGGCACATACTTTACAGACCATAATGAATGCAGTATGGAATAACAAATAGTTGATGTGCTTATATAAATAGGGGCTATTCTTAAAAAATATACCATTACCATCCAGTACACTCATATAATCATGCATGTTCACGTCTGCATCTCATTGTACTGACACAGCAGTATGACATTTTCTCAGTAGTTCTGCTGGTCCCATTTGAAGGATCTATGCAATTAAATCCTCTCCTCACATGATAACCTGGTTGTATCTGCTGCCCACTTCTTAAGAAGATAAAACTGCCAAAGCTTAGCATTGCGCTATATGCAGAGCCGTGACACAAGACATCAAGCCTGCTTTACTATGTTGTCTGCACACTGGCTAGGTAATACATGAATGGCTTGAACATGCAGGGCAACCACTCTCTTTCAGTGGCAGATGATTGTGCACAGGAGAGGGATTCCATTCATGGAATGTCAATCTTCTATTGTGTTGGAATCTGATAAAGAAGTATTTGTATTTATAATATAAAACAGACCACTCCTGGCACACACAGCAGTGAGTAAGTGAACAATTACTGTAATAATCATGGTGAAGAGAAAAAAAACACAACCAACCAGAAGCAGAATACTTATTCAATTAATCCACGAAGATATACAACATTTCAGCTTTCAGCTCAAGTGTGTGCTCTTCTGTTACTCATGTAGCTTACTTTAGATTTCTATACTTATTTTCCATCCTCAGACTGGGAAAGTGGCCGCTCCTGATTGGACATTTTTACACTGCTTACCCAGAAAGCCTGAAGAAGTTGATGATGAAGTATTTTACGCCCCACAATCACTGGTTTTTCAAGAGGCTGAAAACAGGAAATGGACAATTATGGTATGAATTTCTTGCCTCCATGTCAGCCAATCCATCCATCTTCCTGTTACACACAGCTTGGTAGTTTTCTGTTGAGCTTTGAACAACTGTGGTTGTTGTAATGTTGTCCAGTCATATCAGTGTGCTAAAAAAAAGCATAGCACAGGTGCAAGCTCTACAAGTTGTGATGCTGTGCTTATCCTGCCCAATCCTATATGTGATCCATAGATCATTGAAGCTTACTTCAGCTGTTTATTAGTTGTAAGTTTTGATGATTTAAAGAGTGTGTGTGAAAAGGTGCAGGACTAGTTTTGTGTATTTTATATTATGGTATTAGCAAACCTCCTTGAAGATTGTGGATTTTTTGAACCACAATTGGCCGTACCCTGGTAACGGCCACTTTGTGTTGGTGGCTAATCTTTCTCACGCTAGGTCAGACCTAAAAGTGCCTTCATTTGGGCAGTTTCCCATCTGGCCTAGACACGGAAGAATAATAATGGCATTAGCACATGATACTCCTAATTTGGAACAAATCAATTACACATAAGAATGGATTAAAACAGACTGGAAACCCCATGCTAAAAACAACAACAACAGTAGTCCCTACTAGTGATCCCCCCCCCCAAAAAAAAGCACAGATACCCATAGAAAAGGGTTGAACTAGTTTGTAATTACCAGTACATTGTGTAGTCACCAGAAATGAGATTACAGTTGGCTATGTCAATAGTTGGACTGGCAGTGTGAACTAAAGAACCATCTGATTGCAGACTTATTTGGTCTTAGTTAGTTTTGTCCATAAAGGCCCGACTGACCTGTTGGACAGATGAAAATACTCTCTCGTCAGGTGGCAGAACAGCAGGAATGGCAAATTTCATAGTTCTTTTCCTTAGGAGAGTTCCTGCTATCACCGATCTAGAAATTCATGTTATTAACTGAGAGCACCTCTGGACCATGCACATGCAGTGCCTCATCCACTGAGTGGAGTTTCTACAGCAAAAATCCTTTCAACCCAGAATAATTTCTGACACAAAATTATTATTATTATCCCAAAAGTACTTTTGGGAGTGCCCCCTCTTCTGGTCACAAATTGTCTATGTCAAAAAACAGAAACCGTTTGAGGCACTACATAAAAATTACTTCCAGAGTAGACCGTCTGATCTTTTTATTATATGTGGTATTATCTCTGATAAGAGATTATCAGTGATAATACCACATGTAATAAAAAGATCAGGTGGTCTACTCTGGAAGTAATTTTTACGTAGTGCTTCAAACGGTTTCTGGTTTTTGACATATTCACCGTTTGGCCCTCATTCTTTGTCACAAATTGTCTATGGCATATTTGTCACAAATTGTCTATGGCCGTAGTGCCCAAACTACGGCCAATGGGCCGGATCCAACCCCTGATGCCAATTCATCTAGCCCGCGACACCCTCATCGCTCCTGGAAGTGGAAGTAAAATGCGCCTATATGGGCGCCTTTTACTTCCACTTCCAGGAGCGACGAGGGTGTCGCGAACCAGATGAATTGGTGTCGGGGGTAGGATGTGGTCCATGGACCATAATTTGGGCACCCATGATTTAAGCAGAGAAAATGGCAGCCTAAAGAATCTATCTAATCCTGTTGCAAAACATCCTTCCAGTGGGAGGAACCACGTGACCGGCCCATGGCCCAAAAAGTTTGGGCACCCCTGGTCTATTTTATTTATTTATTTATTCATTCATTCATATCCCGCCCTCCTGGTGGGAAACACCACTCAGGGTAGCTAACAACAAAAGAGGAAAAAGGGAGAGGGGAAAACAAAAATAAAAATAGAATACAATATAAAACAATTAAAAACATCCACAGCTAAAAAACCCAGCTAAAATCCACATTAAAACACATAAAACCTGTATAAATATTCAGAAAACAACCCTCTCCACCCACTACCCACATTAAAACTAAGATCCAAGACAGGACAGGTCCGTCTGCCCGGCTAGACAAGCCAGCGGGCCTGACAGGTGGGGGCACTTATGCCCCACCCATGCTGAAACAACCATGTCTTCAGCATCTTCCTAAAGGGGAGTAGTTCCATCTGGAGATGCACCTCAGGTGGTAGGAGGTTTCACAGGGCTGGGGCAGACACGGAGAAGGCTCTCTTCCTGGCCCCAATCAGATGTATCTCTCTTATTGATGGGACCACCACTGAGCCCCTCCTGTCTGCCCTGGTAGGACGGGCTGAATTTCTTGTGACTATGCGGTCTCTTAAGTACCCTGGTCCAATACCATGAAGGGCTTTAAAGGTCAAAACCAGCACCTTGAATTGCACCCGGAGGCACACTGGCAACCAGTGCAGCTCCCAGAGCAGTGGTGAGACGCGAGCATAACGCCAGCGCCCCATCACTACCCGGGCAGCTGCATTCTGGACCATCTGAAATCTCTGAATGGTCACCAAGGGCAGCCCCATGTAGAGTTGCATTACCATAATCCAATCTGGAGGTGACCAGAGCGTGAGTGACCGTAAGCAAGGAGTCCCGGTCCAGGATTGGGTGCAATTGGTAGATTACATGGAGCTGTGCAAAGGCCCTCCTAGTCACGGCAGCCAACTGCTCTTTGAGCAGTAGCCACGAGTCCAGGAGGACCCCCAAATTACGCACTGGATCTGACTGGGGCAAAGATGCCCCAGCCAGGACCAAAGATGGTAGCTCCCGGGATAACACGGGGCCCCTCACCCAAAGCCACTCAGTCTTGCCAGGATTCAGCTGAAGCCCGTTGTCCCCCATCCAGACCCGGACAACCTCCAGACACCTGGTTAGGACTTTGACTGCATCACTCAGGTCCCCACGTGCCGAAATGTACATCTATATATTGATGATACCTCACCCCGTGGGAACGAATGATCTCGCCCAGCGGTTTCATGTAGATATTAAACAATAGAGGCGAGAGTACCGAGCCCTGAGGCACCCCGCATGGGAGCAACCTAGGGCTGGACAACCCACTCTCTAAAAACACCGACTGAGTCCGGCCCGTCAGAAATGAGGAAAACCAGGACAACACATTGCCCTGAGCCCCCAATCCTCGGAGCTGGCCCAGAAGCATACCGTGGTCAACGGTATCGAAGGTCGCTGAGAGATCAAGGACAGAGGGGTTGCCTCCATCCCGCTCCCGCCAGAGATCATCCAAGAGTGCAACCAATGCTGTCTCGGTACCATAACCGGGCCTGAAATCTGACTGAAACGGGTCCAGATAATCCGTATCATCCAGAACCCCCTGGAGCTGCCGTGCCACTGCTTTTTCTATGGTGTTAGCTGTCTTCGGTGGCTCTGCTGTTTCCCAAAAGAAGGAAGAGAGGATCAAAACAGGTGGGAGGGAAAGAGCAAGCAAACAAAGAGGTGCTGGGGGAAGAAAAGAGGCCATTGAAGTGGATTGAGAGAGGCTAAGGAGTGAATGAACAGAGGCGGTGGCAACAGGAATGGTTGCAAAGCAGCAGCATACTGTATTTGTTTGCCTCTTAACTCTAGCAGTAAAAAAGCTCAGGTTGCTGATGCACAGGTAGCCGCTTTGTCCAAGCATGATGAATTATTCCATTTATTTATTCTCTCTTGTAGGCTGCCATGGTTTCCCTGCTGACAGATTACACACCGCAGTTGCAAAAACCTACATTTTGATTTTTTGGACTTCTGCCAAGAGAAAAGATTCCTCACCAGCTGAATATTTTGCTCCTTGACCTATTCTCACACTCTCAGAAACAAGATGAAAGCAATGATAATGGTTTAACAAAACTGAGGAAGTTTCTATCTTATTTTTATTCTGCACCTGTTCCACTGCTTGTATTGCAGCTACATTTCATTTTCTAGTTGTCTTTCCAATTACATTCTGCTTATAAATCAGGCCCCTAAATAGCTAAAGCTTAACAGATGGCTCTGTTAGAAATGCAGACAGTAGTTTCACATTGCAATAGCAGAACTGATTTCACACATACATCCTTGGGATGTGTCTTGTGAAAAATCACTGCTGTCTTCTCAAAAGTTATAGTATTTTCCTATCCATCTTGGAGTGTGAATATGTGTATGCACACATGCATGGGAGAAAGAACATGTGCCTGAACAGACTGCATGTATTTTGTATCCATGATGAGGTAGGCTTTGAGTTTGCCTACAATACCTACAATTAAACTGGGCTTCCCAGAAGAGAGCAGTTTCTGTAGTTTGGCTAACGAATTACTAAATCATCTGAGATATTCTTAAAGAATTCAGTTTGTGTTAATTGTGTGGTTCCGGACATAACTATGTTTCAAGTTGTGCCCTCATTTGAATTCTTAGATTGCAGCTCTTAGATTTAAAAGTTTACTTTTTAAGAAATGTTTACAAATCCATATTTTAGAATAAAATAGAACTAGAAATATGAACAACATGTGGATAAAATGCATTTATATGTATGTATTTTGTGAGAACAATACTGTATATTAAAACAAACTCAAATATGTATGTATTTATGAATTTTAATGTTGTTTTTTTTAAATTGTACACTAACGTAGAATACAGATCACTGTAGATTTATGAACAACAGATATAGATAGCATTGACATGGATCAGAAATAGGTATAATTTCCATATCATGTTTACTTAAAGTAAATGGGAGGCGAACTGTATTTTACTGACTTTCTTGAAGCCTTTTTGCTGAAAGGGCGGGGGAGTATTTATTGCAGAATACTTCATAAAAGAAGCCAGTCCAGGTTGGTCTTCACCATCACATCCTCCTCAAAGAAAGAATGTAAGCCATGTGTGGCAAGTAATATGGAATTATCTTTAATTTTACTGTATTATGGCTGCTGAAAGAGTTATTTCCCTTTGTCACAACTTATTGATGAATAATCATGGAGACAGACACTTTAGTTGGTGGGAGGATTGGCAGAAGTGGGTGCCTCCTCTTGTGATTTCCTTAAGAAATCATGGCAGTGAAAGAGGCAGGTGTCTGTAGCTCAGGAGGCTGTGGGCACACACTTCACATCCTGGTAACAGGAGAGGTCACATAGTAGCTAGTACCCATGTTTACCTACAGTCCCGTCTTCCCAGGTTTTCCTTCAGCAGATACACAAGGGAGGTGGGTTGGGTGGGTGATAGGTCAGTTGATGACTGGATCTGTTCTCTGTGTACAGGTCAAGACTGCCTAACTGCTGCAACTAAAAAACAATGCTGTGTGGCCTATTGCTTCCAGAAAACTGGTTCTTCTTCCTAAAACTAATGGAGTGGGGTGTTTACAGGGGAAACACAACAATCTCCTGAAGCACTTCCTGTTTGGTTCACAACTATTCTTGGTGTCTTGATATGCTCTTGAAATTCATATTGCTTGATTTTAATTTTAATTAATTTTTTTGTTCAGTTGCACACTTGAGTCTGACCCTTTGCGACCCCATGGACCACCGCACGCCAGGCTCCTCTTTTATCTGCCATCCTCCATAGCCCACCCAAATCTACACCCACTGCATCAATGATGCTACCTAGCCATCCCATCTTCTGTCATCCCCTTCTCCTTTTGCCTTCGATCTTTCCCAGCACTAGGGCCTTCTCCAGTGATTCCTTTCTTCTTATTTGGTGACCAAAATACTTGAGCTTCAGCTTCAGTATTTGTCCTTCCAAGGAGCAGTCAGGGTTGATTTCCTCTAGGATTGACTGATTTGATCTCCTTGCAGTCCAGAGGACTCTTAAGAGTCTCCTCCAGCACCACAGTTCAAAAGCATCTATTCTACTCAGCCTTCCTTATGGTCCAGCTCTCACAACCATACATGACTACTGGAAAGACCATTGCTTTAACTATGTGAACTTTTGTTGGCAGGGTGATTTTTCTACTTTTTATTATGCTTTTTATTATGCTGCCTAGGTTTGTCATAGCTTGCCTCCAAAGAAGTAATCGTCTTTTTATTTCATGGCTGCAGTCACCATCTGCAGCGATCTTAGATCCCAAGAAGGTAAAGTCTCTCCCTCTACCATTTCTTCCCCTTCTATTTGCCAGGGAGTGATTGAGTCAGATGCCATGATCATCATCGTCATCATCATTGTTGTTGTTGTTAATTCCATTTACACCCTGCCCAAATAGGAGGTTTTCCTACTCTGGGCGGCTGACAAGACAAAACTTGCATATTAAGAACATTAATATTTTAAACACATTTTAAAAATACAAAAGCACTTTTGATGGCAGGGGGAGATCAAATACAAAACCTAGCACTCAGCCATTGTTGAAACATTCTCAAAGGCCTCTTTAAAAAGAAACTATTTAAGCTGCTTTTTAAATATAGACAGGGATGGGATCTGGCGCAGATCAACTGGGAGGGAGTTCCATAAAGTTGGTGCCACCAAGGCTCTTATCCGAGTCATGGCCTTCCTTGCCAATTTCGGAGTCGGCACTTGGAGCTGCGCTGTCTGGAAGGATCGAGTGATGCGGGCTGATGTCCTGATGTTGAGTTTTAGGCCAACTTTTGCACTCCTCTTTCACCCTCATCAAGAGGTTATTTAGGTCTTCTTAGATTACTTGATTACTGTGATGTTAAACGGTTTGCCTTGAATTCGGACTAAGATCATTCTGTCATTTTTAAGATTGTAAACCATTACTGCTTTCCTCACTCTTTTATTGAATATAAGGGCCATTCCATTTCTTCTAAGGGATTCTTGCCCACAGTAGTAGATATAATGGTCCCATGAGTTAAATTCGGCCATC
Source organism: Bradypodion ventrale (assembly GCA_035047345.1). Taxonomy (NCBI): domain Eukaryota; kingdom Metazoa; phylum Chordata; class Lepidosauria; order Squamata; family Chamaeleonidae; genus Bradypodion; species Bradypodion ventrale. The sequence goes on from JAWDJE010000003.1 coordinate 278,122,395, forward strand.
CCTGTTCACTTAAGTTTACTGATTCCTAAGATATCAATGCTCGGTCTTTCCATCTCATTTTTACCACACCCAGCTTGCCTGGATTCATACATCTTACATTCCAAGTTCCTATGTAATATTGTTCCTTACAGAATCGGACTTTCCTTTCACCATCAGATCCATCCACAGCTGAGTGTCCTTTCGGCTTTGGCCCATCCGCTTCACTCTTTCTGGGGCTACTTGTACTTGTCCTTCACTCTTCCCCAGTAGCATATTGTACACCTTCTGACCAGAGGGGCTTATCTTCCAGCATCATATCATTTACCGTATATACTCGAGTATAAGCTGAGTTTTTTAGCCCCAAAAATGAGGTCCACAAAGGGGACTCGGCTTATACACGGGTCAACAACCACGAGGGTCTAAAATATTTTTTGAGTGATTCGGCAATTTAAAAGTAAGCTTTGGCACTTCTGTGGCAAAACAGTTGAGGCACAATTACCACAACTGGCCACAAGAGGGCGCAAATTGCGATTTTCCATAAGAATACATTGAAAATTATTTTCTTCTATTCTGAAGTTTGTTTCCAATTCATTCCTATGGCAAACCTCAGATGGAGAAAGAAGCTCTACAATGCACTCATGTCTCCCTTCGAAACTGGAGTGGAAAAAGAAAGGATTTCACTTACCTTCATGTCTTTGTCCCTGCTCTGGCCAAGATGGATGGGAAAGCCATGCTTCTTGCTTACAGTGGGAACAAGAGGCTAGGCTAGAGCAACACTTCCTGCCTCAGTGCAATTAATCTGCCCTCCCACTTCCCCTGCAGCGCCACCACTGGTTGGGTGGTACAAATACAGTAAAAATGCACTAAATTAATTAATTTTACTCTATTTTCATGTATTTTAATTATTGAAACTCACTAGCAGCTGCTGCATTTCCCACTCTCTGCTTATTCTTGGGTCAATCTATTTTCCTGGGTTTTCAGGTAAAAATTAGGTACCTCAGCTTATATTCAGGTTGGCTTATACTTGAGTATATACGGTAGATTTTTGACACTATCCCTGGGGTTTTCTTAGCAAGAGTACTGGTGTGGGTTGCCAGTTCCTTCAACAGTGGATTGTGTTTAGTCTGAGTTCTCTGCTATGGCCTGTCTGTCTTGGGTGGCCCTATATGACATAGCCCATAACCTCATCAAACCACACAAGGCAACAGCCCTTTAATTGAATTATCTGTGTGCTATCATGCCAGTGAGGACAAATATGGAGATACATTCTTTGTTTGTCTCTTTGAAAGTATCATGAGACTAATTTAGCGTTTAGAAAAACAATTGGCTAGAGATGAGCAGAAGGTGCAAAATGGGGAAGTGTGGTACAGTATATACCTTGAAAGGGTCTCATGTATTCATTTTACAGATTCAAAAAGAGAGGCATAATAGATAAGCACTAAGAAACTAATCGAATTGGGAGGGGAGGTATAACAAGAGAGCTCCCAGAGTGCTTAAATATGCAAATATAAAATTATGGTAGATGGCAATCTTGAAGAGGTTAACAGTATACTTCATTATTCTGATGTTCATCTCAATAAAAGTGTGATCATCATCTTCGAGCGCATTTTAATTATAATAGTAAAACACTTTCCCTAAGTGTTCCAAGCACTTCACATTCATTATTTCAGTAATTCTCACAACAGGCCAATATTCATGCTCCCATGTGTCAAATACTAACTAGCATATGTGTTTATTTCAAAATACAGGCTCAGGTTTGTAAACACACATAAAAACATGGTGGACAAATCACAACTCTTCTGTTCTCTACCAGAGGTTTACAGATGCACTTTTTAACATTCTCTGGCATTTTAAGAATACATTTCTTCCTTTGAAAAGCTGTCCTAGAGTTAGAGGGACAGTTTGAGGCAAAGAGGATTAGCTAGAAATGTACTGTACAGTATATAAAATTATCTCTGCCTTGGCACCAGAGAGATCAATGTTCTTCATTACTGCCAGCACAACATAGCCTTCTTTAACAAAAGAAAATATTTTAAAACTCTTTTTGTTTGAACAATCAAGCTCCTACGTCTGATGGACAAAGCATGTTAATTACCAAATGTCTTACAAAATGAAGCTAGTAAGAGAATTGTTGTCAATGTCATAAAGACTACAGCCACAAGTAGCTGAATGGCTCCAAGGCCAAATGGTATTATTACACATGGATGGTATATCTCTTGCCAAATAGAGGAGGTTGGAAATAGAAGTTGCAATCAACAAGAGAAAAACAGTTTGAATTAGTCACTCTATTGTTGCTGTCTCATTTCTCTTTCCATAGAAGCTGTAGTTTATATAAAAAAAACACCACACATTTAATTTGTTCTGGGTGCTTTAAATACTACCAAGTGTAAACTGCTACTAATAAAATGTGAATCTACCATAAGATCTTGAACTGACTGGCTTGGAATGACCTGTCATGTATGAGAAACTCTATCCTTATTATTCAATCATACAGTCCACACATTCTTACTGTGCTTGTGGCCAATACCACAGTACCAAAACCTCAAACAGAATGTACAAAATTGCTAGTTTTTAAATGGTGGAGTATTTTACCCTACAATGAGGCCTTTGACAGACTTAATTTTCTGGCAGCCTATAGCAAACTATTTGTGAAATTCAACTTGCTTATTGCTATATGCTGAAGAATGCATTACAGAAGGATTGTTTTGGTCTTTTGAATCTTCTTACATCAAGGGAAGCACCAGGGTACACAGAAAGAAACTCCTTGAAGATTGTGGTATTTTTGAACCACAATTGGGCATACCCTGGTAATGGCAACTTTGTGTTGCTGGCTAATCTTTCTCACACTAGGTCAGATGGAAAGGAACTGCATAATGAACTCACCAAAAGTTGCCTTTACTTTGGCAGTTTCACGTCTGGCCTAGACATGGAGAGAAAAAAAAGAAGGGAATCTTCCAGATATGCCAAAGTTTATATGAAAATAATAATTTAATACTCTAAATGTCCTTGGAGTATTCTTGCCAAGTGGTTTTCAGAAGCACTAGAATGCTGAAAGCATCCATTGAGAAGAAAGGACATTTATTCACCTGCTTGTATACAATACAATATACAATATCATGGAAGGACAACTGGGACTGGAGAGGACGCAATGTGATGGTATAAAATTATATTGTACTACACTCAGGGTCCTCCTTTGTTTTTTTCACCTCTTCTTTTTTCCAGAGTGAGAAGAATCCTTGATGAGGAAGAGACATTGGCTGCACAGTGCCTTTTAACTGCTGGTATAAGAAACCCTCAGCTTTGACATGTCTTCTGTGCTCTGAGTAAAGTGGAAGACAGACAATAAAACAAGGGGTGACACTACTTGGATAAGAGAATAGTAAGGGAGTCAAAGAAACATACTATTTCCCCATTCAGTTGATAGTGTGGAAATGCAGTCTACCTTCAACTAAAGCAAGAATATTTTAAGCTTTGTAGACAAGAATCATACTTCTAGAGCAGGGGTCCTCAACCTTTCTAAGCCAGCGGCCTGGTCACGCTCCCTCAGACTGTTGAGGGGCCAAACTGGTGGTCTCCTCACTACCACCACCGCCAAAGGCGTCAGCAGTGACCAGCCCGAGCCCACCCCCTAAAAAGCCCCAACACTACCCCCCACACCACTCCCCTGCTTACCTGCCTGGAGGAGCTGTATTGCATGGGTGAAGGAACCATGGCCACTGGAAATGCCCCTGCGGCTGCCGGAAACGTGCCTGCTTCCGCTGCCACAGATGCCTCAATCCTTGTCTCCTCCACTTGGTTTAGCATGTCCCTAATAGTGCTCCTTAGCAGGGTGGATGTTAATCCAAGCAGAGGAGACAAGGATTGAGAAGGAAGCGGCAGCGGTGGCTGGAGCAAGGGCATGGGCTGGATGATTTGGTGTGGTGGGCCATTTCTGGAGGTTGAGAATCCATGTTCTAAAGGGTATACTTCTGAGCCACTATAATCCCAAACTTGACAACTTGGAAAAGCTCCTATTCTGAACTGTTAACTTCCAGGCTTCTTTGGCTAGCATGACCACTGAAGATGTTCAAAGAGCAATAATTTCTGCATTGATTATTGTGCTATAAACATGTATCATGACACTGAAGTAATCAAAAGGCAAAGGTGTCCTTGAGTGGAAGGAAGCTACTTCCTTCCCAGAATTCTAGATATACTTCAAACGTTTCATCTATGGACTTTAGAGAATTCACCGCACCAGACAGAGAATAAGTGAAATCTCTGAGACCATTGCCTCACGAGAATTGTAGCAGGCTCTGGCTATCAAGCCTTCATTCCCTCCTGTTTTGGAGGAAGGAAAATGCTACCAATAAGTGCCTGTTTCATATTAATAATATGGTTTATTCAGCTCTTAAATTGCTGCTTCTGACTGGCTCCTGAAATCTTATGAGATCTGGGTGCAACATGAATTCCAAGAATAATATTTACATGGCTGAATTATATTTGCCTAAGCTTTCTAAAGTATGGTGCATTGCATACCAACATCAGTTTTTCCTTCATTATGATGTGATTGCTTGCAACAGCTCAATCCAGACTTTGCTGTGCTCTTGTCAAATCTATCAATTGCTATACAGTATTCCCTTCCTTGACTCCAGTCCTTCCAGAGTCTCACCCTATGGCCTTCTTTAGCAATTGGTCTCTCTTCTGCCTTTCTTTTAGGACAGAGTCAACTGTGAAGAAGCAGCCCTTGCAACATTATTGGACAAAAATATTTCCCGGGCAATTTAAGACAAAGCTAAAAAGAATGGCTACACAAAAAGTGGGCAAACTCAAAAATATGAAACGTTCATCGTTCATGTTTTAGATGCTCTCTTTTAGTAATAAATGAAAAAACATGAAAATAAAAAGGCAAAATGAAAAAGAGTTTTTAAAAATGTTTCTGGCCTCCACTCAGGGCAAGGAGAGGCACTTTAAAACCCAATGACACTCATTTCTCCCAGTGTTATGTCAGATCTACCACACCCCTTTTAATTTGCCCTGAATATACAGTCCTGCCTGTTGTTTGATATGTTGATTTAAGCATGTTAGTTCTCTCTTCTTTGCTTCCACTCCACCTCCAGTGTCCTTCTCTGTTATCATTTGTCTCCTGAACATTATGTACATCCTTGGACACACACACACACACACACACACACACACACACACACACACACACACACACACACACGGCTTCTACGCATGCGTAGAAGGGGATGTGCAGAACCATTCTGCGCAGGTCCCTTCTGCACATGCGTAGACGCCTTCTACGCATGTGTAGAAGGGACCTGCGCAGATCGGTTCTGACAGGTATCTCTCTCTCTCACACACACACACACACACACACACACACCCCTCTCTTTTCATATTTAAAGGATATATTTACATCCTTAGAGTCCCCAGGAGTTCTCAACCTTTTTAAGCTGGAGGCCAGGTCACTCTCCCTCAGACAGATTTGCCAGCTGGATTGTCATCTTGCCCTTCCTCCGCCACATGGCACTTCCTGGTGTGGTGGAGGCACTGGGTGAAATGGTCTGTGGGCCGCAGGTTGAGAATCCCTGCCCTAGAGTATATAGAAAGAACAACCTTAGTTTTGCTTGATTTTGTTTGTTTGATATGCATGAAAGCTATGCTTGGAATAAACAGCAATGCAAAGAGCATCTTAAGTAAAAGGAATGAATTGTATTGTAAGAACTACAATACTTCTGCTTACAGGAGTGACGAGGGTGGCGTGGGCCGGATGAATCGCAGTAAACCTATTCGTGTGGCTTCTGGGAATTGAAGTCCAAGAACATCTGGAGTGCCGAGGTTCACCATCATGGCAATAGAATGAGGGGTTATTTCCTTCACTAATTGTACAAACCTCCCCCCGCCCAATGCCACAAAACCAGTTCTGAAGCCCTGGAAAATGCAACAGTACCATTGTTTGCGTTAGTTCTGCCAGGTGATAATTTAATTTATCCCACTGACAGAAAATCGGAGGAGTGATTCATAGTTATGGGTCTTCTCCTCTATTCCCTCGAGTCTCAGTCTACAGATGCCTTTGGAGAGAAGCCTTAAATTTCTAGGACCCGTTGACTTTGCAGAAATAAAAACCTTCAACTCACCCTCAAATTCTTCCTACAAGTCAATAGACTGTTTAAAGTTTTAAGACTACTACAGAAGAGTAGCTCTATAGGAAAATAGTGCTATGATCTTCTTTTTAACCAGTGGTGGGCATCAGCAGGTTTGCACCAGTTCACCAGAACCGGTAGCAGAAATTCTTGCTGCCCCCCGCCCATCCAAGTTTTGAAATAAAGTAGTCCTAATTCGGGTGCAATGCAGGGCTTTCCCCCTGGCCATGCCCACCATGCCACACCCACAGAGTGGTAGTAAAAAAATTTGGAACCCACCACTGGTTTTAACTAGTATTGTTGAAAAACCTTAGAAGCATTCCTCTCAGGAATATTTTATTAATCCAAAATCACATGCAATAATAATCAAGTGCAAAAAGGATCATATTCAGAACTGATTAGAAGGGAAGCGAACTACAATGGAACCTCAGTTAACAAATTAATCGGTTAACATAAATATCACATAGCAAAAGGAAAGCCAGCCATAGAAAACAGTGACTTGGTTTACAGAACTTTTTTCAGAATGGATGAATTGGTTTTCAATGCATTCCTATGAGAAATTGCATTCAATGCATTCCTATGGGAAATTTGGTTAAAGTAATTTCCGCTGTAAGAAACGTCCTGGAGAATGCATTAATTATGTTAACTGAGGTTCTTTAGTGTCTTGCACGGAAGACAAAGAAGGAGTCGCAGGAAGGACTAACACAGGTTTATTCAGTGATGCTCAGCACGAACATGAGGTAATGGGGCAGATACATCTCATTATATACCATAACACAATACATTTGAATCTTGTTGCACGGTAGCTCATTGGCTGCTACCGGCGTGGCCTCGCCCAGGTCACGCCTCTCTTCTGCAGTTGTTTTCTCTTCTGCAGTTGTTTTCTCTTCTGGAGTTGTTTTCTCTTCTGCAGTTGTTTTCTGTAGCTCCTGATCATGTGGGGAATTTCCCGCGGCTGTTTGTGATTTGGGCAATGTGGACCATGTGAGACTGAACGCTCGCAGCTGCCCTCTATGGGCGGCTTGCTCGCGTTCCTTAACAGCTGAGATACATTGTGATTGTGGACTGGTTACATGCATACATAACATCCCTCCCCCCTAGGATGGGACGAAGTCCCTCAACCATTGTGGCTTGCCGCATGTGCGCCTGGGGCGTGCGGCCGCCTGACTTAACACAGGGGAGCCGGAGGCTCCTGGTTCCGTGGAGTCCTGCCCTGCAATGGAAAGGGGGGACTCATTAGCGGCTCGGTGTGGCGTCTGAGGTACCCTTGCATTGGGGGACGGGAATGGAATGAATAGTTGGGAAGTGAATCCCTGCCTGCCGCTTGAGGAGTTTGGGGACCCCCCCCCCCAGTATGAATCTCGGGACCGACGAAAAGGCCCTCGTGGCCTCGCCACCCCCCGCTGCCTGTCCGGGCGTTCTAGAGACTGTGGTGGGCGGACTCGCCCCTGTTGCCTGTCTTGGGAGTGTTGGTCTCCGGGGGGCAGGAGCTATTGCATACTCCAAAACAAAAGGGCTAGGGGGACTGGAAGTACCAGGGGCTGAACTGAAAACCCTCTTCTCGCTAGGACGGGTGGGGGACCACTCCGCTACATCCCCCTGGTACTGCAACTCATAATCATCATCAAACTGATCCCTCTCTTTGAAAGTATCCTCCTCTGTGTCTCCCCCTTGGGTAATGCGGGTGGGGGAGGACCCTAACGCTGATTCCGCCTCGCCGGTGACTCGCCTTTGGAGTTGGTCGGCGTGCCTTCTCCAGAGTAAACCTGAACTAGTCTCGACCCTGTAGGATACCGGCCCCGTTTGCTCAACAATTGTCCCTGGCACCCACGCTGGCCCCGAGGCCGCGTAGTTTCTGCAGTGAACCGGGTCCCCTACCGCAAAACTTTTGGAGCTCTCTCCCCCTATGCTTATGTTTCTCCCTTCATCCTCCACCCTGGACGGATCCATCCGGTCAAACAGTGTTACCGGACGCCTCCTCATGAGGAGTTCAGCTGGGGAGAAACCTGACGCTAAAGGGGTTGTCCTGTAGCAGATGAGGAACTGGCACAGATGCAGGTTCAACTCACCGGGACCCATGCGCCGCAGTGCGTCTTTCGTAGTGCGCACTTGGCGCTCTACCTGACCGTTTGTGGCGGGGTGAAACGGGGCCTGACGGCGTTCCTCTCCATAAACGTCTTGAACTCTGCCGACGTGAAGGTACTCGCGTTATCGCTCACAAGGATGTCAGGCAGGCCGAAGCAGGCAAACAGCTTTCGCAACTGTTTAATGGTTGCGGCAGAGGACGTGCTGTTCATGGGGATTACCTCCAACCACTTGGAGTAGGAGTCGACTACCAGGAGAAACATGGACCCGCGGAAAGGGCCGGCGAAGTCGACATGGATCCGGGACCATGGCCCACGGGCCGTATCCCATTCCCTATGGGGTAACTGGGACTCCTCGGGCCGAGAGCTCTGGCAGCTCTCGCACGTGCCCACTAGGCGTTCTATGTCCCCGTCTATCTGGGGCCACCAAAAGAAACTACTGGCCAGAGCCTTGGAGCGCACGATCCCGGGGTGGCTGGTGTGCAGTAGCCTCAGCACCTTGGCCCTCAGCTTCTCTGGGACAACCACCCGCTGGCCCCAGAGTAAGCAGCCCCTTTCCAGAGAAAGCTCTACTCTGCGCCTGAAAAACGGCTTGAAATGTTCCTCGGGGGGAGAGGTGGGCCACCCTTTTCTAACCCAGGAACTAACTTGGGCCAGGATCTTGTCGGCCGCCGTGGCCTTGGCGAGGTCGGCCGGCACAATTGGGGGTGAGTCGAGAGACTCAATCAGCAGGACTTGGTGTTCCTGCTCTACCTCACACGTGGGGTCCCCTAAACTAGGGAGAGGGGATCGGGACAGGGCGTCCGCATGGGAGATCTCCTTCCCTGGGCGATAGACCAGCTCATATTGGTAGGCGTTGAGAAAAATGGCCCAACGCAGCATCCTGGGGGATAGAATTTGTGGGGTTGGTTTGCCGGTAGTGAAGATCCCCAGCAGCGGCTTGTGATCCATCACTACCGTAAACTCGCGGCCATATAAGAAATCGTGGAACTTCTTGGTTCCCGCGATTATTGCTAGGGCTCCCTATCTGTTTGCGCGTAATTTCGCTCAGCTTTCGAGAGGGACCTTGAGTAGTATGCCACCGGGGCTTCCCTCCCGCTCTCCAACACGTGGCACAGGACCGCCCCCACCCCCACCGGGGACGCATCACAGACTAGCACCACTGGTTTTTTCGGATCAAAATGGGTCAGGACCGCATCCAAAGACAGGAGTGACTTAAGCTCCTTGAATGCCCTCTCCTGCTTGTCCCCCCACCGCCAAACTGTGTCCTTCTTAAGTAGCGCGTGCAGTGGCTCCGCGACCGATGCCTTCCGAGGCAGGAAGGAGTGATAGAAATTTAGGAGCCCTAGGAATGACTGCAGCTCCGGTTTCGCGGTGGGGCGAGGGGCGTCTCTCACGGCCGCTACCTTGGACTCGGAGGGTTTGATTCCGTCCGGGTTACCTTAAACCCTAGAAACTCTACCTCCCTCGCGAAGAATACACACTTGTCCCTCCTCAATCGAAGTCCTGCCCTCTCGAACACTGAGAGAACCCCATCTAGCCCCTTGGCTAACTCTAATTCACTCCCCGCTGTTATCAACACGTCGTCGAAGTATGGGAGGACGCCTGGAAGCCCCTTTAAAAGGCGTTCCACGAGGGACTGGAAAATTCCGGGGGCCGAATTCACGCCAAACTGAAGGCGCGTCACCTTAAACGCCCCCTTGTGCGTTACGATCGTTTGCGCGGCAGCAGCAGCCGGGGTTACAGAGAGCTGCTGATACGCCTGGGCCACATCTAACTTGGCGAAAAACCTCCCCCCATGTAGCGTGGCCAGCAAATGGCTGACCACGGCCACCGGGTATGCATTTGGCCGAATGGCCTTATTTATCGTACATTTATAGTCCGCACAAATTCTGACCTCCCCATTTGACTTGAGGGCTGTAACAATCGGCGTTTCCCACTCCGCCGAGTCAACTGGAACCAAAATCCCCTGCCCCACCAATTTGTCCAGTTCCGCCTCAATCTTGTCTTTGAGGGCGAAGGGCACTCTCCTTGGCTTGAGGCGGATGGGCCGGATTTCTGGGTCCAGCTCAAAGGAAACTGGGGGCCCCTTGTATTTCCCGAGCCCCTTCTTGAAAACGTCCGGGTGTGCGTCGCACACGTCCCGCATTGGGTCAGTCTCGATGGCGTTAATGCCGGACAGTTCGATCCCCAGGGGAGCAAACCACTGCGTTCCCAAAAGGCAGCACCTCCCCCCTTTTAGGACCACTAGGGGCAGTTTCTCGGAGTAGTTCTTGAACTTCACCTTGAAGTTCCCCACCCCCAACACTGGGATCCCATTTCCCTGCACGTCCCGTAGATTGGATCTCATGGCCCGCAGTTTGGGCCGTTTCTCTGGGGGAATGCGCATAAACTCTTTTTGGGACAGGATGGAATAAGAAGACCCCGAGTCTATCTCCATCCTCACTGGGACCCCCTGCAACAGTACCTCTATGAAGAACCGCCGGTGCTCCAGGCCCACGTGGTTCACGCCTTCCTCGCTGTGGCCGGCTGAGACCTTCCTGGTGCCGGCCGCCTTTCGTTGGTGCGTCTGGGAATGGCTGGAACTGCCCTTGTCCTCGACTCGCCCGCGCCTGCATACTCGGGCGATGTGTCCCTTTCGGCCGCAGTTGTGGCACTCGGCCTTCCGGAACGGGCACCTCGTGCGGTCATGGGCCGCCCCACAACCATCGCAGCGGCGGTCCTGCCATTCTCAGGTCTGCCGCTTCTCACCTCGCTTCTTGATCCTCTGGACGTCGTCGTCCTCGCTGGAGTAGGGATCCGCTGACGTGGAGGACTCCTCGGACGACGTTGGTGCGGCGGCGGGCGGCTTGGGGGCCCGCCAGGCTGTCTTCGCTGGTGTCCACCGGGCCGTCTGCACTGGTGACTTGGCCCTCTCGGACGTGGCCCCTCGAGACTTGAATAGCCGGACGCCGCTCCTGGCCTCCTCGGCTGCTTGCGCCTCCCGCAGTACCTCGTTGAACGTGAGGCGATGGTCGCGGGTCATGAGCCTCCTCTGAAGCTCCTCGTCCCTCAAGCCGCACAGCATGTGGTCACGGAGGGCCTGGTCCAGGTCGTCCCACTGGCAATGCACCGCTGCAAGCCTGAGGGCCGCCACGTAGGCGGACACGGATTCGCCCGGTCGCTGGTCTCGCCTGTGGAACGCGACCCGGGCTGGGAAGATAGAGACGGGCGTCTGGAAGTGCTCACGCAGCCTCTCCAGGATACGGTCGATGGGCACCTCGTCCACCTTTCGGGGGGCCACCAGGGTCATCAGGATCCTCAGCGTGGCCGGCCCCACCTGAGACAGGAAGTGGGAGCGCATCTTCGCGTCGTCGTAGACGCCTGCAGCCTCCATGGCGTGCCGAAACTGGCACTCGTAGAGCTCCCATTGCTCGGGCTCGCTGACATCGAACTGGTACGGCTTGACCTTGGGATTCGCCATCGATCCCATCCTCGTCGCCAATTTAGTGTCTTGCACGGAAGACAAAGAAGGAGTCGCAGGAAGGACTAACACAGGTTTATTCAGTGATGCTCAGCACGAACATGAGGTAATGGGGCAGATACATCTCATTATATACCATAACACAATACATTTGAATCTTGTTGCACGGTAGCTCATTGGCTGCTACCGGCGTGGCCTCGCCCAGGTCACGCCTCTCTTCTGCAGTTGTTTTCTCTTCTGCAGTTGTTTTCTCTTCTGGAGTTGTTTTCTCTTCTGCAGTTGTTTTCTCTTCTGCAGTTGTTTTCTGTAGCTCCTGATCATGTGGGGAATTTCCCGCGGCTGTTTGTGATTTGGGCAATGTGGACCATGTGAGACTGAACGCTCGCAGCTGCCCTCTATGGGCGGCTTGCTCGCGTTCCTTAACAGCTGAGATACATTGTGATTGTGGACTGGTTACATGCATACATAACAGGTTCCACTGTACTTTTCATTAGGTAAAGTCGCTTTTGCTCAAAAGCCAATCGTATCCGGCTCTAGGGCACAATGCCTATCTGTTTACACCCAAAGAGCTAGTGCTGTCTGTATCTGCAGATATTTCCGTGATCATGTGAGAGGTATGATTAGACACCAGAGTGCACGGAATGCTGTTAGCTTCCCACTGAAGTGATGCCTATTTATCTACAGTACAGTAATACCTCATACAAAGTCCGCTTCATACAACATCAGATTCATACAACTTCGCCTAATTCCTTGAAAAAAGTTACCTCATACAAAGTCGCTCGACTTTGTATGAGGCATTCAGTTTTTCCCAGGTTGCATTGTGCCTGGGCAGTATAAAAGACAGGACACATGCGTGCATTGCTCTTGTGGGTTTTGCACAAGGCAAAGAGTGTTTAGGAGTGGTTTTGAACGTGATTTTGGATTTTTTTTTATTTTTTCATCAGAAGTTTTAGAAGCATTCCGGGGATTTTTGCAGCATTCTTCAGGTTCTTGGACAATCAGGGTTGTTTGACATGTTTTTTGTAATGTTTTTAGCTTTTAGACAATGATTTCTTAAAGTTCTGTCAGTTTCCTGTCTGTTTCCTTGACTTTGCCCTGAACTCTGTGCTGTTACAGTACAGTTTCTATGGAAGCAACGTTGTACGAGGCATCGTGGCAAGGATTTGGATGTTGTATGAGGCATCGCAGCTAGGATTTTGCATGCCTCATACAAAGTCCAAATCTGTATAAAGTCCAAACTTGTGGAACCAAGTTTGGATGTTGTATGAGGTATCACTGTACTTACAAATTGTTTTCGAACAGCTAGGTTGGCAGGAGCTGGGACAGCACTCAGGTCTCAAGTTGCTGACCTGTCGAACTACCAGTCATCAAGTTCAGTGTCTTAACCACTAAGCCACTGAAGTCCCCTCTGTTAAAACATGCATTACCTCTCAATTATTGTTATTGTAATTTGTAGTTTCAATTTGTACTCTTGTTGTGTATGCATAAATTCATCCGCCACCACTTGCACTCAGCTGCCAGCGATAGCGCAGCAGCTGCCACTGCACGCAGCTCAGCTGCCAGCTATAACGCAGCTGAAGGAGCTCAGCCCACGTGGCTCAAATCACCCAACCAGTAACAAGCGCGGGAACCTTTTCCGCCACAGGTAAACCTTAGTCAGGTATGCAGTACGTCCCAATGACGTCACTGCTACCGCAACCAATGGGCGCCCTTGGGGTGAAATTCAAATGTATTGTGTGATATATAAGGAGCTGCGTCTTCACTGTTTTGCCATGTACAGATTGACCATGCTGCAATAAAGAAGTGTTTGGCCCGCTTGCTGGCTCCGTGTGCAATCAATCTGCCTACATCAAAACTCTATATTTTTGAGGTAATTTACACCATGCCGTGACCAAAGAATAGATTTAGGTGACATCTTTTTTGACCAGAAGCAGATAAATATGATAATTCCCATGTAGGAATGCTTTCAGAAGGACAGCTCTGTGCTCTAAAGACATTGTTCAGTTACTTTGTCTTTTTTCTCCTTAATGGACTTTCTGTGATAGTGATGATGATGATGAAAAATGTGATGTTACAAATTGAAGATGACATTTGGACTGCCTATGTGTTGTGTCCAAGCGTTATTTGTTATAATTGCTTGAGCGCCGTAAAGTCTATGGCACTATTGCGTGCCTTTTTACAAGGCACCAATTTCAAAAGGTCTGTCTGAATTGCTGATTCATCAGTACAAACTTTCCTGGTTCCCCGGAAACCCACCAAAATGTATCAATCTGTGTAACTGCCATACTCACTGTATATAAGCTGACCACCTTGTACATGTTCTCCAGTCCGGTATTATGAGCTGAATAATAAATCACTGAGTTGTTTCCCCGCAACTAACTGGCACATCTGCTTATTGGTTCCGGACTGAACATTGGCAATGAGGATGGGATGACATCCTACCTCCTCAGTGGGTCCCTTCACAATCAATGAGCCAGAGAAATGGGCTCTCTACGAACTGCAGTTCAAGCATTCAATGGCTGCAGAGAGGATCGAGGATGAAGAACAGAAAAAGTCCTGTTTCATCGCTCGATGTGGGATGCTGACTTTGGAGTTGGCAGTGCACCTGCTTCTGCCGAGGGATATCGAGACGGTGCCTCTGAAGGACATCCTGGCTGCCCTCCATGCACACTTTTGCCTGAAGGTATCCATTTTTCTCGGCCCGGATGGCGTTCAAACGGAGAAACCAGACAAGTCTGTAGCAGATTACGCTGCCGCCCTCCGTTTGGCAGTGGGGCCATGCCAGTGGGAGAACCTTGAGGTGTCTCTCTGTGATCAACTGCTCCAGGGCATGAGGGATGAGGAGGCCCGACGACGCCTACTGCAAAGGGACATGCTGACATTCAACACGGTCCTTAAAGAAGCCCTTGCCTCAGGAGCTGCCGTCTCTGGTGTCAAGACTTTCCAGACCACAGGCGCAGGCAGTAAAACTTCAGCTGTTCATAAGCAAGAATATGCCAGTTCGTCCTCCTCATCGTCTTCATCTTCAGATGACACTGAGTTGGGGGTAAATGTATGAAAGGTCCGTCACAAGCACTCCAAGAAGGAGTCGGAAAGAGACAAAGCTCCGTTTAAGGGTTGCGGGGGCAACCACCGTCGGGAAAAGTGCCCATTCAGAGCTGTTGAGTGCCATAACTGTGGTAGAAAGGGGCACATCTCCAGAGTGTGCTGCCAGCACTCCAAGGACTAGGATCGTCACAAGAAGGAGCACACCATCTCCAAGGTTTCCGTCAGTCCAGCCTACGGTTCCAGTTTGCTGGAGGTTGCTGAAAGGTTCGTCGTTTCACCAAGGCCAGCCGTTTCACATGCAGGTCGACTCAGGAACACAACATTCAATCATCACGCAGAAGTTTTTGCATCTGCCACCAGCTAACTGCCCCAAGTTGTGGGCTCTGCAGGTCACATTACAAGATGTGCAGGACCGCCACATCCTTGTGCTTGGCATTGGTACTTTTGTTGTACAGTTCAAAGGCAGGTCCAACAAGCTCCCACTGGTCATGGTCAAAGCGGATAAGCACAACCTATTGGGTACGCACTGGTTTGGGCCCCTGGGTATTGTATTTGCGGGGGTGGGTAAGCCTAAGACAGGTTCCCGACTCTCTCAGTGTGGCTATTTGCCAGAGGTTCTTCCCCTGGGACTGGGGGATGTCAAGGGGACCCCTGTTCATGCTGATCTGGACCCGTCTGCCCCACCCTTTCAGCTGAAGCCCTGCCGGGTGCCTTTTGCACTCAAGAACCGTCTAGTGACTGAACTCGAGAATTTGGACATTGCTGCCGCTACCAAGACTGATCCATTCTTAAAAGAGATTGTGTCCTGGGTACGAAAAGGATGGCCATCGCCAGCGGTCTCTGAAGAGTTCAAGGTTTATTACACAATATGCAGTGAACTGTCGTTGGAAAGGGAATGTTTGGTTTGGGAGGATAGAGTTGTAATTCCGCCTGCGCTACGGAACAAGGTCCTATGTATATTACACATGTGTCACCTTGGTATTGTCCACTCGAAAGCGCTTGCCAGGAACTACTTCTTGTGGCCCGGGCTCAATTCAGACATCGAGGTGTAGGTTGGGAAATGCATGCCAATCCTCCTGGCCGGAGGAAATCCATCAGCCCACTTGAGAGTTTGATACTGTTCAGGGTCCCTGGTCATGAGTCCATATTGACCTTGCCACTCCTTTTCGAGGTGCCACATTCCTGATTATTGTAGATTCGTATTCACAATGGTTAGAGGTGATCCCAGTATCAAATACTTCTGCCACTGTCATAGTTCACAAATTAAGGCATGTGTTCTGTATTTTTGGGGTACCAGAGATTGTCGTATCTCACAACAAGTTTCTGTGCATGTCAGGAGAATCTCAGGATTTTCTCAAGTGTAGTGGTGTTAGGCACATAGCCACTGCCCCTTCAGATGAGCAAATGGAGGGACAGTTCAGAACTGTCAAGGAAACACTCAGACGTATGGGTTCAGGTGATTTAGACATACAGTTGTGTCAATTTCTGCTTACATACAGGGTGACCCCCCTTGCCTCAGGAATTTCACCCTCGGACCTCTTAATAAAGAGGTGTCTGTTTACGGCCCTTGACCGTCTAGATCCACTAAGTGTTGAGGACAGGAGTCTCAACATAGATGTCAGTAATACTAAATGTTTCCAGGTTGGACAAGCTGTCCATTGCTGCAACTATGCACCAGGTTCCCTGTGGATGGGGGGGGGGGGGAGGTCCTTGAGCAAAAAGGGTCAGTATTACAAAAAGTCCTTATGGACAATGGGGTAACATGGGGGAGACATGCAGATCAGATGCATCCCCGGGTTCGGGGAAACAACGCCTCAACAGAGACAGATCCTTCGTCAAACGAAAGTCAGAAGTTGTCAGATTTCAATTTGGAAGAAGAGCTGTTCACCCAGCCGCGGCCGGGTGACCTTTCACAGGCACCAACCTCAAAGTATAGCCCCCCAGAACGGACCACAAATGAGTCTGCGGTAAGGGTTGGGCCTCGCTCTACGGGTACAGATACAGAAGTAATCCCAGTATCAGGAGGAACCCCTCAAAGTCCTAGCTTGCTTAGCCAGCCCACTGTTCTACAGCAACTGGTCAACTTTTACCCCTTGCCCTAAGTTCTGACACATTCGGGCACCCTAAATGGACTGGTAGTCCACACAAAAGTTGGGGGAATAGGTTCCTTGCTAGGGGAGGAGGAATGTTGTGTCCAAGCATTATTTATTATAACCGCTTGAGTGTCGTAAAGTCTACGGCGCTATTGCGCGCCTTTTTACAAGGCGCCAATTTCAAAAGGTCTGTCCGAATTGCTGATTCATCAGTACAAACTTCCCTGCTTCCCTGGAAGCCCGCCAAAATGTATCAATCTGTGTAACTGCCATTCTCACTGTATATAAGCTGACCACCTTGTACATCCCCAGTCTGGTATTACGAGCTGAATAATAAATCACTGAGTTGTTTTCCCCCAACTAACTGGCACGTCTGCTTATTGGTTCCGGACTCAACACTATGTAATTATTAAAATCTGGTAGTGCATTGCAGCTAGAGTGGGCCTATTGCATCAGTGAGGATTTGGTGAGTCAACTCCTCTGCAACTGTCACTGATTCATTGGGCCTATTCTACATGTGACTGGATTTCAGACACTGCGTCTAATCTTATCTAGTCTATGAACACAGAGCACTTCTTAGCAGAGGTTATTACTGTGGTACTTGAAATCCACAGAAACTCTTATGGTTGTCCATAGGAAATAATACAGAATTAGCACTGTCATGGAAGAAAACAAGGTGGTCTCTAACTAGCCTGCCACACTACTTCATATCTCTTCCATGAGGCTATTTCCTAGTCCCTGTTCTCCCTACAGAGGGAGAAAGCAACAATCATTGCTTAGCCATAGTTATTTTGAGATGTGTGGACATTTATTTTCACTGAGGTATGGTGTTAGTTCAGAACACAGTGGTAAGGTAAGGTTTCCCTTGCTCGAAAGCCAGTCGTATCCGACTCTAGGGTGCAGTGCTCATCTCTGTTTCTAAGCCGAAGAGCCAGCGCTGTCTGCTTCTGCAGACGCTTCCGTGGTCATGTGGCAGGCATGACTAGACACCGGAGCGCACGGAACGCTGTTACCTTCCCACCGAAGTGGTCCCTATTTATCTACTTGCAATTTCTTGCTTTCGAACTGCTAGGTTGGCAGGAGCTGGGATGAAGACGGGAGCTCGTTTCCGTCCTGCAGTACTCGGGAATCAAACTGCTGACCTTCCGCTTCCCAGTCAGCGTCTTAGCGACTTGAGCCACTGCAGTGAAAGCCAGGCAAATAGTTCTATCAATATTTAGATTTCATGAAAGCTTAAATTTAATTTCCCATTTTGATGTAATCCTTTGTGTCACATCATGTATTATTATTATTATTTATTAGATTTAGAACCCGCCCATCTGGGATACACCCCCACTCTGGGCGGTTCACAATATTAAAAGGAGCAAAACAGACACCATAAAACAATAGAACAACCACCACCACCCCAGTCAAATCAGAACTGAGGACCACTAGCCCAAGTGGCAGAAAACGATGGGAGGGTATCCTATTTGGTCTTCAGCAAGCTTTCAAAGGCCTCCTTGAAAAGAAAGGTTTTCAGTTGCTTCTTAAAGGTCCCTAAAGAGTCAATCAAACACACCTCCCCAGGTAGGAGCGTTCCAGTTAGCCAGAGCCGCCACCGAGAAAGTCCTCAGACGAGTAATGGACTTTCTAGCCAACCTGGGAGTTGGTACTTGGAGTTGAGTTGTCAGAGAAGAGCAGGTGAAACAGGCCTGATTTCTGAGGAATAGATGCTCCTCCCAAACTGCTTAGGACAGGAGTTCTCAACCTTTTAAAGTCGGGAGCTGGGTCACTCTCCCTCAGACATCTTCGGCAGCCGGACGACCATTTTGCCCTTCCTCCACCAGATGGCACTTCCTGGTGTGATGGAGGCGGTGGGGGAGCCACATGAAATGGTGCCGTGGGCCACATCTGGCTCACAGGTCGCAGGTTGAGAATCCCTGGTTTAGGGCTTTGAAAGTTAGCACAGCCATCTTTTAATGAACATTTTAATGAAATGCACAGCCAGCTTTTAATGAATTGCTTTTCACTTTTCCCTTTACAAACGTTTCTATGCCATGCAGATTCCGTATAATATATTACATTTCAAATTTGCAGGGCATCTTTGGAAGCAGTCACCTGAATTATGCATTAATGTGTGATAAATCTGTTTTGAATATTGTTTTATTTTTCTTTAGTTGGCAAAAGTAAAAGGTTTTACTAGGTTTCAGCTACAGCTGTCATTTTCATTTGGACTGGATCAGTGACAGCTAGGACTGAAATCATTAATTGATCCATGTGGTGATTAACTAGTTCATTAAACACCGATCAGTAATATTGATGTTAGCCAGCTTTTACCTGAACTAGTGCACATTTATAGTGATGTTCAGTTTACTCTGAAATACCACCATTGTAAACTAATCTGAAGGAAGTAGTTTTGAAGATGCAGCTGGAAAGTATAAATATGTTTACACTACATCCTAAGCATTATACTACCTCAGAATCAAGTTTCTGTGATCTGTATTTGATTTTTACTAGTGTCTATAGAAGCAAGGGTCTCTTATCATTTAGGCATCCCCATGTAGGTATTCTCCATGACAGGCTATCTTGTTTTTAGTATGGGATTGGGTACCTGCAACTATGCTTGTTTTCTGTATCTCCCTCAACCCTGAATAAAACCTCCCCACGTGGTAAGACTAGGATAGTTCTGTAATGAGGCATGCCTTATTTATCTCATTTTCAAAAGAAAGGTGCGGTTGTTTGCAATGCCTCCTACGAAAGCCCTCTTCATGACGGCTAATTCTACCGAAAACCTGGGCAAGTTAAGCTTCCAGCCTAAAATAAGTGTATAATTGGACTATGCCATCTTTGATACCATCATTTGTGATTTTGTGTATAGTTCTGGCTTTAATTATTGTACACTGATTGAAAAGGGTCAGACATGACTGTACAACTGAACAACAACAAAACCTAGACTGGGAAAATATTTCAGATGGGCAGTATAGAAAGTGAATAAATAAATGCAACATTTTCAGTCATGTACATAACTGAGTACCCAGTGCATGGCCTCAGAGCACACAGCATGTTGGGGGCAAGATGCTAATTAACTTGTGAAGCGCCCAGTGTTCTAAGCACTATGGCGCAATACGTAAGTATAATTGCTATTGATAATTTCAGGGATACATCTGGGAGTAGAAAAAGGTCAAGAATGGGTCTTTCCCCCCACATGCCCCTTATGCCTTCCAGCACATACACCCATGGGTCGTGGGAACAGGCCATGGCACCTTTTGTAATGGTTGCTCCCAACAAACCCATGGCTGTTTCCCTGTGCGCTCATGATTATCCTGCGTTTCCTATAAAATGGGATTTGCCCCTTCCTCATTCCCAGCTCTGCAAGTCCAACAGTCTATTTATTGCAAATACATGTTTCAAGCAATTGGAGTGATGATTTTACATGTGGACATCACCAGAGATTCAATATTTAGATATCAATAGAGTGTAATTGGAAGCAGGAAATGGAGAAGCATATTCTGCCTGCCAAAATAAGGCAAGGAGCAGGTTGTGGTACTGATCATGAACTGTTAATATCAAAGAAAATGTCTGGCCGGACATCCTGCTACAGTAATGGAGTAGACCGTACAGCGACGCAATGACAAGTGTTGGGGGGTGGTAAATAACCTGACTCCCTTAAGGTGCCAATGACTACTGCTCGAAGAGCAGGTGAGTCGTGGCCAGGAGGGCTTTTGCATAACTTCGTGCGATCTGTCAGTTGCACCCGCTCCTGGACCGGGACTCCTTGCTCATGGTCATGCATGCTCTTGTCACCTCTAGACTAGATTACTGTAATATGCTCTACATGGGGCTGCCCTTTATGACCATTTGGGGGGGCTGCAACTGGTCCAGAATGCGGCTGCCTGGGTGGTGATGGGGTGCGGGCGCCATGCCCGCACCTTGCCACTGCTCCGGGCGCTGCACTGGTTATCGGTACGCCTCCGGGTGCAATTCAAGGTGCTGGTAATGACCTTTAAAACCCTACATGGTAGTGAGCCAGGATATCTAAGAGACCACGTCATCCCAAGAACATCTGTTCGTCCAACCAGAACGGACCGAAGGGGCTCTCTAATTATACCATCTGCTAGAGGGGCTCATCTCTCTAGCACAAGAAAGAGGGCCTTCTCTATGTCCGCAGTGGCCCTATGGAACCTCCTGCTAACAGAGTTATGGCTGCAGATGGAATTGCTGCCCTTCAGGAAAGAACTGAAAACCTGGCTGGCAGGGCAGGTGTGGGGCACCAATGGAGGGGTGGCCCCCGCCTTCTGGCTCATATAAAGATTTATCTCTCTTTCAATGGATGGGGTGAGTGGGTAAATTATTTAGAATTTTAAAAGGGTTTTTTAATTAGTTTGATGTTGCTTTTAATTGTTGTTAGCCACCCAGAGTCGTTGCCAAGTTGGGCGGCAATAGAAATTTGAAGAATAAATAAATAAATGAGCCCAAAGAGTGGAGTGATGGTTCCTTCAGTGGAAGAAATGCCACTGGAAACCATCGTATTGGGCCCACAGCAAAATGAATGGAGGATACCACTTCTGAATCCCAACAGTTATGGAGGCGGAAGAGGCCGTGCCAGATGAACTGGCTGTGAAGGCACACCTTGTTAATATCCTCAAGGCTGCGGCAGTCCATTGCAGTCCCGGGGTTGAATCCTGCATGTCTCATTTCATGTGTGCCGCAGATGTCTCTGTGATCATAGTGTGTGGGTAACTTCATGGCAAGCTGGCATCCACCTTAAACAAATTCACGCCAATGAAATTTTTCCTGCTTGGGGGGGTACTCTCTACGAGTTGCAGACGACAACGACTCCCTGGCACGTCCTTCATGTGCCCTGCCTTTCACGCAGTCTCTTTCCCCTCGGGGCTCGCTTCAACCCCGACACCTGGGGTGGGGGGCAGGTGGCCCCGACACACCCGGCCACACGAGCCGCCTCTGTCCCTCCCCGCCTCTCTCCCACCATGTCTCCTTCCCACATCCAGAGAGAGCTGAGCATGGCCATTCTCTCGGCCTCGCTCCCTGAGTTCCGCAGAACGGCAGGTGGCGAGGAGGGCGGAGGGGCCGCGACTGCACAACAGGGGCTAGTGGTGCTTCTGTGTGGGGCTTATGGAGGTGGTCGGAAGCGGGGAGGCGGCGAGTGAGGGTCCAGCACGGGCTCCTCTCCCTGGCGCAGCCGCCCATGAAGCCCAGGCGACGGGGGTTGTTGTTGTTGGAGGTGCAGCAGGAGACGCGGCGGCTGTGCGGACTAAGCACCCGTGTCGCTCCTCCGAGCCCCCTCCTCCTTCCTTCCGTGGTGGCGTCGCTTCCACCACCACTACCTCCTCCTCCTCCCCTTTCTCCCTCCCTCCTCCTTCCCTCCCTCCCTCGCCCGGAGCTTGCAGCCGGGATTTGAGTATTATGGCATCGAGGAGAATGGAGACCAAACCCGTGATAACGTGTCTGAAAACCCTCCTCATCATCTACTCTTTCGTTTTCTGGGTGAGTCGCCCACAGCCTCGCCAGGGCCAGAAGTGGCCAAAAAGGCGTCGGGGTGGTGGTGGTGGGGGCAATTAATTCTGCCCCGGGGAAATGGGATGGCGCGCGCGCGTGTGCCTGTGCATGCAGCATGTGTAACGTTGCGTTGCAGGGGCATCTGCTGCGGCCTGCCAGTATCGGGGGACATGGCTACAGAAAGCGCGCTTTCCCTCCATTCTCGGTTCCTAGGTTGTCATTGACTGTGGCTGGCTAAAATGGGGGTGGTGGTGGGGATTTGAGGTCTCCCTTCTTTTTAAATGCCCCTTCCAAGCAGGCAGCCCCGGAGAAGAAAGTTGCTGCCTCGGGCAAGAGTCATGCAATCTCTCTCTCTCTCCCCCCTTCCCTCTCCATTTTTCCATTCAGCGATAAGCTATGTGTTCTCCCTCTTCATTTCCACTCCCGCAATATTTGTGCCACTGGAAGCACTGTAATAACAATTCTTAATCAATTGGGTCTCTTATCTGTGCGTTGCTTGGCATTGCCCGGTCATTGCAGTGAGGAGTCGTGTTGAATGAAGGTCGCTCTGTGTGTGCTGTTTTTCCAGGAACGTTTTCCATGCTCTCTTTCTTTTTATTCCTAATAAAAGGATGTTAAATTGCAGCCTTCATTCCCTCCCCCCATAAATGTATGGGGTGGTGGTGGTTGAAGGCTGCAATTTAAACACATGGAAGATGATTCTGGATTCCTGAAAAAGGCTGTTAATTTCCAGCCTCCAACCTCAAAACAGAACAGTTGTAAGGATCAGTCCAGTAAAGAAGTCTGTGGTATTTATAAGCAAGGCAATTGGCGCATCATGCATGAACACATAGATAATTCAGTACTCTAAACCACAGGCTCTTAATGGCTTCGTCTATGCATTATATGCCATTCAGTGCCTTTGAAGATTGTGGGCAGCTCACTGTTGAAGGACACTGCAAGCCTTTTTTTAAAAACAAAAACGAAAATGAAAATATTTATTTATTTATTTTAAAAATCATGAGTTGAATGAACAGCAGTGTTCATTTAATCGTTCCGAAGCAGCTTCTTGTCTCCATGGCGTCCGCTTTGCACTTGCTGCAGGCTCCTTTTCTAGCCACGCAGCTCTGCACACTCCCAATATTTTATTTGGATAAATGCCATGTGTGCTTAGTAAGATCAACGTTTGCTTCTGTGTTGTTGGTTCGCGTTAGCCCCTTTCGTTGTAACGATCGCCATAAAAATATTATGCCAAATAGTGAATGAATGACACACATTTTAGAGAGTAAGCTTTGCTTAGTCAAATACTGTACCTAAAAGTAACATGTTTGGCTAAGCTACTGATATGTCTGGAGATAAAAGTACTGAAATATACCTTTCTAGTGTTCCCATACAGCAGTGATAAAAATAGTCAGGTTGATTTATGACATATTTAAGCTTAAATATATAATTTCCAACTAAGTGAGCCAAAGGTTGCAGTCAGCCATACTTCTAAGCACAGATGTGGAAGCAAGCATCCGTGAAGCCAGTAGGGTTTGCTTGCAGTAAATGAATTAAGAAAAAAGGTTTTATATAAATATAATATATCATTTCAGGCATGTATTTGTTGAATTGGTATGAATATTAGATTGAACATCACTTATGTTACAAAAGACTTTGATTCCCCATATATTGCTCTTACTGGACATTTTTTTGTATGGGGAGCATCTCATTTATTACTGTGAAGGCGTTTTTTCTTGAAGATGACGTCAGGCTTTGCATGCAGCTGCTTTGAAGGGAGTGGGTAGAAAGCATCGCTGTTCCTTTTTGAGTATAGTAGTACTTCAGTGATACTATGATGGTTCGTGACCCAGATACATTAAAGGATAATTGGGTAACAGGAGTCCTGGATTTTCAAACAGCCTTTGGAGATTGAAATTTACGTAGCAATCTGGTCTTTTCTTCATCGGATTACAGACATGAACAGCATATTCTATTGTGACAGACAGTGATCTGCTGATTAAAGACTCTCTTGCTGATGTATAATGATGATATAGTTAGTATAATGGCCCCTGTATGATTATTACAGGCCTTAATCTGTTCCTCAACTATGCAATACAGTATACTGAAATAAACTAGCTGCTTCATACTGAGTGAAGCTAATTGCGCATTAGCGTTTTAGTAGCACTGTCATGTGAAATACAATGACAAGGTGTAAAAAAAATCTTCCTGCCTAATTTCTTTTTGGTGAATAATTTTTCTGTTACACTAGTATCATTTCTTCTGGCAGATAGCTCTTGGTGTACATACATTGCTTTTACAAAAGGCACTTGCTTCATATTTAAATCTCTTAAAATGTCCAGGACTCTTATTTTGCGTATTCTTGAAACTCCAACACACTGAATTCAAAGGGTCTTGCTTTTCAATAAACATGCATAGGATGGGGCAATGTGTTTTTCTCATGTAATTCCCATAGATCTCTCCATTATTGGTTAACTAGTTTTTGTGTTGCATATACTGTATAGAAGAAGGGAAGAACTTAACCTCTTTTTTGTCCTACAAGTTGTTCCACTTGTGGAAAACTCAGTCACAGAAGTTAGAGACTTTTTACTATTTGCTGTTGTAGAAATTGACAAAAAGGTGAAGTCCCTTATTGTATTGTTCATTCACGACATTCCACCCCCCCCCCCTCATTGCACATGTTACCGTCCTGTGGGTGAATGACTGGAGAATCTTGTTCCCTGGCTAGAAGATTTGTAATTGGATAGCTGTCTAACTGGTTCTTTTTATCTTTACCTATAAATCTGAGCATTAACCGTTGGAACTTGACAAAGGATCCTACACCCGGCCATACTAGCCCGTACTGAGCATTTGTGCACTTGCCCGAAATGGGTCCGGAGGTCAACAAAGATTTTAGAAATGAGTCAGTGGGGCAGGATACCCACAAACTCGAACAAAGGAAAAGAACCACAATTCCCAACGTTCCTTGCGACGCGCCACAGCCAATGAGGCTGAGAGGCGCGAGTAAAAAGAACATTGGGAAACGCACCGTGGCCAATCAAAATGGAGCTGCAGGAAAAAAATGCAGCAGAAACGCAAACCACAAACACAAAACACAAAACTACATGCAGAACACTGAGAAAGCCAGCGTGCGAAAAATAAAAATAAAAAACAACGGGAACGCAAGTCCGCCGCAGGCGGACGCAGCGCCTCACAGCCACGCAAACACCTGCCGGCCTTCTTTCACAGAGCAACAGGGAGGAGAGGGACTCCCTCTCCTCCACGCTATCCTGCCAAAGATAAGGCGAGACCACCACCGGCCTCAAGAAAAGTTGAGCTGGGGTGGGGAAAAACCACAAAAACAGGGGTTCAAGGGGGGGAGGTACTGATGCCTTGGCCCCCCCTGAAAGCGGAACAATTCCTCCGGAAAGCAAAGGCAGCAAACGGTGCTCAGGCCGCTGCCTTTACTTTCCGAGTAAGTGTTTCGCTTTCAAGGGAGGGCAAAGGCATCAGTGCCTTCACCCCCTTGAAAGCGAAATAATTCCTCCTCAAAGCAAAGGCAGTGAACGGCGCTCCGGCCGCTGCCTTCACCTACCGGAGGTACTCACCCGGCAGCAGCCTCCTCTCCCTCACACTCAGACACACACATACACACGCACACATCTAACCACCTAACAAAAATAAAACCACAATTAAAAACAACCATTACTTAAAACAAAAATCACAAAAAACACACAAAACCACTTACAAAATAACTAAGTACAAAACGAAAAAAGCACAAATTACACAAACAAGAAAAAGTAAACAAAAAACACACAAAACCAAACCAATTAAACCTAAAAATAAAACAATACAACAACAACCAAACAAAAACCTCCCAGACAACAACCACAAAAGCAAAATAAACCAAACCCCCAAAATAAAGGAAACCAGCCAACTCACCAGCATGCCCCCCCTCCACGACGACCGGAACACAAATGAAGACACAAAGAGACGACCTACCGGAAGAAGCACCACTCAGAGGCCAGGAGAGAAAAAACAGTCAAAGTAAACAAGATCCAGTAGCAGCCCCACCTGCAGGCCACAATAGTAAAAACAATTCAAAAAGACACAACAGCCCCAAACAAAAGGCCACAAGAGTAAAAAAAGTCAAAAACATAACACAAAATCACAATTTTACACAAATCACAAACATATGTCAATAAAATAAAATAAAAACATTTCTAAAATCCTGTGTTGAGTTTTAACTCAAATAAAAACCCAAAACATCTAAACACAGTTTAAAAACATTGAATGTAAAAACATGTACTTTTAATTTTTTTAAATTATTGCATATGGTACAACTATTTAAAAAAACCCCACAAACTAAAACATTATTCGGTTAAATAAAACAATTTGAAAAGATTATATCATACTTTGTTCTTTTTTTAATCCACAAAAAAAACCCAAAAAACGCTGATCACAGTTTATAACAGCCAAGCCAATTTTTTTTAATAAATAAACATTTTAAAAATGACAATTACAGACTAAGCAATTTTTTTACAAACATTAAGAAAAAATAACCTTCCAACACAATTTAAAACAGCCCGGCACTGCTGGGCAAACTATGCTAGTAATCAATATAATCAGGAATAAAAGTAAGAAAAACCAAAAAAACAGAATGCACATATTTTCTTTATATAAGAGGATTGTACAATTTAAAATTATGGATGCATATGAAATATTGATAATTTTTTAAAATTTAAAATGTTAACATTATTAGCTTATTTTTTATCAGAAGTGGACTACTTCAATAGCATTATTTTGGCTATCTACCAAATAGGGCATAAATTTCATGTGCATAAATGCTGCATTGATTACATTTCTTTGGTTGTATTTATAATAGGAGTATGTCAGAAGAATTACAATGTGCCACAATTATAAAGCAATTTTGAAAAATAAGATTTTTAAATTTCTAGCAATATAAGTCTCTGTGATTCATATCATTTATGATAATAGTATGTTTGCCCCTATAGAGATGTAAATTATAAAGCAATCTTACTGCACTTAAATTCATAGGATATGAAGTCAATTGGAATACTGAGTGACAGTTCACCATTCATAGATTTTAGGCCTAGGCCTAGGGCATAGTTAGGAATAATTTCCACTAGCATTTGGCTTAAAATATTATAGTTGCAGTATATGGACATCTTTTTCACAACAGGATTTTATTCCTCTTTGGCAATATGTGATAGAAAGAAATTTGTGAGATCAAGGAAACATGTGAGAAATATCTGTGTAGGCTCCAGAAGCTTCTACTGTAGGACTCTGTCATTTAATCATTACTAATTGGATGTAGGATCCATGGGTGAAGTCATGTTGTATTATCATAATCAGTGATTACATATTTGAATATTTCCTTATAATTTTTAAAAAATCTGTGAATTTAGAGGAAATTTTTTAAAAATTCATATAATTATCCTATTCATTAGAGAGATAATTTTATACAAGTTGAGTAGGAGACAATCCTTTTTTTCATAGTCCTTTTTTGTATTTGCTCTATCCAGTAGTAGTACAGATACTATACTGTTGGACATGTTGGTTGAGGAAAGTGAAGTATGAGAACTTAAAAGGAGGTGTTTTTAAAGCAGATGATGGAATTGGAGGCACACACAATTAAGTATCCACACGTCTTAATTAATCAATCTTGGTTTTCCAGACAGCTCCTAATTAACTGAAATGGCCTGAAACAGTTGACTTTGGCTATGTATTTGTGGTTTAGTGTTTCTGGTTTAGTGACCACTTTACCATAGAGGTGTGCAATCTTTCCACGGGCAAGTGGATCCTTACTAATTATCCTTACTTATTATTATTATAATTATTATTAACTTCCATTTATATCCTGCCCAACTGGGGCTTGCAAGAATAAGGCTTTAGGTGCAATCAGTATCAGCTCTAATTTACATATTATAGAATAGTGATTCTAGACCTCTAGGATAGTGGCTCTCAACTTCTTTCTCAGACGTTCTGGACTGATTTTCAGAATCCCTGACCAGTGGACATGCTGCTTGGGGATGTTGGCAGTTGAGATCTAAAACATCTGGTGGACTAAAGGTTGAGAGTCACTGAACCACCAAATTCAGATGCCTTTTCTTCATCTCTAAATTACCTTTATCCAAATGCTGTTTTGACCAAAAGAAATAGTTCTTGCAGGACTGTTTAGATTGGTTTGGGACAGATAAGGCGAGAATTGTCCCCTGCCACTTGCACATCAAATTATTACATTGTTGCAGTTAATTTAAAAATAATTCATGGAGTCTAACCTCCTGATGTAAAACATACTGTAGTATTTACAAAGACGTTTGTCAAAAATCACTCATTAATGCCTTATTTACCACAGCTCTCTCCAGTAATGCATCTGAGCTTTTGAACTTAAATCTGATATGGGAAAAACTGGCTTTGGAAGCTGAAGCCACATATTGTGACAACACTTAGCAAGTTGTAACACCATAGAAGGAGGGGGGAGATGAAAAAAGAATAAGGTTGGTTTGGGAAGGGTATGCAGTAATTTGTGATAGGAACGCAGAAGAAGGACATTACCATGTGGTAGGAAGCATTATGATAATGATCAGCATCTGTTTTCCTTAGTGACTGCAGATTTATTTATCTAGTTCTAGTATATATACTTTCAGACATTGATTCTTTCAGATCGAGCGATGGCTGAGATTTTAATACAATTTCCAGTGGAAAGGAATGTAACTTAGAAGTGGGGCATGACAGATAAAGTGCTATAGAGAAGAAAAAGCAATCAATTTTTTGTGGGGGTAGGAGTATATCACCCCCATTACTGTTATTACACAAACGTTTTTCTTCTTTCAGTTGGTGCTTCTCCATTGGTTACTCTCTCAGTCCAAAATACAGTAGAAACCCATATAACAAAAATAATTAGTTCCACTAGGCACTTCTTCATTATATGATATTTTCGTTGTACAATGTATGCATCATAGAACGAAAATCCCATGGGGAAAATCATACAACAAAAATCTCTATGGGGTGCATCGTACAACGAAAAGTTTTTCATTGTATGATTCCCATAGGGATGCATTGCATCGTACCAAAAAAAAAATCGTTGTACGATGCACCATTTCCCCCCCCCCCAAAAAAAAATCCTTCGTTGTACGATTTTTCCGCTGTATGAAGCATTCGTTATACAGGTTCTACTGTATTCTTAACACTCCATGATAGTTCCAAATTTCAAAGAGGTTTTTTTATATATCAGAGAGGAAACAAAACCACAACAAAAAAGACAAAAAATCTTTGTGGCACCTTACAGACTAACTCCTGTATTTAAAAGTGAGCTTTTGTGGATCAAGTCCACAATGGTTTTGTCTTTTGTTGTTTTGTTTACTCTGATATGCTTACATAGACTAACATGGCTACCACTTCAAAAAAATTTTTTTAAGTTAAAGTCCATGATTCCATGTCATATACTAGGCCTGATAATACAAACCCCTAAACAATGCACATTCTCAAAGCAAATTAATTTATTTTTTACTGCAAATTACATTCTTTGTTTTAAATAAACTGTACATACCTGTATTGGTGATTTCTTTCTTTTTAGTTTAGCTTTTGTCTCTCTTATATTAGCTCTTTCACCTTCCACATTTTTCCTTAACTAACATTTCTATTTTTAAGGTGGATGTTGATCTCCTCTACTGATATCTTTGTCAGTATAGAGCAGGGGTTCGCAACCTATGGCACATGGGCAGGATCTGGCCGGCTTTTTGCATATTTTTTCTTGAAATGTTTTGTTTTATTTCTCACCAAATCAGCTTTCCTTTTATACTTGTCAATAGAACGTTTTAGGAAGAACTGCTAATAAGGTTATCGTGTTTTCCTTTTTAAAGGTTCTTTTACCATCATTTGATACTATAGAATGAATCGACTCAATTGTTTTTACACCATCATAAAGAAAAATAAGAATGCAGAAAGCTACTTGGTTGATTTTCTGGGCTGCACATAAATCATTTTAAAGTGGAAATTTATGTTTTTCTGTTTTAAAGCTTTTTTTTCTGTTTTAAGGCATTAGTTGGTATATTTTGCTTGATATTGGCATTAAAAAAAACCAAGATAACGGCAACTGGCCCTATCACTCCCTGGCAAATAGAAGGGGAAGAAATGGAAGCAGTGACAGATTTTACTTTCTTGGGATCTAAGATCACTGCAGATGGTGACTGCAGCCATGAAATAAATAGACAATTAGTTCTTGGGAAGCAAACTGAGAAACCTAGGGAACATAATAAAAAGTAGAGACATCACCATGCCAACAAAAGTCTGCATAGTCAAAGCAATGGTATTTCCAGTAGTAATGTATGTTTGTGAGAACTGGACCATAAGGAAGGCTGAGCGCAGAAGAATAGACGCCTTTGAAATGTGGTGCTGAAGGAGAATTTTGAGAGTACCCTGGACAGCAAAGAGATCAAATAAGTCTATCCTGAAGGAAATCAACCCTGACTGCTCCTTGGAAGGACAAATATTAAAGATGAAGCTAAAGTACTTTGGACACCAAATGAGAAGAGAGGACTCATTCAAGAAGGCCTTGATGCTGGGAAAGATCAAAGGCAAACGGTCCCTGCTCGTTCCAGGAGCCCATGCCACCGGCTCCCGGGATTTGAGGCAGGTGGGAGCCATCGCTTCTTCCTCCACCCTCCCCACCTGGGGGGAAGAAAAAGGAGACGCCGACGCCGCGGCTCGCCAACGCTCCCTGCTCGTTCCAGGAGCCCATGCCACCGGCTCCCGGGATTTGAGGCAGGTGGGAGCCATCGCTTCTGCCTCCGCCCTCCCCACCTGGGGGGAAGAAAAAGGAGACGCCGACGCCGTGGCTCGCCAACACTCCCTGCTCGTTCGGGGAGCCCATGCCACCAGCTCCTGGGATTTGAGGCAGGTGGAAGCCATCGCTTCTGCCTCCGCCCTCCCCACCTGGGGGGAAGAAAAAGGAGACGCAGACGCCAGGGCTCGCCAGCGCTCCCTGCTCGTTCCGGGAGCCCATGCTTGTTGCTGGAACCAGGGGGGATTGTGGATGGGGTGGGAAGAGAGAGAGTTGGTCCTGCCAGCCAGGAAGGAGGGGCAGCATTCCATCTAGGGGGGTTCCAGGGATCCATATAGGTGTTGTGACGGGCATGGGGTGGTATGACGGGTACCGTGGGGTGGGCCACACTCGGGGAATGCGGGTCTGATGTTTAAGTGCGGTCCCTCATTCCAGCCCTGCAGGTACATCTCTGTGCCCTGAGCAGCAGATCCAGAGTGACCCCGCCCTTAGGCTGCTGCTGGTGAATGCCAGATAGGTCTGTAATAAGGCCCCCCCTGATCCAAGATTCTATCCAGGAGGGGCAGGCCGACCTGGCATGCATCACCAAAACCTGGCTGACACCTGAGGATGGAGTACCTCTTTCGGACATGTGTCCAGCTGGGTTCAGTATTTGGCACCAGCCTAGAGGTGAGGGGAGGGGTGGTGGTGACGCCATTGTTGCCAGGGAGTGTTTGGGAATTGCTAGGGCCACTGCTCCACAAGTGTCTGGTTGTGAGGCCCTGCTTCTACGGTTGGGCCCCAAGGGTCAGTTGGGGATCTTACTCCTGTACCTGCCCCCTTGCAGGGTAAGGGATGCCCTGCCTGAGCTCCTTGAAGCCGCCTCGATGCTGGCGTTCGAGTTCCCGAGGCTTATGGTTCTGGGGGACTTCAATTTTCCTTCATTGGGGATGGCTTCTGAGGTGGCAAGGGAGTTCATGGCTTCCATGGCAGCCATGGGCCTGACTCAGGTAGTTCGGGGTCCGACCAGGGACAGTGGTCACATGTCAGACTTAGTTTTCTTGTCGGAGCAGTGGCAGAGTGATCTGAGATTACAGGACTTAGGGGCGACGCTTCATCATTGGGAGGCAGGGCCTATTAAAATGGCCCACCCTCGGCGACTAATGGATCCAGATGGATTCCAGAGGGAACTGGGGGATGTTCCTCTGGATCGGCTACACGATTCACCCGAGGCACTTGTCGACCTGTAGAACAGTATGGCAACAGCAACCTTGGATGAAATCGCGCCACTGCGGCCTCTCCGCGCCCGTGAGGTTAGGTCATCTCCGTGGTTCATGGATGAACTGCGGGAACTCAAACGGGCAAAGAGACGGCTAGAGCGCTGCTGGGTGAAGACCCAGGATGAATCCGATTGGACACTAGCTAGAGCTGCTATTAGGGCCTACCTAGTGGCGATGAGGGTGGTGAGGCGGCAATACTTCACCACCCTTATTGCCTCCGCTGATAATTGCCCAGCCGCCCTGTTCCGGGTAACCAGGTCCCTCCTCGGTAAGGGGAGATCGGTGCCCAGTTGGCAGGGTTCGGCTGAGGACTTTGCTGACCATCTGGTGGAGAAAATCGATCCGATTCGTTCAGGGCTGAATCCGGGCAAAGATGGGGAGGGTCGGGGGGGCACCGGAGCACAGTCTTGCTGTACGATCTGGGATCGATTTGATCCTGTTGTCCCTGATGAAGTGGACAGGCTCCTTGCAGCTGTGCGTGCCACTACATGTCCTTTGGACCCCTGTCCCACCTGGTTGGTGAAAGCCTCCAAGGTGGTGACAGGTGGCTGGGTCAGGGCGATAATAAATGCATCATTACGGGAGGGGGTATTTCCTGCACCGCTAAAACATTCTTTGGTGCGCCCCCTCCTGAAGAAAATATCCCTTGACCCAGCTGTCCTTAACAACTACAGGCTGGTTTCCAACCTTCCCTTTCTGGGTAAGGTTTTGGAGAAGGCGGTGGCGCGCCAGCTGCAGAGTGTCCTGGAGGAAGCGGATTATCTAGACCCCTTTCAATCAGGATTCAGGCCCGGGTATGGTACAGAGACGGCATTGGTCGCACTGATGGATGATCTCTGGCGGGAGCGGGATGGGGGTTATCCATCCGTCCTTGCTCTTCTTGACCTCTCAGCGGCCTTTGATACCGTCGACCATGGTATCCTTCTGGAACGGCTCAAAGGACTGGGGATCCAGGGCACCGTGTTGTCTTGGTTTTCCTCTTTTCTGGAGGGCCGTACCCAGTCGGTGTGGTTAGAGAGTGAGAGGTCCAGCCCTAGGCTCCTCAAGTATGGAGTGCCTCAGGGCTCGGTGCTCTCTCCTCTCCTATTTAACATCTACATGAATCCACTGGGTGAGATCATTCGTTCCCATGGGGTGCGGTACCATCAGTACGCGGATGACACTCTGTTGTACATCTTGGCCCGTGGGAACCCCAGTGATGCTGTTGAAATCCTACCTGGATGCCTGGAGGCCATTGGGGTCTGGATGGGGGCCAATGGGCTTCGGCTGAATCCCAGCAAGACAGAGTGGCTGTGGATAAGGGGCCCCGTGTTATCCAGGGAGTTACCATCTTTGGTACTGGATGGGGCTGTTTTGCCCCAGACAGACCCAGTGCGCAACTTGGGGGTCCTTCTGGACTCGCGGCTGCTGCTAGAAGAACAGGTAGCGTCTGTGGCCAGGAGGGCTTTTGCCCAACTTCGGGTGATTTGCCAGTTGGGCACGCTCCTGGACCGGGGCTCCTTGCTTATGGTCACCCACGCTCTGGTCACTTCCAGACTAGATTATTGTAATGCGCTCTACATGGGGCTGCCCTTGACGACCATTCGGAGGCTGCAGCTGGTCCAGAATGCGGCAGCCCGGGTGGTGATGGGATGTGGGCAATATGCCCATGCCTCACCGCTACTTCGGGAGCTGCCCTGGTTACCAGTTTGTCTCCGGGTGCAATTCAAGGTGCTGGTTTTGACCTTTAAAGCCCTATATGGCAGTGGGCCAGGATACCTTAGAGACCGCATCGTCCCAAGAGTGTCTGCCCGTCCAACCAGAGCGGACCGGAGGGGCTCTCTAATAGTGCCATCAACTAGGGGTGCACATCTGTCCAGCACCCGAAGGAGGGCCTTCTCCGTGTCCGCACCAACTCTCTGGAACCTCCTGCCAACAGATCTAAGACTTCAAAGAGAGTTGCTGCCCTTCAGGAAGGGATTGAAGACCTGGCTGGCAGGGCAGGTGTGGGGCCCGAATGGGAACACGGTCCCCGCCTGCTGGCTTATGTAAACAATTAAGAACTCTCTCTTCTTCTTTTGATAGTGGGTGGGATGGGTGGGTGGGATATGGGTCTTTTAAAGTGTTTTTATGTGTTTTTAGAACTTGTTGTAATGCCGCCCTGAGTCGGGTTCTGCCTGAGTGGGCGGCATATATAAATATGACTATTAAATTAAATTAAATTAAAAGTAGAAGAGGACAGCAGAGGATGAGATGGCATTGTTGACGTAATGGGTGTAGAGCTGAGCAGGATGCGGAGGAGTGGTCAGAGTAAGTCATAGTTAGTCCCATTTGAATCAATGGAGTGTATAGAAAAGTTGAGTCACCAAATCGCCATTGACTCAGTGGACCTACTCTAGTGCAATTTACTAAGCTAAGCAAAAGGATTTTTGGCAGTGTGTTGTAAGGATAGTAAATTTTAGGCATTAATTTTTAAACAAGAATATCAAAACATCTATTAGTTATTTCTCTAATTTAATGTATTTTAATATGGCAAGTAGGATTGTGTGTACAGTAGTTCCTCGGATAAAGTCTGATTTAGATAAAGTCCGATTCAGATAAAGTCACGTTTTTCATGCATACGTGATGCATTGCATAAAGTCCAAAACTGCTAAAAATTCGACGTTGTCCAAGGTATTTGGTATAGGAACCTTGGATAAAATCCATTTTGGACGTTATCCAATGCATCGCCCATTTGATTCGGATAAAGTCCAAACTTGTGGAACGGAGTTTGGACTTTATCCGAGGTTCTGCTGCACCTAAATCCCATTAATAATGTTAAAAAGTAGCAAGAGGAAATTAAGCTTGGGTGACCACATTTTCTTATTACAGTATTGATCCAGCTGTTCGGCAGAAGATTTATTTTTATTTATTTATTCACATTTATACCCTGCCCTTTTGGTGCAAGCACACCCAAGACTAATATGTTCTCAACTTTGAGCAGTAGCTTTCTTGTTATGAAAACACAAGTGATTTGCACTATGGCTAATATTTAGAAAATATGGGGGAAGAAATTGACAATATGAAAGATAACCCTTGAAAGGCTAAGTATGCTTAGGCTTGAGAAAAGAATTAACATATGTAGACTGACCCTTTACTAGCTGGAAAGATAAATAGGTGCTGTCCTTTCTTCTTGGCACTATGACAGGAGGTGGAACATTTCTGTTTTGTGCAATAACTAATAAACCACTTGAGCAAAATAAATATTTACTGGCAATAATTGTTCTAATTTTGAAAATTCTTTTGCTCAACTCTTATGTTAATGCTGTTGTATATCTCCCAATCTTTCTAAATGTGCGTTAGCATTTTATACAAGTCCACCGTATGAGGTGGATTGGTTCTGGGCTGCATTGGCTCGGTGATCCTGGACTGAATTGCTGCATTTCACAAGTAACAACCACAATCTTTTGCTCCTGACAAAATTCCCTTTGTACAGGAAAGATGGAGGTAACGCATATAGCAAAGGCATACACAAAATTGATTTCTTTATGTTTTCCTTTCCTTTTTCCTTTTCCTTTTGTCTCCTATTGTATTTTATTATTGTATATTGTCTTATATCTTTAATAAAAATTATTTTTTAAAAAGAGAGAGAGAGTAAAATCTCATTCCTATGTGTGACAGCAGTTAGTCTTTAAAGTGCCACAATGTTTTTTTTGTCTTTTTGTCTTGTTTTAGTTACTCTGATACGCAATGAAGAAGAATCCATCACACTGTGAGGCCATTTGTTCCACTCTCAGACAATTCTATGTTAAGATGGTTTTTATTTCTGATATGGGCAGGGCTAGGCTCTTTTTCTTGCACTCCCTTTCACATTCACATCCTTCTTTCCATATACCCATCCCTCCATTTCTCACCTTCCCCTGTGGAGCCACTCCCTATGTAGAATGGAAGTGAAGACAAGGAGTAAAGGTTGCCAGACCATATTTGCACACTGAAAGCAATCCCAGTTAAATGAGTGATAATAGTGCACAGCTTTTTCATATTGTGGATTACTGCGGAAGCATAAGTCACGGTGAACGTGTTGCATGTTCCATAGGTGAGTCAGACAGTCCAGCAACAGAAATAAAAGTCCAAAGTAGACTGGCTTAGTAAATCATTTTTGCTTACGTCTGACACTTTTCTGCTCTTCTCTGGAAATGACAATTTAAAACTAAAAACAACATGTTTCACCTCAGCAGCATTTTAGGACCTAAAGATACTGGGAGTAATATGTATTAATTCTTTATGGTAAAATATAGCTTGTATGAAAATCCGGGCTATTTTTGAGAAATGCTTAAGATATATTTTCAAACATTCTGACTCTCATTATAACATTATCTAGTAAAATAATACCAGTTCTGTGGATGGTTTATACTGGGCTGAATAATGTTAAAATTATAGCCTTTAAAGTTCAAAAATTGCTGAAACTGCTGCTTTTCATCCCACTAGCTTTCATCCTGTATTCACAGTAATGTTTGTGATACTTATCACGTATTGCCAATTCCTATTCCAGTACCACAAAATAATCTCAGGAAGGCACGACAAATGGAAAGAGTAAAAGAAGAAATGTGAATCTGCATGAAAAATAAAGATCAGATTTTCCCATTGGAATTTAGTCGTAGTTTCCAAATCAGGGGTAAACTATATAGGAGAGTAAACACATTTTTTTTTCATTTAATGAGCAGTAAAGTAGCAGCCAGTATAGAATTTCCTCCTAGTGTTATTCCAGAGGAAAGGATTTTCCTCAGCATTATAGTGAAAAATAAAATGTTAAATCCCACCCCCTTGATCCATTCATGATAATAATTATACAGTCCCCTTGAAATTATGTACATTATTTACATCAAATGTTCAGATGGCATAATATTGTTACCTCTCTGAGACAGAGAAATTACATTTGCTGAACTTTTGATGTAGGGTGGGTAACAAATGCAGAATAATTTTGTAATTAATAAAGATATCTACACAGTTTCTGAACATAGACCCATTATGTTTATGTAATTGCACCAAGGTATTTTAATCTTAATAATGTTTTTAATCTTTCCTAGTCATACATTTATCTTTTTCAGTGTAGTAGCACCATAGCATATACTGGGCATTTTCATGCATTATGATTATAATGTGGTTATAGGTGTAACAGGCCTCCTATCACAAATAGTGCCAAATGTGTAGTATTTGTAGTCAACAAATATAGATTAGTTGGGTTGTGTGAGCATTCTCAGTTCTAAATCCAGGTTTGGAAGAATTACTGGGCATAAAGCCACCAATAAATTGGCCCCTGAATGTCCTTGCTTGCTGCTGTCACCATCACTCAGTGCTTTTGACACTTCTTGTTTACTCTGAGCTGGCAGGTGAACAGACAACAACAACAGGGTTTACAGTAGGGCATTTTCTTCACTACAGAGTTTATGATGCTAGTTCTTGCTGAATACTATTTGGAAGAAAAATCTTTAAATACTGTATTAGAGCTTGGTGTTGTAACACAGTTGTATGTTAAGTCACAGGTGTGCTAACACAGAATTGGATTCCAAGATAATCATAATCATTAACAAAATCAAAACTCATGGCCTTTCACAAAGTCAGGAACTTTAGTATAAGCCCTTATAAGACAAAAGCATTTGAAATGTGGATTTATTTATTGCAGTACACTGAGACATTTTCTTCAGTCAATCCATGGCCAATGAAGAAGTGCTAAAGCAGTTTAATAAAGACTATGGAACTATTCTGCAGAAAGGCAGAATGTTTTGTATATGTAGTGAGGACTGAAAATATGGATTCTTGCACTGATTTTTCAAGGATAAATGGTGGAGAGGTGCAGGAACATGAAGAATGTGTTGGTTGAGGAACCTTGGAGACTTATTTTAGTGAAACTCAACCTTGTTCAGAGCTGCTAGAGTTAGAATAGCTACGATGATGTCCCTGTGTCCAATAGAAGAATAGGAATTATACAAAATCTTTATATGCAGATTTAATTCAAATAAACCCTGAAGAACAATTTAATTTATTTTTAATTTAATTTTTGAATTTCTATACCGCCCACTCAGGTACAACCCGACTCAGGGCCGTTCAACAGCATAATCTAAAAACACAAAATATACAATTTCAGTTATAACTTTCATAAGAATTGTCACTCCACAAAAATCCATGGTAATTATAACATATGGTATGGGGGCAGACAGATGGATAGAACATTCATTTTAAATTAATACTATTTGAATTGAACCTTAGACCTTGTTAATGCTTTAATAATGAACCACTATGTTGTTTTTTATGTAAATTACAACAGACATACATACAGTTGGAAGGTAGGCACTATGAACATTTACTGAGAATATACTTTTAAAAATATTATTTAATTGCCCTTGCAGTAGAATTACTCTATAGAAGAAAAGGAGCGGCATACAAGTTTGAATGAATGAATGAATAAATAAATAAAAAATAAGCTGCACATAATGCATTTGGAAGAAACATAAAAAGAGATTGCAGATAATTTTAAAAATTGAACTTATATAGCTGTTTTCCTTAATTTAGAAAGCAAGTTAATGGAAAATACCAGTACAGTACTGTACATTTTGGGTGGTCATTTACTTTTTCTCTTTTCAGTCTTTCTCCCCCCCCCTTTCTTCCTTCAGAGTGCCAACTAAATTGCTGTAGCAGGGGTTCCCAACCTAAGGCCTGTAAGCCATATCCAGCCCATGGTGCCATTTCATGTGGCCCCCACTCCTCCAAGGGCATTCGAGAAACAAAATGGCCATCCTTTTGAAGCTGTTGGGACAAAATGGCAGAGCAAAATGGACATCCGGTCCTCGAAGGTGACTGAGGGAGCGTGACCCAGCCCCTCCCCCCCCAGCTTGCAAAGGCTGGGAACCCCTATGCTATACCCATCCATTAATAACCATAATTATAACAGCATGAAAAGAAACAAAATTTTAAAAGAAAGTTAAGCCAGAATGTGTATATTTAACTATGTTCACTTCTGTAAATCTGTTTCGCAGTACTGATGTTGCTTGCTGTTGTTGCTACATTTTGTTACTATGGTTGTTATAGTTTTTTGTAAATACTTCTGGGCAGGCAATGTAAAGTTGTCATTTTTGCACCATTTAACATGAAGGAGGATCAAAGTCCGGTTTATGTCTTAAGGCAGTGGCTTAATATGTAACAATTTATTGCTTTTGAAAATTATTGTACGTCAGGGAGACATAGAAAAACGACCCTGATTAAAGTGCTGGCATTGCCTTCTGGATGACTTGTTCCAAAGCTAATTATAGCAACATCTTCACTTGTCAGTCATAGGAAAAGGAGGTCGCACTGCTGTTTATATAAACATTTAAGGCCGGAGACATACCAGACTATTTATTAGTATGCAGTGTGGCCTGATGCTTAGTACAGTACAGTAGACCCTCGCATAATGACGTTACTTGGTTCCCCAAGTAGCATTGCTAAGCGATTTTTGTTATGCGGGTTTCTATGGAGTTTTCCCGCATAACAACGTTTTTAGCGTCGTCCGGTTATTTTAGCGTTGTTGTCCGGACAATGACACTAAAAACGTTATGTGGGGGAACACGTGGTGCATAACGAAGCGTTGTTAAGCGAAAATGATGCTATCCGAATGCGTTGTTATGTGAGGGTTGACTGTACTCTACTTCTAAAGGTTGTTCAGCAAATGCTGAACACTTGAAGATTTTTATATAATACAGTAATACCTCATACAAAGTCCGCTTCATACAACATCAGATTCATACAACATCACCTAATTCCTTGAAAAAAGTTACCTCATACAAAGTCGCTTGACTTTGTATGAGGCATTCAGTTTTTCCCAGGTTGCATTGTGCCTGGGCAGTATAAAAGACAGGACACATGCGTGCATTGCTCTTGTGGGTTTTGCACAAGGCAAAGAGTGTTTAGGAGTGGTTTTGAAAGTGATTTTAGATTTTTTTGAATTTTTCATCAGAATTTTTAGAAGCATTCCTGGGATTTTTGCAGCATTCTTCAAGTTCTTGGACAATCAGGGTTGTTTGACATGTTTTTGTAATGTTTTTAGCCTTTAGACAATGTTTTCTTAAAGTTCTGTCAGTTTCCTGTCTGTTTCCTTGACTTTGCCCTGAAGTCTATGCTGTTACAGTACAATATATCTCTATGGAAATGACGTTGTATGAGGCATCGCAGCAAGGATTTGGACGTTGTATGAGGCATCGCAGCTAGGATTTTGCATGCCTCATACAAAGTCCAAATCCGTATAAAGTCCAAGCTTGTGGAACCAAGTTTGGACATTGTATGAGGTATCACTGTACTAGAAATTAGCAGATCCAAAACTTCTTGTCTAAGCCTTTTGAAGCTAGACTCCTTCAAGATATGTGGCCTGTGGTCTGGACTTTGTTGCTTGTTAATTATAGGTTAACTAAAGGTTTTCCCCCCAGGAATAAAAACCTTGATTTGGATAATTTTAATTTAATTTGTCCCTCTATATGGAAACATAGAATTCCTGTATTACTTCTGTTTCTGTGTTTAATAAGTGTAATTTCAAATAATCAGAGATTTGATCTTTCTTCTGTTTTTTAAGTAAAGATGACTCTGGGCAGTTTCCCCGCAACCTGAATGCTTTATTTATTTATTTATTTATTTATTTATTTATTTATTTATTTATTTATTTATTTATTTATTTATTTTTGCTAAACTGACTAATATTTCTAAAATATGTAATCTATGTCTATGAAAAGAAGAGAAATCAACTGCTGCAGAGCCATTGCTTCCCAATGTATTATTCAAAGTTCTTTTTAGTCTCTGGCACATAAAGAGGTTCATCAATATTTCAGTAGAACTGTGATTTTCACCAAAAGGAACCCCTTCCCTTTCATCATTTGATATCTCTGTGTGAAACAAAGATATTTGGATCCTGTTCATTTCTCAAAGAGCAGACTCATTACTTTGCAAATGAATTGATCATTAAACTGTATCCTGACCTTGAGATTGATTCCAAATACAGATCTAGTAATCCTGACATTTTAAATGGTGATTAAATAGCATTTTAAAAGATGATTAAATAGCATTTTAAAAGGCTTGAGTTTTGTGATTTGAACTTCATGAAGTTGCAGCACAACTTACCCTTCATTTGGAACTGTTTTCTTTCTTTCTTTCTTTATTATTTGAATTTATATTGAATTTATTACTTCAAGGCCAGTACTTGAATTTTAATTTTAATTTAATTTAATAGTCATATTTATATATGCCGCCCACTCAGGTATAACCCGACTCAGGGCGGCATTACAACAAGTTCTAAAAACACATAAAAACACTTTAAAAACCCATATCCCACCCACTTTAAAAGACCCATATCCTACCCACCCATCCCACCCACTATAAAAAAGAAGAGAGTGTTCTTAATTGTTTACATAAACCAGCAGGCAGGGACTGTGTTCCCATTAGGGCCCCACACCTGCCCTGCCAGCCAGGTCTTCAGTCCTTTCCTGAAGGGCAGCAATTCTCTTTGAAGTCTTAGATCTGTTGGCAGGAGGTTACAGAGAGTTGGTGTGGACACGGAGAAGGCCCTCCTTCGGGTGCTGGATAGATGTGCACCCCTAGTTGATGGCACTATTAGAGAGCCCCTCCGGTCCGCTCTGGTTGGACGGGCAGACACTGTTGGGACGATGCGGTCTCTAAGGTATCCTGGCCCACTGCCATATAGGGCTTTAAAGGTCAAAACCAGCACCTTGAATTGCACCCAGAGACAAACTGGTAACCAGTGCAGCTCCCGAAGTAGCGGTGACGCACGGGCATATCGTCCGCACCCCATCACCACCCGAGCCGCCGCATTCTGGACCAGCTGCAGCCTCCAAATGGTCGTCAAGGGCAGCCCCATGTAGAGCGCATTACAGTAATCTAGTCAGGAAGTGACCAGAGCGTGAGTGACCATAAGCAAGGAGTCCCGGTCCAGGAGCATGCGCAACTGGCAAATCACCCGAAGTTGGGCAAAAGCCCTCCTGGCCACAGCCGCTACCTGTTCTTTTAGCAGCAGCCATGAGTCCAGAAGGACCCCCAGGTTGCGCACCGGGTCTGTCTGGGGCAAAACAGCCCCATCCAGTACCAAAGATGGAAGCTCCCTGGATAACATGGGCCCCCTTATCCATAGCCACTCTGTCCTGCTGGGATTCAGCCAAAGCCCATTGGCCTCCATCCAGACCCCAACGGCCTCCAGGCATCCGGATAGGATTTCAACGGCATCACTGGGGTCCCCACGGGCCAAGATGTACAAATGAGTGTCATCCGCGTACTGATGGTACCGCACCCCATGGGAACGAATGATCTCACCCAGTGGATTCATGTTTATGTTAATAGGAGAAGAGAGGGCACCGAACCCTGAGGCACCCCATACTTGAGAAGCCTAGGGCTGGACCTCTCACTCTCCAACCACACCGACTGGGTACGGCCCTCCAGAAAAGAGGAAAACCAGGACAACACAGTGCCCTGGATCCCCAGTCCTTTGAGCCGTTCCAGAAGGATACCGTGGTCGACGGTATCGAAAGCCGCTGAGAGGTCAAGAAGAGCAAGGACGGATGGATAACCCGCGTCCCGCTCCTGCCAGAGATCATCCATCAGTGCGACCAATGCCGTCTCCATACCATACCCGGGCCTGAATCCTGATTGGAAAGGGTCTAGATAATCCGCTTCCTCCAGGACACTCTGCAGCTGGCGCACCACCGCCTTCTCCAATACTTTACCCAGAAAGGGAAGGTTGGAAACCAGCCTGTAGTTGTTAAGGACAGCTGGGTCAAGGGATATTTTCTTCAGGAGGGGGCGCACCAAAGCATGTTTTAGTGGTGCAGGAAACACCCCCCTCCCGTAATGATGCATTTATTATCGCCCCGACCCAGCCACCTGTCACCACCTTGGAGGCTTTCACCAACCAGGTGGGACAGGGGTCCAAAGGACATGTAGTGGCATGCACAGCTGCAAGGAGCCTGTCCACTTCATCAGGGACAATAGGATCAAACTGATCCCAGATTGTACAGCAAGACTGTGCTCCAGTCCCCCCCCGACCCTCCCCATCCACGCCAGGATTCAGCCCTGAATGAATCAGATTGATTTTCTCCACCAGATGGTCAGCAAAGTCCTCAGCCGAGCCCTACCAAGGAGGGACCTGGTTACCCGGAACAGGGCGGCTGGGCGATTATCAGCAGAGGCAATAAGGGTGGTGAAGTATTGCCGCCTCACCAACCACATCGCCACTAGGTAGGCCCTAATAGCAGCTCTAGCTAGTGTCCAATCGGAGTCATCCTGGGTCTTCACCCAGCCGCGTTCTAGGCGTCTCTTTGCCCATTTGAGTTCCCGCAATTCATCCGTGAATCACGGGGATGACCTAGCCCCATGGGCTCGGAGAGGCCGCAGTGGCGTGATTTCATCCAAGGCTGCTGTTGCCGTCCTGTTCCACAATTCGACAA
Source organism: Bradypodion ventrale (assembly GCA_035047345.1). NCBI lineage: Eukaryota > Metazoa > Chordata > Lepidosauria > Squamata > Chamaeleonidae > Bradypodion > Bradypodion ventrale. Next base: position 278,166,138 of record JAWDJE010000003.1, read on the forward strand.
GCGCCTCGGGTGAATCGTGTAGCTGATCCAGAGGAACATCCCCCAGTTCCCTCTGGAATACATCTGGATCCATTAGTTCATAAACCATTGTGCCGTCTTTTGCTTGTTTAAAAATGTTAGCTTCACACTCATTGTAAATTCAAATCAAGCTCTTTAGAGAAACATTACTGAATAGTCTTCTTGAAAAGATAAACTGCTTTTTTCCAAGATGTACAGTAGTTATAATTGCCATTCTACAATTTATCTGAGTTGCAGGTCTGAAAAATACAGTGCAGATTTGTTGGGATTAAGTCTACCATTTTAGTGATAGATATGGTGCCATAAAAATGGTAATGATAATTAAGGAGAGGTTTAACAAAGGCAGTTGAAGACATATTTATCAACCAGTTTTTAAAATTAAGGTAGCGCAGCAGAAAGAAGAATCTTCAGCTTTTATTAACAATATACCAATGTAACAAAAGATAGAAAATTCATGCTTATATAAGAAACTATCGTTGTCAGATGAGATTTTTTAAAATGTTGTAGTAAATTACTCAGTTGGAGAGATCATAATCAGCAACAGAAGATTTTGTGGCCTTTGATGTGACAGTGTGGCATAGTTTTTTGCCGCTCTTTTTCAATTTCTGTGCTGATATAGTTGAGGAAAAACCACTTCTTTACCTATAAAATGGTGCGTTAACTGTTGGTGTCCGGCATGCACGCCCACACCCAGCCCAACCATCCTGAACCGAGCCACCTACACTTACCGAGCATCGCCGCAAGGGTCCGCCAGCCGCAAGTGGGGCAGCCGCCCCACGAACGCGACCAGAAAAAAGAACTACAGTTCCAAGCATCCTCCGCGCCGCACAACCAATCAGCCTGGCTAGATTTTCTCCCAACCAATCACAGTCCAACATGCAAATCAGCTCTCTCCAACATTCCATTTTTAGGCCTGGCTGTTAATAAACTGCCATTTTTCTCCCATGGCACAACACACTGTGAGTGATTGTGTATGTATTGTGTGTGTGTCGTTGAGTTGTATGTGCTGTTTGTGTGGTTGTGTTGTGTGTGTGGTTGTGTTGTGTGTGGTGTTGTGTATGTGTGTGTGTTGTGTGTGTGGTTGAGTTGTGTGTGTGGTTGAGTGTGTGTGGTTGTGTGTGTTTGTGTTGTGTTTGTGTTGTGTGTGGAGTGTACACCCCAAAAAAAAACCCTACCACCAAAACACACAAAAAAAACTGCCCAGCAGAGCCGGGCAAAAAAAGCTGGTAGTGTATAAAATTACAGTGGAACCTTGGTTAACAAATGGCTTGGTTAACATAAAAATCATATAACTAAAGGAAATCCATAGAAAATAGTGGCTCCGTTTACAGATTTTTCCCCAAAATGGATTAATTGGTTTTAATGCAGTCCTATGGGAAACTGTGTTTTGGTTAATGTATTTTGTCTTTCAATGCATTCCTATGGGAAATTCAGTTAAAGTAATTTTTGCTGTAAGAAACATCCCAGAGAACGCATTAATTACATTAACCAAGTTTCCACTATAGTATGAGATTTTTTAATAGAAGAGACACGTGCTCTTATAGTCTCTTTGCAAGAATGTAAAAATTATTTAAGGTATACTGTGTTGGAATGTTTTGTAATCAATCATTCACCAGATTTGAGATTATGCCTAGATCATGCCAAGATTGATGTTATAATTTTTGTGTGTATTCAACTCTTCTAGGAGAAGACAATCCTAATCTGTAATTCAGTTCCTTAAAAAAATCTCTGATTTATGAATGTGGGATATTGTACTTCTGTAAACACATTTCAAAATGACAGGGAATGGCCCAATATTGCTGCATAATACCATGCCTGTGTTGCCAGCAGGAAAAAAAAGCCAGGATTTAGATGGCAAAGGCAGGCTTCAGGGATGACAACATTAATCGTGGCAGTCAAGATGGTCTATGCCAGTGGGGGCAAACCTATGGTGCGTGTGCTAGATGGGCGCTCAGGTTTCTCTTTGTGGGCAAATGCACTGTTGCCCCAGCACAGAGTTCACCTGCCCCTATACCCAGCAGCCCAATGGGAGCGCTTCCTTCATCCCCCCCCCCCAGCACAGTGTTCACCCTGCCCTTCTTCCTTGGGCGCTCAGTGATGTTCTCCATCACTGGTCTATGGGATGTCCTCTTGTACTGTCATTCACATAGAGACACCAAGCAGTAGTACTAAGAAGTCCCAGAACCTGACTCCTTCTTTCATCACTTAACATCATCATTCAAATACAAAGCAGTTGGTCATGGCTGTTTTTTGACAAGTGTGAATGGTACGGCAGAATAAAGTGCTGTTGCAATCAGTTCTAGGATTTATGTTGTTTTTACTGATGCTTAACAGACAGCCTGATGCTGTCTTAGAGTCACCTTGTGAATTCTCCACCTCTGCGTTTGATTATTCTTTCCCCAGTAGGCCTACTCTTAATCATATTTTCTGATTCTTACATATTGTTTATGGCAGGAGTGGCAAACCTTGGTGCCCTAGGTTTTCTTGTAATTCAATTCCCGAAAGCCCTGACCAGCAGGCACGCTTACTTGGGCTTCTGGAAATTGGAAGTCCAAGAATATCTGGGGCACCAAGGTTGGCCACCCCTGACTTATGGTCTACATTTAATGGTTATGCCCGAGCTGTCATATCTGTCTAGTTCTTAGCTTACCAATTGATCTCTGTTATCTAGTTGGCTTGTTAGTGTAAGTGGTTGTAGGGTTTTATCTAACGTCTTGTGGGAGAATTTGCTTAGTTCTAATGGAGTAGCAGCCACTACTGTATAGGATTTCCTCCTAGTCACTAGTGCTATTTCAGAGGAAGGATTTTTCCTCAGCATCACAGTGAGCTACCGCAAAATGATTGTCATGGAAGTATTTAACAATTTCTTTATTTCTGGATCAATGAAGTCTTTGGCTAGAAGGTGCTGCAAAATAAAGAATTGCAATCATATGTTATTAGCTTTGTACTGTATTTCCTTCCTCTTCTAAATTTCTTATTTTGGATACATTTACAGCATTGTCTGTGACCAAACTCTGTATAAGATATTTTAATTCTTGTTATTTTAGCTTTTGCCACCACTTGTAAATATTCTGCTGTGTGTGTATTTCTTGATGTATCAATAGTTTCTGCAAGGAAAACATTCCCTTCTTCTGTTGTTATACAAGCACCTTCAATAGGATCATTGTGGACATTATTCCACAATTAGGTTAACAGTTTTAGCCTCTAGAACTGTTGCACATTGCTCCATTTCTGTAATACACATTATCGTGCAGTTTCCCTGCAACCTCTACTCTGTTGGGTAGACTGTATCCTGGTCTCAGTGACTGAACCATTATAATGAAGTGTGGATTTTCAGACAGATGGGAAGAAGAGTTTGTCATGTAACAAGCTAGGCAGTTTTTTCATTAATTATTTTTTTCCTAATCTGCTGGCTGTTATCACAAATTTATCTATGGTGGTTCCTGAATTGTTGGCTTTTTCCTTTCTTTTAGGTGATATACTGTGGATGTATGATGTATATGATGTGACTGTTTTTTTTTTTTTGTGTGTTACTGGTCGGAAAGCCACCTGCAGCCAAAGCCACCACTATGGTTTCAACTGTCTATTACCTTGTGACAGATGCCATTTTAATCAACCCATACCACTTGCGTTACAGCTGCCATTTGGATTTCCAAGTTTTGCCCACATCTATCATTAAGTATTGATTGTGTAAAAATGTATTTAGTACCAACTATTGGCTAAATTGATTTTTTAAATTTACAAGCCACATCTGCTGTTTGTGTTTCTTAAATGTTTAATTTGGTTTAAAAGTTACAAAAATGAGATTATTTCCTCTGATAAATATTAGAAAGCTACATTAGGGATGTTTCATACCAATATTATCTTGTTTGTTCATTTCATTTCAGTCCAGCCTTTCTCTTAATGAGGGGATTAAAAATTCTTTACAATGTATTAAAACAAATACAGGTGAAACAGATTACAATATAATATTTAAAATATTTAAATTTGTAATGTTACTAGTTTATATTTATCTTCATAACAATTTAGAACATGTAAGAAAAAGTAAGAAGCAAGAAAGAATAAGAAGTGCCACATCCCTCACTAAAAGCACATTTCTTTGCAGCCCATTGAGTTGTTAAAGGCATGCCTGAAGACAAAGGCCTTTGCCTGCTGGAAGAAAGATAGCAGGGTTATGGCTAACCTAGTCTTCTATGGGTGTTTCATAATCATAAACAAATACCTGTCATACACACTCCAGAAATGCCTGTGGGGGCAGCAGGACCAAGAATAGGATCTTAAAAGCAAAGGGAGACATACCGAGAGTTTCAGTCCTTGACTTGAATTGTATAGGGCTTTGCAAATCTTTATCAGCTTTTACTGGTATTGTTGGGGTACACACAAAGTGCTTCCTAGAAGATTGTGGTATTTTCGAACCACAATCGGGCGTACCCTGGTAACAGCAACCTTGTGTTGCCAGCTAATCTTTCCCACACTAGGACAGGTGAAAGGAACTGCAGAATGAACTCACCAAACTCATTTTGGCAGTTTCACGTCTGGCCTAGACACAGAAGAAGACTGGTATTGTTAGCAGATCCCCAAAGATTAAGACTGAATTCAGTAAATCCCCGACATACAAACAGTTTGACTTACAAAAAATTGACATTCAAATAGAAATCCTGGCTAAAAATTTTTTTTTGACATACAAAAAAATACAGTGACATCTAGGGGCCTCTTCTGGTAATGCGATGTGTTTTCGACATACATTTTTTTTTGACATACAAATAACCTTTTGGAATTGGGGAAATTGCATGTAGAAGTTTTACTGTACAATGGAACCTCATACAACAATTGCCCCGTATACAATGAAAGCGCATAACAATTAGGTTTTTTGGGGAAATGGCGTCCCGCATAACAATTTTCCCTATGGAAAAAATCATACAACAATTTTTCAATGACAAAAGCCACTTATCAAAAAAAAATCGTTGTATGATGCATCCTATAGGGAAAATCGCTATACGATGCATGCATTGTATAGCAATTGTTTCGTACAACAACAAGCCCCGTGGAATGGATAAAAATCGTTGTATGAGGTACCACTGTACTTTGAAATACAAGTTCTCCTCAATTCCCCTTTTCTTTTCTCTTGGTTTGTATTGAACAAATAATCAGGTACAGCTTTAACAGAAGGAAAAAAGAATGTTTACTTATAAAGCTTATGTGCAACTAAAGTTGTTAGGTATACGGCAAAAATATAATACAGTACAACAGTTCACGTCATCTTATTTACAAGAAGCAGGAAGAAAATATCCCAAGCAAATGATAGTTGCAGAAAGGTACTGAGTTAGCAACTTTCTGAGACTAACACTTTTTTAAGTCAGAAAGAGACTGAATTAAGCTGAGCAACTGAATACTCATAGAACAAACTACTGAACTATCCTAGTACACTACCCACACACACAGCTCAACATGCTGTATAGTGGAAAGCAGATCCTTTTGGAGGGCAGAAACATTTAACTTGCTGTTTAGCTGGTTAGATTGAAAACAGGTAATGTCTGTGTTTGTCAAATGTTGCCCCTTTCTATCTCAATGTTAATGTGCAAAACAAACATAAAGCATGATGGGATTGCCTGCTCTAAACTCAACATGAACTGCAGCCAGAAATAGACTAGGAGCCAGCATAGCTAGCTGGTCTACTCTGTAACCAATCCCAGCCAGCAGTCTGGCTGCAGCATTTTGTATCAGCCGGAGTTTCTGAATGTTCTTCACAGGCAATCCCATATAGAACATGTGACAGTAATCAAAGCAGGATCTTACATAATAGGCTGTAGTGTAAGTCAATGTTGACAATTGAGGATCTTTGCTTTCTCTTTCTCTATAACTAGTAAAGAAATAGGTGGAGGGCAAGCAGGGTATTTTATTTTGTGTGTGAAAATATCTATACCATATCAGAATTATTTTGCAGTTCCCAATTTAATTTTATACCCCAGCTAGCATGCACCAAAGAAAGGATTAAGAGCAGCAAGAAGCTTATATTATGCACAACTAACACTGCCAAATGGCAGGAGAGCTCTAGTAGGTCCTGGGGAGATATGACCCAGTAAGCTATTCAGTGATGCTTTGTATGAACGTGGACAAAGGAGTTGGAGTGCAATCTATAGGATGAACTATATCCAAAGGAAACTTTCTTGCCCAACATATAATTTTTGGACCCCTTCAAGTGTGCTGACTTAGGAGAGAGATGCCTGCTGCACATCTCTTTCTCAGGAGACATTTCTAAAATTACAACCCTGTTCTGACTTAAACTAACAATTGACACTTCATGTGTTTTCTTCATTTCTCTAGGTTGTGTAACTGTACAGTATTTGAAATGATAGGCAGTAAATATATAGCTTTAGAACAGGAGTATAATTTGTTGGATGCTATTTTTAACCATAATTATATAATAATACAGCAGGATAACAGAAAAGAGCATTTGCTCAGCCCTGGCAATCAGAAATAAACCACATTGTTGTTAGGGGACCTCTACACTGAAGAAAGTGAATAAAGGCAAGTATTTTATCCAATGTTTACTAGATATAAATGTTCTGATCATTACACCAAAGTCTGCTACTTCTTGTCCTGGCTGGTTTCCCATTAATTCCAGACCGTAGTTTGGACAGTTTATGTCAAAACTCTTGAAATCCTTCTTTGTGCCACAGAACCTAGTATACATCTGGTTGTGCACCAACCCTCTCTATTGAAGTGTACATAAGCAAATGGTCAACATTACATCTGTGGTTTAGGTATCTGGCTGTGGAACCAGAAGTTGGGAGTTGATTCCCCACTGTGCCAGTCTATGTAGTCATGAACACTATCCCATGATGCCCCCAGAAGAGGGAATGGTAAACCAGCTTTCTGTGTTCTCTACCTTGAAAATCCCGGAAGGGGTTGCCGTAAGTCAGAATTGACATGACAGCACACAATTAAATGTATCAGTTATTATATGGAGGAAAACCACTGAGTGTATGTTTGTGATTTTCATCAATAAAATTGAAACATTCTCCTTTCACATCACTGCTGCTTGTTGTTTCTTTCCAAAGAAGGCTATGGAGTTCCACCATTAGCATTACATGGTGTAATGTACAGAACATGATTTCAGTCATTCTGTAGTTTAGCTCATAATTTGGTCCAAGTTGGGATTGCTGCTGGTTGGCCAATTTTCTGCTTTGTTGTAGGGGAAAACACAAAGCAATATGGGATTCAGATACTGAGGTTTCCTCTGCTCAAATGCTGGTGATCAATTTCCCTATAATCAAGTCGGAGCATGTCTGTATTTCATTGAGCCATCTATTCATTGAATTTTCTGGCCGTGCATTCTTTTCATTCTAACAATGGATGTGCTGTCTGTATGCTGCCAACTGACTGGGTAATAATGAAAAGGAATGAATAGACTAAGACCCTAAGAAGGATTGAAAATGGGAACCCACATTTATATGCAAGTCAGCTAGTAAAGTTCTTGTGGAAAAGCTGGTGTCAGACCACAGTTTTATAAAGAAGACTTTTCTGTTCTTCACCTTCAGGGGAACCAATTCTGCTGAAGAGTGCAACCTAAAATGCTATTTTATGACATATCTATTTAATATGATATATTTATTTCAGTTTTGGCTAGGGGAGGAGGATTTATACACAGGCTAATAACTTCACTGTTGCTATGGAAATGGAAGAGGGAGTTAGTATCTGAATTTGCATTTGTATCTATTTATATATACACATGCATACTGTATGTGTCCATCTGCCTATCTTTCTGTCTACCTATTTTATGCTTAATAAAATTCTCAAGTTCTATAGTTTCATTTCATAAAATATTCTAAGCGAGCCTGATTTCATCAAATGAAGAGATGTTTCATGTATTTCTGGATAGATAGAAAGGCTTTTACTCTAGTGAGTGTGAAGATCTTAATTATTACTGACATTAAAATGAAAAGACAATTCTTAGTTTAAAGTCTAAAGCAGGGGTTGCCAACTTTTTAAAGTCGAGGGCCAGGTCACGCTCCCTCAGACAGTTGAGGGAGCTGGACTGGTGGTCCCCCCGCCGTTTAGGGCTGCCGTAAATGCATCCGTTGCTGTCGTAAACGTGTTTATGGCTGTCGTAAATGAGTCTGCGGTTGATTCCAGCTGCAGCGGTGGCTGCGGCCGTGGCGGCTGGAGTGAGGGCAGGGGCCAGATTATTTGATGCAGGGGGCCGTAGGTTGCATACCACTGGTCTAAAGTCTGTGGTATGCAGTATTTTGGAATTTTAAACCTCTTCTTGCATACTTTCCCCTCAAATATTCTCCTTTTTCTATTTTCATTTTCTCTGTCCAATAACATCATTACCACTAGGAAAAAAACCCCAAAATTTCATTAATTCTGTGATCAGTTCACAAAAATGATCACTTTGGCTATAAACTGTTGACTATTTTATTAAAGTCTTTTACTGAATTCTTGTTTTGTAAAAAGAGTTTAATGGTGATGACAGGGCTTGAAACACAGATCCTTCTAGTTTTACTTTGTCTTACACGACAGATGAGTGTACTTAATGAGCACTGTTGATATGGACATATTGCTTCCTTTGATGCTGATAAAGAAACTTTTGGACTGATTGCTAAGAAAATGGATACATTTTTCAGAAAATACTTCCCAAGATCATTTTGGTTGAATATAAATGTGAAGTGTAGCATCTTGAAGTATTGAGCCCATTGGAGTCATTGGAGTGGGTAGAGACCTAGAAAGTTTTGCTATAGTGCACATAGTAGTGAAAAATAGGAAATAGGGCTAGGAAGAATAGTAATATAATTTCTGCTAATCAGAGCTTGTGAACATTGTATGTTTTTTCACATCATATAGGAATGGCATGCAAAGAAAGTGTGGATTCCTTTTCATAAAGCATCAGAAATCTACAGAATGCAGTCCTGAACAAAATAATGGGATAATAATGTGTTGACTAAAAACATACTTTTTATGGTCTCTGACGCCAAAACTAGATACTGTACTAATTCTGTTTCCACAAAGCAATGCTCCTTTGATTTCTGAGAAGTCTGATTCTTAAATGGCATTAGGTCTCCCCGCCACATATCTTAACATTTCCTCAGCTATATTTTAGCTGTATGAATCTCTAATATGCTATCAGTTCTTTAGTATACAGAGGAACAACAAACTGTTGGAAAGCATTAGTTTACCTATATTAGCACACTCATTTCCTTCATTCATTGTTGTGTTTTTTAAAAAGGAAAAATCTTCAAGTTCGGTCCAGAAAGAACAAATTGTGCTGAAAAGAAAAGAAAAGCAAATATAAATTCCATTCTCTACCCCATTCATGATCAGACTACTCCATTGCACAGTTAAATCTCGATTTACGAATGCTTTGAGTTACGAAAAACTCGAGTTACGATAAGATTATTTGTATAAATTGATGTCCCGATTTACACGAATAACCCGACTTATGAAAGGGGTTTGTGTAGATTTTTACAGATCAAAATGGCACTGCCGCCATTTTGGTCTCTAAAAATCAAATTTTTAGTGCTTAAAAGGGTGGTGCCACTATTTTGTGTTCTAAAAATCCACCCCGTCACCCTGCCTAAAATCTAAAAAATCATTTACCTTGGTGGTGGTGGAGGAAGCGGCAATGATCTCGGCTTTGGAGAGTGGCAGGGACCGAGGGGATCCCTTTCCCAGAGCCTTCTGGAGGTGGAGGGGTTGTGGACAAGCCAGACACCGTGGAACAAACAGCCACAAGGATGCTTTTTACGATGTCCTCGTGGCCGTTCGTGGTGCTGTGTCTGGTGGGTCTGCCTCCACCTCCGGAAGGCTCTGGGAAAGGGATCCCCTCGGTCCCCACCATTCTCTGACACCCAGAGCCTTTTCTGTGACCGAAAACTTGGGGGAGGACTTTTTCAATTGCAGCAAAGGCTCTGGGCTTTGCAGAATGGCAGGGACCAAAGGAATCTTTCCTCTCGGCCCTTGTGGAACCTGCGGACCTGGCGACGGGCCAGTGACAGTGGCATAAACAGCCATGGGGACATCGTAAAAAATGTCCCTGGGGCTCTTTCTGCCGCTGTCCCTGGCCCGTCCGCCAGGTCCGCAGGCTTCACAAGGGTCGGGAGGAAAGATTCCTTTGGTCCCTGCCATTTTGTGTAGCCCAGAGCCTTTGCTGTGACCGAAAAAGTAGGGGGGACTTTTTCGGTCGCAGCAAAGTCTCAGGGCTATGCAGAAAGTTGCGGACCAAAGGAATCTTTCCTCCAGACCCTTCCCGTGGCTGTTGCTGCCGCTGGCCAGTCTGCCATGTCCGCAGGCTCTGGAAGGGTCTGGAGGAAAGATTCCTTTGGTCCGCAACTTTCTGCATAGCCCTGAGACTTTTGCTGCGACCTAAAAAGTCCCCTCTACTTTTTCAGTCACAGCAAAGGCTCTGTGGTATGCAGAAAGTTGTGGACCTCAGGGCTATGAAGCCAATTCCGCTCTTCATCCTGGGCTTGTTTCACCCCGCAGTTCATTCCTAGTTCTCCTGTCTGGCTGGGAAGGTACTGCGGGGTGAGATGGAGCCCAGGACGAAGAGCGGAATGGTGCGGTTCAGTTCCGTACCGCACCCCCAGTCAGACCGGAACCCTGTGGATATGCCCCCCGCTCTCTACCGGACTGTAGAAGCAGAGGGGGCAGTGGTAGCGGTTCCCACTCTCTGGAGCAGCAGGAGGAAGGAAGCAGCAGCAGCATCCAAAAGGTAGGGAGATCTTAATTCCGGGTTCTCCCACTCCCCCCATGTATCCCTTTGAGGATGCATCGAGTTATGAAAAAAATCGAGTTACGAAAGAGGCCATGAACTCAGATCTTCTTCCTGGTGGATATTTGATTGCAACACAATGTTCTCATTGTGTGATATAATATTAACAATATAATAAATTAATATAATTAAAAGTATTACTAATAAAGTTATCTTTTTGAAAGTACTTGTGTAAATTACAAATTATAAAGTTACAGGTTGTAAGTCAGTTGAGTATTAGCAGTACTGGTTCTTTTTTAAAAAATAAATAAATTTTATTAAGTTTTTTCAAACATATACAAAAATACAAAACAATACATCATAAAAATACCTATAATACACAAAAATAATTGACATATCAGATAGTTGATCCAATACATTTTTATACCTATCTTTACCCTAAAACATCCCTTAAAAGAAAAATCAACATTTGATTAAGATTTAGTAGTTAACCTCTAACCTATTTCAGAAATTCTTCCCAACATTCTTTATTTATTAATACCACTAAATCCAATCCCAGTGAACAATTCAATAATATTTTGATTTAGATACAACTATCAAGATCCAAACTGCACATACATTACACCCTGTGTTTATTTACATTGCCCTGGAAAGCTCAGAGTGTCTCATTATTTTACTTCCAAAAACTACTTTGATCCGGTACAGGTCTACTTTTTTCTGCGTCCATAAATGAATGATCCACAAAGGGCTTCCAAATATTCCAAAATCTATTCTCTTTCAACTTATCCCTTTTTTCTTTTATCTCCCATGTCAGTTTATCATTCAATGCTAAGTTCCACATTTCTTTGTACCATTCTTCAGTCTGTATAATTACATCATTTTTCCAGTTTCTAGCGATACATTGTCTACCCGTTGTTAACATTATTTCTAGTAACTCTTTTTCCTTCTTGTTTAAATTCATACTATCCACATCTGTTAGCATAATGGTACCTGACGCCAGTTTAATTTTCTTACACAATATTTCATTAATCTCTTTTTCTATTCTTCTCCAAAAATCCTTTATCATTTTACAACTCCACCACATGTGTTCATAAGTTCCTATAGCATCTTTACATCTCCAACATAAATTATCCTTTTTGTTATCAATCTGATGTAACCTCACTGGTGTCAGATACCATCTCCACAACATTTTATAATTATGCTCTTTAATTCTAATTGACATAGTTCTCATTATCCTCTTTTTCCACTTATTTCTCCATACATCTTTTTCTATCTTAATATTCAAATCCTGTTCCCACTTCAATTTCAAGTCCTCTTGTGGATCACCCTCCCTGTTTATTAACTCATAAAGTTTGCTAACTATACCCTTTATATTTCTATCCCCTTTTCTAATTTTTAAAACCAATTCTTCGAATTCCGTCTTTTCTCTATCTATATCTAATTCTCTCAAATATTTACCATTCCAATTATTAACCTTCAATATCTGAAACCAATTCAATTTCAACTGTTCAAACAACTTTTTCTTCCTTCCTTCATCTCTGCAGATCCGTAACCAGTCTTTCACCAAGGAAACTTCATTTTATCCAGTATTTCCTTTATTTCTTTATCTATTTTCAACGGAAAACAAGCCATATCTGCTAATTCCAAGATTGGAGAGATATTTGGGACCAAATCCTTCTTTAATCTTTTCCACACATTCATCACTCCCTTCATCATTGTATTATTGGTAGCTGTCTTTCCAACATTACCTCCCCAAAAAATCATTTTACCTATGTTCCTATAATCTTTCATCTCAATCTCCTCCCAAATTACTTTTTCTCTTGCCAAGATCTTCACTACGTTCTTAATTTGAAAAGCACGATAATATGCCAATAAATTCGGCATTCATAAACCACCTTCTTTCTGAGGTAGATACCATATTTTTTTTTGTAATCTAGACTTTTTGCCACTATTACAAAAATTGTTAAACAACTTTTGAAACTCATTAATTTCCTTGTCCTTCAATTGAATTGCCAATGCATCAAATAAGAAATTAATTCTAGGCAACAACATCATTTTACTAAGTGCAATTCTCCCAAACCATGACAATTTCAACTTTTGAAAACTTTGTATTCTCATCTTAATTTCCATTTTCAAACTATCGTAATTCAATCTTTTAAACTCCACCAATCTATTTGATATAATTACCCCCAAGTATTTCAGCTTATCTTTAATTTGAATATTACTCATTCCCTTTATCTTCCTCCTCTCCCCTTCCCCCATATTACACAGCATCATTTCTGATTTGTCCCAATTTATCTTCAAACCCGTAATATCCTCAAAATCTTTAAATTGTATTCTAATCCTATCCATAACCCTCTCAGGGTGTTTAACAATTATCAATGTATCATCTGCATACATACTTATTTTATTCCCCATTATCCCTTCTATTTTTCCATCCTCTCTTATACTTTTTGCCAATATTTCTATTGCCATGATGAATAGTATAGGGGACAAAGGACAACCCTGCCTAGTACCCGCCTCTAACTTTACCTCATCTGTAACCTCGTTGTTTACTCTAACACTAGCTGTTCCTTTCTGGTATAATAAATCAATTACTCTTTTAAATTTGTCGCCAAATCTATAACTTTTAATTATTTCCTTAATCGAGGTCCATTGTAGGGAGTCAAATGCCTTAAAAATATCCAAATATATTAATCCCACTTTTTCTTTCGTTTGATTCACATTATCAAATCTAAAACTCTTCTAGTCAAATCTGCCATATGCCTCCCTTTTAAGAAACCCACTTGATCTAAACTTATATATTCACCCATAAACTTATTTAAACGATTAGCCAATATTGCTGTGAAGATCTTAGCATCTTGATTTATAAGAGAGATTGGTCTGTACGATTCCACTTTCTCTAAGTTCTTTCCCATTTTTGGCAACAGAACAATCGTAGTCCTATGCCATGAAGTCGGAATTTGTCCACCATCCAATATATAATTATATAGTTTTACTAACTTTGATACCACAACATCTTTAAATTCCTTATAAAAATCTGCCGGCAATCCATCTTCTCCCGGGGCTTTCCCCAACTTCAAATCCGCAAATACCTCCTTTACTTCCTGTTCCGAGACTTGCTCTTCCATTTTATCCCGATGTTCCTGTTTTATTCCGTTCGTTATTTGTCTCTCTAAAAGCTTTTTGAGCTTCTCCACATCTATCTCTTTTTTTTGCATACAAAGCTTGATAAAATTCCTTCACAATTTTACATATATCTCTAATCTTATTACATCTTACTCCTTGATTATTCACCAAAACTCCAATTTCTCTTTTTTCCTTTATGGCTTTTGCCGCTTTTGCCAATAATCTTGAATTTTTATTGCTGATTTCAAAATACTCTCTGTTTAAATAAATCAAATCTCTTTTTACCTTTTCTATATCTTTACCAACCAATTCAGCCTTCAATCTTTGTAATTTAGCAAAAAAATTCTTATTTTTCTTCTTTGAATGTTCTTCCTGTAACTGTTTTATTTCCTTTTCACTTATATCCTGTGCTAGCTTATACTTTTTATATCTATTGCTTGCCAACTTTATACTTTCCCCTCTAAAAACCGACTTCATGGCATCCCAAACCACATTAAAATTTACCTCATCATTATCGTTCCATTGCCAGCTTTCCATCCAGCTTTCTATCATTTGTTCTTTACACTTTTGATCTTTAAATAAATTAGTATCGTATCTCCAATTCCTCCTCTTTCTGCTATCGTTCTGTAACCTCAATTCCAAAACCACTTAAGCATGATCTGATTCCTTAAAAATTCCAATTTCAATCTCCTCAATATTTTTAACCATATTTTCAGTTACAAATACATAATCTATTCTAGAATAGGAGTTATGAACATGTGAAAAATAAGAATACGCCCTTTCCAATCCCTTAATCTCTCTCCAAGCATCTTTCAGACCTAATGCAACCATCCAATTGTCCAAAATCTTCCCTTTAGTACCATCTCCACACCTTGTTATATTTGTACAGTTCAAAATTGACCTTACTAAATTAAAATCACCTGCCACTATCATCCTTGCCAATTTTTCTAATACCACATTTTTTCGAATTTTTTCTAAAAATTCGGCTTAATGTTAATTTGGAGCATAAATATTCACCAAAGTTATTTCCTCATCATCTATTTTCCCTTTCACTATTAAATATCTGCCTTCTGGATCCGAGATACTTTTTGTTATCTCGAAAACCCAATCTAGTAGAAATCAAAAGTGCAACTCCTCTTGCTTTTGATGTACCAAATGCCTTTTCATAATGTTGCATCCAGCCTAAAAAAAACCCAGTTTGTATCCTGTGATTTTTGATGAGTTTCCTGTAGAAAGACTATATCCGGTCTGTCCCTCCTCAAAACCGATTCTAACCTCCTCCTTTTAAGAACCGATCCTGTACCTTTTACATTCCATGTTAAAACTTTAATATTTCTCATTTTTAATTCAACATCCTCTTCTATCACTTCTGAGTTCTCCATTAGGCGTGCTACCTCTAACCCATGACAATTAAAATAAAACATCAAACAAAAAACACAATACCAACCTCCCCACTTTCTTCAAAAAAAAAAAGCCGCCTTCGTCCTCCAAAGGGGGGAGGGGGGATATGCAAGATGTGCGTGGAGGTTAGTGCTCTAGCGCACCATCCCCATTATAAAAACAAATTTATAAAAACCTTATATCATATAGAAAATTCTTTCATGCTATCTTTTTACTCTCTACCCCCTACTTGACTCTTCCTCCACCACAATTAATGACGATTCATCCTCTTCTCCTCCCTGTTGCCCTCCACCTGTGGCTCCACCCGCCTCTGCACCCTCAAAGTCTCTTCTTATGGCTCCCGATTCCAACAATTCTTTTCTAAACGCTACCCACTCATCTGAACCCGCCTTGACCAGGTCAAGCAAACTCAAGTACTCCGATGGATCAGTCCCTGCATCAATGACCTGCATTTTTTTTCATAGAAAAATCTTAACTGTTGTGGAAATCTCCAATTATATCTTACGCCTTTTTTCATCAACAGTTTGGTTACTGGTTTCATCTTATATCTCCAAGTTAATTTCTTAATAGAAATATCATTATATACTTCCACATCAGAGTCATCGATTTTCAGAGCACCAGAACCAGCTTGTTTTAAAAAAGCCATTACCCTAAGCTTATCTCCCCAGTTTGCAAATTTAACCAAAACATTTCTTTGAACAACTTTTCCTCTTCTCGGGCCCACTCTATATGCACTTACAATATCCTCCTGTACAAAATCCTTTCCCATTTTCAAATTATTTAACCACTGAACAATTCTATCTCTTCGCTGGTCTGGTGTCCTTTCAATCAAATGACGTATCACAATATTCTGTTTTCTCATCAATTCCTCCATAGCATCAATCCTTTTTTCATATTCATCCACTTTCATCTTATTCTCCCTCACACGTTCCTGTGTCCCTTTTATTTCCACTTTCATAGTTTTCACCTCATTTCGCATCAACTTAACATTTCCCTCTATTTTTTGCAAGCTTAGTTCAACTTTTTTGGAGAAATCCACATCAGTTGCAACCACTTTATCCTGTGGTTAAACATTTCAACATTTCATTTTTATCCTTCACTCTTGCCTCTTCCATCTTCTCAAATTTCTGAAAGTTTACCAAATTCAACCATAATTTGGGTCTGATCATAGGGTTCAGGTGATGATGATGATGGTGGTGGTGGTGGAGCTTCTTCCACTGGTGCTTTATCCTTCCTCTTAGGCTTCACCACAGGCTCCCCCTCTTTTGCCTTTCCTTTGTAACCTTATCCATAGTAACGTCGACTAAAAGCTTCAATGCTGCAATACTCTTGACTCTCGCAGAACCCTCCCCTTAGACCTGTTCCAGTGCTGCAGCAAATATTATATCCAAAGATAATTGTAATCCCTTTGACTTGTTTAAAAACTCTGCAAAATTTGAGACCATCTGTCCAAAATAAAATAGCCAATTTATTTATTGTAATCCACCTCCGACAGGAACCCAAAAACGCCTCAATCAAAATACAGAAAATTTTCAAAAACTTATAATCCAGTTGTTAGGAGCCAATCTTTATATTCCATGATACTAAAAAAAAAGACAAACTTTCCACGGCCCTATCTTGATTGTAGGAATCAAATCCTCTATGCTCTGAGTCAAAACAGAAAATCCAAAACACTCCAGGTTTTATATTTTCAAAAGCCCACTGAAAACAGATATTGAAACTTGTATCGCAGCATGTAAAACAGTTGCAGCAAGAAGGGAAGAGAAAGGAGACACTAGCAAAATTCTGAGTGGAAGAATGACTGTAAAAATTAAAAGAAGAAATTCTGAAAGGAGAGTTATCCAGATTTAAAAACAGATCCAAACAGAAAAATCCGATGAAACAATGCTTACATTCCACCTCTGCAAGCTCAATTTTGTAATCCCGGCTGTGGCGGCGACTTTGCAATGCGGTCCCTTCCTTCTTCACCTCTGTCCCCCACCTCCAAACTCGGGTTCAAACTCCGAACTTGTCTTTGATTTTGTTAAATTCTTTTGAGTCTAAACCTCAACTTTCCGCGAGTTATTTCCACTCTTCTTCCCCAAACAACTCCAAGCAGCACACAAACTCCGTCTCTGTCTCTTTCTCTTGCACACTCAACTTCTCTGCTGTATTCACCGCCACTTAAGTTTCATTTTCTAAAACACTGCCGCCATTACTCAGCCCTCCTCCTTCTTCCTCCCGTTCAAGTTGCGACAGTACTTACTAACTTTTTCCGCCGCTCTCCACCTTAATCCTCTCGTTCATCCTCCACCTCCACCACAGCCATGTTCTTTTTACTCTGAGCCTCTGTTTTTCCCCGCCAATATTTCCAAGCTTCCATCCGAACTCAGGAGCCTCGATCAGCGCAGCTTACGCTGCATCTCTCTCGCCGCCCGATCCTCGGACTTCGACCACTTGTTACCACTGCTTATTAATAGCAACTAATAGCAACTACCGGAGGTTCAGAGACCGTAATTTTAGAACTTTTTAAAGCTTTTTCGTCGCCAGTTTAAAAATACCACTTTTCCAGCGCGAGGAAAGCAAAGTCAGTGTTATTCGGCCACCATCTTGGCCACGCCCCCAGCAGTAATGGTTCTAATAATGATTGTGTACCATAACCCTATTCTGACTTTTGGTAACTCTTTCCAGAATTTCAAGGGAGAGAATATACAGGACTGATTTGCCACTCCCTTCTTCTGATGGTACCCTAGGACTGTACATCTTGCCCATGAATACATAAGCTGGCACTTCTCAGCAGAGGCACAGTATGACTGGAACAACCTTTGGTTCGGCAACCAGATACGTCAGCTACCGAGATATTCCCAGCCTGTAATTCTAAATACAGTAATATAATTGTGTGTCATCAAGTTAATTCTGATTTAAGGCAACTCTTGTCAAGAAAATCTTAGAAGTGTTTACCATTCCTTTCTTCTGGGGACATCCTAGGACTGTGCAGCTTACCCAATACCACACTGGCTGACTCATCTAGGATACACAGTGGGAACTCAATTCCTAACCTCTGGCTTCACAGCAAGATGCCTAACTTAGTGAACTATCCAGCCAGCAAGTAGTAGGTCTCTCTCTCTCTCTCTCAAGAGAGAGAGAGGAGAACGGAAACATAAGTATAAAATTTCAAGTGTTGATACTTAAGCAAAAGGTCAGAACACTGAAATGGATATCTGTGGCAGATGAACTTGATTTTAAAGGGATTGTGTGCTTTAAACTTGACATTGAAGAACACTTAATCATGGGACTTATGTGTTACAGTTAGATTATGTTTTCAAACTTGCAGAATCTAAGATAGAGCAATCTATCTATTCCAGATATTCTGGTGGCAATTCAGCAAAAAGTTAAGATAGATAGATAAATTAAGTATAGTAGTTAAATACTGTAATCCCGGTTCCTGCCAACCTAGCAGTTTGAAAGCAAGAAATTGCAAGTAGGTTTCCCACTTCGGTGGGAAGGTAAACAGTGTTCCATGCGCTCTGTTGTCTGCCACATGACCACAGAAACGTCTGCAGAAGTAGACAGCACTGGCTCTTCCACTTTGAAACAGATGAGCACTGAACCCTAGAATTGGATACAACTGGCTTTCGAGCAAGGGAAACCTTTACCTTTACCTTGGCCAATTTGATGGTGAGAAAACCATTTCAACTGCTGCAACCCAAGATCCAAGTTATGACTAATGCCAGTCTTTTGAGTTGGGGAGCACACTGTCAAGGTCAACAGTTGCATACTCAGTGGTCAATACTGGAATGTTCAATGCTCATCAACTGCCTCAAACTGTTTTCATAAGTAGAATAGATTAAGTTGGCTAAATTGCTTAACATTTATTTTATCCCTTCATCTCTGGACACGGTACTGTACTTAGATTCCTGATTCACTTGAAGCATTTGGGCTTGTAATTTTCCTTGCTGAAAGTATACCTTTTGGTGATTGTGGCAAATCAAGCTGAGGGCTCATCAGCAAAGATGTACTTTCAAAATCCTATATTTTAAGTATTTTCTGAAAGGATTGAATAATGTCTTCCCAGATGTCTATTGTCCTCACCCGGAATGGTCTTTAACATTGGTACTTCAACGCCTAACGTGTTCTTCATTTGAGTCTCTTCCAATGACCAATCTCCGTTTTTTGACTTTTTTGACAGTTTTTCTAGAGGTGATCACCTTGGCCAGGAGGGTGAGTGAATTGGCGACCCTTCGGTGAGACAAACGGTATCTTCAGTTTTTTTATGGGCAAAGTGGTTCTCCATATGGATATCTCATTTTTCCCCAAGGCAGTTTCCGTGTTTCACTCATCCTTAAGTACACTACTGGCATTCTACGGTCAAAAATATTTTTCATTGCATATGACATTCCTAAGAAGGGCCACTCAGTGACTTCCCAGTGACTGTCTAATTCAGGGGTTGGCAACCTACAGCCCATGGGCCCGTGGCACGAAATCATCCAACCTATGCCCTCACTCCAGACTCTGCTGCCGGAATAGGCCATGGATGCATTTATGGCAGCTGTAAATGGCAGGGGGGGACCCAGTCTGGCCCACTCAACTGTGAGGGAGCATGACCCAGCCCCTGATTTAAAAAGGTTGGCAACCCCTGGTCTAATTGGTTGATACCCACTTACAAACTGGTGGGGAAATCGCTACTGTATAGTTTGACTGCGGCAGGATCAAAACTGCGGGGATGGTTGAGCAAGAATTGTGCATAAAGTGGAGATAGGTGGAACCTATGGCTCCATCACAGCTCTGGAACATTCCAAGTTTGCGCATGTGCAGGATTTAACATTGATGTGAGTGCATAGGTGACTACTTGAAGAACTACAATTGCAGGTAAGCAACCTGTCCAACTCCTCTGATGATGAAGATTCCTGTGTAACCATCAAACCATCATTTCTGATAGACACATCAAGAGGAGGCGTTAGAATGTGTTAAATGGGAACAGACTGTTTTAAATTATGTTGACATGAAACAGATTAGGGCACAACTTTTAAAGAAACGGACTAAAGCATTGAATCTTCAACTTGTACTAATATAGATTCAGATACAATTTGTGATTAGACAAATGATTATATGTATGTTGCCCCTCATTATCAAACTGGCTTTTTGTCAATCCATAAGCTGCTTTGAGTTTTCTAATAAATTAATATGTTTGGCTAATATAGATGCTTGAGCATGAAGATCAAGACTGAATAGAAGCATTATGCTTCATGAGATAATCTCTCAGTGGTTCAGCCTTATCATGTAAGGAGATCTTACTAGTTTTGACCTCTTTCCATTTAGTAGTAAATTGAGCCAGACGTACAGAGGCTTTGTAAAAAGTTAATTTTTGCCACATCATGTATCACAAATTATTTTTGGATGATAAGCAGACTAATTCAAAATTAGCCACCTATTACATGGTATAATGCTTGGTGTTTCCAATTTTGTTAATTAATTCTTAATATAAGATCCATAATACATGAACATGGTTGCATTTATACAGGCCTTTTCAGTCGTTGTATATGCAGGAAAGTCAGTTAAAGTCAGGTTTAATGACCACGGCTACTGGTTGCATAAGAGAACAAGTCAGTGGTGGGCTTCAAATTTTTTTATTACCACACTATGCCCGTGGTATGGTGGGCGTGACCAGGGGGAAAGCCCTGCGTTGAACCCGAATTAGGACTACTTTATTTCAAAACTTGGATGTGCATGGCCAGCCAGAATTTCTGCTACCGGTTCTGGCAAACTGGTGCGAGCCTGCTGATGCCCACTACTGGAACAAGTCCTACCGAACACTTTGGTACTTACTTCTGAGGAAGAATGCCTATGATTGCACTGTAATAGCATAGTTCTATGGCTGTGTACTTAGAAGTAGGTTCTGTTAAATGCGCTGAATTTCCCCCCAATGTAATTATGTGTTGGACTGTTGTTGTCGCTCAGTTGCACGGTCAAGTCCGACATTTTGAAATCCCATGCCAAGCTCCTGTGTTATCTGCCATCCTCTGTAGTCCACCCACTGTGATCCATGCCCACTGTGTCAATGATGCCATCTAACCATCTCATCCACTGTCACCCCCTTCTCCTTTTGCCTTCGATCTTTCTTAGCATCAGGGCCTTCTCCAGTGAGTCTTCTCTTCTCATTTGGTGGCCAAAGTACTTGAGCTTTCAAGGAGCAGTCAGGATTTGTTTCCTTTGGGATCGACTGATTTGATCTCTTTGCAGTCCAGGGGACTCTCAAGAGCCTCCTCCAGCACCACAGATCAAAGGTGTCTATTCTTCTGCGCTCAGCCTTCCTTATGGTCCAGCTCTCACAGCCATACATTACTACTGGGAATACCATTGCTTTGACTATGAAGACTTTTGTTGGCAGGGTGATGGACTAAATCAAATTAAAATTTATAGAATTGGTATATCTAATTCAAGATCTTTTGTTTCAGTGGAACTTAGTCCTGACTGTTTGAGCTATATTGAAGCCTTTATATTTTATGTTATGGATGGGAAGACTGGAGGTGTTTTTTTAAAAAGTTTTTCTTTCAGTCTTCTTTATGTTTACTTCATGCTTATCCTTCTCTAGAGCAACCCCTTCCCTTTTAAATTGAAATACACTACTGACAAAAGTTTCTTCACTGAAGTAGTTTTTATTACACAGAAGTGTACATGTATCATTGTCCAAGGGCACAAAGATGACTAGTGAGTGTCTAGATGGGAGGCAACCTAGGAATGTTATGTACAGTGCTTTGAGTTAAGTGTGGTATATATAAATGATTTGGCTTTCAGAACCCTACAGCTTTATTGAACATTGAAGAAGAAATGTAGTCTGTCCCTTTAGACATATTGATCTGGCAGTTTTTTTTGTATCAGTTCAAAAAGTGGGGGCACTGTAACACTTTCCTTTGCCCCCTTGTACCAGAAGGCAAGTACTCTGATAATTTTATATAAGACTAGCATAGTTTGCCCGGCGTTGCCGGGCTTTCTTCCCCCTGTTTTTTTTTAAAACGATGCATGCTTTGTTTTTTCCAAAATAAAATTTGTTATTTTTATTATTTTTAATTATTTTAGAACAAAACATTTTTTTCCTCAAAATTTAGTTTTAGGGAATATAATTTAACCCCCTGTCCTTCATTTTAAACATTACATTTTTTTAATAAACTTTTAAACAAAGTTTAAATTAAACAAAGAAGTATTATTTTGAAATTTAGGTTTTTTGAAATGGTGGTGTTTTTTTTTTGGATTTTGTGGCTTTGATTAATTTTGTTTTTGAACTTGTGTTTTATGTTTATGGGGAAATGGGGAAAAACATTTATATTAAATTTAATTTAATGTAATGTAATATTATTTATTTATAAATTTAATTTTGTTTTTTATAATTTTATTTTAAAATTTTTTTGTTTTGGTTTTTCATAGTGAAAAGTGGGTTTATTTTGGTATTTTTTGAGAATAGTGTGGTTTTTTTTGGAATGCTTGTATAATTTATGTTATTAAATGTTGAATTATTATTGTTTAAATATGGTAGAATGTTGTTTCTGTTTTGGCCACTGGGTGGTGGTGGTGAGCTTTTGAGCTTCTCATTGCATTGGTTTCGCTTTCCTTAAGTTTCCTGTTTCTCATTTGTGTTCCGGTTCTCGTAGAAGGAAGACGTCTTTTTCTAAGGTATGTGGGGTGTTTTTTGGGGGGAGGGGTTGGGGGTGGATTTTTTTTGGGGGGGATGTTTTTTCCCCCCATGGCCCATGCTGGATGGCCCGTGGGAAGGATAAGCATTTGCGGGGAGGCTTTCTTTCCCACGGGCCATGCTTCAAGGGCCATTGGAAGGAAGGGCAGAGGGGTGTTCATTCTTTTTTCCCGCGGGCCATACTGGCTGGCCCGGTGGGAAAGAAGGGCAGTTGCGGGGGGTTGGTGGGTGGGTTGTTTGCTTTAAGTTTTGGTGCTCTGGCTGGCCCTTCGAAGAGAAGGGCAGCGGCGGCCGGGGGTGCTTTTTTTTTATTTTTGTTTGTCTTTTTTTTGGCCCGCCGGCTGGCCCTTCCATCGGAAGGGCCATGGTGGCGGTGGGGGGGGGGGTTTCCCCACGGGCCATGCTGGCTCGTTCATGGGGAAGTATGGCTGCGGCGGTGGACTGTTTTTAAACTTTTATTTTTCGTGCGCCGGCCCTTCGAACGGAAGAGTAGCGGCGGCGGGTTCTTTTTTTTTTTTCCCCCCACGGGCCATGCTGGCTCGCCCGTGGGGTTGAATGGTTGCAGAGGCGGCTTTTTAAAGTGTTTTTTTCGCGCGCCTGCTGCCTCCTCGTTCTGCTCGCACATTGCGCGCAGGACGCTGGGGGTTGTAGTAATGTGTTGGTGCTTCGTGTTTATGCTGCGTTTTTTAAAAATCCTTTTGTTTTGATTGGCTGCGACGCGTGTTCGAACGCTGCTCCGTGCGAGAGCCTCTCAGCCTGATTGGCTCTTGCGCGGCGTGGCGCACGGACTTTTGGGGGTTGAAGTTCTTTCCCTTTCTTGCCGTTTGTGGGGCTGAGGCCCCCGTGCCGGATTTTTAAATCTTTCGTTGACCTGCGTAGGGAATTCGCCCGTGCTATCGAAGGGAGGGTGCAGGTCAGTAGGGCGACGCACAGCCGCCAATCGCAAATTCCAACGGTGAACACTCCGTTTTATAGGTTAAGATCAGTTCTGACAGGAACTCTGGTACTATTATTAGTATGCCCACTAGTTGCCCCGTGAAGGAGAATGGAGCAGAAGAGTTAAATCTTACATGTTAATATTTTCCATTGTGTAGATGTATAGAAATGCTAAGATTTGCAGTGTAACCTTGTCCTGCGTTTCATCCTTTATAAAACGATTTATTGCAAATCAATACAACAGTGATTGCAGGTAAAGATACTGTACTGCTTTTTAGTTAGCTCTTCTTTGTATAGGACAGTGCAGGATTTACATATGTTTCTGTTTCAAAGGTTAAATTACATAAGCAAGTCACAATTTGTAATTTTGCTGAAGAAGATCCAGTAGGAAAAGTGATGGGTCATGACGTAGTATTTTCCCATGGGAGACTTTTATCTGAAATTACAAAGGAAACTACAGTAGACTGTTCAGGCCTGCAGGAAAACTTTCACTTTAAAAAGCTGCTTGTTTTCATTTTTCATTTGTGGTTGAAAAAACAAACAGTCCCTTGTCCAACTTGGCTTTAAGGTGAACCTCCTGCACCTGAGACTGTTTAGAATCTCCTCACCCTAAGTAATCTTCACAAGACATTGTTGCAAGTGATAAACAACAACAGTACAGAAGCAGTGCATTAAAAACAATAGCTCAGTGGTAAAGGACCAGTCTTATCTGGAAAATGTTCAGGGTTCAGTCCCTGGAATCTTTTGGTGAGGCTAGGCAAGATCTCTGGCCCAAAAGTTTCTATCTGAGCCATATATTACAATTTAAATAAATCACTTTCTTTTACATTATTTTCTTTCCAGATTTAAGGAAAGATTAGGCAAAGATTTTTTTTCATGAACTTGGTCTATGGGCAAGTTCATATTGAAGTAGGTAACTCTTTAAAAATTTAAAATTAAAGATCATCTTGTTGATTTCTGCTTGAAAATGAACTGAGAACCAGTGCACTTCTTTACCAAGGGGTACTCAGTTCAAAGTTTTATGTTGCTCCAAAGCTATGAACTTCTTATCTCTCAAATATAATGACTTGAAATTAAATGGCTAAAATGTTGGCCAGGTGAAAGTGCACTCTGATAATGCACAGAGAAACTATAAAAGAAAAAATAATGTAGAATGTTTCACTTGAGTGCCAACCATCAGAGAGAAAAGTATCTGTCCGCTGGAAAAAAACAGAAGTGTATTTGTAATAACAATGGAGACCCAACAGTTGGCAATCTGCCAAGCAGTTCAAGCATCTGAGGATTCCTTCAAACTATATCTTCCTGGAAGAGGAACATTAGAGAAACCTTAAGGGGACCCTTAGTAGCTATAGAGCCATTGAGAGGAAAGACCAATTGTTACAGGAAAATGGGATTTCCAGGGAAGAGAGCTGTCTTTCAACCATGTCTCTTGAGGGAAGGGATGGAGGTCCACATAGGCTGTCCTATAGAAGCCATAGGACAGGGAAGTCTTGCTATTTTCCTTAGGGGCTTATATGAGCATAAGTGAAGATGTTAGAAGATAGATTTTGTAATTTGATTGTGTGCTTGCTGTATATTTCCATCTGTATATCTTTTTGTGGAAGTTGCAACTTTTTATCCATGTTTTGTTTTTTATTTCTTTCTTTGAATAAAACCTAATACAATCAATTCCATCATTTGGAATTGCGTTTTGTTAAGGGAAATCTTGTACTAAATCTAGCCCTTGTCCTTTCGGGGTAGAATCTACCAGAATAAACTTTGATTATTAAACTTTTTGGCTTTGATAAAGTACAGGAGATGGTGGTGGTGAGATTTTACACAAAGAAAACCACTCTCAGCTGGTCAATGGCCTTAGCCTAGGCCAGTGATGGCAAACCTTGGCATTCAAGGTGTTCTGAAACTTCAATTCTCAGAAGCCCTGACCAACAGCAGTGCTGACTTGGGCTTCTGGTAACTGAAATCCAAGAACACATGGAGTGCCAAAGTTCGGCATTAGCTATATTTCTTCTGAGGTTTCCTCCAACCTTAGAATGAAGGAACACAGGTAGGTATGAAAGATGAGTGGTAGTTTCTGGCCATATAGTATGCTCAGTTTCCTAAATCTGTTTATTTGTCTCCAGAATTTGTGATCAGTATTACATGCAAAATAAGATATTCTTAATCTGCTGATTTTTTTAAAAAAAATTGAGTGTAATTTACACTTGTGGAATTCTACTCTCTTAATGCAGTGTGTTCTCTTGGGGAAATGTTTGGAATAATGGATGGTTAAAGCCAGATGGACTGCAGTGGCTCAAGTGGCTAAGACGCTGACTGGAAGGCGAAAGGTCAGCAGTTTGGTTCCCGAGTACTGCAGGACGGAATAAGCTCCTGTCCTCTCCCCAGCTCCTGCCAACCTAGCAGTTCGAAAGCAAGGAATTGCAAGTAGATAAATAGGGACCACTTCGGTGGGAAGGTAACAGCTCCGGTGTGTAGTCATGCCTGCCACATAACCATGGAAATGTCTGCATAAGCAGACAGTGCTGGCTCTTCGGCTTTGAAACTGTGGTTTCCCCGTGCCCCAATGGGCACGGAACGGCCCGGCAGAGGCCACTTCGGTGAGAAAGGCTCCCTGGCCCGTGGGCTCTGCGAGCACCAAAATTAAGGGGGGTGGATAAATGATAGGGTTTGATTCACCCAACTCCTGACCTGACCAGCGGTTCTGCTGAGAGAGCAGATACCTAACCCAGTTAATCACTCATCTCCGTGTCTCCGTGTAATCTCAGGCACAAACAGATGCCATGTTTACCCCTGCCTGATCCCTGAACAATGAGGATTCCTAAGTCCATGTTTGCCCCAGTTAATTAACTTCCCCAAAGAGATTCCCAATTAACTTGAGCACGCAGGTGATGTCATTTCTGCCAGATGACAGTTTTGCCACCGTTGCGCTTTTCCTCCTATATATGTTGCAGCCTTTCCTCAATAAACTACTGATCTTATCCTCCTCCATACTGCCTCGTATTGTTCCTTGATCAGTCTCCTCCGGGACCTACGGCCCTCAGCGGCCCCGATTCCTACATCTGGTGACCCCGACGTGATCTACTCGTGAGTAAGAGCGGTCTTCCTCAGAGTAGCGATCACACGGTCCGGTTCTGCGCTTGAACCGTGTCCGAATCGTCCTGGAGGACAGCGCGGCACTCTGTCCGGCAGCCAGCCGATCGGAGGGACGGCCTGCGGTGAGGCAGTCCAAAGAGGCATCCTACAGCTTGCTCCCGACTTTCGCGGCGGCTTGCGCCAAAGGGAAAAATGCGTTCCGCTCAGGGTCAGCTGTGAACCCCTGACAGCGCAGTGGCCACCGAGGGCCCGTGGCCGCAGTCCACGCTCCGAGCTCTACCCAGAAGCGACGTCGCCAGAACCTGTTGCCTGCCAAAGACGCGTCGACTCGTCCCGAGGAGGAAACTTCGGAGGACCCATCGCAGGTAATATGGGGACCTGTCCTCAGCGACAGCGTCCATCCGCTAGCCAAAGAACTCGTGAGGAAGGGTTCATAATCCTGGCCAGGGTATTTAATTTGCGTTTTCACAGCGGAGAGCTAGCGAGACTTTTGGTGTACCTAGGGGAACACTGCCTGCTTTACCCAGAAGTAGGTACATTAACCCTCGAGCTCTGGGATCAGATAGGAGACTGCATTCAGCAACCCCCGAAAGCTCCGAGAGGCGTAATTCGCACATGGGGCAAATGTAGGAAACTCTTAGCGGAGATAGAGCCAGTCCGGATAGAGGCCGAAGAACCCCCAAATCTGCCAGATACGCCAGCCGAACCAACGGCGCCTACGGCGCTCTATCCGTCACTCCAATTTAGGCAGAGTAGCGTAGGGAGCTTTCCCTCGGTGACAGCTGCAGACGTCACCGACGGAATGCAAGGAATGAGGAGTGCAGGCGCTTCTCTGACAGTCCCCAGTTCCCGAGTTACCAAGAGTCCCCTTCAGCGTACAATTGAAGAGGAGATCAGAAAGGGGGAATTGCCAGCAGAAGAACTAGCTGAGCTTAGTCAGATATGTCCCATCCGCATGGAAATGGACGCGCTTACGGGCGCTCAGCAGATACTTCACTCCCCAGTCCCGTATAAGCTTCTCATGGCTATACGGAAAGCCATTTCCGAAACTGGGCTCCAAAGTCGTTTTACAAGGGGCACGCTTCAGCAAGTGTGCGAGAACACCATGTGGATTCCCCATGACTGGAAAGCCGTCATGCGGATGATGCTCACCCCTAGCCAGTATTTAATTTGGGACAGCGAGTACCGCCTTGAGGCGCAGACAAGGGCTGCCAGGATGGGGGGCGCAGTACTTCCTGACCAGTTATATGGTTCAGGTGCCTTCGAGCCCATCGATGCCCAGATCAACTTGCCTCTCGCCACTCTTCAGATGTCGGCCGAGGCCGCCTTTAGGGCGTTTTTCAAGGTCCCAGCGACTGGCAAAGCGGCTAAAAATTACACCGCTATCAAGCAAGGAGCCCAGGAGCCCTATATGGACTTCATCAATCGCCTGGAGGAAGCAATTAGCAGGCAGATTGACAACGAGGAAGCCCAACAAGAGCTCATGATGAAGTTAGCCAAGGACAATGCCAATTTAGACTGCTGTAAAATCTTGCAGTCCCTGGGCAATCGTCCTGATTTGACCCTTACGGACATGATTAGAGCTTGCGCCGACGTTGGCACAGAATCCTACAAGATGGGATTGCTAGCGGCAGTGGTGCAAGGGGGTAGAAGACCAAAAGGAAAGACCCAAGGAGCGTGCCACAATTGTGGCAAGGTCGGTCACTTCGCTAGGGAGTGCTGATCCAAGGGAGGCGGACAAAAGTCCGGCCGTTCCAAGGCTCCGAAAACCCAGTGTCCGAAGTGCAAAAGAGGCTACCATTGGGCTCGAGACTGTCCGAATTCGGGAAACCGGAACACAGGCATGTCTCTGGCCCCGGTCCAAACAGAGGCTTCCCTCATCCAGAACTCACCAGAACTAGACTAGATCCCGGTCACCAGCCAGGCACTACGAGGGCACAGGCCAGCCCCAAGGGTAGTACAGGGTTAGAATTGACTTGTCAGGCAGACGTTACATGTGACCTGCCAGGCACGGTCTATCTAGTGGACTCCCAGTACATGGGTCCACTGCCCAAGGGCTTTATAGGTTTAGTTTTGCCCCGTAGTGTAGCTGGAGCACGCGGAGTCGTTGACTCGAATTTTTCAGGCGTTCTCCAAGTTCAGTTGTGGACTCACCTGCCCCAAACAATTCACAAAGGAGACACCCTAGCGCAACTGATCATGGTTCCTTGTCACTCGCCAGCAGAGAGCCAGGGAAGGCCCAGTGACAGCTCCGAGTCCCGGTCAGAGGACCGCTCGAGCGCCAGTGAGGCAGTGCAAGGATACCAGGTCTTAGCGACAGTGGAGACCAACATTGTGAACCGCCCTGAGTTGGCTTTGGCCGAGTGAGCGGTATATAAATGTGATAATTAAATTAAATTAAATTAAATTAAACAGCGCCCGGTTATTGAGGTATTTTTGAACAATCGTTCGTTCTCAGGCCTGTTAGATACCGGAGCAGATGTCAGTGTGATAAGCAGGGGCCAGTGGCCGAGGGAATGGGCCATTGAGCCGGTCTCCGATGTGTGGGGGGTAGGTGGAATTCAGGAAGCGTTTAGGAGCCGAGAGTGGGTGACAGTCACAATCCCAAAGGCTGACGGCACGGCGGTAATTCGGCCGCACATTCTTGACGTGCACATCAACCTTTGGGGGCGAGACATTTTGCAGCAGTACGGTGCTACGCTTACCTTTGGGTAATGGCGTTGCCACTTAAGTGGCTCACCGATACACCGGTCTGGGTGGAACAATGGCCGGTAGTGGGGGAGAAATTAGTCGCCCTGAAACAGCTAGTGAAAGAACAGCTAGATGCAGGACATATAGAGCAGTCCACGAGTCCCTGGAATTCGCCAATTTTTGTCATAAAAAAGAAGTCGGGGAAGTGGCGACTCCTCCACGATCTCAGGGAGATCAATAAATGCATACAGCCAATGGGTCCGCTTCAATGCGGCATCCCGAATCCTAATATGATTCCCGAGGGGTGGGAGATTCTAGTCGTAGATCTCAAGGATTGCTTTTATACAATCCCTTTAGACCCCCGGGACCGGGAAAGGTTTGCCTTTACGGTGTCGGTTGTGAACCACAGTGAGCCTACGCAGCGTTACGCGTGGAAATTTTTGCCACAGGGCATGCTCAATTCGCCCACCCTGTGCCAAATTTATGTTCACAACGCACTGGCAAAGTTTCGAAACCTTTACCCAAAAGCGATAGTTTGTCACTTCATGGATGATATTTTGGTCGCGGTGCCGCAACTCGGCAGCGAAATGTTTTCTGACCTCCAGGCCAGCCTGGGGGACAAAGGTTTACTCATTGCCCCTGAGAAAGTGCAGAGAACCGAGCCCTTCTCATACTTGGGTCATCGGCTTCTCCGCTCTTTCGCAGCACCAGTTTTGCCTCAGATCAATTTACAGGACTCAGTCACCTTAGTAGAATTGCAGCAAGTTTTGGGGAATATCAATTGGGCCAGACCGTATTTTCGTTTGGATACGGATCTTTTAAAACCGCTCTTCTCGCTGCTAACTCTAGGTAAGCAGCCAGCAGACCGGATACACATTTCTCGAGAAGCGCGCTTAGCTCTCAAGAAAGTGAACCAAGTTCTCAGCCAGAGGTGGGTAGATAGGATCACCCCAGGGCCATATGCTCCGATCCTGAATTTGTACATCGTACGGTCGGGATCCATGTTCACCGGAGCGCTCGGCGTAGATGCCGAGAAAGGGGCGAGTATCGTGGAGTGGGTGTACCTTCCGAACACCTCCCCACGAAACATCGTTCCTCCCCAAGAGTTGGTCTCCGCGGTGGTCTACCGCGGAAGGCTGAGAGCCAGGGACATCTCAGGGCACGATTTAGCCAAAATTGTAGTCCCGTTCACCAAGGAGCAAGTTCAGCAATTGATGCAGCTCGGTGACTCGCTTCCAATCGCTTTGGAAGGATTCACCGGATGCTTGGCATACCACTTGCCAAAAGACCCCAGACTTGTCTCACTTCAAACGCAGACAGTCAGCTTGTTCGAATTGCTCTCGCTGGTTCCACTTCAGGGAGCCAGGACAGTTTTTACTGATGGTGGTCGCACATATGGTGTCTTGACCTGGCAGGAGGGCCAAGCTTGGCGCACGCTGCTAACTCTTCCACAAAAGTCCGCACAGCGGGCAGAGTTGGCAGCGGTGAACCTTGCCTTGCGCATCTTCGCCAAGGAGCGCCTAAACATCATTACCGACAGTCAGTATGTCAGGAATTTGCTTCACAGTCTACCGGGAGCATACATTACTCCTGCGATAGACAAGAATCTGCTTAGTCTGTTTCTCACTGCTCAATTTCATTTGCGAAACCGCACGGAGCCGCTCTATATTGCCCACATCCGAAGTCACCAAGACCTACCGGGTCCGATTTCCGCGGGCAATAGCAGAGCGGACGCGGCGGCAAAGGAAATTCAGCAACGTTCAGTTTTGGGTGTTTTTACTACAATTCAGAGCCATGCATTCTTTCATCAGAATGCCAAAGCACTCGCCAGACAGTTTAACCTGCCACTCTCTCAAGCCCAAGGCATAGTCCGCTCTTGCCAGCATTGCGCAGGGGCGCCGGGGGGGCCCTCGTGGGGGGTCAACCCACGAGGGACAGAGGCTAACCAGGTGTGGCAGATGGATGTCACGCATGTCCCGCAGTTTGGCAGA
Organism: Bradypodion ventrale; assembly: GCA_035047345.1. Lineage (NCBI taxonomy): Eukaryota > Metazoa > Chordata > Lepidosauria > Squamata > Chamaeleonidae > Bradypodion > Bradypodion ventrale. The sequence goes on from JAWDJE010000003.1 coordinate 278,197,774, forward strand.
TGGCAGTACATGCACGTTTGCATTGACACTTTTTCTCAATTCGTTTGGGCAACGGCGCAGAAAGGGGAGACTGCTTCCCACGTGGAGCAGCACCTCCTTTCCTGCATCGCGGCAATGGGCAAGCCGCGGCAGATTAAAACCGATAACGCCCCGTCCTACAGCTCCAGGCAGCTGGCGGCCTTCATGGCCACATGGGATATTCAGCATACTTTTGGCGTTCCTTACAATCCGCAGGGGCAAGCGATTGTGGAACGGGTCAATCGGACTCCCAAGTCCTATATTGACAAACAAACGGAAAGGGGGGAGCCACCAGCCCTCCCCAAGTCACAGGCTCAGGCACAGCATTGTCTGAATAAGGTATTGTTCACTTACAATCACCTTAATGTTTTTTCGGATTGCACGCCGCAGGAGAAGCACTTCCGCCGTTCGGAAGCTCTCCCGCGACCGATGGTCCGATACCGGGTGCCACCGGACCCTTCTTGGAGGGGCCCGGCGCCGCTCATAACCTGGGGGAGAGGGTATGCAGCAGTTATGTCTCCTACAGGTGTCGTTTGGATTCCAGCTCGGTGTGTCAAGCCTCACTTGGAACCACATGGCGTGGACCCAGACCGACCAGAGTCCGATCCCGGAGATGGAGGACCTCACTCTGACCGAGAGGACCCGTCGGAAGAAACGGCCACCGACGACAGCACCCAAGATCACCTGGGGGATGGTCAAGATCCTTTGCCGTGAGGCCGAGGACACCGCCCGGCGCGAAGGGAAGGAGCCAACGCCGGAGAACCTTGCAGCTGCAGTTTTCGCCCAGATTCATGCCAATACCCTGGCGCTCACCGTCATCCTGACCCTATCCCTGTTTGTGGGGGGAGGCGTTCAGGCTGTCCCATTTGGGGCCAGCGGTTTGCTGCCAGATGGAGACCTCTCCGCCCGGATGCATTACAACCTGTGGGAAAGGTTGGCGGGTCTCGTCAACCAGTCCGATTTTTGCCTGAAGCAGGATGCAGGTCCTACCTCACTTCTGAGCACCTGTCTCATCCCAGTGTGCCACACTCTCGATACGCGCGCCAGGGATGGCGACTGGTTGCTCAAGAAGATTTTCGGACTGCATCTCCCTGCGAGCTTTGCAGCTTACGCTCGCTGGGGGGGATTGCAGCTCACCATGACTTTGCCGGCTGTTGCAGCCACTCTTCACACCCCGCGAGTGGCGGCCAGCCCGAACTCTACTTGTGCTCGAATAGTCGGCTGCGCTGCAGTCGGCCGAACCCAGCGTCGCTGCCTCGATACCGGCAGCAGCAATTGGACTTGTGATAAACCAGAGACACTTGGTTCTATGTATGCTCATGTTACATTGCCATCCGGTTGGTTCTTCACATGTAATCAGTATACTTTCAACTATATCCCTGCAAATGTATCAGATTCCACATGTTGCCTTAGTCGTCTGACACTGTTGCTCCCCACCAAGGATATGGTTACCCCAAGCACAAATGTTTCAAATGTCTCACATGTCTCACATGTTTCTGCACCCATAAGGCACACTCGCACCACCCAGTTAGACAGCTCATGTGATAGCAGCTTTAGAGTCCTGAGTCCAGCCGAATATGTCTCGTTGTCAGTCAGCATCGTTGGCGTGCCAGGCTTAGCCGTCGGCAACGCTCGAAGGATCGGTCGTTTGGCTTGCGGATTAGCCAAAGCCATTAACCGTACTTCCACAGCGATAGCGCTGCTCAATCAGGAGCAGGCAGAACTTCGCCATGCTATTCTTGACAATCGAGCGGCCATAGACTATCTCTTATTGTTGCACCACCTGGGTTGCGAATCCTTTCATGGTATGTGTTGTTTCAATCTTACTGATAATTCCCGCCGAATACAGACTCAGCTCATAGACCTCAACACCATAGTCGAGGGTATCAGAGAAGGCTCGGCATGGGGGGCTTGGTGGAGTTCATTGTGGAGCTGGATGTGGTCATGGATCCCCTGGGGGTGGCTTCAGACGGTGCTTAAGGTGGTGGTGGGGGTGATTATACTAGGCATAGCATTATGTTGCTTTGCACAATGTATTCCCTCACTGATCTCGAAGTGCTGCCCCGAGAAGGAACCCCGAAACGTCATTCCCGCTCAACAGCTGATGCCGCTCTTACGCAAAGTCGCTGGTCAGGCTCTTAAGAAAATTTAAAAAGGGGAAATGTGGTTTCCCCGTGCCCCAATGGGCACGGAACGGCCCGGCAGAGGCCACTTCGGTGAGAAAGGCTCCCTGGCCCGTGGGCTCTGCGAGCACCAAAATTAAGGGGGGGTGGATAAATGATAGGGTTTGATTCACCCAACTCCTGACCTGACCAACGGTTCTGCTGAGAGAGCAGATACCTAACCCAGTTAATCACTCATCTCCGTGTCTCCGTGTAATCTCAGGCACAAACAGATGCCATGTTTACCCCTGCCTGATCCCTGAACAATGAGGATTCCTAAGTCCATGTTTGCCCCAGTTAATTAACTTCCCCAAAGAGATTCCCAATTAACTTGAGCACGCAGGTGATGTCATTTCTGCCAGATGACAGTTTTGCCACCGTTGCGCTTTTCCTCCTATATATGTTGCAGCCTTTCCTCAATAAACTACTGATCTTATCCTCCTCCATACTGCCTCGTATCGTTCCTTGATCAGTCTCCTCCGGGACCTACGGCCCTCAGCGGCCCCGATTCCTACAGAAACAGAGATGAGCACTGAACCCTAGAGTCGGATACGACTGGCTTTTGAGCAAGGGAAACCTTTACCTTTAAAGCCAGATTAATGCACATACTGTAAAATGGGGGGGTGGGGGAATTAACATTAAAACAGGAGGAAAGATAAAGTACAATAAAACTTTAAAAAGGCTTCAGTCTTTAAATGTACTACAGTGTTAGTACTGTACAGTACTAACAATGTCTACAGAGAAGCACTTGCTGCCACTTTGGAATCCTGTGCCGTTTATGTGAAAGTAAGCAACTGTCTCTTTGATTTATTTGTTTGTGTAGCTCTTAGTAATCAGGTGGCAAATGTGAAATTGAAACAGATAAAAACCATTTATTTTCAGATCCCTGTTAGTGAATCTGCAGTGTAGCTGTCTTTCTTCACACAGGACTTTCAGGAGCCTGTTTTGCAGGTAATGAAACCCTGTCTATAAACAACAGGATACAGTTTGATAGAAAGATTTCTGGATCTCTCAGAAAGAGCTGCTTACATGAGGGTATATGTTATTAGCAACGCTTGAAAAAATATACTTTTAGAACTACAACTCCCAACATTTCCCATGATGGTTGGGGGAATTCTAGGCTGCTTAAAGGTAGTAATAAAGAAATTAAAGAATGTAAAATACTGTAGTGTAGTTGGATTTGAGAGTGCACAAGAGTTCATGGGGGGAAATGCTCTTTGAAGTAGAAGAGAGAGGAAATTAATTTGACCAGCCTTTGTGGTGCTTTGACTGCAGTGGCTCAAGTGGCTAAGACATTGACTGGGAGGCGGAAGGTCAGCAGTTTGATTCCCGAGTACTGCAGGACGGAATGAGCTCCTGTCTTTGTCCCAGCTCCTGCCAACCTAGCAGTTCGAAAGCAAGAAATTACAAGTAGATAAATAGGGACCACTTCGGTGAGAAGGTATCAGTGTTCCATGCACTCTGGTGTCTAGTCATGCCTGCCACATGAACATGGAAATGTCTGCAGAAGCAGACTGCGCTGGCTCTTCGGCTTTGAAACGGAGATGAGTACTGAACCCTAGAGTTGGATACGACTGGCTTTCGAGCAAGGGAAACCTTCAGCTTCACTTTTGTGGTGCTTGTGTTGTTATGATGATAGCCCTAAGTACCATTGCATCTCAATTGTAGCCTGATGAATCCTCTACCTTTCATATGGACAAAGGCCAACACATCTCTTCTCTCATTTAAATCTAGGCCTGTTTCTCTTTCACAAAGCATTTTGTTCTTTATTTGAAAGTCTTGCAGATGAGCTCATGAACGGAACTTTGTTCACAATCATAGTTTGTTGGAAATCTGAGCAAACAGGCACCTTAGACCGGCAACAGCAGAAATGAGCATAAGACAGGTATTTGTTTGGAGACAAGACAGATGAGGACCTATACAGAACAAATGTGGTTTCAATCACATGTCCTTTCAAATCAACCTCTGTGCCTGCAAAAACAAACAAACAAGCAAACCTGCCATGTGTCTTCATTGTCATACAGAACACTAGACTGATTTAAGCATGACATTCAGAAGCACTATATATTCTGTCTTTACTCATAAGAATTCAGAAAATCCAAGTTGGGTTCCACAAATTAAGTCTAGGCTTAGTGGCCCAAAATGACTTTTTTTAGCTAGCAAAGGTACAGTAGAAGGGTTTCTGAACATAGCAGCATGCACATGAGATTTTCTCTAAGTTTTTACTCACAAGTAAGTGTGCATGGCGCTGATCTGGATCAGGATGACCATTCATGAATAATGAAGGTTGCTTCTGCCCTCATTTTGCTTCTTCCACCTGTGATGACTAAAATACTGTAAGAGAAAAAGCTAGATTGGTTCCACTTGAACTCTTCCCCCTTTTGCCCTTTGCACAGGATGGTTAAGCCCTGCCTAATGTTTAATGGGGACCCATTGCCTACTGGTCAGATAACAAGGAAAGTCGCTTGCCTTGTATTTGACATAGCAAGTAGTTTAGCTCTTAGACAAGTAAGTAGTGCAGTGTACAGATTTCAATGATCAGCCCTCTGAAATTAGTAATTCTGCTAAATTCGGTGTGTTGGCAAATCTCAGAAGGATGTGTTAGAAAAAATGTGATGGTAACACTGCAGATATGTATATAAAATATTCTCAGATGGTGTTATGCCATAGGACCATGATGGCTAACCTTGGCATTCCAGGTGCTCTTGGACTTCAATTACCAGAAGCCTAAGTCAGTACACCTGCTGATCAAGGCTTCTGGGAATTGAAGTCCAAGAACATCTGGAGTGCCAAGGTTTGCCATCACTGCCATAGGATCAGTTTGAACAAGTTCATCTGTACAGGAAAGTGTATACATGGAAATAAGTGTGCTATCTGAACACCGGTGGGTGAGAGGAGCCACTCTTCCTTCCACCAGGTGAACATTGGCACCTGGCTGGACAGAACTTCAGCCGCAATGCTGCTGTCCATCCGACCGTGTTGAAGGCTGCCCAAGGACTCACTCCTCCTTCCGCCGAGCCATCATCGCCACAGGGCTGTTGACCCTGTCCTTGTTGACCCGCCGATGATGACTCAGAGGAAGGAGGGATGAGCCCTCGGGCAGCCTTCAACTTCCGTCCAACCTGGTGCCGACTCTTAAAATGGTGTGGGGCTGGCACTATAAACCCTCCCAGAAGCAATGCACCCATTTCATAACATGATTTCCCTCCATAAATCAGGATGTCATTTCCTCAGAATTTCCTAACGTGTCGAGTTTTCTGTTACCTGAGGCGTCTGTTAACTGGAGCTTTACTAAATAAATAATGTAAATAAATTGACATTTGGCTTTTCAAATCACCATTCCTACTTTGATCAAATGAACATAAGAACCTTCTTCAGATCTTTCTGCTCAATTTGGGGAGAACTGGCACAGAGGAAATAAGGTGGGGTGGGGGGAGGGTGAGTGCCCAAACAGAGGGGCGTGTTGAACTCTGCACTCGGGGAGGGAGGAGGCGCTCCCATTGGGCTGTTGGGCAAGTTCCCCACAGCTGCTATAAAGTCCCTAAGCCAGTGATGGCAAATCTTTTAGAGACTGAGTGCCCAAACAGAGGGGCGGGTCGAATTCTGTGCTAGGGGAAGGGAGGAAGCACTCCCATTGGGCTGCTGGGCAGAGGGGCAGGTGAACACTGTGCTGGGGGAGGGAGGAAGCGCTCCCATTGGGCAGAGGGGTAGGGCAAATTCTGTGCTGGGGGAGAGAGGAAGCACTCCCATTAAGCTGCTGGGCAGAGGGGTGGGATGAACTCTGTGCTGGGGGAGAGAGGAAGCGCTCCCATTGGGCTGTTGGGCAAGTTTCCCCACAGCTGCTGTAAAGTCTTTAAGCTAATGATGGTGAACCTTTTAGAGACTGAGTGCCCAAACAGAGTGGCGGGTCAAACTCCATGCTGGGATGGGAGTAAGCGTGCCGACTGAGAGGGGTTTGCTTGCCCCATTTGGCATGAATGCCATATGTTTACCACCACTGCCCTAAGCTTTTGCCCTTCCTGATTGCAAACGAAGGGAAATAGGCCAATTTATGGGGGGGAGTTTAAAGTCCTTTAGGATGCTGGTCATTACAATGTTGTTTGGGAGAGCAAGGAAAGTCTCCTATTCTGCTGAGGTTGGAATTTGTGAGCTTGTGTTCAGTTAAGTGGTATACTTAATAAGGTCAAAAAGCAACTTAATATATCCCTGTTAATTATTTTTTTCAACTGGAGAATATTAAACCGTTTGAGACGAAGAATAGTACAAAAGAATTCCTTTTTTAAAAAAATTTAAGTTCTTAAATTCCTTTACTGTTTCTTATATGTTTCAAAGATCAACAAAAATAATTCCACTATGGGTTAAATAAAATTCTTCTATGACAAAGCTGTATTAATATCTTCTCTTGATACGTTTAACAAAAATAATTCCACTGTGGGTTAACCAACTTGACCAAATCAATTTGTTCACTAAAGACAGCTGTTGCAAACATTTCAAAGTCGATACTAGCTAATTTGACTTTTCCGAATTTTCTGTTCCTTCTTCAGGAAATCTACATGAAAAGGATTACAAAACAACATAGACAATATTTAAAATAATCACATGAAGAGCTGATAACATTATATCAATATAAAAACAATATACAACATTAACATATTTCAATTATATTCATCCATGAGTACAAACATACTTATTATTCTGAAATGCTCCTGTTCCTCTTAAATATAACCATACGGTAGCTTACCTATTTAATTTTAGGGAAGTGTATTCTTATCGTGGCCTCGCCTCCATTCCAACAGGACACAATAAGTGTCATTCTTGTGTTGCATGTCAGTTCTGTTGGGAGACCAAAGACGTTCCCATCCCTGAAAGGAACTACTCTTTTTCTTTGAAGTCCCTTACAAATTGTGCCAGCAAACATGTAATTTATCTATGGGAGTGTCCATGCCCTAAACGTTACATCGGGCTTGCCAATCGGGCTCTAAAAGTTCGGATATCTGAACATCGTAGTAAAATTCGGGGGCACGTAGCAGAAGCTCCATTGGTCAATCATTACATTGAGCAGGCTCATTCAGAGAATGATTTTAAATTTTTAGCGTTAGAAATGATCAGACCTAAGCAATATGAGAAAATTGACATAAACAAGAGACTTAGGCATCGAGAGGCTTTTTAAATCCATTTGTTTGATACAATGTACCCCAAGGGGTTAAATCAGGAATTTGAATTGTCATCTTTTTTGTAAGTGTAGAGAACGATAGCAGTCGGTTCTAAGTATTGGTTACCCCCCATTTGTGAGAGTCAGTTTTCACCAACTTTCAATACACCTGTGTAGTGTCAAATTACTATAAAGGAAATCTTCTTTGCTTAATGAGTGAATGGAGGCGAGGACACAATAAGAATACACTTCCCTAAAATTAAATAGGTAAGCTACTGTATGGTTATATTTAAGAGGAACAGGAGCATTTCAGAATAATAATTATGTTTGTACTCATGGATGAATATAATTGAAATATGTTAATGTTGTATATTGTTTTTATATTGATATTATGTTATTAGCTCCTCACGAGATATTTTAAATATTGTCTATGTTGTTTTGTAATCCTTTTCATGTAGATTTCCTGAAGAAGGAACAGAAAGTTCGAAAAAGTCGAATTAACTAGTACTTATTTGAAACGTTTGCAACAGGTGTCTTTAGTGAACAAATTGATTTGGTCAAGTTGGTTAACCCACAGTGGAATTATTTTTGTTAAACGTATCAAGAGAAGATATTAATACAGCTTTGTCATAGAAGAATTTTATTTAACCCATAGTGGAATTATTTTTGTTGATCTTTGAAACATATAAGAAACAGTAAAGGAATTTAAGAACTTATATTTCAAAAAAAAAAAACGGAATTCTTTTGTACTATTCTTTGTCTCAAACGGTTTAATATTCTCCAGTGCATACACCGTTTCGCCCTAATTCTTCATAATATTTTTTTCAACGTCTGTAACAGCTGTGTTTGAATCTTGCTTCACCCATCCTCTAGCAACAGTAGAAACCAGAACAAGATACAGTAAAACTTTGGATTATAACGGAGGTCCGTTCCAACAGCCTCCGTCATACTACAAAAAAATATCGTAAACTGAAGCACATTTTCCCATGAGAATGCATTGCAATTTTTTTAAAAAGTCCTGACCGGACCAAAAATAATTTCTAAAAATTATAAACACTCACAAAAACATCCAAAAAATGCTAGACATGATCGTTCCCCCCCCCCAAAGAGACGAAGTGATCTCGCTACCTTTTCCATGCTGTTTGGGGACTTTATCTGCTCAGTTCTGACCTGGGAAAGGTGCGCATTGAGCACTGGGAGAGTCTGGGGACCTTATCTCCTTGGTTCCCACCTTTCTCCGAGCTCCCTCGGCAGTGCTACAGCTGAAAACGCGCACCTCCCCCAGGGTAAGTGCTGCATTGTGACTTCGGGTGGAGGGGCAGTGGCCATTTAAAACTCTAAAATGGCTGTAGTGGCCATTTTAAACTCTAAAATGGCGGTGGCAGTCATTTTAGAGTTAAAATAGCAGAATTTTTGGTCGTAAACAGAAAAAAGGTCATAAACTGGGGAATTATTTTAATGACATTTGCTGTCGTAAACCACGGAAAACGTAACCCAGGGCACTCGTAACCCAGGGTTTTATTGTATTCAGTTTTTAAAAAGAGCACCTACCACCAGTATCAATTTGGAAGTCTGGCCTTATTTTACTTGACATAAGCTCCAGACATCTTGTCTTTATCACTCTTGAAAACCTTTAGATCCCAACATAATCAAACGTAAATGGCATATTAATTGTACAATGCTTGAGACCCCTGCTGTTGTGCTAAATCAGTACAATCACAAGAAACTGTACCATCTCATTTCATTTTACTAGCAAAGGTATTAAATATTTTAGAGAAAACCTGTCACAAAAGCTGGTAGTGGTACAGTGTATACTAATTATTGGTTCCTCTCTTAAACCAAGCCTTTAATAAAGACCCTGATGGTCTTAAGAGCTCCATTGCCAGGAAGTAGAACTAGAAATACAGTAAAACCCTGGGTTACAACCGCCTTGGTTTAAGTTTGCTGAGGTTTACAACGGCAAATCCTATGGAAATGCCGTCCCGGTTTACAAATTTTAATGTATTTTTTCAGTTTTCAACGATAAATTCAGGACCTTTTTTATTTTTTAATGCATCCCTATGGATGTTTCGGTTTACAATTTTTTCAGATTATGACAGAGGCTGTTGGAACGGACCTCTGTCCTAACCCAAGGTTTTACTGTATAACCTTGGCTGAACCTATTACAGAAAATTTCGGTGCCATTTGATTTTTCTGATGTTTTGTAAACACCTGAGATACTGTAGCTTTCTAAGCACATATATCTTCTTCTTGTGCTGTATCCAATTCCAAATATTGGCAATCACCATGGCGATCAGCCATGAAGTGTGTCCTGTGAATATAATGCTGTGGCCTTTCATCTGCCTTCCGCATTGCAGTGTGACACATGTACCACTGATCCAGCTCTGCAAGTCACTTTCTGGTCCTGAGCCCTTTTGGCACACAAGGTTCTCCTCAGCCCCTGGTCAGTATTGATGAACCTGCTGCCCTTCATCACGATGGATTCAAGTGGGATTTAATCCACTTGGGGACCATCACCCTTCCCTGTGGACTCCGCCAAAGCCGCTAGCCCTCAGGGTTGTCAGGTTAGTTAACCACTGCCTGATGCTTGGCGTTGAGTCGCTGGCAGTATGGACTATTCTATTATCATTGTAGGATAACCTAGCCATATAATAACATATACCTGTAACTACTGCTGATATTTACACAGGATTACTCTCCACCTTTTAAGAAGCATACCATTTTGAAAACCCACTAATTTGCCATGGTTCACAAGTTTCTGCTCCCATTGTACTAATGGTTGGAGCAGGGGACAATTGGCACGAGTGGTTGGGAAGGAGGGTTGCTTTCGCCTTGCATGTGCCACACTCTAATTGTGAAATGTAAAGCAAAAGGTATTACTCTCACCTGTTACTTTTCTTCTACCTGCCAATCATTACGTGTAACCCAGCACATATCCCTATATTTCCATCATCTTTCTAAATGTAGAATTGATTTCTGGCAATAACATATATTTCACTTATATTTCTTAAATAAAATTTCTTCATGGAAAAGACTTCCAAATTCCACTGCCCCTTTGGGTCACAAGTGACGTGTTAATTACTTTCTCTGCTCTTCACAGGACTAATTGGCTTTCCTTCTTTCAGAGCTAAAACACTGTCATGTTTTAACCTATAAATAGATGCCCTTTGCTCCTAGTAGTGCTTCCTGTACAAATTAATGTGTCAGCTATTTGTTTGCTGAAGTAAATGTCCCAATGTTTCTTTGCTCTGCCACACAAGGCAAAAGGGTGTTCCCAGTAGATCCATTAGCCGTTATCTGTAGAATTAATGAATGGAAATAAAAAATAACTGTGGAGTAGGGTAGGGAAATGGTAGGGAGAAAGAAGGGATAATCTTCCTGATTAATAAGTGTTCCTGTCTTTTGTGGTTTTAAAAACAGATAGAGATTTGATATGCTTGGGGATTGAGACCAAATTTAGTCACAAAGGTGCAATTCATGCTCAGCATAATCCCTTTGAGAACACCTGGTGCTTCTGGCCAGCTCAGACTTCAGATAGGTTCAGAAAAACGAATAGATTACAAAACATTTTTGTGCTCGTGTTAGATAAATAAAAGAATATTGTATGTTTTAGTGCTTTCTCACTAGTTTTTAAAGTAGATCAGCATCTTCTCTGTCTCAGATCCAGAAACTCTGTATTTGAAGAATTTCTATTGTTCTAACAGTCTTTTAATATTACTACTGTTTGGTTATTTTACTGTTTGTTTATATAAATTTCAAATACCTAATGGTATTGACATATATGATTCTGTGATTTATTTGCTGTTGTCTTATGGTATTTTATCGTGTTGTAAGATGTATATGTGTTTAAGATGCTCTGTTGTTTTTGTGAGCCGCCCGGAGTTGCGTTGTCGAGTGGGCGGCATGCAAATTTAACGAATGAATGAATGAACGAACGAATTAATAATAATAATAATAATAATAATAATAATAATAATAATAATAATAATAATAATAATAATAATAAAGGTGCATTGATGGTGAACCTTGGCATTCCAGGTGTTCTGGAACATTAATTTACAGAAGCCCTGATCAGCATGAGTAAGAACTTGTAGGAAAGAGGGGTTTCCATTTGGAAACATCACCTTCTCTTCCTCCGGAATAAGCATAGTAACGAGATGCTGCAGGGCACAAATGAAGTCCTCATCCTGAATGCTAAGGAAGGTTGAGTGCCAAGTTGTTCTATCTTGTTATCTAAACCCTAAAGCAAGGGTTCGCAACCTATGGCCTGTGGGACAGCTCCAGCCCCTGCCGCTCTTCCATCTGGCCCATGGCAACAACCACAAAAGCGGAAGTGTACGCGCCTGCACATGCACAAACCTGACCCACTTCAGAGAAAGAGAAACTTGAAATACATTTTGATGCTCTGTTGGAAAGGATGGCTAACCACTGCTGAGGAGGAAAATAGTTTTACTCCACAATTGTATTACTGTTAATCTGTGCCTTCAGCTATGTTTAAAATTGCATTTCTCAAAATTTGAAAACTGCACATATTCCAGATGATACCACTAGAGGGCAGAGGCTGAATAGTAACAGTAGTTCTTTTGCCATTTTGATATCAAAAATTTTTTCTAGCACAGCATGGGAATCTTTTAGGTATATAAAGCATAGCGCTGAAAACTGCTCCTGAAAGTTGATCTGAAAATTTTGGTATCAGAATGATACAGACTTTCCATTTGTCAATTAATTACTGTTTTTGATTAGACATTCTGTCACAACATTATGCATTTAAATTCTGAAAGCTCCTTGATATGGCTAGTGAAGGGCACTTTACAGTAATTAAAAATAAATGGTAACAAGATGTAATTGAGCACTGAAGTAATTAGTTATTCCATAGACTACAAGAGAGTTATGGAGAATCTATTTAAGTCTCGATGGAGAAAAAAACGAACAGTGGTACCTCACTTAAAGAGCATAATGTGTTCCACAGGATTGCTCTTTAAGTGAATTTGCTCTTTAAGCAAAACACCATTGTAAGTGACCAATTGTGACTTCTGGTATGTGTGTGTGTGTGTGTGTGGGGTGTTTCACGAAACCTGATTTAGTTGTTAAGAGAGTTTCTGTTTGGTTTTAGTTGTTAAGCGAGGCAACCATTCAGAGACAATTCTGCTCTTTAAGCAAGTTAGTCTCTATGTGAGGTGCTCTTTATGTGAGGTTTTATTGTATTCCATGATTGGAGCCATTTTAATTTGTGTTTTTTCTATGAAAATATCTTCCTCAGTTTTATTTACAGAGCCTTCGGAAAAACTATTGCACCTAATCAGTGTGCACTTTTGGAATTTTGTTTGAAGCCAAAGGGTATTGAAAAAATCAGCAAATGAAGAAAATACCATTATTTATAGTAAAAAGGAGCAGAAAAAGGAAACTACATCTCAAATCTATCAACTGTATCACCACAGAGTTCATAGGAAAGGTATATAGTAAAAACTAGCTGAGGACCTGGCGTTGCCTAGGTGGTTAGTACATTAGTGGAGAAGCACTCTGGACATGCACATGGGAACTGTCATAGACTCCTCACACAGGAACAGCGGGTAGATGCTCTTATGGGGGGGGGGGAGGATTTCAACGCCCCCCTCTGCCAGGCTAGCCTCATTATAGTGTAACGCGGCTTCCCTGTGAGGCTTGCAGGGTGACTACAATGTCCATAGTGCTTTGCGCGACACGGAAGGCTGGGCCTGCCTAGATCCTGTAGATGGGGAGCCTAGCCTCCTGCTGGCTGTTCCAAAGCAATGCCAGCAGGAAATGGTTAATGCCCTGGTGCAAGGTTCTTAGCAGTGCTGGGCCCCTGTGTGGCACAATGCATGGTGGGAATAGTAGTTCCCGTGTAAGTAAGTCTAGTCAGACGGATGCGTCCTGCTGTAATAAGCCCAGGCTGGGATGGTGAGTAATGGCCCCTACTCGCCTCCCACGTGGAGCCTGGAGGGAGGGAGGGTTCCCAGGGGTGGTAGGCCAAGGAAGTGTGTCCCGCCCCAATCCACCTTGGATGCCCCCACGCACCGGCTCTACCCCCTCCCTCCCGTCCTCCCTGTGCTGGGAGGCGGTGGCCCGTTGGGCCATGCCAGCCTTCGCCGTGGGCTGTTTGGCCTTTTTTTGGGTGGGGTTTGGCAGCAAGCCTCATGGCCGCCACTGGTTGTCCTATTTCCCCTCCCAGCTCGCCCCGCTCACCGGAGTTGTCCTGCTTCTATGGCCTGGTGTGCTGTCTGAGGGTGCTTTGCGTAGTGGTCCCCACGTGGCGGAGATCTCTCGTTAGGGCAGTGGCTGGCCTGGCATGGTGTCGATCCACCCAGGGCTTCCCCCCTCACTGACCCCCCTTCCCTCCCTCCCTCCCCCTCCCTGTGCTGGGAGAAGGGGGCACTTTGGGCCGTGCCAGGCATTGCCGTGGCCTGCTTGGGCTTTTTTTTCATGACCTGGCGCAAACCCTGTGGCTGCTGCCACCATTCCTGATCCCTTCCCAGCTCGCCCCACCTACCAGTCGCCTAATCTGGACCACTGTTCTGGCCCAGTCCATTGTCTGAGTGCCCTACTGCGCCTGGGGTATATATTTGTAGGGCACTGCCAGCACTCCTCCCCCCGCACATGCAGTAAGGACCAACCCGGGGGTGCGCTGGGCCGGCCTCCCATCATCCCAGTCACCTGGCCCCATTCCTTCTCCGGCCTTTTCCCCTGGTAGGGGTTGGCAGGCATTGCGGCCCTTCCATTGTGAGGCGCCTCTTCGGGTGTCATGCAGTGATGCACTCTAAAAAAATTACTGCCTACTCTGTGGCCGTGGCTAACTCTGTGGGCATGGCTAACTCTATGGGTGTGACCAGGTGACTGGGTGGATGATTTGGTGGGCGTGACCGGAAGTTGGCCATGTGACTTGCTGGGTGTGGCCATGTGACTGGGCGGGCGTCTCCTAATTACTGTTTTAAGTATAAAAAAATACAAAAAGGTAGTTACATTTAATACTTAATACTTTTATAATAAGAGGTAAACTATTTTGGCAACATCAGCCAAAATAGAAAGCATGCCACAACTAAGGCACATGCACTGCAACATCAGCCAAAATAGAAAGCAGGCAACAACAAAGGCACAGTGCAACATCAACTTGTCATTTTCCACATACTTTATTACATATCATGCATTCAATAAGCACAAATCCAGGTATTAAAATACCATAACTCTTCCAAAAAAGTCTTGACTGTAGGCACAGATAATTCGGTTAAAGTTGGGAAGCCCTGCTCTATAGAAGTGATGGCGAACCTTGGCACTCCAGGTGTTCTTGAACTTCAATTCCCAGAAGCCTATGTCAGCACTCCTGCTGATCAGGGCTTCTGGGAATTGAAGTCCAGGAGCAGCTGGAGTGCCAAGGTTTGGCATCACTGCTTATAGAGCAATAAAATAACAACAAAAACACTGCAGCACTTTAAAGACTAACTGCCCGGTCGCTGCTTGTCAAAGCCCATACCCGTCCTCCTTCCTCGGCATTTTCTGCTTCTCCCATGGAGCAGAACGAAGCCAGGCGAGACGAACAGAAGGGGAAAATGCAGAAGAAACGGATATGGGCTTTGAGCAGCAGCGACCGCGGGGGGTGGGGGGGACATAGTAAAAAATAGACACACACAAGGCACACTAAAATTGGATCTCAGTGCTCTTTCACCAGCAGCGACCGGGGGGAACATACAAGTTGTGTGTCTCTACTTTTTACTATGTCCCCCCCAGTCGCAGACAGTTAAGGGGTGTGGATTTGTATTCAGGACCCACAACGGGACATCTTTGCTTTATAGATAAGTAAGTATTTCAGCAAGCTTTCAACAAGGTCCACTTTTATACTCTTACAGACAAATCGGTAAAATGGGGACTAGGAGATGACACTATTAGCTGGACTTGTAGATGGCAGATGGCTGGTACCCAAAGAGTACTTGACAGTAGTTCTTCAACTTCCTGGATAAAAGTGACAAGTGAAGTGCTGCAGGAGTCTGTCTTGGTCTTTGCTTTTGTTGTACACCTAAACAAACGACTTGGGTGAAGAAATAGAAGATATCCTCATCAAATTTACAGATGACACCAAACTGGGAGGGTAGCTAATCATTCTAAGGGAGAATCAGTATTCAGGATTTTTAATATATTGGGAGAACTTGGCCAAACAAAATGAGTTTCAGCAGTGAACAACATGAACATTCTGAATTTATGTAGGAAAAAATCAGGTGCACAAATATAGGATGAGGAACTCCTGACTTGACTAGGAAAAAGATCTTACTTTTTAGAACCCACAAGTTAAAAATGAATCAACAACATGATGAAGCTAGAAACAAAACAAAACTAAAGTACAGTAATACCCCGGATAATGCTAAAACTTGGTTCCATGAGTCTTAGTGTTATCTGATTTTTCACGTTATTCAATACATTTATCGCACAATGTTTAAAAAAGCCGGCTTTCTTTGGGGGAAGCCGGGGTCGCATGCGCCCACCCGCTTTCCCCCAAACCATGCCGGTGATCAGATGCTGTGATCCCCCGCTTGGTTTGGGGGAAACCGGGTGGGCTCCAAAGGGATCTTTCCTCCAGACCCTTCTGGAGCCTGCGGACCCGGCCACAGGGCAGCAGCAATGGCAAAAACAGCCACAGGGGCATCGTAAAAAATGCCCCGTGGCTGTTTCTGCTGCTGTTGCTGGCCCGTCCGCCAGGTCTGCAGGCTTCAGAAGGATCTGGAGGAAAGATCCCTTCGGTCCTCGCCATTCTGCGAAGCCCAGAGACTTCACTGCGATCGAAAAAATCCAGGGGATCGATGGGATCCCTTTTTTTGTTTTAAAAAAATGCCCCTGTGGCTGTTTCTGCTGCTGTTGCTGGCCTGTCCGCCGGGTCTGCAGGCTCCGGAAAGCTTTGGGAAAGGGATCCCTTCAGTCCCCGCCATTCTGCGAAGCCCAGAGACTTCACTGCGATCAAAAAAGTCTGGGGGAACGGGTCCGATCCCCTGTTCCCTTTCCGAGGAGGCAGGCGAGAGGAGATCCAAGCCCCAAAGCCGGCAGGGCTGCTCTCTGCCTGGGAAGCGCCTTCCCAGTCGGAGACCAGCCTTGCGGGCTTTGGGGCTTGGATCTCCAGTGGTGCCCTCACTGTTTCAAGCCAAGCCTCGAAACAGCTAGGGCACCTCCGAAGTCTCTGCCCCAAAGTCGGCAGGGCTGGTCTCCCCCTGGGAAGGCACTTCCCAAGCGGAGAGCAGCCCTGCCGGCTTTGGGGCAGAGGTCTCCAGAGGAAATCTGGGGGGAAATGGATGCACCACACAATGTTAACTTAACGTCGTGAGGTGCAAATTTCCCCCCAGATTTCCCTTCATTATCCAGGTTCAAACGTTAACCGGGGTTTTACTGTATAGCACTCATCAATAGAAATACAGTGGCCAGACCAAGGGAAGTAATAGTCAAATCTCACCTACTTCTAGATACCAGATTTACTAGAATTTCTTCAGAGAAGGGTGACAAAGGTCATAAAGGTCTGGATACCAAGCCCAGTGATCAATGGTTAAAGGAGCTGGATATCAGTGATGGGGACCAGCCAGTTCACACCGGATCGCCTGTACCGGTAGCAAAACTGGCTGGCCACGCTCACCTCCCCGCCCCACCCTGCTCACCTCTTCTCCCCGCACTCCAGGCATGGCCAGGAGCCAAGAAGAAGAGGAGGTGGAAGAGCCGTCAGGGGCAGGGAGGAGGAGCCATGTCGGGCGAAGTGTTGTGCCCTCCGCTCGGGGTGTCATCATGGGAGGAATGGGAGGCCACCAGCCTATCACCCCATCCCACCCACCTCCCAGCAGCACCCACAATGCTTCCCTTGTGCCTCTCCTGGGCTGAAGGTGCACAGGAAGCGTGGAGGTTTGGTGTATGGGACCAAAGACAATGAACAGCCGAAAGGTTGGCTTAACACAGGTTTATTGCATGATGATCCAGGGGAACATGAGGTAATGGCGGATGGGTAGCTCAATATATACAGTGGCTATACATTTGAATGTGGCTCTTCGACAGTCTATTGGTTACTGTCTGTGTGACGTCACGGACGGTCACGCCCTTCTTGTCCAGGTGTAGGTGATGGCGGGAATCTTCCCGCGCTGTTGTTTGCTGGTGAGTCTGGGCCAGGAGAGCTTGAACGCTCGCTATTGCCACCAGGTGGTCATTAGCTCGCGTCCTATTGCAAGGGCTACACTTAAGCAGCTGTTGGTTATAATGTTACACAAGCATGGTTACATTGGATACACGTGAATGGATACATTGTAAAAGGTACAGTACAGAACACAACAGGAGGGGAAAGCACCTCACTGCCGGGCGGGAAGGAGGGAAAGGAGGAGGAAGAAAAGGAGGAGGAAGAAGAGCCTCCGCCGCCTCGCCTGGACCGAAGGCACACGGGAAACGGGAGGGGAAAACACGCCCGGATTGTGAGGGGCTGACCCCCAGCAAGTCACATGCCCACCGATTTGGCCTTGCCCACTGATTTGGCCATACCCACTGAGTTAACCCCGCCCACTGAGTTAGCCCCGCCCACAGTGTGGTAGTAAAAATTTTTGATGCCACCACCGCGGGATACATCTAGCCTGGTGAAAAGATTTAAGATGATTTAATAGTTGTTTTCAACTATTAGAAGAGCTGGTACTCAGAAGATTGAGCAAACTTGTTTTCTGCTTCTCAACAGAGCTGTTCTGTTGAGAGCTGTTCTAATTGCTGTTCAACAGGGGAATGACCTAGCTTGGAAGTCATCTATCAGGGTTGCTCTAGCTCTGAATCCCTGTATTAGCAGAAGATTGGACTAGTTGACTCAAGAGTTACCCAGCTTTACAGTTCATGATTTTAACAGCAAGGAATTTAAAACCTTATGATCAATTATCATCCTGTGTCCGAATACAAACCTTCCACATTAGAGTTATCCATTTTTTCACCTCAGTGGCTATGCCTGATGTATCAGCCCAATGTAGAAGTAAGCAAACATTCTCTGAGGGCTTGTGAGGAAGGGAGGGGGAAGGGGGAGTTCCGGTGTGCCTTTAAGAAGCTTTCTAGCCTCAAAGCAGGAATTTTGGGAGCAATTTGGGTGAGCTCTTCAATGCAGTTGTGCCAGAGCCAGCTGGCACTGAGTGAAGGGAGCCAACAGGGTGGTGTAGTGTGGTGGGTGATGCTTCTCCCAGGGAGGAAATTATTTTTTTCATTAAAAATGGATATACGCCAGCAAATACAGTAATTACAGGCATTTTCTGTTACATGCCCAGTGCGCAGTGGTTAAACAGCTGTCCTGCAACCAAAAGGTTGTGAGTTTAACCTGACCAGGGCTCTAGGTTGTCTCAGCCTTCCATCCTTCATAGGTCAGTAAAATGAGTAACCATCATGTTGGGGGGGGGGATGCTAATTAACTTGTGAACCACCCAGAGAGTGCACTAAGCGCTATCTGTGGTATATAAGTGTGATTGTTTTGCTTTACACTGAAAAGAGGTTGAACCAGATTTATTTGGTGGCAGCAGAAATTGGCCTTGATCGCCACAATGACCTCCTTTTGATTTATGGCCTCTCTGCACACACAGTGCTTACTAAGATACTGGGTAATAGTTTGCCCTTGGTTGCCTCTTTTTCTAGTTAGCAGGGCATGGCTGCACTCAGCAATTTATTGTTGTTATGCCACACTGTATATTCTGAGATTAATTCAGTGATTTTACCTACATTCTCACTCCCCATCTTCCCTTTATGTGGGTCAGGGAATGTGTGCAAAATCTCAGCCTATAAATACTACTAGCTTTCATTAAAATTCATTTTGGCCTACCTGAGTACCATTAAAGTGTATGCACATTGTATAAAATTTAATTTTAACACCCAGGGACTGCTGAGTAGAAAGTCTTAATTTGTACCCATGAAGTCATTGCCAATAATACTGTTGCTTAACAGCAAGGTGATAACTGCTTTATTCCAGTACAATAATATCAAAATACTTTGACTGTCAATTATTCCCTATGGCAGTGGTGGCAAACCTATGGCATGTGTGCCAGAGGTGGCACTTACAGCTCTCTCTATGAGCACATGCGTCCCTTCTATACTTGTGTGTGTGTGTGTGTGAGTTTGCACGTGTGTCCACAAGGAAGAGGAGTAGGAGTTGGTGTGCAGGCAGGCACTATGTGACATCGCTGGCACGCCTCTTCCTGGAGTAAATGTTGCATCTTGATTATGGTTTTCTGGGAGGGATGGGATGGGATGGGGAAATGAAGACAGTAGGGATTAGCCCTAGACCCAGGTGTGAATGGGAGGAAAACGATTAAGGGAGAATTGAGATGGGGGTGTCCCAACAGGAATTTGAGGCGAGCAAATCCGGTGTCAGGGCTACAAAATCCAACAATGTTAAGTAGATCTTAACCATGGTTTGGATGGCTTTCCACTTTTCAGACTACAGTTACATAGAAATTTAGCCGGGATTCCTTGTTTAGAGGATTTACTGAAATAAAAAAAAAATCTGTGAACATCATTGTTCTTGATATTACCATAATAGTGACCCAGAATTGTGATACAAAATCATCTTGGTGAAATGAATGGAGCCTTCTTGGTGAGCTAGATTGCTTTGACAGGGGCAAGTATATGTCTAGGAAAGATTAGCCATTTGCCACCCATGATTGGAATTGTTCACATTCTTTTCCATTGAAAACTTAAAAAAGATAATGAATATGAATGCAAGCATTCCTTGTTTATATGACCACCTTCTCTTGATATATCTTTTTGGCTCAAAAAATTGCCTCTGTATAATTTTGTGTTCCACTGAAGGAATAAATAATGTGGCTTCTAAAAATGAGAGGAAAGAGAACAGATTTGCCTGATATCTTCCCATCACATGCAGATGTATTTGCTACACAAAGAAAAATAATTGTAGTTATCCCAAAGTACCACTCAGAAAAATTGCATGGATAATCAGTGAATTAGTGAGAGACAAGTAGGAGTGAAATGTATGTATGTTTTTACTTGGTGTGAACATTAGTTACATCAGCTTCAACTATCAGCTCTTACTCCACATTATGAAGTTTTAGGTGCACACATTATTAACGCAAACCCAGGAATTCTTCTCTCTTGATAGCACATTTATACCAGATTCTGGATCACACAGCTCAAGTTTAGATAACAAAATCAATAGCAATTACACTTATATACCACCCCATAGTGTTCTAAGTCCCATCTCCCTGTGCTAGGAATATAGGTAGAGATTAAAATGCAAATGGAAAAAGCAAGATCCACCTTCATAAAAATGAAACATTTGTTGTGTAGCAGAGATCTACTTCTCACCATGAAGTTCTGAATAGTGAGATGTTATGTATTCCCAGTGTTGCTGTATGGAGTTGAAACTTGGACACTGATTAAAGCATCTGAAAGAAAATTGAAGCTTTTGAAATGTGGATCTAGATACGGTTGCTAAGGATATAATGAGTTGATCATGTGACTAATGTAGAAGTGTTGCACTTCTGGATGGATAAAGAACAATAATTGTTTAAGGCAGGTGTTCTCAACCTTTTAAAGTTGGGACCGGGTCACGCTCCCTCAGACAGCTTCTGGGGCTGGACGGTCATTTTGCCCTTCCTCCACCACGTGGCACTTCCTGGTGTGGCGGAGGCGGTGGGGGACCACACGAAATGGTGCATCCTGCCCATTGGCGACTGATTGAGAAGTGAAGAAATATCAAATACCTTGGGCATATCATGAGGAACAACATGGTATGGAATATCCTCAGAACAATGTTCCGAGGAGTTAAGAACAGGAAAACCTTGACTATGATGATAGCCAATATTTGGAATAAATACAACACTTGAAGAAGAAGGGATATTCAATATATATACTGAGGCTGTGCTCAGGAGTCCATGGGCCACTCTCATCTGTCTTTAGCCAAACTCAATCAGCAGGGCACACTTTGGATATGGTTTTCTCTGTTGAGTCTTGAATGGAATGATATGATTCGTGGATGGAAGGGTGTTTATGGCCAAAACTTTGCCTGCTATGGTTTAAGTGACACTGGGCTTCTGCACAGTTGAGGGAATAGTTATATTGATCTTCTCCAGAAGGTTGATATGTCCAGATGGGTTTCTGACAGCTGTCCAGTGTTTTCCTGAGACACTGGTTGACCTCTAGAGAAAAGGCCTGATCAACACCATGGTCCTCAGTTTCCTGCAGAATTACAGTAAAACCCCGACTTACAAATGCTCCAAGTTACATAAAATTCAACTTACATAATGATTTTGTGCTGAAACCATGTCCCGATTTACATAAATGTCCTGATTTAAATAAATTTATGTAACACAATTTCCTATGAGTTTGCTTCGAGTTATATAAAAAAATCATTTTTCCTATGGGTTTGCTTTGAGTTACATAAAAAATCGATTTAAGCAAAAGCCTATGGAACGGACTTTTTGCGTAAGTAGGTTTTTTTTTACTGTATTTGCATTACATACATTGCAACAAATAAAAGCCATAGAAACTCATATTAAGGCTGGGAATTATCCAAGGATTCAGTTTGTTCAGTAATATAATAGCTTGGTTCTAGTAGTCATTGCTTTTGAAATATATTTTCCAAGTGCTGATTGGTCCTTTCCAGACTTTGATGTCATTACAATAGGTTGAGCAAGGATAATAAATAATATAAATAAATATACTATCAGAATATTTCTGTGCAGAAATAGTGAAATGATTCCTTTTTGCACTTTAAAAAATTGCTGCAAAGTAAATAATACTAGATTTATACAAAGATTTACTAATTCATTTAGTATTTTATCATACCTATCAGACTAAACAAAGAATCAGAATGGCTACACTTTACTAGACATGGCTGAAGGAAAATTGAAAATAAAACCGTACGTATATCTATTGTGCTCTCACAACTTTAGTTTAAAACATTCAGGCAGGCAGCCAAAAATATGTTTACATTTTAAAAAAAAACTCTAGGTAGAAACAGAGGCATCAATGGCCTATTGATAGATCTGCCTCACAGGTTCCCAACCTGTGGGCTGTGACCCTACTGAGGAGGTTGCAAAATATTTTCTGGTGGGGGTCACTGTAGTAATGCTATGCTGTGCTGACAGGGAGAGTCTTGAGAGGAGGGAGTAGGGGAAGCTTAGAGAAATGCTCTCATTTTGTGAGATGGGTTGTAGCAAAGCAGCCACTTGAGTGGTAAAAACAACCCATTTTACTGTGTTTTCTTTATCCCATTGAAATGCCTTTTTATGCAAATGTGGTGGTGGGCTGTCACAGGTTGCTTTGCTGTTATAAAGAGGGGCTGCAACTCAAAAAAGGTTGGGGAACAGTGATCTACGATTTTAGTACACACACTGGGGATAAACATTGTAGAAGTGAAGAGTTTCTTTATTGGTGTATGCGTGTGAAGTTTGTGTAATTTATTGTGTCCACTAGATGTCACCATTGAGCTCTGTACATGGAAGATACAAACAGTGTTGACTTGAACGATGTCAGTTGCTCAGGCTATTTTCTTACAGACTATGCCACTGGTTGCCACAGGCTTGCAATGAGCTCATGCAGGGCTTTTTTTTTAAAAAAAAAATCATTATTGTTATGGCTTTCACAATTGCAATGTTGTTAAGATTTCAAAAGTTGGTATGTTGAGTATTGCCCTATACAGATCCTTATAACCTCTAATCTTTTATTTCTGCTTCTTATTTTACAGATAACTGGTGTTATCCTTCTTGCTGTTGGCGTCTGGGGGAAGCTGACTTTAGGCACATACATCTCTCTTATTGCTGAAAATTCCACCAATGCCCCTTATGTTCTAATTGGGACAGGTACCACAATTATTGTCTTCGGACTATTTGGCTGCTTCGCCACATGCCGTGGTAGCCCATGGATGTTAAAACTGGTGAGTATTTCTCACACGTAAGTGAGTGAATCACAGAAAAGTGAAAGTGGTTAAAGCAACCCCTTTGTTAAACTTAAACAGGTGCTAATCAAGTTAAAGGCATAACATCCAACCACCCACACACACACACACACACCCACACACACACACACACACACACACACACAGTTGAACCTCATACAACAATCGCCCGGCATAGTAACAAAATCGTATAACAATTAGGTTTTGGGGGGAAATGGCTTCCTGCATAACAATTTTCCCTATGGAAAAAATCATACAAAAATTATATAACATAATGAATAGCCAGAGTGTTTCAAATAAGTGTTTTAAATAACCATTGACATGCCTAAATATTTGGCCTTTGGCTAGCAAAATTACTTCTGCTAATTCTTGAAGATCATGGCTGAGGTCCTGGTATCTAGGCAGAATAGATCATGTGCATTCTGGCAGATTTCTGCCCCCCCCCCCCCCCCGCCCCCAGTTTTTCCTGGCAGAACCTCCTCTTTGATTACTATAACTTAGCTAAAGTGTAATCAATGTTAACTAAAGTCAAGGGAAACAAGTTGTTTCACAGTTGGAAATGGACTTGTTTTCATGAAGTTTAGTTACAATTACAGTAATCACAATTTATCAGATCTGAAAGACAAAGCTTCACAGAAGGAAGCAAACTTCTAAATCTTGCATCACAGCTACACCAAAGAAGAGGAGAGCACACACACTTGAAGCTCATTCTTATGACACTGAAATATGATTTAGCACTACATCAGAACCAGCTCAATATGATAGTGTTGTACAGTGCAAACCTACCCATGTGTTCAATGGGGATTTGCTCCTGTGTACAGGAGGGCTTTTGCACAACTTCGTGTCATCTTCCAATTGCGCCTGCTCTTGGACCGGGACGCCTTGCTCATGGTCACTCATGCTCTGGTCACCTCCAGATTGGATTATTGCAATGCGCTCTACATGGGGCTGCCTTTGTCAACCATTCGGAGGCTTCAGCTGATCCAGAACGTGGCTGCCTGAGTGGTGATGGGGCGGGGGCGTTATGCTCACGCTTCCCCGCTGCTCCGGGAGCTGCACTGGTTGCCAGTGTGCCTCCGGGTGCAATTCAAGGTGCTGTTTTTGACCTTTAAAGCCCTTTATGGCAGTGGACCGGGTTACCTACGGGACCGCATCTCCCCAAGGTATTCTGCCCATCCTACGAGGGCAGACCGAAGAGGCTCTGTGGTGGTACCCTCAACAAGAGTAGCACACCTAGCTGGGACCAGGGTAAGAGCCTTTTCTGTGTCTAGGGACACCTGTGGAACCTTCTGCCATTGGAATTGCACCTCCAGACGGTGTTGCTCCCCTTCCGGAAAGTTCTTAAGACCTGGCTGTGCCAGTGGGTCTGGGACCCATCTTGCGGTACGATCCAGGTTCACTAACTAGTCTAGCTGCCATAGATTATAGTTTTTGCTGGAGCTGTCTGATGTTTTTAAACTATTTTTAATTCATTTGTGTATGGTTTTAGCTGTTTAGCGTTTTTACTGTTTTATTTTGTCTTAAGGGTCGGGGTGGTTTTTTGGGCTGGGTTTTTTAAATGCTTTTTATGATTGCATGTTATTCATATATATATATGTTGTTAACTGCTCTGGGTGGCGCATGCGCCAGAAGAGCGGGATACAAATGTGTGTAAAAAAATAAAAAAATAAAATAAAAAATGCAGCCTTAGTTTATGGCATTGATGATGTCTCACAGAGTATGTGTAAATATTGTAAGTGCAACATGGCTCTGCATAGCATTCTTTATTAAAACTTATACATAAGTATTTCTGAATTGTTGCTTGCTTGTTTTATGGCCCTTGGAGCTTAATTTCATGTTGGAAACACTCTGGGTTCACTGCAATAAACTGTTTTCATAGCACTTGTTGAAGTGCTAAAACTTTTCCTATAGTATTTGCTTTGTCAGACAGGGTTCTTCTTTTTAAAGAAAAAAACTTTGTGCATCTTTATTTCAAAAGCATTTACAGATTGCCCCTCCCCCATCCATGGGATATATGTTTTTAGACTTTCCATGGATACTTGAAATCATGGACAACAGTGAACCCAATATTTAACATGCATGTTGAGTCGTGGAAGTGACGGATGGTTTTCAAATCCCTCCATCCTTCTACATGAGAGCTACCCAAATGTCTACCTCCATTCCTTCTAAACCAGAGGTTCTCAACATTTTTCCAACGTGGGCTGGACCATGCCCCCTCAGAAAGATGAACAGCCTGGACACGTGGATTCCCTGCTGTAAACACTGCCATAAAACATGTCCATGGCTCTTGTAAACACATTTACGACAGCCATGGGTGCATTTACAGTGTTTTCAGCTGTTTCCGCTGCTTCTGGTGGCAGATGCATTTACAGCACATTTTCTGCTGTCTTTGCTGCTTCAGCCACTTCTGGAGGTGGAAGCGGCCACATGAAATGGTGCTGCAGGCCAGGTTCGGCCCGTGGGCCGTAGGTTGCGAACCCCTGTTCTAAACATTACACTGCAGACAGTGACCTCTAGTGGCCAGTTCTGGTAATATATTACATATTTCAAGGATTTTTATAAACTATTTTTTGACCTGCAAATAACTAAAACCATGGATACTGAACCCATAAATACGGGGGGAGAGGTGGGGAGTATATCTTCATAGCATTGCATTTAGTGCCAATTTGGTGTTGGAGATGGTTGTGTGCCCATAGAGTGCCAAATGTTAAAATATTCGATGGGTTTGCAATCGAGAATTAGGACTAATATCAGAGTTGTGGTTATTTAAAATACAAATATCCAGATGGGATTAGTACTGTTTTCACTGAGACTATATAAGTGAGACTAATTTATTTCTTTTGTTTTTGTCTTCTAGTATGCTATGTTCTTGTCTCTGGTCTTCCTGGCTGAACTAGTGGCTGGCATTTCAGGCTTTGTATTTCGCCATGAGGTATTTATAAATTACTTGTTGAAAAAGGTAGTAGGAACGTAGCTTTGAGCAGGTTTTGTTGATATCTTTTAGGGCACTGAGTACTGTACAGTATTATTATTTAGTTCAGCAGTTCCATATGCATTCTGTGCGATGCAGCTGTTTTAGCTACAATATGTGCAGTGCTCCAAACCTCTTATCATTACAAATGAAAGGATTTAGCTAGGGCTGCAGGCTTTTGATTTTCAGTATTTACTTTGGAGCTGAAATTCTTTATATGTTCATCATGTTAGATCTGCTTTACCCTATTACATATGCTGCAGATTGCAAAATAGCTTAAATTCTTTACATAAATCCTACTATCTTGGCTGGACAGGCATTTGATTGTATAGTGAAAAGAGGATTTCTAAGAATGCAAAGACAAACTAACCTAGCTGCTTTCATGTTTTATAAATTTTACATATCACCTTATGTGAAGATGTGGCAGCAAAGTTACAGACAGTAAGAGAGAAAATTGGGAAGAGGAGCACGGTGAATTAAGAAAGGAATTTATGTCTTTTAGCCCATTCTCTACATAGAGCAATAGCAATTACACTTATAGACTGCCCCATGTTATTCTACAGGCAATTCACAAGGTAATTAGCATTTCATCAAGTTTGAAAAGGTGGAAGGCTTAATCAACCTTGAGCCTGTTGAGATCGAACTAAGATTATGAGCATGGTTTTGTCGGCAGTACTGCAGCTTGGCCACTGCACCACAGGGGTCTTATTGTAGTATATTTTTCATAAGAATATTTGAACTGAAACATTATTAAATGAAAAGAAGTTTCACTTAAAGAAGTTTTGGGAAGGTTAAAGGTTACATTATGGAAAGTTATTTTAAGTGTGCTTAAGAGCTTGGATATTTCTGTTGGAGGCATTTGTAAAAACAATTTTTTAAAAAAAATAGCCAAAATCTTCTCTAGCTTAAATGTAGTAAATGTTGCAGAGAAAATCAATAAAAAGGGATGCAAATAAAACAGGTTTGGAGACCCAAGCAAGTCAGTTTGTTGCACAGGCCACCACCACGAAGAACAGACCAGAGCAATATTTACAATTCAATTGTTTAGTGGCTGTTTATAATTACAAATTATGATAAAAAGCTGCAGGGTTTTGTTTTTTGGTTAGGGAGAAATAGCCTTGGCTCATCAGGAGAATCCAATCCAAGTACTGTAGGGTGACCTACCTCTCAGCTCATGCCCACTAGCCCAGCCATGCAGAGGCAGCCATGGATTGACAATAGTTTTGAATCTTTTCTAGGTGAAAGGCCAATGCAGAACCACTGCCTTTTGCTGTGTGAGACTGCAGCAGTCCTCTGCAGCAAAAGCACACCCTTCTCAGCCCCTTCATCCAAAGGGATGACATCTGTTCATCTGTCCATTACCCCATTCAGAAGATCTGCTTGTGGTGCAAAACTGCCTTCCCTCTTTCCACCCAAAAATAATACTAATAGCACAACTGTGGATATAAAACTCGCAACAACCCACTCCCCTCATTCTAGTACAAAAATGCATTCCACTCCAAATCCTTTCAAAGAGAATGGTGGGCAAGATCCAGAGACTGAGTGCCAGAGAGGAACATGGACTCTTCCAGTATACAGTACTTACCTGGTGGACCCAAGTGAAGACAGCCACTCTCCTAAAGCCTTCTCGGAGCTATGTCTCTACTTGCCAGTTGGTAAATGCATGTGGGAAGATTTCCCACCTAATGCAAAGCCTGCTGGGGAAAGGGCAGAGGTTCTGAAGATGGCAGGTGGTTCCTGAACACTCCTGGGATTACTGGGCCACATAGAGGGCTGGGGGTAAGATGGAACTTTTCTGCCTCTACTAATTGTGCCAATAGAGCAAGGAACTTTGCAGGGGGCACAGAAAATATTAGCTTCCTGGTACCTCATAGACTGTGGGACTGCGGTGGCTTTGTGGTTAAGACGCTGAACTTGACGACTGGAAGGTCGGCAGGTTAGCAGTTTGAGACCCGAGTACTGCACAATGAAGTGAGCTTCTGTCATCTGTCCCAGCTCCTGCCATCCTAGCAGTTTGAAAGCAAGAAATTGCTAGTAGATAAATAGGTACCACTTCGGTGAGAAGGTAAACAGTGTACCATGCACTCCACGTGACCATGGAAACGTCTGCAGATGCAGACACTGCTGGCTCTTTGACTATAAACAAAGATGAGCACTTAACCCTAGAGTCGGATATGGCTGGCTTTCGAGCAAGGGCGACCTTTATCTTACCTCAGAATCCAGAGCTGATAACCTTCAACTCCTGAAAGACACTAGCCAGCCAGGCTTTGATAGCATCTCATCAGGAATTACTCGTTTGGGTTTTCAGATTTAAATTTGCAGCTATTTAAAGTTCTTAAAACAGAGCAAAACAAAATCCCAATATACACAAGAAGCTAGATTTTGTCTACTGCACAGGTTCTAATTTACATTGTGGTACAGTGGAATGCATCCTCTGTGGTGATTTATTTTCTGTGTAATTGTTTAGTTCTCTAGGAAGCATCCTCAGTTCACATGAATGAAATAGGAAGTTACCATCAGGATGTTTGAATAGGCACCCCAATTCTTTTAACACCCTTCCATCACCAAATTTTTCTTCCCTTTTCCATATGATGCATTTGATGTCTTGATGTTTCCTACTGCACAATGAATGGAGGATTCAACTTGCAATCCTCAGCAGAAAAATCTAACACAAAGGTGGAGATATGGGGAGGTCATTAAAGCTGACAGTTTAAGCATTTCTGCCATGGATCTCAATAAAGTTTACCACATTGTCTGAATTTCTCTTGTAGATTAAGGACACTTTCCTTAGGACATACACTGAAGCTATCCAGAATTACGATGGAAATGATGAGAAGAGCCATGCAGTGGATGATGTACAACAGAGTGTAAGTCCAAGGTTGCTATGCAGTGCCTGAGACCAAAGTCAGTGCTCTTCTTTGACTTCAACCTGAGAATTGTCAATAATTTGAAATGTCTTTTGGGATTTAGCAAAACTAGTTAGTTGGAACTAGCTAAATAATTGTTCTTCTAGTTCTACTTATCTTGTTTACTTTGTTTTTTCTACCCAACAGTGACAATCTCAGATATATAAGATTCCCACCCACCCTCAGTGAATACCAGAATTACTCAGATTTATGCTTCATTTCTTTAGAATCCAATGTCATTTTATTTCAATTAATTCTACAAAAATGTGCACCCTTCCAATTACAATATCATACTTTTAAGAGGTGGCTGTTTCAGTATTGTCTCCATGGTTCCTTTTTGAATGTTTTCAGGTAGTCACAATTCCAAGACTGGGATTTTAAAAAATAAATAAATAATAGAATGACAATTTTATATGATTGCACTGTGCAAATGCAGGGAACAAAACCACTTTACCTAAAATCTAAGACTGTAGATCAGAGCCTTATATGTGATGAAAGGTCAAGCTTCATTTTTATTTAGACCACTTTTCTGCTTAGATTGTAAGCCCATTACCTCATGTTCCTGCTGAGCATCAATGAATAAACCTGTGTTAGTCCTTCTTTGTCTTCCGTGCAAGACACTAAAGGCAAAGAGCTCTTTTGTTTACTGGTGTGTAAATTGGTTTGCTGATTAATGGTTCTGCAGTAACAATGAAATGATGACTGTTTTCAATGAAGAATGTTTTAAAGAACTGCTTCATACTTTTTGTGGTGCAGTTAGGATTTGTGTTTGTTTTTTAGTCAGTGAGTTTTCAGTTTGAATTCGCTGAATGTTTCCTACGTTTTCTAATCATTTTTTCTTCTATGATTGATTTCTCATTCCTTTTAGCTGAGTTGTTGTGGAGTCCAGAACTACACCAACTGGAACACCAGTCCTTATTTCAATGAACACGGCATCCCCCCAAGCTGTTGCATGAATTCCAGTGATTGTAACCCTCTGGACCTGCGCAACATGACCATTGCTCTTACTAAAATAAACCAGAAGGTATGGGTTGGGGATCGGTGAGAATTTTGCTTGATTTGTGGTAGTGGGGTTTTGGGAGGGAGGGGTGGAGAATAATTCCTTTCCACAATCTGTAGATTTCATCAGAAAGAATTTGAGATTTCTTTTCAAAAAATGAATGAGGGAGAAAGTAAAACAGGGGAATTGCCCATTCAGACAAAGAGCACTGTATGTTTACCTCTTAAAAACCTCAGTTTGAATCTAATAAAATTCTATTTGCAATGATGTAGTGGAGCGGCTACTTCCTTTTCAGACATATATCTCATTTTTAACAGTTACATGTCAGACAAGTGCAACATGGTCTTCTCCATAGGAAAATGGCTATTCTTGTTAAATTTGGGGAGTGTAAATGGCCAAGAATGCTATTCAGTTCATTTTTTAAAAGAAGATATTAAAATATCAATTTTTTTCATAAACAGGATGGAGAGAATTTGAGATTAAAATACTGTATACAGTATTCAAAAGTGGAAGAAAAAGCTGGGGGAGTCATCTGTTTGAAATCTGGACTGGTTTGGGTATTCTTTGTTTTTCAAGAAGTTAGTCTGCAACAAAATGAAAAATGTTCCCAAAAGAAGGCATCTGGAGAATTAGCAGCAATCTTTCCCCTTCAGGGTGCTGCAGTGCCTCTAGTGGCTAAGACGCTGACTGGGAGGCGGAAGGTCAGCAGTTCGATTCCCGAGTACTGCCGAATGGAATGAGCTCCAGTCTTTCTCCCAGCTTCTGCCAACCTAGCAGTTCGAAAGCAAGAAATTGCAAGTAGATAAATAGGGACCACTTTGGTGGTAAGGTAACAGCGTTCCATGCGCTCTGGTGTCTAGTCATGCCTGCCACATGACCACGGAAATGTCTGCACAAGCAGACAACGCTGGCTCTTCGGCTTTGAAACAGAGATGAGCACTGAACCCTAGAGTCAGATACGACTGGCTTTCGAGCAAGGGAAACTTTTACCTTTACTTTACTTTACCTTTCCCCTTCAGACTACTACTTGACAGTGTCTTAAAGTGAATATTTCTTAGAGATAAACAGAAGAATTGTTTTTCATGGACCTCCATTCAGACACTACCAGTGATTTCTGAGCTAACCTCCCATCCCCATAACTCTTTTTCACAAAATACTTCCTCCATAGAGACAGAACTGACAAGGCTGAAAAATGCAGCAAGTGGATTTAGATAACCCTGACAAGTCAGTCATCATATCTGGTCTCATCTGTGCACCCCACACCCCATTCCCATTTTTCAACTCGTCTTCTGAAAGACGTGTCATGTACTGGGATGCTAGCAGCTTGCCTGAACCGAGAAAATAGGGTTGACTGACATAAGCAACATGCTTCATTAGGTATGTTTACTGCACCTGTTATAATGTTTCTGGAGTTGTAGCTCTGCAGGCAGAATGCAGCAAAAAGTGACCCCGGAAAAAAAGGGATTTACAAAAGCCATGGTGCTTTCATGATTTTGAGTGGAAGCAAATTGTATGAATAAATGTGTGAGAAATAAATTTTCATGATTTTATTTCACTTATGCTTTAAACTATTTTTGTGATCAAAAATAGTTTAATTATTTTGACATTTTAATTTGTTCTGACTTGTACCTATATTTCATATACATCCAGAATTTTAAATTGTGCAGTGCTCTGATAAAAAAAGAAAGACCTGACAAAGGCAAATCAGGAAATCAAAAGATTGCTCGCTAGGTCATCAGTAGCATCTTAGAACCCTAAAAAAGCTTGAAACCCACAAACCCAGGCAGAATATTTGTTCTCCATAATATAACTTATTCAGCATTGATATTAATATTTTTTCTGCTATTCGTATGACGGTCCTATTATAATTTCTGAATTTCTATACTTTGTGTCTCTCCTTGAAGGCATGGTTTTGTTTTATTTTATTATCATTACACTTCCCACTAGAGTTCATTTCAGGGGTTAAGGTCTCCTGGCTTTAAAATAGCTGATGCTGCTCAGAGAAGCTGCTTTTTAAGTGCCAGTTTAGACATGAATCCTAGTAAACTTTGTGATCGTTCATAATCAGCAGAGGAAAAAGAGGTGGAAGTTTTCCTGCAGTTAGAAGAGCCGCACATCACAGCTTTACTAGAGGATATTTATTTTAGCTGCCAGAGCTAGTCTCTCTTTTTCTAACTTCTGACAGGTTCTTCCATATTAGATTATTGACATATGGCTCACCAAACAACCAGATCATTTTTGTGAATAATTGAAACACACACATTGCATTCCTAGGTCCATGCAAAGGCCTAGGTCCACAGCAAATCTCTGATCCAGTAAGGAGAGATTAAAATGTCACAAGGAGAAAGCTAAATTAAAGGAGGATAAAATGGATTGATGTGGATTATGGATCACCCAGGCAGATTTTCCTGCCTGTCACTTCTTGTTATAGAATTAGACCAGGGGTCCTCAACCTTTTTAAGCCAGGGGCCGTGTCACACTCCATGAGACTGTTGAGGGGCTGGACTGGTGCCCCCCACCCTGAGCCCACCACACCCCAAAATAGCCTCCCTCTACTCTTCCCCCACTGCTCCCCGGTTACCAGCCTGCAGAAGCTGCATCACGTGGGTAAAGGAAACGTGCCCACGGCCCCTGGAAATGCCCCCGCGACTGCGGAAACGTGCCTGCAGCCACTTCCACCACTGCTGCCTCAATCCTTGTCTCCTCCACTTGGCTTGGTGTGTCCCTAACAGCACCCTGTAGCAGGGCGGATGTTGTAAGCCTTACAACATCCGCCCTGCTATGGAGCGCCATTAGGGACACGCCAAGTGGAGGAAACAAAGATTGAGGCAGTGTCAGTGTTGGAAGTGGCGGCTGGAGTGATGACACAGTCTGGATGATTTGGTGCCAGTCTCCCTCATTCATTTTTTTTAATTGCATGGTACACAAACCATACAAGTATACTGGGACTTCAGGGAGAAAGCCTCTTCAGACATCAATAAATAAGGATGAAGCAGCATAAAGGTCCTACAGAAATATTTCCCAGTGTATTTCTATGGGATATGACTTGGAGGAACTGTTTTATAATGGCTCTGAGCCTTCCTAGAGAGAACTCAGAAGGTCATACCAGCCCTGGCCATTGACCTTTGGTGACCCTCAAAGCCCTGGCCATTGACCTTTGGTGACCCTCAGGATTCTGTTTTGTTCTTCATGCTACTTAATGTCTGCATTAAACTACTGGGAGAGTTTGTCTGGGGTTTTGAGGTTTGGTGTTTCCAGTATGTAAATGGCATCCAACGCTATCTCTCTTTCCTATCTAAATCTGATGAGGCTTGTTCAGTTCTAGATTGATTCTGGTGTCAGTAATGGACCATATGAGAATGAATATACTGTACTGAATCTTAATTCAGATAAGACAAAGATGCTGTTGGTCAGTCAAAAGCTAGATCAGAGAATAATCCAGCTTGTACTGGATGGGGATACACTCCTCCTGAAAATACAGATGTACAGCATGGTTATGTTCTTGGATTTGTCTCTCAGCCTGGATGTCCATGTTTCAGCAGTGGCCAACTAGTGTGCCAGCTGCATTTGTTCTCTGATATGGCTGATCTGACCACAGTGATACATGCCTTAATTATACCCTGGTGAGGTTAACTGTAGTATACCCTATGTCTGTGATGGCAAACCTTGGCACTCCTGATGTTCTTGGACTTCAATTCCCAGAAGCCCATGCATCCTGTGAATCCACACAAATGGGTTTACTGTGACACGTATGGCCCGCGCTGCCCTTGTTGCTCCCAGAAGCGGAAGTAAAACACTAGCAGTTCGAAAACAAGAAATTGTAAGTAGATAAATAGGTACCACTTTGGCAGGGAAGATAACAGAGTTCAGTGTGCTCTGGCATCTAATCATGCCTGCCACATTACCACAGAAATGTTTGCAGGCGCATACTGTAAACGGAAATAAGCACCGACCCCTAGAGTCAGACATGACTGGCTTTCAAAGGGCGACCTTCACGTTTACTATAGGTGCACAAACAGGCAATATATGGATGGTTACTTTGTTAAGAATCCTATGGTCTTAGTCAGGATTTATCAGTCCAAATGAACGATTCCATCTGACCTTAGTTTGGAGTACAGTGTCTAGACAACATCTGGTAAATGGACAGTTGAAGGGAAAACAAAAACTTGTTCCAAACTAATACTGTAACATAAGCCTTTCCAAGGTTCTAACCACTAATTAAAAACAACTTCAGTGCATCAGCATGACTTCACAACCTATATTTGAAATAATTGGTCATGCATTTATGTTTTTTATGAGTATCTTCTAATACTTTTCTTTGGACATAACTTGTACACGTTTTCTGGCCTGGGGTTCTTTCTACTTCATTAAAACATAAAACACTGGTATTAAACTGTTTATTTAAATACTGTTTCTTTTCTTTAACGGGAAAGGTGAAGTTTTAAAGCTATAAAAATACAGAACATCCCAAAAGTCACTATATAGAGAAAATAGGAAATTATAACTAAATGTTTGTTTATTGGCAAAATATTCATTGCAAAATACTTAAGAAATATTTACACAATATTCTCTAGGTGTTGGCCACCTCTTTCTGCATACACACATCAAATCCTCTCACTCACTCATGCTGAACATGTTCCAAAATATCTGTTGTTATGGAATTTTTCCTATGTATGGTGACTTTTGGGAAACCCTGTATTGAATGCAATCATTCTAAGTTACAATCTTTTGCTTATTAAGTTTCCTTTTATGTTGAATGTTGAAATCTATGCCCCAAAATAATAATAATCTAATTTTGGTTTCAATAAACATTGCCTCAGAGGCAAGTGGATTTACTTTCAAAGAGTAACCATCTGACCTTGTTTTTCAGGGCTGTTACGATCTTGTGACTAATTTTATGGAGACAAATATGGGAATCATAGCTGGAGTGGCTTTTGGAATTGCATTCTCACAGGTACAGTTTTAGTCCTTTCAAGGAAAGATGTTTTTGCTTATATCTTCAACTTCATGAAACTATTAGGGTATGGTACAGGCCTCAAATTCTTCCTTAGGTCATCTATTCATCCAATTTTCTTTTTCCAGCTTAAACAGAGTCCTTCATTGGGAATATCAGTTACAGTCAAGCTAAAGACTGCCTGAAGGGGGAAAATGACCTTTCATTTGGGTCAAATAAAGGTTACCTCAATGAAGCACAGGCTTCAATGGAGTGTAAACAATTTACATGCCAAGTAGGAATCACTGAACAACAAAAATTTAATTCTGGCTTGCATAGTTTTTTCAGAGTCCAGAGCTGTGGTTTCTTGAAAGGAAATATCAAATTCAGAAAACCATTATCTTTACAGTGAAGTATATGCCAAGTTTGTCTCAACTGAGATTCATATGTAGGTTCAGCTACAGTTAATATGTTCAAATTTTAGTGAGACTCACGTAAGCAACACTTGTTATAAATAAAAATGCGTGTTATATAAATGCTGCACCTAATTGTTAAGGTCAGAGCAATGTTTTAATAATGCTGTTTCATTAAAATTTTATGGAATGAGGCCTTTTCTTTTCCTTTATTAATTTAATTTCTGTAAGTATAAACAAAGAGGGATTAATTACAGTTTGTTGCTATGATAAGGTCAGAAAAGTGTGCAGCTCCATATTAAGTTAAATTAATAATCATCACTGTAACATAATCCTTAAAGCTGGAGGCACTAATGTCAGAGCTTGGTTCTAACTAGCTACTTGAAATGAATTCCCTTTTCCAATTATGAAAGTATAACTATTTTACATTTCATTGTAGTTGTAAGTATAATTTATACTACTTTTGCATTGCAACTGTAACTTTGGGTTAATTTCAGTTAATTATACCTGGAGCCCTGGTGGCACAGTGGTTAAACTGCTGCCTTGCAACCAAAAGGTTGTGAATTTGATCCTGACCAGAGCTCAAGGGTGACTCAGCCATCCATCCTTCCAAGGTTGGTAAAATGAGTACCCAGCATGTTGGGGGCAAAATGCTAATTAACTTGTGAACTACCCAGAGAGTGCTCTAAGTGCTATGGGGCCCTATATAAGTGTGATTGCTTTTGCTTTAATTATGGTGTCTAGGCTCACTAAATTGTAAAGGAAAGTCAAATGGTTAGAGTGGTGCCATAGGCTAGATCTCCTGTTGCTTCCACATACACTGTTGGCACTGTTTGTGGCAGTGAGGAGGTGGATAAAAGGAACATATGTTTTGTATGTGTCTCTTGTAGCACTCAAATCTTTTTGCTTTTTGACATTGACATCCCAAAGCCTGAAAAATATTTAATTTTAGTTACTTTTGAGAAGCCAAAAACCAAAGAGTTCTTTTTTTAAAAAAATTTGGTAAGAGTGCATTCTCTGTAGAGGGTCTGGCACTACAACTACAATTAATTACTTTTATTAAAAAAATTCTAAGCTTTGACTTAAGTCCAGTGTCGTGTCCAAAAAGAAGAACATTATGTACACCAACCATATACTCTTACATCAGATTAGGAGTTCCTCAAGATGTAAGGGTCAAAGACAATAGTTAGGTCATCCCCCCCTTCCCCCCAAATCCTTCAAATGTAGCTGAAGCTGTGGTCCTATTGTCCCAGGACTCTGGAAAGGAGCCACATGAGTGAGCAGATTTCTTTCTCTGGTCTTCAGCTATGCTTGCCAAAGCTTGTACCTCACAGAGAGAGATCAGATGACAAATCCCCTTTCCTCACCAATCCAGCCACAGTGGAAATTATCACTGTGTCTTTCCCCCAGTCTGAATGGATAAATGCTGAAGAGTGCCTCCCACCAGGACAAGATTCTGGCTGGACCACCTGGATGATAGCACTGCTACTGCACTTGACTGGATTATAAAATAAGCATCATACTTAGGACTTGATGTCGGGAAGGTACTTTCAAATGTTGCAGAATATAGAATGTCTTCAGGGACTTGGTCCAGGAATGTAGTCTGGGATTCTGCCAAAAGATATCACTCCTGCAACAATGGTGGCAAGGTCTTTGCACAACACAGCTTCTGACTCCTCTTGCTTCTCGCCTTCTTCAGATTCTTCCAGCTTCTGCAGCATCTGGAAGGATCTGATCTATTTTTGGAAACACACACACTAAATCAAGAAATAGACTGACATGTGAAAGGATAGAGAAGCTTGTTACAATCTGGGTAAACCCTCAATTTTTAGAAGTCCATGATAACTGAGGAAACCTGGCTGGCGGGGCAGGTGTGGGGCCTTAATGGAAATACAGCCCCCACCTGTTGGCTCATTTCAAGCTAAATCTAGAGTATCCCTCCCTCTGTATTTCTTATATCCCTTTTATTTCTTTTATGAATACGGAGGGTGGGTAGGTGACTTGGTTTTTTAAAATCTGTTTTATATGTTTTAATCTTCTGTAAGCCGCCCTGAGTCGGGTTCGTCTGAGTGGGCGGCATAGAAATCTAAAAATTAAAGCTGCAGAAACAGAGACTGAAACTGATAACTATAACTCAGAAAATGAGTCTGATTAAATTTCATGCTTATTCATTGAATCTTAGTCCCTTCCACACACTTCCGCCCCCTCAATTCTTTTTATGGGAATGGGTGTTTTATGTCTATTTGGTACTATAGAGAGGAAATATAAATAAATTTCTTTTAGAGTAATGTTGATTGTTTCTTCTGTGTGTTCTTTTTTAAAAATTTGCCTCCACATATAATTTGGGGATTGGAAACCAAACCCAATGAAGAAAGACTGAAAGAAGTGATCACATTTAGCCTTGAGATAGAGAGGCTGAGAAGGGAGATATGATAGCTCTTTTCAAATACTTGAAAGATAATCAGATAGAGGCGAGGCTGGATCTGTTCTTAATCATATCAGAATTTAGGGAACATAATAATGGGCTCAAATTACAGGAAACCAGATATAGGCTGAATGTCAGAAAAAAAACTTGCTGACTTTAGAGCAGTACAAGAATGGAACCAATTACCTTGGGAAGTGGTGAACACTTTAACCCTAGAGGTATTCCAAAGAAAATTGGACAACCATCTGTCAGATCTGCTTTGATTTGGATTCCTGCATTATTGAGCAGGAAGTTGGACCCAATTGCATCATAGTCCCCTTCCAACTCGATTATTCTATGATTCTATGAAAGATGAGGCAAGGGCATTACATCTGGCCCAGTTTTAAAACTATTTGCCTTAATTTCAAGTAATATTTGCCTGAAAAAGAATTCTGAGAACTTAAAAGAATGTCTTACTTCCTTAAACTACAGACTGGCTGAAATCCTGTTGTGCAGCTATGTGTGCATAATGCAAACCTACAGAGACAGTAAAAAATGCAGCAAGGCAGTGTTTATTTTGCTTTATTCCTTATATATAAAACCTTGACATCTATTTGTAAATATATCGGAAATCAATTTTAGAGCATATAATGCTAATTTGTTTTCATTCTTAAGAAGCTTTGTATTTCATATGTATCTTTTTATTGCTTTGTAATTTTATGGGCCATTCAACTGCCAAAGTAGATTTGTCTATTTGTACATAGATGTACGAGGCAAACAAATATAACTAAGTATAGAATCAACTGTCATAGTGCCAAAACCATTAAAACCTACATAAATTTGGAAACTAGGTCAAAAGCATGCTTTGGTGTACAAAGTATGTCTAAATATTAATTTGTTTTTAAAAACCCTATCCTGTGACACATCGTAAATTTTAAAAATACAGGTGTTTCTAGAAATCTAGAACATTTTTCTAAGTGAGACAGAGATATTTTTGTATTTTTTTCCTCTGCCATTTATTTTTGTTACATAGTACCTTACACTCATATGTTATGGTATTGTGAGATGCAGTAACATAACTAAGACTCCTAATAGTCTAGAATTACCCAGTGAGTTATATGTTCGTAATGTGCAATGGGGAAAACTTTAAAATTTGATGCATTTTGGATTCGTTCAGAAGATTCCACATTCATTTTTGTGTCTTTCATCTACTGGTCCTTACATTACACATGAAAATGACCAGCTTTTAAAAGTTCTTGTCATATTGATTTTCCTTGATCATGTTATGTTTGGTACTCATCCAAAAGAGCCCTTAAACTACTACAAAAAGCAGGGACAAGGTAAGCAAAACACAATCAGTTCAAAAACCCTAAAGAAACTTTAAAAAACTACTTTGAAAAAAAGGGGCAAAGTGGGCAATCTACAGTAAATTAACCCATTAGCATAATTTTGAAAACAGCCATCCAGTTGCACATACACGCACAGAAAAAAGAGGCAAAAATAAAAACACCCCAAGAATAGCAAGGAAGCAAAGTAAAAAAAAATACAGTGGACCCCACCTAACGACGCGTTTGACTAACAACATTTTCGATTAGCAACGCATTGTTAGTGGCAAAATCACCATTCACTCAACGATGTCATGTCATTGTGCGAATGATGACTTGCCAAAGAAATCCACACTTCCTGCTTTTCTCCCTCCTGAGTTGCCTTGAGCCTGGATTTCAACGGAAACGTCGTTATTCGAGGTTTTCCCATAGGGAGCCGCCTTTTTAGCGCCATTATGCGAAAACATCATTAATCGATGTTTTCCCATAGGAAGCCGCTTTTTTAGCATCGTTGTGTGGGAACTCGCAATTAACGACGATTCGTGATTAACGACGCTACTCATGGAATCAAGCTTTGTTGTTAATTGAGAGTCTACTGTACATTCAAAGCTCCCTCAAACGACACCTAGAATATGGTAATAGTTCTCTTCCCCACCCCCCAACCTTGATGCTTTCTCTTCCTCAAGTTTAAAACCAGTGCGCACAAGCAATTTTCTTGAATGTTTTTGCTATCCTAGTGCTCCACAGTCAAGATGCAGAAATACAAATACTGTATGTCAATTTTCATGGCCCAGTAGTGCGAGATGTCCCAAGGGGTGAATGATGAAGCTAAAACTTTATCCCACCAGTTTCTTCTGATAATGATATTTGTCTGAAATCCTTGGTAAAGGATATTTGCAAAGGTATTACAGGTTGTATTCCAACTTGCACAAGATCCTTTTTTTTAATAAAAAAAATTACAACCAGCACTTCCAGCTAACTGCAGAAATTATTGCACAGGTGGCTAACAGGGTTTACTTATAAGTGTCTGGAGATATTGTGTGTCTGGCCATCTGCTATGGAGGAAACAAAAGGGCTAGAAGTAGAAGACTCATACACTCTACACTGTGCACATGGCCAGCATAATGATAATTCTGAAAATGCTGACTGTCTTGATGTACAGCTGGAATACACAGAACATTCATTTGTTGGTTTATTTGTTTAATATCCCACCATAATTGATATTTAACATTAGGCAGCTCACAATTAGTACAAAAATAGAACAATATATATTTATAAACAACTGTCATACATGGAAGCTTTCTTTAAAAACCAGCTTCCATACCATTGCACATATTCCCCCACTTAAGTCTGCCTCCGTTATTCCATTATTTTGCTTTATCCCAATTTCACAGATCCATTCTGTTAAAAAATCTATTGTTGATCTTGATATTTTTGTTATACACCTACTTCAAATTAGTGTGAAAAAATGCATTAATTGTTTATCTTTTTCTGGGAGAAAACTATGCATTTGTAAGGTCAACTTTGTTCCCAACAATAGCAAAGATATTGTTGATACTGGCTGTGTCTGTTAATGACAGAAACCTGCCCTCAAGTTCCAGCATGATCTGCAAATTGGTTATATAGTTGAGGAGAACAGCGGCTGCTCTTCAGCAGTACATAGATGGTAGACAAGCATTTCCCAACCTTTGGTTTTTGGACTTCAATTCCCCAAAGCACTGATCAGCCAATGTACTGACTTAGGCTTCTGGGAATTGAATTCTCCCTGTCCCCACTTTGGAAAATACTGCCCT
This sequence comes from Bradypodion ventrale, assembly GCA_035047345.1. Lineage (NCBI taxonomy): Eukaryota > Metazoa > Chordata > Lepidosauria > Squamata > Chamaeleonidae > Bradypodion > Bradypodion ventrale. The sequence goes on from JAWDJE010000003.1 coordinate 278,238,749, forward strand.
AGACCATAACATTGCTCCCAACCTGCAGAGTCTCAGAGAGGTTGTGGGGCCCCCACTGTTTGATGAAAAAGTGCCCCTGAGGGTACTGATGATATCCTGGAAGCACTGCTCCATGTAGCAGTGAAGGAGTGATCTCTTGCCCACGTTCCCAGCAGGACCATTTTCCCATCAGGTTTCATGGTGGGCCCCACCCCTGGACCCTGGCAAGATGCTCCTTGAGGTGAGTCAAGAAGCTTGGGAAGGTGGGGCTTGCTGCCGCCTCCTTCACCGTTGGGTCTTTCCCTCCTTCTTCCTCCCCATTCAGTTTTCATGAGTTAATACACATATTGGCCAGTTACCCATTTTGAACTGAAGTCTATGACTGCATAGACATATTCAAAAATATTTTAAAGATGCAAAGTATCCATATATATTTTTCTTTCCCTGTCCTCTAAATAATGGTTGCCAGCAGTAGCAATTTGGGCTGAATGCAGATATTGAGCTGATAGGGAAAATCCTTTTATTTTTCACCAAGAAAATTGGAAAAACTCATATCGGGGCAAATGTAACCTAACTGGCATTGTCTTAGAAAAGATGATGGATGTAACACAGAAATAAGCAAACTAGCATTATTTCTCTTTTCCTATTATTATCACACACTCAGTATATAATGCTTGTGTTTTAACGTATTGCAAGGACTTGAATCAACTCCCAAAGCTCTTCTGCAGTTATTGGATTTCATAATGCTACTTAACTACATGTATGGCATTTTCTGTTTCCCTTTTACAGTTGATTGGAATGCTGTTGGCATGCTGTCTGTCTCGATTTATTACTGCCAATCAGTATGAGATGGTGTAACAAGGTGGGTTGGTATGTTGCTTTCTGTAGGATGCTCTTCCCAAACTGAAATGCTTTGCCTTCTTACTCATGTGACAGATGTTATAGGTGTAATAGTCAATGGCTGATACTGGATATCCTTTTGATTGATTTCTTATTAGTCTCCTGCTTTTCTTTATATTTTATAACTTTTGTGTTATGAGTTGGTTTTATTAGCTATGTTTATTATCAATACAACTCTAATATTCAAATGAAATGAAAATGTGGACATCTTCATTTTGTTTATTTTCCTCGCTACTTTGTGGAGCTTGGAAAAGTTCCCTTTTCGGACTCTACTTCCCATTAATCCCCCTCAGCTAGCTTGGCTTCTGACCACACAGGCTGGGGCATTTTGAGATTTGTAGTCCAAAGAATAAATATTTATAGGCTCTGCTATTTAATAAGTGTCATTTGCTCTATAGAGGAAGTATGATATAACAATGTAATATACAGCAGATCTCTGTATTTGTGGAGCATACCTGTATATTCTGATTTCTTCCACAGAGGCCCAAAACCATAGAAAGCAGCAAAAAACATTCCACATACCATACAAGCAGTGTGATGGCAAATGCCTATGTCTGTCTGATACAAACCAGAAGCTAAAATAAATGTTCTCCTGCTGAGCAGGCAAAGATCTTTTAAGTGTGCTCATAAAATGGCTCCCCTGAAAACACCACTCATTAAAACACTGTTCCAAGCAAAGAATGCTCTGTATATTGCATTGTGGATAGTGGCCAACTCTGGTAATATGTCTTAAAATATGTATATATTATGTCTTTCTGGGTTTTTTAACTGAATATTTTTGGGCCAGTGGATAATTGAAACCATGGTTACTGAACCCACGCATACAGGAAGGGTAATTTACCACATTATGCTCTGCTACGAACAGTGCTTGTACGAGCTCTTATTAATTTCAAAACAAAGCACAGATCCAAGTACAGGGAAGAATATGTTTCATGGTTTATTACTTTTAGAGTGATGGTAGCCCTTCATACAGACCTGAGAGGTTTTTCGATTTGCTGGAAAGTAATACAGTATTGTCATCAGTGAAATTGGTAACAACTATTTGATACAAAAATGTTTTGTCTGATCCAAAGCTGTATGCAGTTCCAGTGAGTATTTTGGGTTTCATGAGCAAAGTCTTCCCCATTAATTTCATTATCAGCAACAGGTACACAGTTGGGATGTACACACAGAACTGTTGACACTGCAACAAATTGCAGATGTTTCTGTTTATGTGTTCAATTTGCCCACTCTCCCATTGATGGAAATAGTCCTTGATAGTAAATTTCTGGACTACAACTCTCAGAATCTCTCAGGCAGCAAGCCTTCTGGCCTGCTGACTAGGGATTTCTGGTTGTTTTGGGTCCAAGAGCTTCCTTTCTTTGATGAGGTCTTGTTTCATTGGATCCAATTGATAGAATAATTACTGCATTTGCCATTCTTATGACTGATAGTAATTAAAACAGTTCATTGTTCTCCCATCCCTTCTGTCTATTCTAGGGGTGTGACATGCAACGCCTGTTTTCAATCAAGAGCTGGATGATTCTTGGACGACTTCTTAAGAATGTTAGAGCACACACATACAACTACACATACACATACACACACACACATAAAGCCACCAACTTCTAAATTCTGTACCATGCGTAGTGTACCATTCCGTGAAGTACTGTTGTGCCACAAAAGTAGCCTAAATCATTCAGCATCCAGTACTGTACACTCCATCCTGAAGGCTCTGCATATGATGGCACTATCTGTATGTTCTTGGTCAGACCGTAGTTGCATTGTAAAGTTGACAGAGGTAATTCATTAACAACAATGACTGGACTGTGCATGTAGTGACAAGGGGCATAATCTGCCATTCACTATGGTTAATAAATGTTGCACACATCCATATTAAACCTGTATACAAATATATATATATATTATTTTGGTTTATTAAATTTGTAATTTCTTGGTTTTGTTTACTGCTTTACTAAGATCTTTCAGTCTACCTATCCCCTGTAAACAGCTGGCCCGAATAAGAAGAAATCAAATACATAACATGTGCAAATACTTGAAAAATATATCCAAATTCTGCTTGAGGGAGATTATTCTTTTGATGTTCTGCTGCATCTTTGATCCTTAATCAATGTTGTATGCCTAGTGTGTATGCCAACAGGACTTTGTCTAGTGGATTTTGCCTCTGAAACTGAACCTGTGTAATACTGTTACTAAGCTGTGTTGTTAGCTTACTGTGAAGCCAGTAATTTTTGCTTTCTTTTTATTAGATATTTATGAATTAATCAAATTGTACTGTAAAGCAACATCCTCCCCTGCACCACTCCCCCTTCTTTTGCTCTCTTTTTGCATTGACGTTATCACCAAATACACTGTAAAATCAATCAAACTTAAAACAAATAACAAAGGCTGTGTGGAATATTTTTTGGGGTGGGCAGCAAAAGTTTAAGACCTTTTTAAAAAAAATAGAAATTTTTTAATAAGGCCTCTGTCTAGCATGCCAACAAGAATGCATTGATATTGTGAGTATTTGTGATATATATAATAATAAATAAATGGAGCCATTATGGATTCCTACTGGCTTCCTCTTCGATTTTATACTAACATAGCCTTCTCTTTTCAGTGGCAGCATTAGAAAAGTCAGTATGCTTTTCAAATACAGGGTTCCCCAATTGTTCCTTCAGATTCTGCATTGTTCTTTCTGATGCTGATGTAGCATCCTCTAAATAGGGCTTATTTTGGGGCTTAGACATTTCTCTAAGGTAAGGACGCATGATGCATTCTGAGTCTATCTCTTGCCCAATTTATCTTGACACTTTCACTAATTGGCAGCTCCTCTCTGGAGTCTTGAAGAGAAAAATTTTCAGAGAGGTATCTGTGTTAGTCCATGTTTGTCTGTTTGGCAAAAGATAAAATAAAACGAATGTAAAACTACTTGAGACTAAATTATTTCAGTGCAACCTTGTGTGGATGCAGTTTGCTTCTTTGGACACATGTAGCACTGGGAGATAATTCTTTCCCAAATACAGTATTTCATGTACTTTTGACTGGAAGCTATGGAATAGAGTTTATATGTTCCACCTTAGAGCTACAACTGTTCTTGAGCAAATACATTTAAGAGGCCTATCCTTGCAAATCACAAACTGCTTAGGGGTCAGTGCTTGTTGATCCTCTGTCCATTTGCATAACAGATGTTGCAGAATAAGAGTCTTCCTCCTGCCTATTCTTGCCCAGCAGCAATACCAGACTCTCTTATTATGATGGTATTAACAATCTAGGTCAGGTTCAGGAAGGTCTCTGGGGCAATTTTGAAGGCTCATTACTCTGCCTGCTTCCAGGATCTGGCTGAGAATCCCAATAGCCCAATCGGGAGGGGAGGGGAGGATGCTCCCAGGAGACTGAGCATTACTTGGCCCAGATCTCCGAGGAGCACATGTTGCAATTTGCCATGACCTAGCAAGTGAGGCACACTGAGATTTGTAGGGATAAACTAACCCACTCCCATCAGACTTAGCCCAAACATAGTAAAACAGGAGTGCCCAAACTACGGCCCGGAGGCTGTGTTCGGCCCCCAATACCAATTCATCCGGCCCACAAAGCCCTTGTCGCTCCCAGAAGCGGAAGCAAAACGTGCCCGTATGGGCGTGTTTTACTTCCGCTTCCGGGAGCGATGAGAGCTTTGCGGGCTGGATGAATTGGTGTCGGGGGCTGGATACAGCCCTGGGGCTGTAATAACCAGCCCCCTGAACCACATGACCGGCCTGTGACCCAAAAGTTTTGGTCACCCCTGTATTAAAGGAACTGGCTTGAAATACACACCATACTGGAGCGGATAAGAAAGTTCACACAGCAGCTATGTTATTTCTGCTGCAGTAAAATTGGAGTGGATCATTTGGGTTTAGAGCAGCAACAACAGCAGAGGAAGAATCGCTGTGCAGATTAAATTTTTAGGTCAGGTCAAATCCCCTTGAGCTGAGGCTGAATTGAATCTCATTTTAATAAAACAGCTTCTCCGCCTTGTTTCATATGCGAAGCAATAGAGTATTTCCAAAAAGAACTGTATACAGGATGGGGATCCTTAGGAAACACACATTAGTGTTGCCATATGTTTTGTTTTTCATGCCATGACACCTTCCTCTGAGCAGTTCTCAGTAGTGGAAAAGGAAGAGATGCACCAAAAATGCATCTGTGTTTTACAGGGGAAAGGTTACACTTAACCCTTGAACAACATGAGTTTTAACTGTGTGGATCTACTTATATGTGGAATTCCCACCCCCACCCCCCGAAGTTCCTGCTGTGATTATCTAGGGCAGTTATGGTGACTCTTTTACAGACCGAGTGCCCAAACAGAGGAGTAGGGCAAATTCCATGCTGGGGGGAGGTAGAAGCACTCCCATTGGGCTGCTGGGCAGGGGGGTGGGATGAACTCTGCTGGGGGGGGAGGGAGGAAGCATTCCCATTGGACTGCTGGGCAGAGAGGCGGGGTGAGTGCCCCCTACGTTATGCATGTCATAGGTTCTCCACCACTGATCTAGGAATTTCAAGGGGGGGCAACTACTTCCCTGACCATCAGCGGCAGTTGCTGGCAGATGACTCCAAGACCCCAGGCTGACTGCTGATGCTGGTGGTAAGGCGGCCAGGCCTTTGCAGCACAAATGTAGCATTGGCGGATGATAGAAGGACAAACAGAATCACCAGCAGGAGTCAGACATAGGATTCTGGTCACTTGGCTCCAGGGGGGACTGAGCACATGGTGGCCCGCAGAGTGAGATGGAGGGATTTGGCTGGATCCAACTCAAGTTGCCCCAGAGGAACACATATTTTCATCTGCATGAGGGGTTGCTACCTCTAACCCCAGTGTAACAAGAGGGATTCTTGCTTTATAACTGATTTCAATACTTAGTGTTCATGGGTATTTGCCAGTTGTGACTGGATCAGACTGAGTAATGGGGGGGCTCTAGAGGATATTAAAACTGGCTAGACAAAACTATCTTTTTTATAATATCACCATATTAAATCTAGGAAAAGTAGCTGACAGAACAACTGAAACCCTTGTTTGGGATGGGGAACATTTTGGAACCCAACATCTAGAATCCCCTATCAGTATGACTAGACGAAGGAATTTGGAAGCCATAGTACATTATTTTCCAAGCTGTGTCTAATCTCACATATGGATTACTATAATACTCTCTACATGGGGCTTCCCTGTTCCTGATATGGAGGCTTCAATGGGTGCAAAATGCAGCAGACAGACTGATTACTGGAGTGAGAAAATTTGGTCATATCTCCTGTTGTGTATGAAAGTCTATGCCTTTAAGAGAAATTGTAACAGGAAGAATGTAACCTCAGTGAATACAATGTAACCCAATGTAAGTCAGCTGGATGGAACGCAATTCACCTGCCACTAGATGGCAGTGACTCGCAACCACATGGCATTAATCAACCAATCATAGTCTACCGCAGGAAACATTCCTGCCACAGATAAACCAGGTAAAGAATGTGGGGCATCACCATGACGTCACAAATACAGGAACCAATGGGAACCGTGTAGCTAGATTCAAATGTACCACTCTGTATAAAAGGAGCTGCGCCTCCGCCATTACCTCATGTTCAGATTGCATACCTTGCAATAAAGATGTGTTTGGTCCCATAACTGCTACCTACTGCGTATCAATCTGCAAACATTAAATTGGCGACGAAGGTGGAATATGTCTTCCCAGATCACCCTTGCCCTGTTCGACAACTTGAAGCCGGAGACATGGGACCTCTACGAAGAGCAGTTCCTGTACGCCATGGATGCTGTGGGCGTTTATAACGAAGCAAAGCGACGGGCCTGCTTACTGGCTCAGTGCGGACTGCCGACCCTGGAGCTGGCGAAGAACCTCCTAATGCCGAGGCCACTCCGATCGGTACCCCTCGCAGAAATCCTCGCAGCATTGAGGGCACATTTCCGCCCAAAGGTGTCGGTGTTCACGGCAAGGCTGGCATTCCACCAGCGTGACCAGCAGGCCGGAGAGTCCATGGCCGAGTTTGTTTGCGCCCTGCAGGTGGCTGCCGTCCCATGCGTCCTTAAGCGAGGCCTTGCGAGACCGACTGTTTCTCGGGTTGTGAGATGAGGAGGCCCAGAGAAGACTCCTGGCCCAAGATGAGGACATTACCTTTGAACAGGTACTGAGGGCCGCGCAGGCCGCCAAGTCGGTCAAAGGCGGGGTGCGGTCATGCAGGACCAAGACCCTCATCCCAGGGAACTCGACGCCCGGGGCTCCGGTCCACAGCTGCTCGTCGCATAAGGAGCGGGAACCATTGCCGCCGCCGCCACGTCCTCATCGGACTGCAGTGGAAGTGATAGGGAGCCGGACGTTCAAAAATTCCGGAGACGGCAGGCTGGCAAGAGGGACGCTGCCGAAGGAAACCGGCGGTGCGACGGGTGTGGGGGCACCCACGACAGGAAGAGGTGCCCATTCCAGAAAACCGAGTGCCACCACTGCGGACGGCGGGGCCACATCGCCAGGGTCTGCAGACGGCGAAAGGGAGGAGACCAGGAGCCAACCGAGCGACCGCGTCAAAATAGAGGCATTGAACAGATCAACGAGGACGAGGCCATTGTGGGCCGCGTGGCAACCCACCAATGTTTCTTTGTGGAGGTACTGTTACAGGGGATCCCTGTTCGGATGGAGGTGGACTCAGGGTCATCGTACTCCATCATTTCCCATAAAGAATTTTTGCGCATTCCCCCAAATGAACGTCCGAAGCTTAAGACTTTTAAAACCACCCTACTGGATGTACAGGGGAGGTTCAAGGGTTTCAGGGAAAAGCTGCCCCTCGTGGTCCTTAAACGAGGGACGAGTTGCCTCCTGGGGAGTCAGTGGTTTGCTCCCTTAGGCATCGGACTGTCCAGCATCCACGCCATAGACTCTGACCCAGTGCGAGATGTGTGCGACGCACACCCAGCGGTTTTTGAGAAGGGGCTCGGGAGGTATAAAGGGGCCCCAGTTTCATTCGACCTGGACCCCGAGGTTCGACCCATCCGGCTCAAGCCTCGACGAGTACCGTTCGCCCTCAAGGACAAGATTGAGGCGGAATTGGACAAACTGGTGGGTCAGGGGATATTGATTCCAGTGGACTCTGCCAAATGAGAAATTCCAATTGTTACGGTGTTAAAAGCAAACGGGGAGGTCAGGATTTGTGCAGACTACAAATGCACCATTAACAAGGCCATTCGCCCTAATGCATATTCGGTGCCGGTTGTTAGCCATTTGCTCGCTACTTTACATGGGGGTAAATGTTTTGCAAAACTAGATTTGGCACAGGCCTACCAGCAGCTCACAGTTTTGCCTGCTACTGCAGCTGTCCAAACAATAGTCACGCACAAGGGTGCATTTAAGATAACTCGCCTTCAGTTTGGCATAAATTCAGCCCCAGGGATATTCCAATCTCTCATGGAATGCCTCCTCAAAGGGCTCTCCGGGGTTCTCCCCTACTTTGATGACTTATTAATAACTGCTTGGAGCGAGGCAGAGCTAACCAAGAGATTGGATCGTGTTCTAATGGTGTTTGAGAAAGCGGGTTTGAGACTCAGGCAAGACAAATGTGTGTTCCGGACAAGGGAGGTAGGTTTCCTTGGGTTTAAGATAACCCCAGAAGGTGTTAAGCCCTCAGATACAAAGGTTGTGGCTGTTAGGAACGCCCCTCGCCCCACTGCGAAATCGGAATTACAGTCCTTCCTAGGACTTCTGAACTTCTACCATTCATTTCTGCCAAGAAAAGCGTCCGTAGCGGAGCCATTACACCACTTGTTAAAGAAAGATGCGGTTTGGCGGTGGGGCGACAGCCAGGAAAAGGCATTCAAAGAACTCAAACAGCTCCTCTCCTCAGAGGCAATCCTAATGCATTTCGACCCCAAGAACCCCGTAGTGTTAGTGTGCGATGCTTCACCAGTGGGGGTGGGTGCCGTAATGTGCCATGTGCTCAGGAATGGGCGGGAAGCCCCAGTGGCATTCTACTCTAGGTCTCTCTCCAAGGCAGAGTGCAATTACGCGCAAACTTACAGAGAGGCCCTTGCCATAGTCGCTGGGACAAAGAAGTTCCACGACTTCCTATATGGCCGGCCATTCACAATCATAACAGATCACAAGCCGTTACTGGGCATATTCACCATGGGCAAACCCACATCCCAAATTTTGTCCCCTAGGATGCTCCAGTGGGCAACATTCCTCAACACGTACCAGTTCACGCTGGCGCACCGCCCAAGGAAGGAAATCAGCCATGCAGATGCACTTTCGCATTTGCCCCTGCCGGCGCTAGGGGAGCCTGAATGTGAGGTAGAACAGAACCACCAGGTGCTATTGATCGAGTGTCTTGACTCAACACGAATTGTCCCCCGGACCTCGCCAAGGCGACAGCAAAAGATAAGGTCCTGTCTCTAGTTAACTCCTGGGTAAGAAAGGGGTGGCCCACAACTCCACCGAGTGCGGAATTCCAAATATTTTTCAGGAGGAAGGTAGAATTGTCCATTGAGAGGGGTTGCCTCCTCTGGGGGGAGAGGGTAGTTATTCCTGAAGAAATGCGCTCAAAGGTACTCAAGTTACTCCATGTAAGCCACCCGGGGATTGTGCGCTCAAAGGTGCTGGCCAGAAGCTACTTCTGGTGGCCCCAGATAGATGCAGACATTGAGCACATGGTGGGCTCTTGCGAAAGTTGCCAGAGCTCCTGACCCAAAGAGTCCCGACTTCCTCACAGTGAATGGGACACGGCCCGCAGACCTTGGTCCAGGTTGCACATCGACTTTGCGGGGCCGTTCAGGGGATCGTACTTCCTCCTGGTGGTCGACTCATTTTCAAAATGGCAGGAGGTCTTTCCAATGACCAACACCTCAGGCGCAACCATCAAGCGGTTGCAAAACCTATTTAGTTGTTTCAGGTTACCTGACGTACTGGTCACTGATAACGCCAGTTCCTTCACCTCTGTCGAATTCCAGGCATTCCTGGAGAGGAACGCAATTCAACACATTACCTCAGCCCCATTCCACCCTGCAACTAATGGGCAAGTCGAGCGCCAAGTGCGGATGACTAAAGAGGCGCTTTGGCGAATGGGCCCAGGGGATCTCAACCTAAAACTGTGCCAGTTCCTACTTTGCTATAGGGTAACTCCCCTTGCATCCGGATGCTCACCGGCGGAGTTTCTGATGCGACGGAGACCAGTCACGCTTTTCGACCGCCTGGATCCAACCAGGGTGGAGGGTAGGGGGAGAAATGTAGAAATTGAGCATTCAAAAGTCTTTTTGGCAGGAGATACGGTTTATTGTAGAAATTACGCGACCGGACCAAACTGGGTGCCAGTGGTTGTACTTGAGCAGACGGGCCCGGTATCATATAAGGTGGAAACAAGTACGGGGTTAGCCCTTCTGACCCAAGATAAGGTTTGGTAGGCACACTGAGTCAGCGGCTAAGGAAGTTAGTCCCGGAGACAGTTTACATGGTCTTCCGAGATAGGGCAAGAACAATGGGGTTTCACCAACCCAGATCTTAGATAACTGCGGGTCTGTCCATTAATCACAAGACAATGTCCGGAGACAGGTGTTATCTTGACCTACCAGAAATGCCACATTTGCATCATTTCTGTGACGAAGTCCCGTGCGCCTTTAGCATGGAACTCTCGAGACAGGGTAATAAATATGCCACCTGACTTAGGTCGGGACTGGACTTCACCGCACATTTCGTCTCACCTGCCTTTCCTTGCGGCCAATCACTCCGATCCTCCGCAGACCATTCCCGGACCAGGCAGCCCGTTCCGTGGACCATTGCAACAATTATAAATTCATGATCATACTTTGGGAATCAGAAATTGGGAACATCTTTCTCACTGCCCCGGCTCCAAAGCCGCAGCATGAGAAACAAATTAGCAGATGAAGCTGGTGTACATGCAAAGGTAAGTTTCCCTGGACACATTTATGCGTTAGGCTACAAAGCAGGCCAGAAAAAAGAGGATTAAAACCCAATCCTGGGCTTGTTCAAAATCTTGTTAGAAGTGGTAGATCATGGTTTCTCAACCGTTTTAAGCTGTGGGCTTGACCACGCCCCCTCATACAGTTGAGTGGGCTGGACTGGTGGGCCCCCCCCCCCACCGTAAACGCTGCCGTAAAATGTGTCCATGGCTGTCATAAATGTGTCCACTTCTGCTCCCAGTTACACATAAGTGGAATGAAATCACAGTGGATTTGTCTATGCTCCAAAACGGTGTCAGGATCCAGCTAAGTTGGAGTGTGGTGGAAGGAGAAACCCTCAAAATGTTTACAGTACTTGGAATTCTTTAAGGGGAAAGGAACAAAGAGGGCAGGAGTTGGATTAATTACCTCATCTTTATTCTCTCAACACTGTCATGGTGAACCAGCAGACCACTATATTTCACTGCACACCATTACATGTAACAGCGCTGTTAATTCACTATTAAAACCAGTTAGTTGCTAGGGAAATCTAGGCAGTCTCTAACCCAGTGTTTCCCAACCTTTGGTTTTTGGCCTTCAATTCCCAGAAGCCTAAGTCAATTCCCCAAAGCACTGATCAGACAATGTACTGACTTAGGCTTCTGGGAATTGAAGTACCCCTGTGGGGTGTGTGCCCCACGTTGGGAACCACCGCTCTAACCTATTTAAATTATTAAGTTATTTGCCAGAGTCTTTTAGGGGGAAATGTGCAGAGGAGAAGGGTTTATCTACAACAGGGGTTCTCAACCTATGGCCCATGGGCCGGCCCCAGCCTGCGGCACCATTTCATGTGGCCTGTGTCACCGCCACCACTGGGAGCAGAAGCGGACACATTTATGACAGCCGTGGACACATTTTACGGCAGCGTGTATGGTGGGGAAGAACCACCAGTCCAGCCCACAGCTTAAAAAGGTTGAGAACCCCTGATCTACCACTTCTAACAAGATTTTGAACAATAAGAAGAAAATGTACAGAGGTTTTCTTCTAAGACAGGGTTTCCTCAGATAAATTATCCTTAATGATTATATTTGCAAATTAGGTATCTGTTTACCTTATTTTCTTATCCAGCTGTTCTCAAAATGTGGTTACATGTATAATCTATTCTGGAAAATAGAAGGATGATATAATTTTTTCTATTTTTTTTAATTTAACCAAATAATGTTTTAGTATGTTTTTTTTAAATAGTTGTACTGTAGGTAATAATTTTAGGAATGTGAAAGTAGATTTTTTTTGATTCAATGTTTTTAAACTGTGTTTTGATGTTTTTGGTTTTTATTTGATTTGAAACTCCACACATGAATTTGGAAATATTTTTATTTTTATTTTTTTACATATGTTTGTGATTTGTGTAAAAGTGTGATGTATTGTTATGGTTTTGATTTTTTTTAACTTTTGTGGCCTTTTGTTTGGGGCTGTTGTGTATTTTTGACTTGTTTTTACTTTTCTGCCCTGCAGGTGGGGCTGCTAGTGATTCTCTTTTACTTTGACTGTTTTTTCTCTCTTGGCCTCTGGGTGGAGCTTCTTCCGGTTTGTAGTCTCTTGGTTTGTTCATTTGTGTTCCGGTCATCGTGGAGGAAGGAGGTGGTGGTGAGTTGTCTGATTTTCTTTATTTTGGGGTTTTTCTTTGTTTTGCTTTTGTGGTGGTGGGCTGGGTGGTGTTTCTGTTCTTTTTTGTTTTGGTTTATTTTTTGGTTTAATTGGATTGGTTATTTGTGGGTTTGTTTATTTTTTCTGGTTTGTTTGTGTAATTTGTGGTTTTTTCGTTTTGTTGTTAGGTGTATTGTAAGTGGTTTTGTGTGTTTTTTGTTTTAAGTAATGGTTGTTTTTAATTATGGTTTTATTTTTGTTAGGTGGTTAGGTGTGTGTGTGTGTATGTGTGTGTCTGAGTGTGTGAGGGAGAGAGAGGAGGCTGCTGCTGGGTGAGTACCTCCGGTAGGCGAAGACAGCAGCTGGAGCGCCGTTCGTTGCCTTTGCTTTCTGGAGGAATTGTTTCACTTTCAAGGGTGGGTAGGTGAAGGCACTGATGCCTTCGCCCTCCCTTGAAAGCGAAACACTTACTCGGAAAGTAAAGGCAGCGGCCGGAGCGCTGTTTGCCGGCTTTGCTTTCCGGAGGAATTGTTTTGCTTTCAAGGGGGGGTGAAGGCATCAGTACATTTTCCCCCTGTTTTTGTGGTTTTTTCCCACCCCGGCTCAACTTTTCTTGAGGCCGGTGGTGGTCTCGCCTTGTCTTCGGTGGGGTAGCATGGAGGAGAGGAAGTCCCTCTCCTCCCCATTGCTCCGTGAAAGAAGGCCGGCGGGTGTTTGCGTGGCTGTGAGGCACTGCGTCCCCCTGCGGCGGACTTGCGTTCACATGCGGGTGTTTGTGTGGCTGCGAGGCGCTGCGTTTGCCTGCGGCGGACTTGCGTTCCCATGTGGGTGTTTGCATGGCTGCGAGACACTCCGTCCGCCTGCATTGGACTTGTGTTCCTGTGCGGGTGTTTGCGTGGCTGCGAGGCACTGTGTCCGGCTGCGGCAGACTTGCGTTCCCGTGCGGGTGTTTGCGTGGCTGTGAGGCGCTGCGTCCGCCTGCGGCGGACTTGCGTTCCCGTTGTGTTTTTCCTTTTTATTTTTTGCGCGCCGACTTTCTCAGCATTCTGCGTGCTCACGGCACGCAGGATGCTGGGACTTGTAGTTTTGAGTTTGTGGTTTGCGTTTGTGCGGCGGTTTTTCCCTGCGACTTGTTTTTGATTGGCTGCGGTGCATTTCCAAACGTTCTTTTTGCTCGCGCCTCTCAGCCTGATTGGCTGTGGCACGGCGCGGCGCAAGGAACGTTGGGTAGTGAAGTCCTTTTTCTTCGTTTGCGTTCATGGGTCTCATGCTCCACTGGCGCATTTCTCAACCCGACAGTTACCTGCGAACCCGGTTCGGGCAAGTGCATGAATTCTTGGTACAGGCTATTAGGGCCGGGTGCAGGATCCTTTATCACATTCCAACAGTTAACGCACAGATTTATAGGTATAAATGAGGCAACCCAGAAGTTTCATTCTTGCATCCAACCCAATCATATTTATTCAACGCTGGCTATGGAGAAGCCTAGGATAATACAGTGCCCCCCCCCCAACTGTTTTTGACCAGTATTTCAGGAAATGATGGAATTGCTGATGGCAGCAGTCTTTCAGGGCAGGGCAGAGTTCCAACATGAGTTTCTGTTTCTAAGGAAAAGGTAGCAAAATCATTCATTTAGATTGGGCTGGGAAAATATAAGGATGATATGTGAAAATAATTTCAGAGGTGGGATTTCTTCTTTTGGGGGCTGCATCTTGATGACCGTAGAACTCTTATTCACTGTATAATTAAGGAACTGATAAAAACACTATTCATACATAAAAACTGTCACGACCTTACACATCTCTGCAGCTTTGGAATGTTTATAGCAGGGGTTGACAACCTTTTTAGGGGGCACTTCACGCTCCCTCAGACAGTTGAGTGGGCCAGACTGGTGGCCCCTCACCATAAACGCTGTAAATACATTCACAGTTACCATAAACACATTTTCAGCTGCTGTAAATGCGTCCACAGCTGTCTTAAATATATTTACAGCTGTCGTAAATGTGTCCACAGGCGGCTGTCACTGGACCGAGGGCATGGGCTGAATGATTTGGCACCACAGGCTCGATCTGGCCAATGGGCCTTAGGTTGCCGACCTCTGGTTTATAACATTATCCAAAGCATATCAACTCAAAAAGGCCTGTCATGTTCAACAGGCATCTCCTCCACCGCCTAGGGGGTGGGGATGTCTGGTTGCCTCATCTCATTACCGCCTCCTCCCGGGTGGGATTTCAGCCTCCCCTCTTGCCTCCCCATTGATGGAGCAAGAGGGGTAGATAGGGAAGCAGTGTTGCCATTTATGCTGGAGGCATGGGGCGGGGCTTGCGCATGATAGCGCATGTATCCACAGATAGGGCTGTGCATGTGACCTCTGGCAAGCGTGCCATAGGTTCGCCTACACTGCTCTAGAGCATCTGTGGGAGTGGACATCACAAATATGGCAAGGTAGCTTTCAAATTGTAATATTCTTGCCAGGAGGCTGTAATCTAACCATTCCCAAAGTAGTGCTGGTTTGCTTGGCATTCATGACCGAACAAACTAGGTAAAGGTAAAGGTCATCCTTGCTCGAAAGCCAGTCATATCCAACTCAGGTTCAGTGCTCACCTCCATTTATAGCCAAAGAGCCGTCACAATCTGTGTTTACAGATGTTTCCATGGACATGTGGCAGGCATGAATAGACACTGGAGTGCATGGAACACTTTACCTTTCTACCAAAGTGGTACCTATTTATCTACTTGCAGTTTCTTGCTTTTGAACTGCTAGGTCTCTGGGACAAAGACAGGAGCTCACTTGGTTGTGCAGTACTCGGGTCTCGAACTGCTGAACTGCTGACCTTCCAGTCGTCAAGTTCACCCCTTAACCACCATTGCAGTCATTTGCATGACTCATTTATAAAGACTGCTCTGCTTGGTCCCCTGAAGGCAGTTCTTACTCCAGGGCAAGCTGGCAAATGACTATTTGCAGGCTTGAATGAAAGGGCCACTATTGTAAACGCCAGGCTAGTGAAGCCAATTCCTTCTCTAAGAAGGAGGTTCAGATTCCTCATGATTTTTTCCCTACAGTTACCAGACATAAACGTGTATGTGTGTCCTCCCCATTTCTGGCTAAGATTGATATTGGAAGGTACGTATAATATGGAATGGAGATCAAAGCAATCCTTACAAGACTAATTCATTTTTAAAAAGACATTGGCAATTAGCACAGGCTCTAGAAAAAGTAATTAGCCCTCCTGCCCAGAGAATTAATGAACCTGTTCCATTACAATCTCCAAGGGATAGTCAGCCCAAAAATAAACCATTGCAATTTAATTTGACTGTAATCTCCATGGTTTGAAAATGCAGGTTGCAAAAGGAAGGCAGGTGAGTTATATTACAAAGATGGTTTTTTGGGGAAACTTTCCTAATGCAAAACTCATTAAAATGCACTCTTTTCTGTTATATCTACTCCTCACAGGTAAGATGATACAAGATAAGATGTACATAAATTGGAAGGGGGTCTATTCAGTTTGTATAAAAATCCACAGTTACATGTTGTCAGTCTCAGCCACTTCTTGGAAATGCCTACAGTAAATATGTTACAGGCTTTAGCAGAACTTCTCACCAACCATTTTTGAGATGGTCCATTACAGAACTATCTGTGAGGGAGGACAGTTTCACATTGGCCATTGGTGGTGGTGGAGGAGGAATAGGAATTGTCTTTGCTCTAACCATTCTTTCCATCCTCCATACTACCACCACCACCACATCAAAGCTTCAGTTTCTTCATCTTTCATGCATGGGTAAAGTAAGACATATAAACACATATAAAGTACATTGGGCAGATGAGCCCCTTTAGGTGGGCTGATGGTCCCCTCAATGGAGGAAATGCCACTGAAAACCATCATATTGGGCCCAACAGCAAAATGAGTGGAGGTGTAACTCTGATTCCTAACAGTTATGGAGGCAGAAGAGGCCACACCAGATGGACTGGCTATGAAGGTGCACCTTGTCCATATCTTCAAGGCTGCGGCAGTCCATTGCAGTCCCGGTGTTAAATCTTGCACGTCTCATTTCATATGTGTTGCAGGAGATGATTGTAGTGTGTGGCTCACTTCATGGCAAGTTGGGATCCACCTTAGATAAATTCACGCCAATGGTATTTTTCCTGCTTCGTGGGGGGAAATGCATTCTCGGATACGAGTTTTAGCCACCGCCAGTGAACTCAAACTGTGTTTTGAATAGTCACTCCTGCTTGCTTGGTTATGTTACCATTGGATGCAGATGTTGCTAATCTGATAATGTTGTTGCTGGTTTTGTTGCACCACGTTGGAGGTTGGGTTCTCTCCCCCGCTTTTTCTTTCTTTTCTTTTTTGTGTATTCACAGTGACAAGCCTTAGCAGGTACCATGCTGTCTGGCATTCTCTTTCAGGATTCGCAGCTGTACTCATACCGCCCTCTCCCAAGTTTATCAAACTGCCTGTTCTTCTTTTGTTATACCTTGGCAGCTCAACCACCTAGAAGGATGTGCTGCAGCATTCAGAGGCAATGACTGGCATGTCTAATCACTCTGTCTCCAAGTCAGCCTTGACGCTGATGAATGAAGGCTGATTGCCTGAAAGAAATGATAAATTGGCTCCCCCTGGGTGGTCTGCCAAAATCGGTGACAGCAAACACAAGTGATGTCAAGTGGCAGACTTGCTGGTTGCATTCACTTCTGTAGCCATATTCTCTGTCTTTCTCTCTCTGTGGAAATTTCTACCTGTTATGTGTTTAAATCCCAGGCTAGGTGGAAAAAAGTAGAGAACCCTATTGCCAGAAACCAGACGGTTATCTATCCATAAGATAAAACAGGTGAAAGTAATATAATGCTAGGGTGATTGGGGAAGCTGTGCACATCAGAACACACTTAGGGGATCATCCTTACACGAACATTTTGTGGAAGAAGACAACCAGCTTCCAAAGGAAAATGGAAAGGTCTTGTACAAGGCCCAGCAAAATTAGTTTTGGAGCCATAACTCATACAGTCTCCCTCCATATATGCTCCACAGAGAACTGCTATGGTTGACAATGAGATCTGACAGCAGAAGCAGTGGTAAGAAAATTAACAGAGACTGAATTTCTGTAGTGGAGGCAGCAGTGGTACCTTTGATAACAGTACTCTGAACCCCTGGATTATGGGGTTAGGGTGTTTAAAGTAGCCACCAAATCCCAAATAAGTGTCCCTCTGTATACTATTGTGGGAAAACCTCCATATTCTATATTTTGGTATCTATTTAATTTATTACAAACATACCAAAAGCCTCCGTGGGGCCATATATTATGGCTGTTTACTGCCAGAGGTCTCCCGTTGATAAAACTTTGTGCATAATTCCTTACTTTCTTCTCTAGCAGGTTCCTCCCCATCAAATGGTAAGGAAAATACGGGAGAAATCATAGCGACACATGGGATCGTTGGCTGTCAACAACCTTTGGAACATCTGCAGGACAACTGTACAATGCAGACTTTCTCCTGTGTGACTTTGCCATCAAATCATAATCCTCTAGTCCAGTTCTGTCTTTTTCAGACCAGTGGAAAGCTGTTCATACCATTTTCTTTAGTAAGAATGAAACTGTATATCGGGTTCTCAAACTAAGGCCCATGGGCTGGATCCGGCCAGCAGCACCATTTCAAGGGCATTTGAGAAACAAAATGACCACCTCTTTGAAGCTGTTGGGACAAAATGGCCACCCACCCCCCACATCATGTAGGCAGCGCAAAATGGCTGTCTGGCCCTTGAAGCTGATGGAGAGAACGTGACCCGGCCCCCGGTTTGAAAAAGTTGGGAATCCCTGCTGTAGAACAACATTTACCAATGTGAATCATTGCTCTTCCAGTTTTTTAAAGTCACATGTTCTTGACCTATGCATTGATATACTGAGTATTATATATTAACAGCTTTAATACCATTCTGGTCAGTGCTGAATTAGCCATACATTTTTAAAAATTATCATTTTAATTATCATGTGCATGTTTTCTTGCCTAACATTTGAAAACATGATGCAAATGTTTTTGTAATAGTGTTCAAACAAAGAATTGCTGTAGCACACTTTTTTAAAAATTGTTTTTTAAAACATGCTGACAAACCAGCCTTTCCTGTCAAACATGTTTCTTAATCTTTGACGGTTTAGTTGTTCCCTTCTTCTACATTTCAACACTTCAGTGATTCTACAATAGCACTGAAACTGAAAATCATTTTAATACAGTTTTTAAAAAGATTTCTAAAATTAGTTTAAATAATTCAAGAAACTGTCATTCAAAAAAGCAGCACTTCCACATGCTGGGTGAATTTTCCCATTTCTATGGAATGGCTATGTCATGGCCATAGGTGCAGAGAGAACATGGTCTGATGCACACATTGAAAAAGTACTCTGTCACTACTTCTGCAAATGTGGAAAGTGCAATGTTTATAATCGTGTAGAAAGTCTAGCTCAGTGGTTTAGATAGAGGCTGGGAGTTCGATTCCCTGCTGTATCTCTTGGGAGAAGAGCCAGTCTCTGCGGCCTTGAGCAAGTTCCACACTCCCAGAGTACTCCTAAAAGAAAGGAATGGTAAAATGTGTATTTTCTATTTTGAGAACTCTGAAAAGAGTTGCCATCAGTCAAAAAAGAGTTATCAGCACACAATTTATTATTATAAGAAAGTCAACTGCAACTCCATACTTAGCTTGCACTGGAAGAGTTATAACAGAGTAGGGTCCACCAATCTGGAGGCAGCCCAGTGTTAAAGGAAATGGCTCCTGAAAAGATTGTGGTGAGCCTCATAATGGCAGCATGTGATGTCAGCTTGTGATCACTTTGGCAGGCCCATGGGCTGGTGGCATAATTCCAAAATAATTAAAGAAAGGAAAGCTCAAAATTACAGCACCCAATATAATCTGTGTTCATATGTATTATTATATTGCTGGAACTGTATTTGTATTGATTGTTGTAGCCGCTCTGAGTCGGCCTTGTGCTTGAGTAGAGCAGGGTATAAATCCAATAAATAAATAAATAAATCTGGCTTGGTTTTAACTTAGATGAAAAACACCAGTGAATAGTAGGGTGCTTCAGGTTGTGCTAAGAAAAGATATCCTGCTTGGACTTCCGAAGAGCCACTGCCAGCTAGAATTGGCACCTTCGGGCTAGATAGATTAAAAGACTGGTAAGGTCAGCTTCTTATGTGCCTGTACTTCTGGAGTGTCTTATAATGTTTAACATTTATTTCTAATGCTACTCCCTCCAAAGGCATATCGCAACCTGCTCTGCAACATCTAGATGAGATCCATTCTCGCATGTTTTGATTTTGCGTGAGAACTAGCCCCATTCCAAAACCTGGAGTGTGGAGAAGCACAGCAACTTTTTGCCAATGGCTCCAGGGATGGAACTGTTATTTTGAGTTTTTATTCTCATTGGTATGACAAATGTCATTAAACAGCACATTCAACAGAGAATCACTTTACAAAAATCGGGAGAGGTGGCCTTAGGAGTAAACTATCCTGGTGACTACCTAGAGTACTGGGTCTGGCAGGCTCCTCTTGTTATCTCAGCCATCCTCTACAATGGAAACAAATCGTACAGTTTACTTAACTAGTAAAAGCGGAGTGTTTGACATGATATATGGGACTATGTACCAAATCTATGCTGTACAATGTTATAGGCTCTGACTCCATTCCTTTGTACAAATTAATCATTTCCTATTGCAGGTACTGCAGTGGCTTAGTGTTTAAGATGCTGAACTTGACAACTGGAAGGTCAGCAGGTCAGCGATTTGAGACCTGGGTACTGCATGGCAGAGTGAGCTCCCATCTCTGTCCCAGCTTCTTCCAACCTAGCAATTTGAAAGCAAGAAATTGCAAGTAGATAAATAGGAACCACTTTGGTGGGAAGGTAAACAGCATTCCGTGCACTCCAGTGTCTAGTCATGCCTGCCACATGTCCACGGAAACGTCTGCAAATGCAGATAGTGCTGGTTCTTTGACCATAAACAAAGATGAGCATTGAACCCTAGAGTCAGATACGACTGACTTTCGAGCAAGGGCAACCTATTACAAGGATGGAGAACTTCTTTCAGACTGTGGGCTGAACTCTATGTCAGG
This sequence comes from Bradypodion ventrale, assembly GCA_035047345.1. Classification (NCBI taxonomy): domain Eukaryota; kingdom Metazoa; phylum Chordata; class Lepidosauria; order Squamata; family Chamaeleonidae; genus Bradypodion; species Bradypodion ventrale. The sequence goes on from JAWDJE010000003.1 coordinate 278,259,269, forward strand.
GTACTGTAGTTCTCATGGGATGGGCAAAGAGCAAACGAGTGGAGCCAAAAATGTCTATATATTTTAGCTGAAAGTTCTTATTGCCAGTTACTAAGCCTCAGGAAGAATGTTTAGAAGAGAACAAAACTATACAAAACTTGGGGAAACACCAAACAATGGCATCACAAAAAAGGATGTTTGGCCTTCTGGGCAGCCTCAGAAGACTGAACTGGAATCCCAGGAGGGCTTAATTTGAACACAGGGTCTAAAGTGCCCCGGTACTGTCCTATTGACTATCCAAGTAGTCTCATTCAATTGATTATTCTTTGATCTTCCGACTTTGAATGGATGATGTAAATCAGCACGTGTCAAAAAAGTGTAGCTCTTAATGAATCATACAGGATTATTACTGAAGCCTACCTCCCCCACCCCATGGGAAAAAATCTTTTATTTGGTTTGCATTGCCCCTCTGGATGTACATTTTGAAGTGCTAACAAATAATGAACAATATTAGGTAATACAGCACCAAACTCAACCACTTCATGGACACCAGCTCCCAATCTATTTTTGGCCATGCCCCACGTAAGCATCTCTAAAATCCTGACACTCCCCCCTCCACCCCCTGTGACATATAATTCTTATTATCCAAAAAGCAAACTCCTATTCATGCGGAGGAAGACTAAAAGGCCATTCACTGTTAAGAACTCATTCCTGAATTGCCCCCCTCCCAATCTAATTGCCCCCCTGTGGGGACCACGGCTCTCAATGATGGATAAAATCAAGAAAAAGTTCTCTGCACTCCTCTCAAACTCTAAATATGAAACCAGAAGAGACTAGGCTAAGCCTATGAAAAGCAAAGACAACACACCTTGCCACTTGAATGCATGACAAGGTGTGCTTCTCAGCAGGACAAAATTCTGTGTGGACCATCTGGAAGTCACTTAGTAGACTTTGAAGTGAAGTCAGAAGATCATACAACACTGGTATACTGGTACTGTGTGCAATAAATCAGCTCATGCCAAACTAGTAATACCTGATTAAAGCCGTGTGGCTCTGCATCACGTCAGAGAAAGCTATGGTAAAGCTGTTGTTAGAGCGCATCCTCTGTAGCTATTTGTAGGTGAAGTTACGTACAGATCTAGTCTGAAACTTTACATGCTGTCAATGTAGTTGATGGACACTACTCTAGAACTGAGAGACAATATTATAACAATATGATTCGCTGGCTTGTTTGCTAGTTATTCTCAAAGGGAAACTTTGAGACTATTTAAGGACATACCCCCTATGAGCTTTCACAACTCCAAAGAGCTTTGGAGTTGCTTCTCTTGATCCATTGTCTCACAGGCATACTTTACATATACACAAGAGAAGACTTTATCTGGGGTGGCTTCCAGGCTGTGGGATGTTGATCCCTTCCTTCTTATCCTTTTGATTATGGTTATAGGCATGCAAGATTGAGTATCTTCCTTTTAAGCTCATATGTTTTTAAAGCTTCTAAATGTTTAGATCTGTCTGACCAGGTTATCCTGCTATAATAGAGTAGACCATACTGCCAGCGACTCAACACCTGTGTTAGGTGGTGGTTAACTAACCTGACAACCCTGAGGACTAACGGCCTTGGGTGCTGAGGTCTACAGGGAAGGGTGATGGTCCCCAAATGGATGAAATCCCACTTGAATCCATCTTGATGGAGGGCAGCAGCTTCATCAATACTGGCCTGTTGTTGAGGATTTTGTGTGCCAAAAGGGCTCAGGACCAGAAAGTGACTCACAGAACTGGATCAGTGGTACAAGTGCCATGCTGCAATGTGGAAGGCAGATGAAAGGTCACTGCATTATATTCTCAGGACAGTCTTCATATCGCTATGTGGATCACCAATATTTGGAATCAGAAGAACAACAAGAAGAAATATTTAGATTAATGTGAAGCAAAGAATTCGCTGATCCCATCTAGTACGTGTATCAGACTGTGAAGCAGTGTTCAACCTTTTGTTTTTATTAGTGACCAGCAGAGACAAAGTAACAATTAGTGAAACAAAGCAGGATGGCCTGGGGACTTGGAAGTCTGTTGTGTTTGGAATATTGTGCCTTTAAGTAATGTAACACTCGAATGAGTGGATATAATAATCACCAGCTGTAACACTGTAACCTTCTGTATCAGGACGCGAGCTAGTGACCACTATGGGCAATAGCGAGCGCCCAGCTCACATGGTTCCAATTCCCCAAATACCTACAGCGCGGGAAGATTCCCGCCACCACCTCACCTGGACAAGAAGGGCGTGATGGGGAATGACGTCACGCAGACAGTAGCCAATGGGCTATCGAGGAGCCACATTCAAATGTATAGCCACAGTATATATTGAGCTGTTCATCCGCCATTACCACATGTTCCCCCGGACCATCATGCAATAAAGATGTGTTAAGCCAACCTTTCGGCTGTTTCTATTGTCTTGGTTCTCATACACTAAATTGGCGACGAGGATGGGATAATGGATCCCCACGGAATCAAGACAACACAGGCCGGTTTCAACATCAACAAACCGGAAGAATGGGAGCTGTTCGAGATGGACTTCCAAAGCGCACTGATGGTGTCCGACATCTCAGACGAGGGGAAGAAGAGGGCCATTCTCATCAGGATGCTCGGGTTCCCCGCCATGAAGGTATTGGTGGACCTGGTGTCTCCGAAGAAGGTGAACGAAGTGCCGGTCAAGCAGCTCCTAAAAGCGATGCGCGACCATTTCCAGCCCTCGGTTTCAATTTTTTTCGGCTCGGGACGCGTTCTGGAAGAGAGTCCAGGCGCCTGGTGAGTCCGTGGCTGCCTTTGCAGCGGCCCTCCATTTGGCCGCTGGCCCATGCAAGTGGGAGAACTTGGAAATCGCCCTCAGGGACCGCATGCTGTGCGGCCTGTGGGACGAGGAGGTTCAGCGAAAGCTGATGAACAAGGAGCCGCCCCCGACGCTGCAAGAGGTTGTGAAGGAGGCTCAGGCGGCGGAAGCCATGAGGGCCGGGGTTAAGGGGTTCAGAGCAAGGCCCCCACAACCCGACAAGGCAGCGGGCTCGGTGCAAGCGGCCAGGCGGGCACCACACTCCTCCACGGAGAGCAGCGAGGACGTGGACATCTGGAAGGTGCGGAAGGATGGCCGGCATTGCGATGGCTGCGGGGCGTCCCATGACCGCATCAAGTGCCCGTTCAGGAAGGCCGAGTGCCACAACTGCGGGCGCCGAGGCCACATAGCCAAGGTTTGCAGACAGCGGCGCAGAGACCAGAAAGGCTCAACAGACCGCTCACCGAAAAACCAGGAAGGCATCCGGCCCTCGAGGAAGCAGGACGGCGTGGACCGCATCTCCGACGACAGCGACGACGACACGGCAGTCCACAGCGTGTCCTTAGGACACCCACGTTATTTTGTTGAGGTACTGGTGCAAGGGGGTCCCCGTTAAGATGGAGATAGACTCGGGTTCCTCATATTCCATCATTTCCCAGAGGGAGTTTTTGGGAATTTCCCCCAACGTGCAGCCCAAGCTCAAAGCACTGAGGTCTACGCTGCGGGACGTGCAGGGAAATAGCATTCCGGTGTTGGGGGTTGGAAAATTCAAGGTCCAATACAAGCAACACGCCACGGAACTTCCCCTGGTTGTTCTCAAAGGGGGGAGTTGTTGCCTCCTCGGGACTCAATGGTTTAAGCCCCTGGGTTTGTTCATTGGGGGGGTGCATGCCGTTGGGACTGACCCAAAACAGGAGGTGTGTAACGCGCATCCCGAAGTGTTCAAGAAGGGATTCGGAAAATTTAAGGGGCCCCCAGTTGCGTTCGACCTGGACCCGGAGGTCCGCCAATAAGACTCAAACCGCGGAGAGTGCCTTTTGCACTTAAGGACAAGATAGAGGCGGAACTGGACAAATTGGTGGGCCAGGGGATCCTTGTTCCTGTTGATTCCGCGGAGTGGGAAACTCCGATTGTAACAGCGCTTAAGGCCAACGGGGAGGTTCGAATATGCGCTGATTACAAATGTACCATTAATAAGGCGATACGCCCAAATGCGTATCCGGTGCCGGTAGTCAGCCACCTGTTGGCCAGGTTACATGGGGGAAAGTGTTTCGCAAAGCTTGACCTGGCACAGGCATACCAGCAGCTTTCGGTAACCCCAGCTGCAGCTGCTGCGCAGACGATAGTCACTCATAAGGGGGCGTTCCAGGTGACGCGCCTACAGTTTGGCATGAACTCGGCGCCAAGCATCTTCCAATCGCTAGTGGAACGTCTCTTAAAGGGTCTGGAGGGGGTCTTGCCATATTTTGACGACGTATTGATAACGGGGGGGAGTGAGTCAGAATTGGCTGAGAGGCTAGACAAAGTACTGACGGTATTTGAAAAGGTGGGGTTGAGGTTGCGGAAAGACAAATGCGTCTTCTTCGCAAAAGAGGTTGAGTTCTTGGGTTTCCGGGTAACCCCTGCAGGCATTAAACCCTCCGAATCAAAGGTGGCCGCCGTTCAAAATGCTCCTCGCCCCACCTCCAAGCCCGAATTGCAGTCGTTCCTGGGGCTCTTAAACTTCTACCATTCCTTCCTGCCTAGGAAGGCGTCGGTAGCAGAGCCGCTTCATAAGTTACTAAAAAAGGACGAGGCGTGGAAATGGGGCGAGAGCCAGGAGAGGGCATTCAATGAGCTGAAACAACTCTTATCCTCAGACGCCATATTAACCCATTTTGACCCCAAGAAACCAGTGGTTCTGGTATGTGATGCATCTCCAGTGGGGGTGGGGGCGGTCCTGTGCCACGTGTTGGAAAATGGGCGGGAGGCCCCGGTGGCATTCTACTCCAGGTCTACTCCCTGTCTAAGGCAGAGCGTAACTACGCACAGACAGACAGGGAGGCATTAGCGATAATTGCTGGGACGAAGAAGTTCCACGACTTCCTCTATGGCCGCCCCTTTACCATCGTGACTGACCACAAGCCCCTGCTAGGCATTTTTACCGCAGACAAGCCCACACCACAGATTCTGTCCCCTAGGATGCTCAGGTGGGCCATTTTTTAAAATGCGTACCAGAACGCGCTGGTGTATCGCCCTGGAAAGGACATAAGCCACGCAGACGCCCTGTCAAGGTCACCCCTCCCCCACACGGGCAGCCACATGTGCGAGGTGGAACAAGACCACCAAGTGCTCATGATAGAGGTCCTAGATTCACCCCCCATAGTGCCCGCAGAGATCGCCAATGCGACGGGCAGGGACAAGACGTTGGCCCTGGTTAGTTCATGGGTGCAGAAAGGGTGGCCAACGTCCTCCCCGGCGGCGGAATTTGCCCCGTTTTTTAGGAAAAGGTTAGAACTGTCCATGGAGAGGGGTTGCCTCCTGTGGGGCCAGCGGGTAGTCGTCCCTGAGTCCCTGAGAGCAAGGGTGCTCAAGCTGCTGCACGTCAGCCACCCTGGAATTGTCCGCTCCAAGGCACTGGCCAGGAGCTACTTCTGGTGGCCCCAGTTGGATGCCGATATCGAGCACATTGTGGGCCCTTGCGAGAGTTGCCAAAGCTCCCGGCCCGAAGAGGCCCGACTTCCGCACAGGGAATGGGATGCGGCAAAGGGGCCGTGGTCCCACATGCACATTGACTTCGCGGGCCCTTTCAGAGGATTGCTCTTTCTCCTCATAGTGGATGCTTATTCCAAGTGGTTAGAGGTTATCCCAGTTGCGAACACCTCCTCAGCCGCAACCATTAAACAATTGCGCAGGGTGTTCAGTTCGTTCGGTATACCCGACACGCTTGTTAGCGATAACGCTAGTTGCTTCACGTCCGCCGAATTCAGGGCATTCACTGACATCAACGCCATCCGGCACATCACCTCCGCGCCCTTCCACCCGGCGACGAATGGCCAGGTAGAACGCCTCATGCGTACCACCAAAGACGCGCTGAGGCGCATGGGCCCAGGGATTTAAACCTGCAGTTGTGCCAGTTTTTGCTGGGATATAGGGTGACCCCCCCTAGCGTCAGGATACTCGCCCGCAGAGCTCCTAATGCGCAGAAAACTGACTACGGTACTGACCAGGCTAGACCCTACGAGGGTGGAAGACACTGGGAGGAACATCAGGTTAGCAGGCACGAAGAGTTTCGAAATAGGCGCCCCGGTCCATTGCAGAAACTACGCTAGTGCAGGGCCAGCCTGGGTTCCGGGCGTAGTCATTGGGCAAACGGGTCCCGTGTCGTATTGCGTAGAGACCAGCACAGGTCTACTCTGGAGGCGGCACGCGGACCAACTCCGACGCCGGGTCTCCGGGAGCCAGAGCACAGACAGCGCGGAACAGGATTCAACATTAGGGTTCTCCCCCACCCGTTCAGCCCAAGGGGGAGGAGAGGGGGGCCAGTGGTCCTCACCAAGGGGGGAAGGGAATAAGTTTGTCCCCATAGATATCCTGAGGGATACCCCCACAGATACCCCAGAAGATGATTTTGAGTTTGAGTTACAAAACCGGGGTGGGGTTCGGAGTGGTCCCCCACCCATCCAGGCGAGAAGCGGGGGTTTTCGTTAGCCCCCAGTGCCCCCGGTTTTCCCACAATGGAGTTTACCCCTACCCCGAAAACCGTGGACCCGCGGCGAGTCGCTAATGAGTCTCCCTCTTCCATTGCAGGACAAGAGACCAGGGAACAGAAAAGTGATAGCGCCCCCGGGACAAGCCAGCCAGCCTTGCGCCCAAAACGCGCTTGCAATAAAACCATATTGGATGAGAGACTTCGTCTCATCCTAGGGGGGAGGGATGTTGTGTTTGGAATATTGTGCCTTTAAGTAATGTAACACTCGAATGAGTGGATATAATAATCACCAGCTGTAACACTGTAACCTTCTGTATCAGGACGCGAGCTAGTGACCACTAGGGGCAATAGCGAGCGCCCAGCTCACATGGTTCCAATTCCCCAAATACCTACAGCGCGGGAAGATTCCCGCCACCACCTCACCTGGACAAGAAGGGCGTGATGGGGAATGACGTCACGCAGACAGTAGCCAATGGGCTATCGAGGAGCCACATTCAAATGTATAGCCACAGTATATATTGAGCTGTTCATCCGCCATTACCACATGTTCCCCCGGACCATCATGCAATAAAGATGTGTTAAGCCAACCTTTCGGCTGTTTCTATTGTCTTGGTTCTCATACACTAAAAAGTCCTCTTTGGAAGTCCTCCCTATTGAGTATGGCATACCCCTTAACCTTGGTCAGTAGTCCATGCTTAGGGCGACCAGATCTTTGAGTGCTTGCTGGCATCATATGGGATGTTGACATACCCCTGGGTCTCCAGTCTGGAAGAGAAATCTAGGGTGAGTGGTGCTGGGAGAGGAGAAAGCATGCTTTCATGTACAGGGTTTAAAACCTGGGCACTCATCACCTGTTCCAAACTTCTGCCACAGCTTCCCATTTCAGCACGAACCTGTATGCATATGTGGTGTGCAACATCAGCATGCCAAAAATCCAAGATCAAAGGAAGGCTGAGAGCTGGTGGGTGTCTATGGCCAAGCCCATTGTACCATTTCATTAGAAGCAGGGAGTAAAGGATTTATGGTGAAACTCATGAGTCAACTTATTGCATAAGTCCTAACAGTAGTGCCGTAAGGTCTGCGAACATCCTTCTCCTCACACAAACATGGACTAGTGGTGAGCCTTCCATAAGCCCAAGCATTAGTACTGGCCCTGGACAAAATCCATATAAGCCATGTTTGATGCAGGTGAAGACACTTGAGAAGGAAGCCCTAGCAGGAATGGTAGCAACCACTGTACCTGCTGAGAATATTTTGTTGCCTACCTAGCTACTGAATGAGAAAACCCCCTTATTCTCTTGTTATATTACTTGGTTTACTGTGATTAACCCAAATTCTGAACTGATTTCCCCAGATACCTGTTCCCATAACCCACAGGCCCAAACACAAGGGTAATTGTGAAATCACACCTGTGATTTCACAGGGACCAGCCTTGTGATATCAGAAGGATCAAGTCCCTTTGTCAGGCTTTGGTCCTCTATCACTGGGAATGGGATACTGCAACTTTGGCAATGCTATCCATACTTCATAGCACCTATGCTTACGGGATAACTTGGAGTTACCATGTTTGAATTCCCCTGTGTCTCTTTTGAGGATCATAAGTGAGAAGCAAAATGGCTGCAGAGAATGCAGAAAAAACCAATTTCAGTTTAACAGCATTGCCTGCTGTAGTAAAAGAGCCAGCACCTGCTGGAGCACCTTTGCTGATTCTGCTTAGGTGGTAAAATTTGCTATGTCAGCAGTTCGATTCCTGAGTACTGCAGGATGGAATGAACTCCTGTCTTTGTCCCAGCTCCTGCAAAACTAGCAGTTCGAAAGCAAGAAATTGCAAGTAGATAAATAGGGACCACTTTGGTGGGAAGGTAACAGCGTTCCGTGCACTCAGGTGTCTGGTCATGCCTGCCACATGACCACAGAAACGTCTGCAGAAGCAGACAGCACTGGCTCTTCGGCTTTGAAACAGAGATGAGCACTGCACCCTAGAGTCGGATACAACTGGCTTTCGAGCAAGGGAAACCTTTACCTTTAGCCAACCAAAGGTTTCTTTTTAGGCAAAGAGGCATCTAGACACTATGTAGCCCCCACCCACCTCCTCTGCCCCTGCTCTTTCTACTTTCAGCACTTTGTCAAAATGACATATTGACGGGTGACAACAGGCTGCTTTAAGGAAATATCTGATTAGCTATTTAATGCTTCAAAAGAAACCTCAAATTATGTTTGTGTTCACAGATGACTCCTTCCTTCCTTTCCACTAAGAGGTAGAACCACACTGACAAAGAAGACTGGTTTTGAGCTGGAGGTTATACAGCCATTAGAACACATCAAATATTTATTAAGTGCTCCTTGTATGAATGTGGATGGAAGGGGAGAAAAATGCACTTCCTGTACTTTAAATTATACAAGGAAAGTCCATGCTGCCCATTAAAATCTGCTTCAGTAATGTATTGAAGACAGCATTAACTTGTAGTATCATCCATTTACACTAGATGGCAAAATAGCACCATTTTCATTCATTTCTGCTTCACATTTTGCATGCTCAGTTTATGTTCAATTTCTTATTCATAGGTCCATACACCGCATGATTGTGAAGTCTTAATTATGTCAAAAATTCTTCTTTTTTGTCTTTCTTTTAATCTCTGCTAATGCTTTTCTCTTTGCTGCGATACACACAAGCACACACCAAAACATGATGATACTATCAAATATTAATGTATACCATTTTGCACTGGGAATGCTTTAAGAGGAGTTTGCTCCAAACTCTTAGGCTAAAATCCAACAATTAAACCTTAATTGGCCAGACTTTCATGTGATATCCTTCAAAATACTGACAAAGAATTGTTTCATCCATTTACTCTATTTACCTTCTTTCCTTCCTCCTGTCTATTTGCCAAAGACTGCACACAGGAGGAGGAATGTTGAGATTGAGGCACTTAAAGTCAAGTTCTAAGTGCTACATTAAACACTTCATGCAGACCACTATAAAACTATTTCATAAAATAGAAAAGCCACTTGTGTAAGGGCTGAAGATAAGAATTTGGAGAGGGGAATACTTGGCTTTGCACATTTCAAATCACACATCCAGAGACATCTCATCACCCCCACTGTTTTAAATATTTGTAAAAAATATTATATGTGTCCACTGTTGATAGATCAGGTCATGACTGTTAATGACGTTATGTTGCATTTTAATTAATTGCTTAAGGGTCTCCCTGGGGTCCTACCCTATTTTGACAACATGTTGATAACAGCTGGGAATGAGTCAGAGTTAGCCCAGCGGTTAGACGAGGTATTATCAGTGTTCGAGAGGGCTGGGCTACGCCTGAGAAGGGACAAATGTGTGTTCTATGCAAATGAGGTTGAGTTTCTGGGGTTTCGAATCACCCCCGATGGGGTAAAACCATCGAAATCCAAGGTTGCGGCAGTACAGAATACCCCCAGACCAGCCGCTAAACCAGAGCCGCAGTCTTTCTTAGGGCTCCTGAACTTCTACCACTCCTTCCTCCCATGGAAGGCATCTGTGGAGGAGCTGCTTCACTGCCTGCTGAAGAAGGATGCAGTCTGGCGGTGGGGGGAGGGTCAGGAATGAGCGTTCAATGAGTTAAAGCAGCTCCTCTCTTCTGAGGCGATATTAACTCATTTCGACCCCAGGAAGCCCATAGTACTTGTGTGTGATGCCTCTCCGGTGGGGGTTGGGGCTGTCCTCTGCCATGTGCTTGAGAATGGGAGGGAGGCACCAATTGCATTCTACTCGAGATCCCTCTCGAAAGCGGGGCGCAACTATGCCCAGACGGACAGGGAAGCCCTCGTGATCATTGCAGGGACAAAGAAGTTCCATGACTTCTTGTATGGGAGAGAGTTCACTATTGTCACAGACCACAAGCCCCTCCTGGGAATTTTTGTCGTGGCCAAGCCCACTCCCCAGATCCTGTCCCCACAAATGCTACGGTGGGCGATTTTCTTAAATGCGTACCAGTTCACGCTGGTGCACCGCCCAGGGAAAGACATCGCTCATGCGGATGCGCTTTCCAGGTCCCCCCTTCCAGAGTTGGGAGTACCCGAGTGCGAGATCGAGCAAGATCACCAGGTGCTGCTCATCGAATCTCTCGATCCCCCCCCAATCATGCCCGCAGACATCGCCAGGGCAACCGCAAAGGACAAGATCATTTCCCAGGTTGTGGCATGGGTAAAGAAGGGCTGGCCTGAAATGTCCCCATCTGAGGAACTTGCATCATTTTTTAGGAAACGTTTCGAGCTTTCGCTCGATAAAGGATGCCTCTTCTGGAGCCAGAGGGTGGTGATTCCCGAGGTTTTTTGAGCCAAGGTGCTCTGTTTGCTCCACACGAGTCACCCGGGAATTGTGAAGTCGAAAGCTCTGGCAAGGAGCTACTTCTGGTGGCCCAACATAGATAGGGACATAGAGCAGTTGGTGGGTGCATGTGAGAGTTGCCAACACTCACGGCCCGAGGAGCACAGATTACCCCCTAGGGAGTGGGACACAGCCCACGGACGATGGTCAAGGGTCCACGTGGACTTTGCGGGGCCCTTCCGGGGAACAATGTTCTTGTTAGTGGTTGATGCATTCTCGAAATGGCTGGAGGTCATTCCAGTGTGAAACATGTCCTCCACAGCCACAGTCAAACACCTGAGGAGGTTGTTCACATGTTTTGGCCTGCCCGATGTGTGAATTTCGGATAACGCAACCACATTCATGTCCGCCGAATTCCAGGCATTCCTCGAATGGAATGCGATCAGGCATATAACCTCTGCTCCATTTCACCCTGCCACAAACGGCCAAGTAGAGCGCCAGGTCCGCACTACAAAGGAGGTGCTACGGAGAATGGGTCTGGGAGATCTGGAGCTACAGCTCTGCAAATTCCTCCTGTGCTATAGAGTTACTCCGCTTGTGTCGGGGCAATCCCCCGCAGAGATTCTGATGCGAAGAAGACCCACAACATTATTTGACCACTTGGATCCTTCCAGGGTGGAGGATAGAGGCACGAATGTGGCGGTAGATCTAAGGAAAGTGTTTGGGGCAGGCAACCCAGTGTACTGCAGAAATTATGCGAGTTCAGGGCCAGTGTGAGTACCCGGGGAAGTGGTGGAACAAACCGGGCCTGTATCATACCAAGTAAAGACAGGGTCGGGTTTGTTGTGGCGGAGGCATGCTGATCAGCTTAGGAGAAGAGTCACGGAAGCCATGAGGGAAAGTAGGTATTTCGATGAGTCAGCGTTAGGGTCACCCCCCACCCGCGTAACCCAAGGGGGAAATACAGGACTCAGCTTAACAGGCAGCATAAACCCACACGAGACCGTCACCCAACCCGGAGAAGAACAACCCCATTTTGATTTTTTGTTACAGAATGGGGGGAGTTTTCGTGAGTGTTCCCCCACTCGTCCCAGTGAGCAGCGGGGTTTTGAGTTGTCCCAGAGGTCCCCCCATCCTCCCTGACACAGAGATACCCCATCTATGCCCTTGCTGGGGTTCGATGGGACCCTTCAGTTTTCCCGGGGAGAAGGTTCAGGCACAACAGCTGATTCAGGCAGCACAGCCGCAGGATCCAGAGGCAGCAGCACCACTGAATTGAACGGCCAACCGCAGCGCCCCTGCCGGCCCCCACAATGGTTGAGGGACTTTGTCCCATCCTAGGGGGGGGAGGGATGTTGTGTATACATGCAATTCAGCTGCTCGCCATTAGCGCTGCTGATGGAGCTCACGTGGCTCCAATTCACCCAATGAGTAACTAACGTGGGAAACCTTCCCGCCACAGGTGAAACGATGTCAGGTATGCATTACGTCAGAAGGACATCACCTAGACTGTAACCAATAGGTGCCTCCGGGCCAGATTCAAATGTACTGTGTGCCATATATAAGGAGGCAAGGCCATTGCCTCATGTACAGATTGACCATGTTACAATAAAGTAGTGTTTAGCCTGCCTGCCGGCTCATGTGCAATCAATCTGCCTACATCAAAGGCACTCAAACTGTCATGCATTACCTGGGTCTTGAACTGCCAACTTGCTGGACTTCCAGCTAACAAGGTGAGCTTCTTAACCACTGAGCCACCGCAGCCCCTATTTGCAGGATGAATTCCACAGAGGTAGCTTGATGTTTGCAGGATTGAACTCCCAGCCTGGAAGGTAGCTCTGGTGTTTGCAGCTCTTGGACTCTCAACCTGCTGCAGCTGCTAAGCCCCACCTTAGAGCCCTCAGGGAGGTTCCAGACCATCATAGGCTCTACCTGGAGGTTCTTAGCTACACAAGAACTGGCCTTTCCTGCCATAACCTGCCTCAGCAATGGTTACTGGACTTGTTGCTTGGTTCTTTCTTGTGAAGAGTCCCTCCTTTGTTCCTGATTCCTTGGAATTGTTATGCCTTGCCTGGATCCTTACTCCTTGAACCCAGCCTTTGCCTTACTTTAAACCTCTGAAGGTACTCTGCCTCATCTGCTCTCTTGATCACCTGACAATTGGCTTGCTTGGGTTACTTTTCTGCCATCTGGACTAACCATGTACATCTATCTATCTTGGTTTTGATTTTGGACATGGACTGTGATATGTTTACTTTTTGGCCTGTTACATCTTTGTCTTGGGTCCTGGTGTTGGTGTTGTCTGGCAGCCACCTATGCTCTGACTATGACATTAATTTATATAGAATGTGATTCTTTAAAAATTATGATCATATTACTTTGCTTCAAGTTTGGTATATGTTTTTAAGGAAACAATTTTGAATGCTGAATTTTGTATAAAAACAACATAAAAGCATTATATATAGGACCAGTAGTTCTTTCTCTGCAATTAGTATTCAAAGACATCCTGCCTGTGGTGTTGGCAATGGTGGACATCAGCAGGTTTGCACCAGTTCGCCAGAACCTGTAGCAGAAAATCTGGCTGGCTGCGCCCATCCAAGATTTGAAATAAAGTAGTCCTAATTCGGGTTCAACGCAGGGCTTTCCCCCTGGCCACACCCACCATACCACACCCACAGTGTGGTAGTAATTTTTTTGGGAGTCCACCACTGGGTGTTGGGGGTAATACATGTGAAACTCGGAAAATTAGAATATAGTGCAAATATTCATTCAGTTCAGTAATGCAACTTAAAAGGTGAAACAAATATGAGATAGACTCATTACACACAAAGCGAGATAGTTCGAGACTTACTTTGTTATAATATTGATGCTTATGGCTTACAGTTTATGAAAACCCCAACCCCCTTCAATCTCATGTACCCCATAATCATCACATAATCTCATGTACCCTGTACGCCATGATCATCACAATTATGATGAATTAAGGCATGACATATCTTGCTTTGCATGTAGTGAGTATTTGTTTCACCTTTTAAGTGAAATGAATGAACATTTGCACGATATTCTAATTTCCTAAATTTCACCTGTATATATGGAGTATATAGCATAGTGTATACAACTAGAGACCACTGAGGTCTTGGGTCTCCATGACTTTGTCTAATCCCTTACTCAAGTTGCCTAAACTGGTGGCTGTTGCTACATTATGTGGTAGTAAATTTTGTAATTTAACCATATGCTGTGTAAGAAAATTTGCTTGTTTTCAGTCTCGGACCATTAAGTTTCATTGGATGGCCCCAGGTTGTAGGATTATGAGAATTGCAGAATAATGTTGTAACCATTTCTTACAGGGAAATTACTCCAGCCCACTGATAATTTTAGTCAGCTTTTTTTAAAGCTTGGTTCTCCTATAGACTTTAAAATACCCTTTTTGAAATGTGGTAACCAGAATTGTACTCTAAGCATAGCTGCATCACAGATTTGTATGAAGGTGATATATTAGTCATTTTATTTCCTTAATGATTAATTGCCATTGTGGTGCAGATGATAGAGAGCTGGACTGGGATTCAGAAGGCCTAAATTCAAAGTTGTGCTTGGCCATTTCTTGCTTTCGAACTGGTAGGTTGGCAGGAGCTGGGACAGATGATGGGAGCTTACTCCTTCGCGCGCACTCAGATGTTGAACTGCTGACTTTCCAGTCATCAAGTTCATCACCTTAACGATTAAGCCACTGCAGTCTTCCAGAACATGGAAAAGGGAAATTCTGTCTTTCTTCCTTGGGCATACCCTGGTAACAGCTACCTTGTTTTGCCTGCTAATCTTTCTCACGCTGGGTCAGGCGAAAGAAACTGCAGAATAAACTCACCAAATGGTGCCTTCATATTTGCGCTAAAATGTAAGAATGGGTAAAACTCTTAATTTAATTGAGAAGACAAAAAACTTGATCAAATGGCAGACAATCAATAGTGACGTCTGCAAAATCTTCTAAACAAAAGAAGGTTGTTTAGGTATAAAGTCCTAGATCAGTGATGGCGAACCTTGGCACACCAGGTATTATTGGACTACAGTTACCAGAAGCACAAGTCAGCACTCCTGCTGATCAGGGCTTCTGGAAATTGAAGTTCCGGAACACCTGGAGTGCCAAGGTTCACCATCACTGTCCTTGGACGTCAATTCCCAGAAGCCCAAGCCCCTGTGAATCCACACGAAGGGGTTTACTGCGATTCATCCGTATGGGTACGTTTTACTTCCGCTTCCGGGAGCAACGAGGGCATGGAAGGCCAGATGAGACTGTAACTTTCTGCAAATTATATTACATGTGTGCAGTGGCTCAAGTGGCTAAGACACTGACTGGAAGGCAGGAGGTCAGCAGTTCGATTCCTGAGTACTGCAGGACGGAATGAGCTTTCGTCTTTGTCCTAGTTCCTGCCAAACTAGCAGTTCGAAAGCAAGAAATTGCAAGTAGATAAATAGGAACCACTTTGGTGGGAAGGTAAACAGTGTTCCATGTGTTCCGGTGTCTAGTCATGCCTGCCACATGAGCATGGAAACGTTTGCAGAAGCAGACAGAGCTGTCTCTTCAGCTTTGAAACAGAGATGAGCACTGAACACTCGAGTCAGATACGACTGGCTTTCGAGCAAGGGAAACCTTTACTTTTACCTTTATCTATACTGTACCCATAAGATATAGTTCAACTCTACTGCCCAAATCATTTATTTTGGCCGTTATAAACCAACTTATGATCCTAATAAAAAAACAGCTGTTGTCTATGAAACAATGGGGGTGGATAATCAGTTTTTATCATTGATATAATAAGTAGGGTGAATAGCTTTAAAAGTAAAGGTTTCCTTTGCTCGAAAGCCAGTTGTATCCGACTCTAGGGTTCAGTGCTCATCTCTGTTTCGAAGCCAAAGAGCCAGCACTGTCTGCTTCTGCAGACATTTCTGCGTTCATGTGGCAGGCATGACTAGACACCGGAGCGCATGGAACACTGTTACCTTCCCACTGAAGTGGTCCCTATTTATCTACTTGCAATGTCTTGCTTTCGAACTGCTAGGTTGGCAGGAGCTGGGACAAAGACGGGAGCTCATTCCGTCCTGCAGTACTCGGGAATCGAACTGCTGACCTTCCGCCTCCCAGTCAGCATCTTAGCCACTTGAGCCACTGCAGTGTCTACTTAGGGTGAATAGCTTTATCTGAGTTATTATAGTTTTTATCTGCTAAGAATGCATACTGTACATATACATTTAGTACTTCTCTAGGACTTACACATTAGCACAAATTAATTAAAAAACTAGCAAAATCAGCTCACACGATAGCTTTTACTTTGTGCTGCATTGAATTGAACCAGAAGGTCCTGCTTTATTAGGCCTTTACCTCATCCTAGAATTTCAAAATAAAGTTAAAGCATGTGAAGAACAAAACTAAATGGAGGATTTTATTTTTTTCCGGTGCCCTGTATGGTTGTTTCTTTTGTTATGTTAAAAGAATGACTCAGGATATTAATCCTTCAGTTCATGGAAGAACACTCTCAACCCTCCACAGAGGTTTCAAGGCGCTAGCAGAGTTGTTCTCCATCTTAAAAGCCTTGTTCCAGAAATACAGTAAGGGATCTCTACGTTCCCCCTTTCTTATGTAACCTCTGTCATTTCTTCCCTGATACAGTACCTTGTTTATATGACTACTGTATTTTATCTCCAGTTTAGCTCTCCTTCAACCCCAACTTTTGCTCATTTGTCATTAAGTGAGTTCTGAGTGGTGACCCTTTTAAAGGTTTTCTAGGTACTCAGAAGTGATTTTGTGTCTGGCCAGGTTATCCTGCTATTGTAATAGAGTAGACCATACTGCCAGCGACTCAACACCAAGTATCAGGCGACGCTTAACTAACCTGACAACCCTGAGGACTACTGACCTTGGGTGCCAATGTCCACAGGGAAAAGTGATGGTCCCCAAGTGGACTAAATCCCACTTGAATCTATCTTGATGGAGGGCAGCAGCTTCATCAATACTGACCTGGGGCTGATGAGGACTTTGCATGCCAAAAGAGTTCAGGACCAGAAAGTGTCTTGCAAAACTGGATCAGTGGTATAGGGGTCATGCTGCAATGCAGAAGGCAGATGAAAGGTCACTGCATTATGTTCTCAGGACAGTCTTCATGGATGATCTCTATGAGGATCGCCCATATTTGGATTTGGATACCGCAGAACGAGGAGAAGTGATTTGCCATGTCCTCCTCCTGGGGGCATCCTGGGATTGTGCAGCTTGCCGGAGACTATGCAGGTTGGCTCTTCTGGGATGCTCAGTGAGTAATTGAAGTCTCAACTAGTTACCTAATTTACTGAACTATCCAGCCAGTTTTGCTCTACCACCTCCTTCTTATAATCCCAATGTTAAGAGCATTATTTCTCCTCCTTAACAATAAAGCACATATAGCAGCACTCTATGTACTTGCTCAGAAATAAGTCCTGCTGCACTTAAATGAGTTTATTCTATGAGTCCCTAGTAATCCATGTACTGTATTTAGGAGTGCTGCCTTAATTCTTCTGGGCTCTTCAGATGTCTTCAGAAACTCTTCACTGGAGGAGCTCCACTCCTTTAACGTGCAATTGAATTTGAATTATTCCTTGCTTTCTCTCTCTTTCTCTGAGATTGGCTTATTCTATTATGAGTTGTAACGTAATACAAAAGGAACTTGAAAATGAAAATATAATTCACTAGCATATTTTGCCCGGCGGTGCCGGGCTCTTTAAAAAGGTTTTGGAAGGTTTTTGTTTTATGTTTATGCAAATGAGGTTAGTTTTTAATTGTGGTTTTTTAAATTTTTATTTTTACGCATGGGCTTTTATAAACTGTGATGTTTTGTTTTTTGTTTTTAAAAAGAGGAAAGGATGATATAATTTTTTATAATTATTGTATTTAACCAAATAATGTGTTACTATGTGAATTTTTTTAAATAGTTGGACCTTGGATAATTATTTTTTAAAAATGTGTAGGAATATGTTTTTTAAAAAATCAATGTTTCCATACTGTGTTTAGATGTGTTTTTTTGAGTGAAAACTTATTTCTTTTTTTTTGAATTATTTGTGATTATTGTGACTATTTTTGAATGTTTTGATAACTTATTTCATTAATTTGGGAATTATTTGTAATTATTTTGAATATTTTTGAATGTTTTTTCTCTTGTGGCCTCTGGGTGGGGCTGGTGAGCTTTTCTTGTATTTTACTATTTTTCTCTACTGTCCTCTGGGTATCGCTTCCTCTTCTGGTAAGTAGTCTCTTTCTTCCCTCAGTTTAGTTCCGGTCGTCATGGAGTGAGGATGTCTCCTGGTAAGGTCTCTGGTTTAATTTTTTGGAGGGGTTTTTTTTGGGTTTTTTTTGGGGGGGGTCTGTGTGTTTATTATTGTTTGTTTTTGGATGTTTTTGTGTTTCCTTTTTCTGTCTTTTTTGGTTTTGTTTATTTTTGGCTGTTTTTTATTTTGTTTTTGGATGTTTTTGTGTTTACTTTTTCTGTTTTTTTTGGTTTTGATTATTTTTGACTGTTGTTGGAGTGTGTTGTTTTGTGTTGGGTGTGGGGGTATTTCTGTGGGCCGGTCTCGGGGGCTGGACCACGGAAATTGCATCACCGCTTCATGCGGTGTTGGGGTGGGTTTTTTTCCATGGGCCGGCCTTGGTGGCCGGACCACGTGAATCCCATCGCCGCTTGATGCGGCGTGGGGGGGAGGTATTTCCATGGTCCGGCCTGGGTGGCCAGACCATGGAAATTGTATCGCCGCTTACATGCGGCCTGGGTGGCCGGACCACGGGAATTCTCCTCGCCGCTGTATGCGGCGGTGGGGGGTGGGGGTTTCATGGCATGCCTTTTTATTTTTATTTTTCCCGTGCCGGCTGCCTCAGCGTTCTGCGCGCTCATGGCGCACAGGACGCTGGGGCTTGTAGTTTGACGTTGCGTTTTTGGCTTGTGCAGCGTTTTTTTCTGCGGGTTTGATTTTGATTGGCTGTGGTGCATTTCTGAACGTTCCTTTTGCTTGCGCAAGGAACATTGGGAATTGAAGTTCCCTTTTTTTGTTTGCGTCCGGGGGGCTCCTGCCCCACTGGCATAAAATTCGACCCAACAGTTACCTGAGAACCGGGTTCGGGCGAGTGAACGAAGGCCCATTACGGGCTAGTAGGGCCTAGGCTAAACATCCTTTGTCACATTCCAACGGTTAACGCACCATTTTATAGGTATAGATTGAAAGCCATAATTCTGCTGTTGCTTGTTTTGGAAATTCATTTGAAGCAATTAAAAAAATCCACCAGGGAAGACTCAGTAATGATTAGAAATTAATTTTTATGTTTACCTTTGATACTGTATAGATAGTTATAGCAGGTGCTGCTCTTACAATTCCAATGGAACTGAATATAAATTTAGGATGGAATCACACAGGGAACCAGGTTGCATTTTGGACCACTTGTGGGGCAGTCTGGTGTGATCCTGGTGATCACACACCGTACATAGAATTCCAATCCTTATCTGTGCCCATGCTGGAACCTCCTCATCTAGTTGGAGGGCTACTATTTGGGGGAGGGGCAGTCTGGAATGATTTCCTGATAAATGGAAGAGTCACTTTAAGGGAAATTTCTTCCTGCAATGCAATGCTTTCAGTGTGATAGGAGTGGACATACAACTTTCCTGTTGTCTGATGCCACTCTCAATGGTTCTGTGAGTTTTCTTATCATGGTTCTTTTCTACTTATTTAGACTTAGTTCCTACCATGCTAGATAGCATATCGGGCAACGAGGCATCCTACTCTGTGGATGTGGTATAGTGGGCATGGCCAGGGGGGAAGCCCTGTGTTGCACCCTAATTAGGACTACTATATTTCAAAACATGGATGGGCAGGGCCAGCCAGAATTTCTGCTACTGGTTCTGGCGAACGGGTGTGAACCTGCTGAATCCTACCACTGTTCCTTTCTCATCTGAGCTTGGGACCAGCAATGGTGGTATTGGTTCTTTTCTACTAGACACTTTATTTTTGTTCAGTGCTTTTCACAGTAATGTTATGGTCCTAGGCTAACCCTGTTTAGGAGTTAGTGAACCATTGGGCTTCTGCACTTACTTGCCTGAACCTTCATCTTTTATTTAAAATAACATAGATAAAAATCCCAGATTCCTAGACTACCATACTTTATAATTACACATTTTTCAAAATTAAGCTATTCCTATTCATACTACTACTCGTATCTAAATAGAAACATTTTGCTTTTAGAGAAGATTCAACTTTCTGCAACCTGCTTGTTACTGCTTGTTTCTCTCCCCACAAAAACTATAAAGTCCCATCCCACAGATCAGAGAGGAGAACCAGAATGTAGTGTACCCTATAGAAATGCATTAAGGAATTAGATCTATTCAGCTGCACAGAAAAATCGCACCGGTGTGTTGAGAGAATGCACAGGGGTGCAATGGACAAATTTTCAAGAAGTCCATTGCAGACAAAGCAGAGAACAAGCAGCAAGGAGAGATATGCCTGAAGGACTATTTCATTGTTCTGAGATTCTTATGGGCTTACTATTACAAAACTAGAGTAGAAAGCTGATCCAGTGTCTGTGATGTTGGATGGCTCAGTTTCTTTACTTCTTTGGTCCTTAGTTCCTAGAAATTAAATGGAACCAAAAGGGAAAATATGGCATTAGAGAGAGAGAGAGAGAGAGAGAGACTTTTCTCTCTCCTCTAATTTACCAGGAATAATATTTTTGAATTGAATTCTTGCAACCACAAGAAAAGAAGAATGAAATAGCCATTTCAAGTAATCCAAAATGATATAGGCATTACCCCCCTTCACATTAATTTTAGTATTATAATTGTTTCAATAATTATAGTAGTAAATAATAATTAGTTAATCATATGATCCAGACTGAAGATTCTGAAGTTCATTTACCTTGACAGACACTGTTCTCCTAAGGTTCTGGAGTCCCTGTCCTTAAAAAAAGCAAGTTACTTTCTGGGGACAAGTAATTATACAACTAGTATAGTAAGACAGATGGATTTTTGTTCAAAGGGAAAACAGAAAGTAAAGCATAGGTAATTATTTCAATAAACGTCCAAGGAACACATGTCACTTGAGGTTGAACATTTGACCCTACCCACTTTTCATTTCAGGATGACTATTTTTATGGCTCTAAAAGTAGAGGTATATATTTCACTCTTTGTCAAACCAATGCACATTTCTTTGCCTATTTAAAGGTTTGTGACAGAAGTTGCTATTTTTGAGTCTGTTACCCATCTACTTCTGCGATATGATATATTCTTGTTTGCTTTCATCATTTTCATTTCAAAACTGTTGTTTTGGCGTACTGATAAACTAAAAAGGCTGAAGCTTAAATAACACAACACATGTTTTCATTTTTTTATTAAAAAAACCTATACTTCCTTATGATTTATTTCTCTACTTGAATAAAATTATGTTTATTTAAGGTTTATTTCAATTTCTTTAGCACATGGATGAGGGTGGGACACAATAAACTGTTAATGATGTTAGTCAAAGAAATCAGCTTTGAAATACACATTTACAGCAAATCCAGGTTTTCTTCATGTATACAAATTTTTAAAAATATGTTTAAGACAGTAGTTTTCAACCTCTTCCAGACATCTGTTAGTGATTATTCCAGTGACAGCTATTGAATATTGCAGCAGGACTCATGCATTCACATTTGGGTGTAGCATGTCTATCCGTAAGCTCTTTTGATATATTGTTGTGTATTAAGGTTAATTGCCAGTTGCCCCAGCAACGCTTTGCAAAGACAAAATGGCGATTTCCTGCCATCAACATTAGCTGCTAGATTTGGCGCATACTCTTCCCTTCTGGGCACGCTCTTTATGTTAATTAGAGTTCAATGATTGGGTGCAACTTTGGATCCTGTTCATGATTGGTTAAAACTGGTATATCATGTTATGATTGCTTAGTTGAGGTTCACCAGCAGGTTACTACATTGTATCAAAGCCCCATGGGTAAACAAGGGTGGGGCCGGGGCCGGATCTATGCTTCTCATTATCGCTGCAGGTTAGACCACGCCGGGCTAACCTGGGGTCTTCTCTATACGCTCACCAGCAAGGTGTAGCTCAGTACATTGCCTCTATGGTAGAATTCAGAGAGACTGATTACATGGGACTTGTGTAGCTATCTGAGGTCCGGATATTCCTTGTAAGAGTAACCAGAAAGACTTTACAATAAACCATTGTTCGTTGTTCTGTTCATCGTTGGCTGGACTGTTCTCTACAAGGGCCGGACACGACAGATATCTAGAAGTAATAGCAAGGCCATGATAAGATGTCTTCTTGGCTGTCTTTCAGAATCATGGTTTTAGTGAATTAATCTACTTGCTCACCACTATAGGTATGATCACAAGAGCAAACAATGCACTATACACTTTGAAACAAATTAATTGCCATGCCTGAATGGGTAAGTGAAGTTCGTAAGGCTTACTTATGGGGATCATTATGAAAAATGCACAGACTGTAGCTTAGAAAAAGTGGCTCCCTTCCAGCTGGTTATACAAATCTGGGTAAAGACAGGTGAGCCTATTATGTAAGATTGGCTAAGTAGTCTTAGCAGTGCTAATCTGCTACTAAAGGCTGTGTTGCTATTTAGGTAAAAGAGTTTGCCAGTCTTCAGTCTCTTCCAGACGTCTCTTACCAAATTAAGCTCCATCCTTTAAAAAATGTCTAGTCGAATGGGGTTCTGATAATGAACAACTGTACAGGGTACTCAGGATAAAGCTGATCAACAGCAATGTACGTAGTGTAGTTATGACTTGGATATGTGGGGTACACTTTTTTTTTGTTTCCAACCTTATTTGACACACCCAAACAGAAGAGAAGATGTATGGGCTATTTCTTTTGGTTCCAAGAGCTTCGAGTTGTAGAAGCAACTAATCAAAGGAACCCCTGTTTCCTTGATATTAAAGAAACCAGAGATGGAGAAGAGAGTAGACAGTTATTATTTCCTCCTCCCACCCAACCCCAATATACGTTTGGGTTTTGGATAGAAGAAATTAACTGAAACAAACCACTGTTTTGTTATAATCTAAGCAAATTCTTCCCTGAGGCCTTCCAAAGAAGACGGATCTATCAAGTAGAAAGATGGTGGTACATGGAAGAGATTAACCTGTAAAACATATAATAAAGGTCAAGGTCAAGGTCGCCCTTGTTCAAAACCCAGTTGTATCCGACTCTAGGGTTGAGCACTCATCTCTGTTTATAGCCAAAGCACCAGCACTGCTTGCATCTGCAGACGTTTCCATGGACATGTGGCAGACATGTCTTGACACGGAACACTGTTTAACTTCCCACCAAAGTGGTACCTACAGTATTTATCTGCTTACAATGTCTTGCTTTTGAACTGCTAGGTTGGCAGGAGCTGGGACAGAGATGGGAGCTCACTCCAGCGTGCGAGTCTCGAACTGCTGACCTGCCGACATTCCAGTCATCAAGTTCAGTGTCTTAACCACTAAGCCACTGCAGTCCCTTTTAAACACATAATATGTCTTAAAAGCACAGCTCCCATTTTCCCTACAGCATGTTGCATGAATTTGCATCAATGCTTCAGTATAACTGGATGGAGAAATTGCTGTGAACTATCACAAGCGCATAAAACCAGGTTTCTAAATCATATCTTCTAGCACAGCATTCAGTTTACCATGGAGAACAGCCAGAAATTGCTGGGAAGAATAAAAAATGATCAGGAATACAACAACTCATGTTGTTGGTTTTTACCATCTGGTATTTACTGGCATGCTAACTTTGAATATGGAGCTTCTTTCTGTCACAAGTAGTAGATACTCATTTCATTATCCTTCTTCGTGTTATTATCATCCACAAAGCCATTTTATTAATTTTTAAATGCTGTCTTGCTCTTTCATTAGGTACTTCTGTATACTATGTTTAGATGTATGAAACAACTAGTTTTGGTTTCCTTTATGCATATCAGTGTGATAACCAGCAGTCAGCTAAATGTAATACATGTCTTTTCAGAAGTAAGCCCATTTAGTTCTTATTTCATGATAAGTGTGCATAGAGTCACTGATTCTGTTTCCATCACCATGCTGGAGACTGCAAGTAAATTTGTATGGTATTTGTAGCTACTCTGCCAGAGCAAGATTGCGTCAGAAGTCTGTTAATACACCCATTGTTGACTGTTTCCATTGTAATTGAGGGTTGGGCTGTGATTTGCTCTATTTCATAATACTATTTATTGTTTCCATACATCATCAATATCAATTATAAAACAAATTTCTTTTTCTACATGCAGCTTATTATCACCTCTTCTTCATATCCTCATATCTTTTGTTGTTATGCCTTAGATAATTTCATGGGTGCTATCAGGAAGATCAAGCCAGTAAATCTGCAATTATGTTCTTATAAAAATGTGTAAGTAATAAAGGCAGAAAAACACTCCCCAACCCTTTGAATCAGGAGAACAGAAAAGTGATGCAAGGGACATAACAAGATTTATTCTAGGATAAGAGTCCCACTGTTTTATTTGTGGGACTTTTACCCAGAAACATGACTGTATGAGGTGCAGTATACCCTGATCCATTTCCATGGTACTAAATTTTCATTGACTTAAATCCAATTGGAAGTTACAACTAGAGTTAACTGAATCAACAGAATGTATGGCCAAGTTGATTCACTAAATCCCCATTGACAATGGGCCTGCTCTAGCTGCAACTTACTGCTGGATTTCATCAATTTTGTCTAGAAGTTGGAAAGGTTACATCTTCCAGATGTAACCTTCCAGACATCATGGCCAATGACCTGCAAGCTACAGACAGTTTTCTGTGGGGAGTTATATTCCCAATGTGAAAATCTCTCTACTGTACTTAATGTTCATGCCAAGTAATTTTAGAAAATCTGAGATAATAAAGTCTTCATGTAAAAACTTTGATACCCAGAAAGGACCATTTGAATTGAATGAAAGTTAAAGAGAGAAATAGATTTCTTTCTGCAAGGCCACTGTTTCCTTGGCTTTTATGCACATCATATAGAAGTTTCCACATGCAGAAAGACAGGCAATGAAGATAAATGAGATGCACACTATAATGTAACTTATGTCAACAGGGCCCTGCAGTACACATAGAGTGCTGTGTTATCTTCCAAAATAAAAATAAATACGCAGGCCGTTTGCTAGTCTTAGCCTTCTGCAAGTGAATGCAAGTTTCACACTTTTTACAAATGTGTGCAATCTGGAGAGAGTCATAAGCATGCTGATAAAAAAAAGACAATATAATAAGTTATAGGAGAAAAGATTCAAGACAGATACACTTGATGATACCTGCAAGAAATATGTGGCCTTTTGGCTAGAAGGGTGGTATATAAATTGAACAAAATAATAAGAAAAATGTCCTTAGCCTAAGCGGTTTAGAAAATGTGCAATTTAGATGTACCTCTTGAGGAGAGAGATTCAAATAAAAACTGCTGAGCAGGTGAGATGATTAAAAATAAACCCCTTATATATAGAAACTCACATTATTATCTCACCCAGTGCAAGGAAAGATGTAAGCTATAACCCTATAGCACTTAAATGAATTTAAGTTCACATGAAATGATACATAAAAACATGTAAGTTCAAGTTGATCCTTCAGTATGATCTCACTGTTTAGTGTGTGAAAAGGATGTGCAGCAATCAAGTGGACTACTGTCACCAGCTCTAAATTTCCTATTTATTGATAGAGTTCAAGCAGCTCCTGTTTTCTAAACAGAGTGTTTTGAATTATTCCAAAAGAGGGGAAGTAGAAATTCCATATTAATGTAAAATCTCTCTGGTATGTCAGTGTAATGTGGATTCATAAAATATTTTTGGAATGCAAGCTGGCAGCTGGAAAGAGCTTAAAGGCTCTCCTGCAGCCACAGGTAATGCATTTTAATGTACACATCAGAATTTAATACATCATTTCCCTATAATTTACATCATCACCATGGGAGTATGGGTTTCTGCATAATAGTGATACAAAAATATTAAGGTTTACTGAGAATTATTTTGTTATGACAATAAAGTTCCTTATCACATTAGTGTACATGTTTTATTTGGATTAAAAAGTAAGCGGTGTCACAAATCCAAATCAGCATATGTCATAATACTAAGAAACTCGATGCTATATTTTCGAGATTTTTAATTTTCATGGGGGAGCATTTGACACAAGCAGGTATTGTTAGGATACAGAGGGAAGTGTTCCTGAAAATGTGTGCCTGTAGAGAAGACGTTGAATACTGATCAATGCTTTGAAAGAATCAAGCCATACCAAGGCCAGAGGAAGATTTCACACAACATGAATGGACAATCTTACAGACATCTGTCTCTAAGGGAAACAGTGCCCACTAAATTATATTTTCTTACACAGCCACATCAAGCCAGACATGAGATAGTTACTTAGATGCTGCTACAGAAAGACAAAATGCATCATCAGAAAAGGATTTTTGAAAAAACGTACGAGTCTGAGGACTGCCATAGCTGTCAAGTATCCCTTACTGGCCGGGAAAACCCCTTATTTTACCCTCTTTCCCGCCGTCATCCCTTATTAATCAGACTGCAATCCCCTATTGCCGCCATTGGAGGGCAGCACAGGATAAGCATAGCTGTCAAGTATCCCTTATTTGCCAGGAAATTTCCCTTATTTCCAAATCCAAAACTTGACAGGTATTAGGACTGCAGTCCTTCACTTACTGATAGGTGGGACAGCTTTTGACTTCTATTAGTCTCTTGAGCAATGAGGAATTGCACAAGAACACTTGTATTTAAATAAAGGTTTGCTACATTATTCCTCACCATATAAATATTTATTTATCAAATATGGGACTATGAAATTCAACTTAAAGAAGAAAAGGAAGAACAACTTACGTCTTCTAAGCAAAGAGACAAAGAGGATAAAATTCTTGGGCGTTTTAGTAAGGTAATACTGAGAAATGGGCTGTTGGTAAAAAAAAGGTTGCCAGCTCAGTATAGAGATTCCCATACACTGTTAGAAACAAACTTCTTTTTGTTTCAAAGAGTTGTTAGGTCACCCTTGCTCGATAGCCAGTCATATCCGACTCTAGTGTTCAGTGCTCATCTCTGTTTATAGCCGAAATGCCAGCGCTGTCTGCATTTGCAGACATTTCTGTGGACATGTGGCAGGCATGCCTAAACATCGAAGTGCACGGAGCACTGTTTACCTTCTCACCAAAGTGGTATCTATTTATCTAGTTGCAATTTCTTGCTTTTGAACTGCTAGGTTGGCAGGAGCTGGGACAGAAATGGGAGCTCATTACATCATGCAGTACTTGGGTTTTGAACTGCTGACCTTCCGCCTCCCAGTCAGCATCTTACATCATCAAAACCCAAGTTTGACAGAGATTGAAGTAGAGGGAATGAAATCATTCCAGCAGGGGTCGCTCTTGTTACACTCTCTATTCTAGGCTAAGGCAATTTATGCGCTAAACTAAATTGTTCGACCTCGCTCAGAAGGGAGAAGGGGCAAGTAGACAAGGCTTCCAGAATCATAGTTTGTGCTTACATTCAGAGGAAAAAAGACCCAAAACAAACATGTGGGCCTTGAATGGTTACTTCCTTGGAGAAATCCCCAAGGTCTTCCAGTGTTTATCTCCAAACAGTTCATTTACCAGGGTACATGTTGCTCTGTAAAACAGGAAACAAGCTGTTTTCTTCAGATTTCTCAAACAAATTCTTGTTCTCTAGCCTCTTCAAAAAATAGTTGACACGTTTATCTTCACATTTCACAACACAATGCACTAATCCTGAAATCAAGAACCAAACCCCAATTCCAGCCATATAGTAGGAAAGAATAAAGGAGGTAAATGGAAATTTTGGTCACACAAATTCACCATTTTTAGAAAATGGTCCTAACTCTTTGTGAGCTAACCAGAGAAATTAGAAAACACTTTGCTAGATTATGGTCCCTAGCCAGCATAGTTAGTATATTTTCCCCACCTCTGTTCAAAAGTGAAAAATAAGTACCATTGAGTTCAATGTGGCTTAAACTCAGAAAAGCAGGCATAAAATAGCAACCTAAAATGCTATATCCTGCTAATAAGTGATTGGTTATAGAAAAATGCTGTCCATTTCTCCTACATATTGCTTTCAACCCTAGTTGTCTCTATGCACAGATGCTTACACATAGCAACAACATGTATATGTGTCACCATGCATGCTCAGATGGGCTTCTTCTTCCATGTCTAGACCACATGTGAAACTGCCAAAACAAAGGCATCTTTTGGTGAGTTCATTCTACAATTCCTTTCACATTCTAGTGTGAGAAAGATTAGCCTGCAGCAACACAAGGTTGCCATTACCAGGGTATGCCCGGTTGTGATTCAAAAACACTACAATCTTCGAGGAGGCTCTTTCTGTATACCTCAGATGGGCTAAAACATGGTCTTTGTGTTTGTCTTTCCATATAATGATCTTTGTGTTTGTCTTTCTGTATAAATAGACCTGTGCTGGAACAGAAAAATGTTAGTTTGGGGGAATGCAGCAGCTGAATGCAGTATTTTACCCAGTACTGCATATTTTTGCATGTAAGCAATGTATTTTGCAAAATGGAGTTTGTATGGAATTTTGCTTCTTTATACTGAATTAGTTTTTATGGCCTTTTGTTGGATCAGGAATTTTCTTGAAAATCCAGCTTATTGTACACATACTGCAAGCCAGAGGCATCTTGCATAAGCTTCTAATTGGATCTGTTGCTTGCCAAAAACTAATGCAAACAAGCACTTAGTCCCATTCTGGCATTTTATTCTCAAGTGGCAAATATTCATTTGATTTATATGTAGGGAGATATTTGTATAAATAGCTGCTATTTAGAGAAAACAGTATTTTTCAGGCTGCTCCTAAGATATGGTAACTATAAAGAGTTATCAGAGTTTAGAGCTTTGTTAGGGATAAAACATAAGTAGATGAAAGCCCCCCACCTTAAGGTAGCAAAATCAGAATGTAAACTATGGTGTTTCCAAAAGCCACCTCTGAGATTACTAGAATACACGTGCACAAACAAATTGGACTGAATTTAACAAATAGGGAGAATCAGAACCTATATGACATTCCTAGATTTTGGTCAAAAATCTAATAGTAAGTCCCAACTAAAGTAGGCCCATTGGATCAGCAGGCATTTGGTAAGTCAACTCCTTTACGAGCTCCATTGATTCAATGAGCCTAACTCCAATTTTGCCAAAAATGATACTGCCAAAAAGCAATAATAAGGAAAACAAAGACTTGATGAATCAGGCAGTCATATAGATCTCACATGACCTCTGGCAATTCCCACTGGGGAGGGGACAAGATGAACACAAACTTGCCTTCTCTGCAAGAATAAAGACAATAGTAACATCTGTCTGCATCTGCATGCGATGAACAAAAAGATTCCTTTGTAGGCCTTACAAGAGGTGCAAAGAAACCACTCTATTTGCATAACAAATTTGGAGGGTCAGTTGTAGTTGTATAACAAAACGGGTCAACAAATTCTAGATTAACTTTTAGGGAGTTTTGCCTGGTTTACACTGGTTATGAAAGCAGTTCAAGCTTGAAGACTTCTTTATTTGGACTCTTTGGTATGCTGAGAAGACTCTATGTGGATTCCTGTCTATACAAATGCACGTGTTTCCTTATCCCAGAGATTCATAGAAGCCATGTGCACTTGGAAACAAACATCTACAGCTGCATCCTAAGTAGGACAGGGATCCACATACATACAAATTGGCATTTGCACCCCTTGATTCAGTTGTTGAAGCTCCATGCAAGGAACTGTTTTCAGACTCTAATGAGTAAATCTGTTTGTGAAAGAAAAAGAGGCTGAATTGTTTTTCCTCTTCCTTTTGAATACCTGATTGTCAAAGGTACTGATTTTTCAAGAAGACAGTGTAAACTGTTGTGTATGAAAGTCTATGCCTTTAAGAGAAATTGTAACAGGAAGAATGAAAGAATGTAACCTCAGTGAATACAATGTAACCCAAAGTAAATCAGCTGGATGGAATGCGATTCACCTGCCACTAGATGGCAGTGACTCGCAACCACATGGTAGTAATCAACCAATCACAGTCTACCGCGGGAAACATTCCCGCCACAGGTAAACCAGGTAAAGAATGTGGGGTGTCACCATGATGTCACGAATACAGGAACCAATGGGGAACCATGTGGCTAGATTCAAATGTACCACTCTGTATAAAAGGAGCTGCTCCTCCGCCATTACCTCATGTTCAGATTGCATACCTTGCAATAAAGATGTGTTTGGCCCCATAACTGCTGCCTACTGTGTATCAATCTGCAAACATCAAATTGGCGATGAAGGTGGGATAATGGCTTCCCAGATCACCCTCGCCCAGTTCGACACCTCGAAGCCAGAGACATGGGACCTCTACAAAGAGCAGTTCCTGTACGCCATGGATGCCAAGGGCGTTGATAACGAAGCAAAGCGACAAGCCTGCCTACTGGTTCAGTGCGGACTACTGACCCTGGAGCTGGTGAAGAACCTCTTAATGCCGAGGCCACTCCGATTGGTACCCCTCGCAGAGATCCTCGCAGCATTGAGGGCACATTTCCGCCCCAAAGTGTCAGTGTTCCCAGCAAGGTTGGCATTCTCCTGGCACGACCAGAGGGCCGGAGAGTCCGTGGCCAAGTTTGTTGCCGCCCTGCGAGTGGCTGCCGTTCCATGCTGGTGGGGCACGTCCCTGAGCGAGGCCTTGCGGGACTGACTGTTGCTCAGGTTGTGAAATGAGGAGGCCCAGAGAAAACTCCTGGCCTGAGACGAGGACATTACCTTTGAGCAGGTACTGAGGGCCACTCAGGCCGCCAAGTCAGTCAAAGACGGGGTGTGGTTGTGCAGGGCCAAGACCCCCACCCCAGGGTACTCGACGCCCGGGGCTCCGGTTCACAGCTGCTCATCACACAAAGGGCGGGAACCGGCAGCCGCGGCAGCCGCTGCCACGTCCTCATCAGACTGCAGTGAAAGTGATGGGGTGCCGGACGTCCAAAAGATCAGGAGACAGCAGGCCGGCAGGCGAGACAGCGCTGATGAAAACCGCCGGTGTGACGGGTGTGGGGGCACCCACGACAGGAAGAGGTGCCTGTTCTGGAAAGCCGAGTGCCACCACTGCAGACAGCGGGGCCACATCGCCAGGGTCTGCAGATGGCGAAATGGAGGAGACCAGGAGCCAACTGAGCAACCGCGTCGGAGCGGAGACATCGGACGGATCAGTGAGGATGAGGCCATTGTGGGCCACATGTCAACTCACCAATGTTTCTTTGTGGAGGTACTGTTACAGAGGGTCCCTGTTTGGATGGAGGACTCAGGGTCATCATACTCCATCATTTCCCATAGAGAATTTTTGTGCATTCCCACAAATGAGCGCCCAAAACTTAAGACTTTAAAGACCACCCTACGGGACGTACAGGGAAACCAAATCCCGGTTTTGGGGTGGGGGATTGCCAGGTGAGGTTCAAGGGTTTCAGAGAGAAGCTGCCCCTCATGGTCCTTAAATGAGGGACAAGTTGCCTCCTGGGGAGTCAGTGGTTTGCTCCCTTAGGCATCAGACTGTCTGGCATTCACGCCATAGACTCTGACCCAGTGCGAGATGTGTGCAACACACATCCAGCGGTTTTTGAGAAGGGGCTCGGGAGGTATAAGGGGCCCCCAGTCTCGTTCGACCTGGACCCCGAAGTTTGACCCATCTGGCTCAAGCCTCGCCGAGTACTGTTCACCCTCAAAGACAAGATTGAGGCAGAATTGGACAAACTGGTGGGTCAGGGGATATTGGTTCCAGTGGACTCTGCAGAATGGGAAATGCCAATTGATACGGCGTTAAAGTCAAACGGGGAGGTCAGGATTTGTGCAGACTACAAATACACCATTAACAAGGCCATTCACCCTAATGCATATCCGGTGCCAGTTGTTAGCCACTTGCTCGCCACTTTACATGGGGGTAAATGTTTCGCCAAACTAGACTTAGCACAGGCCTACCAGCAGCTCACAGTCTCGCCGGCTACTGCAGCTGCCCAAACAATAGTCATGCACAAGGGTGCATTTAAGGTAACTCACCTTCAGTTTGGCATAAATTCAGCCCCAGGGATATTCCAATCTCTTGTGGAATGCCTCCTCAAAGGGCTCCCTGGGGTCCTCCCCTATTTTGATGACGTATTAATAACTGCAGGGAGCTAGGCGGAGCTAGCCAAGAGATTGGATCGAGTTCTGATGGTATTTGAGAAAGCGGGTTTGAGACTTAGGCAAGACAAATGTGTGATCCAGGCAAGGGAGGTAGATTTCCTTGGGTTTAGGATAACCCCAGAAGGTGTTAAGCCCTCAGATACAAAGGTCGCGGCTGTTAGGAATGCCCCTCGCCCCACTGCAAAATTGGAATTACAGTCCTTCCTAGGACTTCAAAACTTCTACCATTCATTTCTGCTGGGGAAGGCATCCGTAGCGGAACCATTACACCGTCTGTTGAAGAAAGACGCAGTTTAGCAGTGGGGCGACAGCCAGGAGAAGGCAATCAAGGAACTCAAACAGCTCCTCTCCTCAGAGGTGATCCTCACGCACTTCGACCCCAAAAAGCCCGTAGTGTTAGTGTGCGATGCTTCACCAGTGGGGGTGGGTGCCGTACTGTGCCACATGCTCGGGAATGGGCGGGAAACCCCAGTAACCTTCTAGTCTAGGTCCCTCTCCAAGGCAGAGCGCAATTATGGCCCTTGCCATAATCGCTGGGACAAAGAAGTTCCATGACTTCCTATATGGCCGGCCATTCACGATCGAAATGGATCACAAGCTGTTATTGGGCATATTCACCATGGGCAAACCTACACCCCAAATTTTGTCCCCTAGGATGCTCCGGTGGGCAATATTCCTCAACGCGTACCAGTTCACACTGGCGTACCACCTGGGGAAGGAAATCAGCCACGCAGATGCACTTTCGCATTCGCCCCTGCCGGCGCTAGGGGAGCCTGAATGTGAGGTAGAACAGGACCACCAGGTGCTACTGATAGAGTCTCTCGACTCAGCACCAATCGTGCCCCCAGACCTCGCCAAAGCGACAGCAAAGGATAAGGTCCTGTCTCTAGTTAGCTCCTGGCTAAGAAAGAGGTGGCCCGCAACTCCACCAAGCACGGAATTCCAAATATTCTTCAAGAGGAGGGTAGAATTGTCCATTGAAAGGGGTTGCCTCCTCTGGGGGGAGAGGGTAGTTATTCCCGAAGCAATGCGCTCAAAGATACTTAAGTTACTCCACGTGAGCCAATTGGGGATTGTGCGCTCAAAGGCGCTGGCCAGAAGCTATTTCTGGTGGCCACAGATAGACGCGGACATTGAGCACATGGTGGGCACTTGCGAAAGTTGACAGAGCTCTCAACCCGAAGAGTCCCGACTTCCTCACAGAGAATGGGACACGGCCCGCGGACCTTGGTCCAGGTTGCACATCGACTTTGCGGGGCCATTCAGGGGATCGTACTTCCTCCTGGTGGTTGACTCATTTTCAAAATGGTTAGAGGTTTTCCCAATGACCAACACCTCCTTGGGGGCAACCATCAAGCTGTTGCGGAACCTATTTAGTTGTTTCGGGTTACCCGACATGCTGGTCACCGACAATGCCAGTTCCTTCACCTCTGTCGAATTCCAGGCATTCCTAGAGAGGAACGCGATTCGACACATTACCTCAGCCCCGTTCCACCCTGCAACAAATGGGCAAGTCAAGCGCCAAGTGTGGATGACTAAAGAGGCACTTTGGCGAATGGGCCCATGGGATCTCAACCTACAATTGTGCCAGTTCCTACTCTGCTATAGGGTAACTCCCCTCGCATCCGGACGCTCACCGGTGGAGCTCCTGATGCGAAGGAGACCAATCATGCTTCTCCACCGCCTGGATCCAACCAGGGTGGAGGATAGGGGGAGAAATATAGGGATTGAGCATTCAAAAGTCTTTTCGGCAGGAGATACGGTGTATTGTAGAAGTTACGCGACCGGACCAAACTGGGTGCCAGGGGTTGTACTTGAGCAGACGGGTCCAGTATCATATAAAGTGGAAACAAATACGGGGTTAGTATGGCAGCGACACGCCAATCAACTCAGGCGCAGGGTCACGGATACCCAGGAAGATGATGACTCAACGTTAGGGTCCTCCCCCACCCGCTCATTCCAAGGGGGAGAAACAGGGCAGTCACCGTCAAGCAATCTCCACAGAGACACAGATAACCTTCTTCCAAGGGGGGACCCCAGTATCTATTCCTCCCACAGGAATGCGTGTTTGAGCCCAGGCGCAACACACCTTTCAGGAGGGGAAGAGCCTGGGGTGCCTGACGATTTTGATTTTGATTTAAGGGATCGGGGTGGTGGTGGTTGTGGAGTGGTCCCCCACCCGTCCAAGCGAGAAGTGGGGTTTTGATTTAGCCCCAGGTACCCCTGGTCCAATTAATTTGGAGTTCACCCTCAGCCCCCGGAGAGTGAGGCATCCTTCCGTTGAGTCACCCACCACCCACAGAAACGGGTGGGATTTTGAGTTGAGGAATTCCGCTATTGAGTCTCCTCGTCTTCCCATTGCAAGATGAGGAACACAGGACCCCTAGTTCCCCCGACCTTAGCCAGGCAGCCATCCGACCCAAGGGTAATTGCGGGAAGCCACATTGGCTGAGGGACTTCATCCCATCCTAGGGGGCAGGAATATTGTGTATGAAAGTCTATGCCTTGAAGAGAAATTGTAACAGGAAGAATGAAAGAATGTAACCTCAGTGAATACAATGTAACTCAATGTAAATCAGCTGGATGGAACGCGATTCACCTGCCACTAGATGGCAGTGACTCGCAACCACATGGTAGTAATCAACCAATCACAGTCTACCGCGGGAAACATTCCCGCCACAGGTTAACCAGGTAAAGAATGTGGGGCGTCACCATGACATCACGAATACAGGAACCAATGGGGAACCATGTGGCTAGATTCAAATGTACCACTCTGTATAAAAGGAGTTGCGCCTCCGCCATTACCTCATGTTCAGATTGCATACCTTGCAATAAAGATGTGTTTGGCCCCATAACTGCTGCCTATTGCATATCAATCTGCAAACATCAAATAAACCTAATTTTGGATTCTGTGCATGTGAACAGTTAAATGATAACAGTACACTTTTAATGATACTTACAACTAGATATACTGTATTTTATATCATAGAGATGCTTTGTAAAAAATCATCATTTAACAGGATTAGTATCACCTGGTCTGGGCAACTATGTTACAAGATAAAAGGTTCATATTTAGCAATTTCAAGCATTTTAAGGTTATTAAGTAATGGGAATTGCTATAGCAAGTGCTTGTTACCTTATACCATGGTTTCTCAAACTATGGCCCACAGGCTGGATCTGGCCCATGGTGCCATTTCATGTGGCCCACCGCCCTCGCTCCCACCACCCCTGCTGCCGAAAGCAGCGGAAACAGCCATAAATGCAGACACGGATGTCATAAATGCTTCCTCTTGCTGGTCCCTCCCTCCTCTCCCCTCAACACCTTGCCCCGTGGAGACTTTGTTCACCTCAGGGGTGCACCATGCTCTTCCCTTCTGGGCAAGACAAAGGCGCTCTGTTACACCAGTCCTGAGAAAGTGGTGAGCGGCTGGCATTTGAGTGCTGGTATTCAGCAACTCTGAGTTTTTCCCCGCTTGGAGGGATCGTTGAGGCACAGCCTGGGGATTGTGGGGAAGCCTCGCCCTGCAACAGAGGACTCTCCACCCATGTCCTTTTCTCATTGGCTGAGGCCACCAGGAGCCCCACCCATTCTGCCCACCCACAAGGGCCATAAACAGCCATAAACACATCAGTGGCTGTCGTAAACATGTTTATGACAGCTGTAAATGCATAAAAATGCATTTACAACAGCTGTGTCCACATTTTACGGCAGCGTTTACTGTGGGGGAAAGCACTAGTCCTGCCTGCTCAACTGCCTGAGGGAGCGTGACCCGGCCCGTGGCTTTAAAAGGTTGAGAACCCCTTCCTTATAATGATGCATGAGGCTGTGTAAGTAGAGACATTTCTTTGAGAGAGAAGTTTATTTAGGGCAAAGCAGAGTAAGTAAATGTCCTGTATATTTCTGG
Organism: Bradypodion ventrale; assembly: GCA_035047345.1. Classification (NCBI taxonomy): domain Eukaryota; kingdom Metazoa; phylum Chordata; class Lepidosauria; order Squamata; family Chamaeleonidae; genus Bradypodion; species Bradypodion ventrale. The sequence continues at coordinate 278,295,158 of JAWDJE010000003.1, forward strand.
AACTACATTTTACACACCTATCTTGCATAGGTCTTAGGAATACATTAAGAGATGGAACAATAACAGATTCAGCTATTATATTTCTAATATATACCTTTAAAGTTATAGCACACAGATTAATAGGGATAATGGAAATAGGAAAGTATAAATTGTAAAGGAGAGAAACCCTTGTAAGAAAATTTTGTAAGCTTAGAAAAAGGGAAAGTGAATGAATTCAATTAAGGAGTTCAGTTGTGATGATGCTACATCAATAACAAAAATAGAAGAGGAAAAAACTCGAGACTCACACTTAACCGCATGCTCTACAGCAGGGGTTCTCAACCTATGGCCCGTGGCACCATTTCATGTGGCCCACTGCCCTTGCTCCTGCTGCTGTCAGAAGCAGTGGAAACAGCCGTAAATGTGTAGTTCACGGCTTTAAAAGATTGAGAACCCCTGCTCTACAGATTTTCTGTTTTTACAAGCTGTCACATCATCTCCAACCTATGGCGACCCTTTGAATGAGTGATCTCCAAAATGTCCTGTCCTCAATAGCTTTAGTGTCTTGCACGGAATACAAAGAAGGAGCCGCAGTGGGGGCTAAAACACAGGTTTATTTCATGATGGTCAGGATGAACATGTGGTAATGGCGGAGGTACAGCTCATTTTATACTGCAGTAAATACATTTGAATATTGTTGCACGGTAGCTCATTGGCTGCTACCGGCGTGACGTCATTCTGAGTCACGCCCATCTTCTCCAGGTGATCCTCGCGCGGGAAAGGTTCCCACGGCTGCCGGTGATTTGGGGAATGTGAACCATGTGAGCTGAACGCTCGCAGCTGCCCTCTATGGGCAGCTTACTCGCGTTCCTTAAACAGCTGGGTTACATTGTAATTATTGTCAGGTTACATTCATACATTCTTAAAGTAATACTGTTACATACACAACACTCCTCCCCCCTAGGATGGGACGAAGTCCCTCAACCATTGTGGCTTCCCGCACGTGCGCTTGGGGCGTGTGGCTGCTTGGTTTAGTACAGGGGAACTAGAGGCTCCGAGTTCCGCAGAGTCTCGTCCTGCAATGGAAAGGGGGGACTCGTTTGGCGGGGGCTCTGCGACAACCTTGCATTGGGAGAGGGAACGGGACAAATAGCTGAGATGTGAACCCCTGCCTGTTGCTTGTGACGCCTGGGGACCCCCCCCCAGCACGAACCTCAGAACTGACGAGGAGACCCTTGTCCTTTCGCCGGAAACTGGCGTGCTTGCGCCACCCCCTGCTGTCCGGCCCGGAGTTCTCGGTGATGAGGAGGGCGGATTTCCCCCTGCTGCCTGTCTCGGGGGGCTTGGAGCTATGGTGTATTCTAAAGTAAAAGGGCTGGAGGGACTGGAGGTACCAGGGGCTGAACTGAAACCCCTCTTCTCGCTCGGACGGGTGGGGGACCACTCCGCGACACCCCCCTGGTACGGCAACGTAAAATCAAACTCATTCCACTCTTTCAAAGTATCCTCCTCCTCGGCTAAGAATCCAGGGTATGCATTCGTACCTGAGGATGCCGCCGTGTCTCCCCCTTGGGTTACGCGGGTGGGGGAGGACCCTAACGCTGATTCCCCTTCACTGGTGACTCGCCTTCTGAGTTGGTCAGCGTGCCTTCTCCAGAGTAGACCTGTGCTAGTCTCGACCCTATAGGACACTGGCCCCGTTTGTTCAATGATCGTCCCTGGGACCCACGTTGGTCCCGAGGCCGCGTAGTTCCTGCAGTGAACTGGGTCCCCTACCGAAAAACTTTTGGAACTCCCTACCACTATATTTCTCCCTTCATCCTCCTCCCTGGTCGGATCCAACCGGTCAAACAGGTTTACCGGCCGCCTCCTCATGAGGAGTTTGGCCGGCGAAAGTCCTGAAGCTAGGGGGTTGCCCTATAACAGATGAGGAACTGGCACAGTTGGAGGTTCAACTCACCGGGACCCATGTGCCGCAGTGCGTCTTTCGTAGTGCGCACTTGGTGCTCTACCTGACCATTTGTGGTGGGGTGAAACGGGGCAGCGGTAATGTGCCTGATGGCATTTCTCTCAATAAACGCCTTGAATTCCGCTGAAGTGAAGGTACTTGCGTTATCGCTAACGAGGACGTCGGGCAGGCCGAAGCAACTGAACACCCTGCGCAAGTGTTTAATGGTTGCAGCAGATGAGGTGCTAGTCATGGGGATTACCTCCAACCACTTGGAATAGGAGTCGACTATCAGCAGAAACATGGACCCGCGGAAAGGGCCAGCGAAGTCGACGTGTATTCGGGACCATGGCCCGCGGGCCGTGTCCCATTCCCTATGGGGTAACCGGGACTCCTCGGGCCGAGAGCTCTGGCAGCTCTCACAAGTACCCACCAAATGCTCTATGTCCGCGTCTATTTGGGGCCACCAGAAGTAGCTCCTGGCCAGAGCCTTGGAGCGCACTATTCCCGGGTGGCTGGTATGCAGCAGTTTCAGCACCTTCACCCGTAACTTCTCTGGGATGACTACTCGCTGGCCCCAGAGCAGGCAGCCCAGAAGTTAAAGGTGGACAACTGGAACAAAAAATACAAAAAAGAAGTAGGGTTAGATAGAACATATACAGAATTTGAGGAGTTGGTAAGGAAGATTAGAAAAGGGGAAAGTAGTATTAAAGGTCTTGTAAGTAAGCTTTACAACATACTGAATAGAGGTGCAGATCCACAGGAGGATTTGAAACGGAAGTGGGAACAAAATTTGAATGTAACAATTGGGGAGAATGAGTGGAAAAATAAATGGAAAAAGAGGATTATGAGAACAATGTCTGTAAGAATTAAAGAACATAATTTTAAAATGTTATGGCAATGGTACTTGATGCCATTAAGACTTTACCAGATGGATAATAAAAGAGATAAGTTATGTTGGAGATGTAGAGAATTTGATGGAACATACGAACATATGTGGTGGAGCTGTAAAAAAATAAGGGATTTTTGGGGAAGAATAGAAGGTGAGCTTGCTGAAATAATGGGTAGAAGTGTTAAGTTGGTGTCACGTATCATTCTTTTAACGAATGTGGAAGGTTTGGGTTTAAACAAAGATGAAAAAGAATTATTGGAAATTGTATTGACAACGGGTAGACAATGTATAGCTAGAAACTGGAAAAATGATATAGATATACAGATTGGAGAGTGGTATAAAGAAATGTGGAGTTTAGCACTGAATGATAAATTGACATGGGAGATTAAAGTGAAAAGGGATAACTTAAAAGAGAACAGATTTTGGAATATATGGAAACCATTTGTGGACCATTCTTGTATGGCAAATGATAGTTCAGGACCAGTTCCATCTCAAAGAAGTTTCTGGAGTTGAGCAGCAAATAAACTCTCCGGGCATTGTATATATTCACAGGGTGTTTATTATTTATCTAAAGATTAATGGTAGCACAGAAAGTTCTTATTATTTTGGATTTTGAAACAATGGTTTTTTCTTAATATTCTGTGGTTATATAGTAATTATTGAGTCTAGACATTGTTATGTGCTAACATTCAGTAATGTCTGTTAAGATGATACTATGGATTTGTTTATGTACTGTATTGTTAGTCATTGTTTTCTTTTCTTTTTTGTATGTCTTTGAAAAATTCAATAAAAATTTTTTTTTAAAAAAAGAGCAGGCAGCCCCTTTCAAGGGAAAGCTCTACTCTGCGCCTGAAGAATGACTTGAAATGCTCCTCGGGGGGAGTTGTGGGCCACCCTTTCCTAACCCAGGAACTAACTTGGGACAGAACTTTGTCGGCCGCCGTGGCCTTGGCGAGGTCCGCCGGGACTATGGGGGGTGAGTCGAGGGACTCGATCAGCAGGACTTGGTGGTCCTGCTCTACCTCGCATGCGGGATCTCCTAAGCTAGGGAGGGGAGACCGGGACAGCGCATCCGCATGGGAGATCTCCTTCCCTGGGCGATAGACCAGTTCATACTGGTAGGCATTAAGGAAAATTGCCCAACGTAGCATTCTGGGGGATAGAATTTGTGGGGTGGGTTTGCCTGTAGTGAAGATCCCCAGAAGAGGTTTGTGATCAGTCACAACCGTAAACTCGCGGCCGTATAGGAAATCCTTTCCAGATGCCTGGAAGCTGTGGGGGTCTGGATGGGGGCTAACGGGCTACAACTGAATCCCAGCAAGACTGAGTGGCTATGGATAAGGGGTCCTGCGTTAATCCGGGAGTTACCATCGTTGGTTCTGGATGGGGCTATTTTGCCCCAGACAGACCCGGTGCGCAACTTGGGGGTCCTCCTGGATTCACGGCTACTGCTAGAAGAACAGGTGGCGGCTGTGACCAGGAGGGCTTTCGCCCAACTTCGGGTGATTCGCCAGTTGCGCCCACTCCTGGACCGGGACTCCTTGCTCATGGTCACCCATGCTCTGGTTACCTCCAGACTAGACTATTGCAATGCGATCTACATGGGGCTGCCCTTGACGACCATTCGGAGGCTACAGCTGGTCCAAAATGCGGCTGCCCGGGTGGTGATGGGGTGTGGGCGTTATGCTCATGCTTCGCCACTGCTCCGGGAGCTGCACTGGTTGCCAGTATGTCTCCGGGTGCAATTCAAGGTGCTGGTTTTGACCTTTAAAGCCCTATATGGTAGTGGGCCAGGTTACCTAAGAGACCGCATCGCCCTGAGGACGTCTGTCCGTCCAACCAGAGCGGACCGGAGGGGCTCTCTAATTGTTCCATCAGCCAGAGGGGCTCGCCTCTCTGGCACAAGGAGGAGAGCCTTCTCCGTGTCTGCACCGGCCCTCTGGAACCTCCTGCCAACAGAGCTACGTCTTCGGACGGAGCTGCTGCCTTTCAGAAGGGATCTTAAAACCTGGCTGGCAGGTCAAGTGTGGGGTGCGGGTGGAAGGGTAACCACCATGGGGTGGTTGGTGTAGAGGAACCCTTCCCCATGGTGCCTTTTCGATCCTGCAGCCCTTGCTTTTTAGGGGGTGGGTAGTCTTAACTTTTTTACTGTTTTAACTGTTTTTAGGATTATTATTGTATTTGTGAACTGTATGTAAACTCCTTGGGTTGCCCTGGGGTTACTTTTTATGTTGTTAGCCGCCCAGAGTCGGCCTTGTGTTGAGTGGGCGGGATATATATTGAATAAATAAATAAAAAATAAATAAATAAATCGTGGAACTTCTTTGTTCCCGCGATTATGGCCAGGGCCTCCCTATCTGTTTGCGCGTAGTTGCGCTCTGCCTTTGAAAGGGACCTAGAGTAGTACGCAACTGAGGCTTCCCGCCCGCTCTCGAACATGTGGCACAGCACCGCCCCCACCCTCACTGGGGACGCATCGCAGACTAAAACTACTGGTCTCCTCGGGTCAAAATGGGTCAGGACAGCATCCGAGGATAAAAGCGCTTTGAGTTCCTTGAAGGCTCTCTCTTGCCTGTCCCCCCACCGCCAAACCGCCTCTTTCTTTAGTAGCGCGTGCAGTGGCTCCGCAATGGATGCCTTCCTTGGCAAGAAGGAGTGGTAAAAATTTAGGAGCCCTAGAAATGACTGCAGCTCCGGTTTTGCGGTGGGGCGAGGGGCGTTTTGCACAGCCGCAACCTTGGACTCAGAGGGCTTGATGCCCTCCGGGGTTATCTTGAACCCGAGAAACTCAACCTCCCTCGCAAAGAATACACATTTGTCCCTTCTCAGTCGAAGTCCCGCTTTCTCGAATATTGCAAGGACCCTGTCTAGCCTCCTCGCTAGTTCTGATTCGCTCCCCGCTGTTATCAAAACATCGTCAAAATATGGGAGGACGCCTGGAAGCCCCTTTAAAAGGCGTTCCACAAGGGACTGGAAGATCCCGGGGGCCGAATTTACGCCGAACTGTAGGCGCGTGACCTTAAATGCCCCCTTGTGCGTTACGATGGTTTGTGCAGCGGCAGCAGCCAGGGTTACTGTAAGCTGCTGATACGCCTGCGCCAGGTCTAGTTTGTCGAAACACCTCCCCCATGCAGCGTGGCCAGTAAGTGGCTAACCACTGGCACCGGATATGCATTTGGCCGAATGGCCTTGTTAATCGTACATTTGTAGTCAGCGCAAATCCTGACCTCCCCGTTTGATTTCAAGGCTGTAACAATCGGAGTCTCCCACTCTGCTGAATCTACTGGGACCAAAATCCCCTGCCCCACCAATTTGTCCAGTTCGGCCTCAATCTTGTCCTTGAGGGTGAAGGGGACTCTTCTTGGCTTGAGACGTATGGGCCGGATTTCTGGGTCCAACTCAAAAGAGACTGGGGGCCTCTTGTACGTCCCAAGCCCCTTCTTGAAAACGTCCGGGTGCGCGTCGCACACGTCCCGCATTGGGTCAGTCTCTATGGCGTTAACGCCGGACAGTTCGATTCCCAGGGGAGCAAACCACTGAGTTCCCAAAAGGCAGCATCTCCCCCCTTTGAGAACCACCAAGGGCAGTTTCTCTGTGTAGTTTTTGAACTTCACTGTGAAATTCCCCACCCCCAACACTGGGATCCCATAGCCCTGCACATCCCGTAAGTGTGACTTCATGGCACGCAGCTTGGGCCGCGCATTTGGGGGAATGTGCATGAATTCCTTTTGGGACAGGATGGAGTAGGATGACCCCGAGTCTACTTCCATCCTCACTGGGACCCCCTGTAACAGTACCTCTACAAAAAAACGCCGGTGCTCCAGGCCCACGCGGTTCATGCCTTCCGCGCCGTCGTTGGCTGAGACCTTTCCGATGCTGGCCACTTTTCGTTGGTGTGCTTGAGGGTGTCTCGATGTGCCCTTGTCCTCGGTTCGCCCGCGCCTGCAGACTCTGGCGATGTGGCCCTTTCGGCCGCAGTTGTGGCACTCGGCCTTCCGGAATGGGCATCTCGCCCGGTCATGAGATGCCCCACAGCCGTCGCAACGGTGGCCTTGTCGCTCGCTGGTCTGGCGCTTCTCCCCGCATTTCTTTACCCTCTGGACGTCGTCGTCCTCACTGGAGCAGGGGTCCGCCGTCGTGGATGACTCCTCGGAGGTTGCTGGCGTGGCTGCGGGCGACGGGGGCGCCCGCCAGGCCGTCTTCGCCGACGTCCATCGGGCCGCTTGCACGGGTGACTTGGCCCTATCGGGTGCGGCCCCTCGGGACTTGAACACTCTGACCCCGCTCCTGGCCGCCTCAGCTGCTTGGGCTTCCCGCAGTACCTCGTTGAACGTGAGGCGATGGTCGCGGGTCATCAACTTCCTCTGGACCTCCTCGTCCCTCAGGCTGCACATCATGCGGTCTCGGAGGGCCATGTCCAGGTCCTCCCATTGGCAGTTCACCGCCGCAAGCCTGAGGGCTGCCGCGTAGGCGGACACGGACTCCCCCAGGCGCTGGTCCCGCCTGTGGAACGTGACCCTGGCCGGGAAAATCGAGATGGGCGGCTGGAAGTGCTCACTCAGGAGCGCCAGGATACGGTCGATGGGCACTACGTCTACCTTCCGGGGGGGCACCAGGTTCATCAGGATGCGCAGCGTGGCCGGCCCCACCTGGGCCAGGAAGTGCGAGCGCATCTTGGCATCGTCGTCGATGCCCGCAGCCTCCATTGCGTGCCGAAACTGGCACTTGTACAGCTCCCATTGTTCTGGATCGCTGATATCAAACTGGTAGGGCTTGACCTTGGGACTCGCCATGGATCCCATCCTCGTCGCCAATTTAGTGTCTTGCACGGAATACAAAGAAGGAGCCGCAGTGGGGGCTAAAACACAGGTTTATTTCATGATGGTCAGGATGAACATGTGGTAATGGCGGAGGTACAGCTCATTTTATACTGCAGTAAATACATTTGAATATTGTTGCACGGTAGCTCATTGGCTGCTACCGGCGTGACGTCATTCTGAGTCACGCCCATCTTCTCCAGGTGATCCTCGTGCGGGAAAGGTTCCCGCGGCTGCCGGTGATTTGGGGAATGTGAACCATGTGAGCTGAACGCTCGCAGCTGCCCTCTATGGGCAGCTTACTCGCGTTCCTTAAACAGCTAGGTTACATTGTAATTATTGTCAGGTTACATTCATACATTCTTAAAGTAATACTGTTACATACACAACAATAGCCCTGCTCAGCTCTTGCAAACACAAGCCAATGGGTTTCCTCACAGAGTCAATCCATGTCATGTTTAGTTTTCCTCTTTTCCTGCTGCCTTCCACCTTTCCCAGCACTGTCTTTTTCAGAGAAATCTGCCTTCTCATGGTGAGCCCAAAGTAGGACACCCTCAGCTTTATCATTTCTGCCTCCAGTGATAGTTCATGTTTGGTTTGTTTTAGCCGCCCTGGTGGCCCTGGTGGCCAACTAACGGCCAACTCAGTGTTCTTGGACTTTAATTACCAGAAGACCAAGTCAGCACACCGGCTGATCAGGGCTTCTGGGAATTGAAGTCCAAGGACAGCTGGAGTGCAAAGGTTGGCCACCAAGGTAGGACCCACTTGTTCGTCTTTCTGGCAGTCCATGGTATCTGCAAAGCTCTCTCCCATCAGCTCTCTTTACTGTGCACGCTTTGCACCCATATATGATTTACAAGTCCTAAAATACAGATAAGCACAGAAAGTGGAATTCTCTTGCAAAAAACAAAAATGAAAAAGAGCCTTACATAATATAAATGCGGGAGCAAGGGGATACTTTTATTAAACCACTAAAAAAATCAAACATTGTGTAAGTTTCTATGATTCAAGTCCTGTGATTTATGCACACACCAATGTCATGTGGATAGTGCAGGAAATATATATATATAAATGAGAGTCCCAAGAGTTCATGGCAGATATTCCTGCCAGGCCCTGTTTATTAGAGGTGAGTTTAAAAAAACAGATGGAATTGCTGGTATAGTTTTCAAGCTAGATCTCAGGTAGCTGTTGGTTGGATATCATCCCTCAACTTCTCAAAGAATCACCAGGAAATATACATATAACTCCCTTCGTAAAGCCTTCTTTTAAAACTATGACTTTCTATTTGTTCAGAGAACACAAAGGAGCCCTTCATCAAAGAATTAGGGTTAAATTTAGTTTATCCAGCAGCTAAACTCTCTTGTTAGTGACTACAGTTTCTCAACAAAAATGAAGGGCTCCTTTTTGCATAAATCAATGTGGATTTCTCAGCCTAAACTTCAATTTTATTTAGGTCTTGTTCCATGCCTCCAAGTAAAATTATGTTTTCTTTCCTTGAAGGTCCAATTTCTTGAAGGCCAAAAGAATCAAAGCGTTTCTTTACATGTTTTTAAAAAAGATTTCCTGTCAGTATTAGTTCTCATTAGTTCTCAGAAAAATAATAGTGACAAGAAATCTTTTAAAAAGTGAAGAGAAACTTTTAGGTTCTTCTATATAGACTGCAATGGCTCAAGTGGCTAAGACACTGACTGGGAGGCAGAAGGTCAGCAGTTCAATTCCCGAGTACTGCAGGACGGAATGAGCTCCCGTCTTTGTCCCAGCTCCTGCCAACCTAGCAGTTCGAAAGCAAGAAATTGCAAGTAGATAAATAGGGACCACTTCAGTGGGAAGGTAACAACAGCGTTCCATGCGCTTCGGTGTCTAGTCATGCCTGCCACATGACCATGGAAACGTCTGCAGAAGCAGACAGCGCTGGCTCTTCAGCTTTGAAACAGAGATGAGCACTGAACCCTAGAGTCGGATACGACTGGCTTTTGAGCAAGGGAAACCTTTACCTTTACCTATATATACTGCTGTCTTAAGCTTTTGACAATAAAACGTTTTCTCTCTCACACACACATTCCTCCTAGGCTTCTTTTTTTAGTTAACCGGCCTCCAGGAACAAAAACCTTGGGGAAAATATAGGGTGCAAAGTAGATTTTGATGAAACAGGAAAGAGGTAGATTATATTTAAAGTAGGAAAGGAAATGGATTACAAGCAGAAATATTTTAATGTAATCTACTTTTTAGAAATGTGCGAATTCATTGTTGTCAAATGAAATAGGCTGACACGTGACAACCTGTTCTTATGCTGCTTATTCATTTTTCTCAGTACTGTACTGTACTTCAGCTCTCAATTTGTTATGAATTATTTACCATTAAACAATGCACGCTTATGGCTTTTGTCATACTTAACTTGTACTCAGTGTTGCAGGGAATAATCAGCAGCTGCAACAATCCTGAAGAACCAAGGATCCCTTCAGATGAGTTCTGCTGTAAATATTTTTGCAGTACCTTCACTGCTTTCAGACCGGAGACATCTTTAGTCCAAGCACAAATGTGTGGGCTTGCAGTATTTTACCATCTTTTTTTATGGTGATAGTTGGCTGGATAGCTCAGTAGTTTAGGCATCAGGAGTTAAATTCCCCTGCCTCCTGTGCCTTTGGACATGTGGCACATTCCCTGGATGCCCCCCAGAAGGAGATAGTAAAATATTTGAGTACTTTCTACCTAGAAAACCCATGGCTCAGAATTAACTGAATGGCACACAATTATTTTATTAATGGGAATAGTGTTGTTGTCTCATGATCCAGCTTAAGTCCAGCTAGAGTGCCAAGGTTCGCCATCACTGCTCTAGGTGCACTGGTTTACTCCCCCCCTCCCCCAGTGAAGTACTAATAGTATGCACTGCCCAAATGCATCCTCCTTCTCCTCTGAGAGCTGGTTTGGTCACCACAGAGAAGTACACCCAATCCCTTTTGGCAGACTTTTCTGTTAGTCACTCCTTTGTTTAGTAAGTTCCTGTTTCCTATTCATTATATTAGGAGTGCTAGGAAAGCCTTCTGTAGTCATTCCCCCAGCCAATCCTTTAGTACCTGTTGTTTAACCATTAACAAAATACTGTAGAAGCCCCAAGTTTTCTGTTTTAAAAACAGACCTCAGAGAATGTCTGCCTCATGAACAGATGAGTTTCTTGCCTGCTTCACCAGTTGCCACAACGTTGTTTCTCAGAGCATCTTTTGAACAATTACACTAGAAAGAAGAGAATAAGACAGGGGTTCCCAACGTTCTCCCACCAGGGGCCAGTTCCTGCCACCGATGCTCAGCTGTGCAGGCCGGAGGCATGGCTGTGCCCACTACTTACAATTTTGGTGGAGTCAGCACCATACCTGTCAACTGCAGCTCTGGACAATCCGGGACCTGTGCACAACGGTTCTGCGCAAGTCGCCTTCTACGCATGTGTAGAAGGCTTTTATGCTTGCGTAGAACCCTTTTACGCTTGCGTAGCCTTCTACACAAGCTGCGTAGCTTTAGTGTTTAAGAACCAAGACAATAGAAACAGCCGAAGCCTGACTTAACGCATCTTTATTGCATGATGGTCAGGGGGAACATGTGGTAATGGCGGACGAACAGCTCAATATATACAGTGGCTATACATTTGAATGTGGCTCCTCGGTAGCTCATTGGCTACTGTCTGCGTGACGTCACTCTCAGTCACGCCCTTATTGTCCAGGTGAGGTAGTGGCGGGAATCTTCCCGCGGCTGTAGGTATTTGGGGAATTGGTACCATGTGAGCTAGGCGCTCGCTATTGCCCCCAGTGGACACTAGCTCGCATCCTCATACAGAAGGTTACAGTGTTACTGTTGGGGATTGTTACATCCACTCATTCGAGTGTTACATTACTTAAAGGCACATTACTCCATACACAACAATAGCCTTCTATGCAAGTGTAAAAGGGTTCTACGCAAGCATAAAAGCCTTCTACGCATGCGTAGAAGGCGACTTGCGCAGAAGGGCTGCGCAGTACCTCCTTTCCCCCGCTGCCAAATTCCGAGGTTTCGGCAGCGCGGGGCGGGATATGGCGCAAATTGACACCAAAAACCGTGAAATCCCGGCCAATCCGGGAAGGCTGACAGGTATGGTCAGCATCAATCTCGCCGTTTTTGCAGCTTCTTGCACAGCCGCTGCTTATTCCCAGGGCAGCAGGAGGCTTTCCGTAGCATTTTTGCTCCGTTTTGGGATTATTATTTTTGCTGCTTCTCTGTTGCATTTTGGCTGCCAAACTGTGGTGGTTTGGAACTTCCTGCTTCCATTGTGTGAAACCAGTGTCATGATATTTACCCTCTTTCAGAGGGGGGTGGGGGTGGGATGGGGTGTTGATCATGCCTTCCTGTCACACCTCACCATTTGCCTTCTTACCAGCAGCATCTGCCTCTTCCTCCGTGGGACACCCCCCCCCCCCCTTATGAGTTCCACTTGGCTCTGCTTGGCCTAGGCTATTGAGGGTGCAGGGAATCAGAATTAGGTAGCATAGATGTGGCCTCTCAGCGTGGTCTAGTCAACCCCCAGTCCCAATTCGATAGATACAAAGGGTTTATGGTTAATAAGGTTTAGTAAGTAAGTTAAGAAAATGAGTATAGCATAAGGAAGCAAACTTGCAAACGTAGTGATTCAAAGTACATACAAAAATAAAGAAAACTTAACTAGTTATCTAGGCCCTCTGGCCCTATCTGACTCACAATTACATTGTGTGAGGCCCTCCCATGGCTGGTCCACTGTGAAAGTGAGCGAGCAGTTCCTTGCACAGTGGTTTTATTATCCTGATATCAGTCTTCCCACATGGGGACTTGTTGTGTATGGATTGTAACTATATACTTGTGCCTTTAAAGATGAATGTAACCGGTTCTACAGGAAATGCATACTTATCATAGCTTGCATTGAGACATTGTATCCAGCTGCATAATAATGCAAACTGCTACCAGTGTGGGTAGCAGTGAGCATCCAGCTCACATGGTTCATATTCCCCAATCACCCCGGCTGTGGGAAACCTTCCCGCCACAGATACACCTGGACAAGAGGGGTGTGACTCAGGATGACATCTCTCTGACAGTAGCCAATGGGCCACCGTGTAACCACATTCAAAGGTATAGTGACCGTATAAAAGAGCTCTACCTCCGCCATTACCAAATGTTCGTACTGTACTCCATGCAATAAAGATGTGTTAAGCCAGACTATGGCTGCTTCCATTGTCTTGGTCACTGAACACCAAATTGGCGACAAGGATGGGATATGGCATCCCAGAAGTCAAAGATTCCTGAATTCGACGTGAGACATCCCGAACGATGGGATCTGTACGAGCTACATTTCTGAAATGCGATGGATGCTGCTGACGTTACCGACGAGGGAAAGAAACGGTCCCATCTCCTCACGAGCATTGGTTTCCCCACTCTGGAGCTGCTGGTTGGCCTCCTGGCGCTAAGAAAGGCAGATACGGTACCCATCAAGGAGATCCTAGCAGTCCTGCGGGGACACTTCAAGCCGAAGGGGACCTTCTTTCTGGCCTGAGTAGCGTTCCTGAGGCGAGACCAGCACCCGGGTGAGTCTGTGGGGAACTATGTGGCAGCCTTGCGAGTAGCGGCCGGCCCGTGTGAGTGGAAGAACTTAGACGTGATACTCAGGGACTGGCTGCTGATGGGTCTACGGGATGAGGAGACCCAGAGGAGGCTAAGGCAGTGGGGCCGCGACCTGACCCTCAAAGACGCGCTGAGCGAAGCCCAAGCTGCTGAGGCTGCGAGGAGCGGGGTAAAGACATTCAGAGTACGGCCCCCAGCTCTAGGGGGGTCAGCCATCACGGTGCAAGCCACATGGCACGCTCCGCGGGCGCCAAGGAGCCCCCCATCGTGCCCGGAGACTTCTTGCTCCAGCGAGGACAACGACGTCCGAAAGGTACAAAAGAAGTGGGCAGAGGGGAAGAACCGCAGGCAAGGAGACCACCGATGCGATGGCTGTGGAGCATCCCACGACCGAAGCAAGTGCCTGTTTAGGAAAACCGAGTGCCACAACTGTGGCCGGCGGGGCCACATCGCCAAGGTGTGCAGACGCCCGCGAGGCGAGAGCAGGGGTCCAGTGGAACGTGCCCCGTGGAACACCCCACAAAGGCAGGATGGCATAAGCAGAATCTTTGACGACCGCGACCCAGAAGCGCAACGCGTATACCGAATGGCTCTCGAGGATGACGATGTGGCCATCCACAGTGTGTCCTTAGGGCACCCCCATTTTTTGTTGAGGTACTGTTACAGGAGTCCCCAGTTAGAATGGAAATAGACTCGGGGTCGTCGTACTCCATTATTTCCCAGAGGGAATTCCTGCGCATTCCCCCAAACAAGCGACCCAAACTCAAGGCCCTAAAGACTCAACTGCGGGACGTTCAAGGGGTCGGAATCCCATTGTTGGGGATGGGGGAATTCACGATACAATACAAACGCCACAGGGAGAAGCTGCCCCTAGTAGTCCTGAAGGAGGGGGGTTGTTGTCTCCTGGGAACACAGTGATTCAGGCCTTTGGGGATTTCAGTAGAGGGGATCCATGCCGTCGGGTCTGACCCCATCCAGGATGTTTGCAGTGCACACCCGACGGTATTCGAAAAGGGGCTCGGGAAATTCAATGCCCCCCCCCAGTTTCATTTGATTTGGACCTGGAAATACGGCCCATTCGGTCCAAGCTTAGGAGGGTCCCATTCACTCTCAAAGACAAAATAGAAGCGGAACTGGACAAATTGGTGGGTCAGGGTTTTTTGGTTCCAGTGGACTCTGCGGAGTGGGAAACTCCTATTGTGACTGCCTTGAAGCCTAACGGGGAGGTTAGGATCTGCGCAGATTATAAATGTACGATAAATAAGGCAATCCACCCTAATGCATACCTGGTGCCGGTTGTTAGCCACCTATTAGCCATGTTGCACGGGGGAAAGTACTTCGCAAAATTGGATTTAGCGCAGGCGTACCAACAGCTGACCGTAACTCCAGCTGCCGCTGCTGCGCAGACAATTGTAACTCACAAGGGGGCTTTTAAGGTCATGCGCCTACAGTTCGGCGTGAATTCGGCCCCTGGGATTTTTCAGTCCCTTGTGGAATGTCTGCTTAAGGGGCTCCCCGGGGTCCTCCCATATTTTGATGAAGTGTTGATAATAGGGGGAGTGTGACGGAACTGGCTAAGAGGTTGGGCAAAGTTCTATCTATTTTCGAAAAAACAGGGTTGAGGTTAAAGAAAAGCAAATGTGTGTTCCTAGCGAGGGAAGTTGAGTTCCTTGGGTTTAAAATAACCCCAGAAGGAGTAAAGCCATCTGAATCAAAGCTTGTGGCCATCCAGAATGCCCCTCGCCCCACCGCGAAACCGGAGCTGCAGTCATTCCTAGGGATCCTGAATTTCTACCATTCCTTCTTGCCTAGGAAAGCATCGGTTGCAGGGCCACTGCATAAGTTACTTAAGAAGGATGTGGTTTGGCGGTGGGGAGACAGTCAGGAAAATGTGTTTAAAGAATTAAAGAGGCTTCTATCCTCAGAAGCGGTCCTGACTCACTTTGACCCCAGAAAGCCCGTAGTTCTGGTATGTGACACCTCACCAGTAGGGGTGGGAGCAGTACTGTGCCACGTGTTAGACAATGGGCGGGAGGCCCCAGTAGCATTCTATTCTAGATCGCTATCACAGGTAGAGCGCAATTATGTGCAAACGGACAGGGAGGCTCTTGCCATAGTCGTGGGAACAAAGAAATCCCACGACTTCCTGTATGGTCGACCGTTCACTGTTGTGACAGACCACAAACCCCTACTAGGCATCTTCACCACAGGCAAGCCCACACCACAGATTCTGTCCCCCAGAATGCTCCGATGGGCTATCTTTCTCAATGCATACCAGCACACACTGGTCCACCACCCGGGAAAAGACATTAGCCATGCAGATGCTCTTTCCAGGTCACCACTGCCACAGTTAGGAGACCCTAAGTGCAAGGTAGAGGGAGACCACCAAGTGCTTCTGATCGAAGCACTCGACTCACCCCCGATAGTCCCCGCAGACCTTGCCAAAGCCACGGCAAAGGACAAGACCCTTTCCCGAGTGAGCTCCTGGGTCCAGAAAGGATGGCCAACGGTTTCCCCCGGGGAGGAATTCACGGCTTATGTTAGGAAAAGGGATGAGCTTTCCATAGAGAGGGGCTGCATCCTATGGGGCCAGCGGGTGGTTATTCCCGAGTCCTTGCGCTCAAAAATCCTCAACCTATTACATGTCAGCCACCCTGGGATCGTTCGCTCTAAAGCGCTGGCCCGAAGTTACTTCTGGTGGCCCCAAATGGAAGCTGACATAGAGCACATGGTCGGCACTTGTGAGGGTTGCCAAAGTTCTCGTCCCAAGGAGTCCCGACTTCCCCACAGAGAATGGGACACTGCCCGGGGGCCATGGTCTTGGGTACACATCGATTTCGCAGGTCCGTTCAGAGGCTCCCTTTTTCTGTTAATAGTAGATGCATACTCCAAGTGGTTGGAGGTTATCCTCATGTCCAACACCTCCTCAGCTGCAACAGTAAAGCAATTGCGCAAGGTGTTTAGTTGTTTTGGAATACCAGACGTGCTTGTGAGCGACAACGCCAGTACTTTCACGTCTGCGGAATTTCAGGCATTCATTGAGAGAAACGCCATTTGGCACATCACCTCCGCCCCTTTTCACCCCGCCACGAATGGTCAGGCAGAACGCCTGGTGCGAACTACAAAGGATGCATTGCGGCGGATGGGCCCTGGAGATCTGAACCAGCAACTGTGCCAGTTCCTGCTGTGCTACAGGGTGACACCACTTGCGCCAGGGCTCTCGCCTGCAGAGCTCCTCATGTGCAGGAAACCCGCAATGCTTCTGACTAGGTTGGATCCAACCAGGGTGGAGAATAAGGGGAGGAACATAGAATTGGGAAGCACCAAAAGTTTTGGAATAGGAGAGCCTGTTTATTGTAGAAATTACGTGGCCACAGGGCCAGCCTGGGTCCCGGGGGTAACCATTGAGCAAAGGGGCCCAGTATCGTACTGTGCAGAGACCAGCACAGGTCTACTCTGGAGAAGGCACGCCAACCAACTGAGGTGAAGGGTTACCGAGAGGCAGGACACAGAAAACCAGCCCCAGAATTCAGTGTTAGGGTTCTCCCCCACCCGTTTATTCCAAGGGGGAGACACAGGATACTCCTTGGGTTCAAATGCAGAGTGTCGGTCCTCCCCTGGGGGGAGGGGGTTGAAACAAATCCATATCCTGGGGACACCATAGATACCTTGGAAGAGAGGAGTGAGTTTGACCAAGAGGGAGAGTGTGATTGTGATTTTGATTTGCAAAACCAGGGTTTTTTGGGTTTTTTTGGAGTGGTCCCCCACCCATCCGAGCGAAGAGAGGGTTTTTTCGTTAGTCCCAAGAGCCCCCAGTTTCTCAGCATTAGAGTTCACCCCTACCCCACATCTACAGCCCTGGGCCCCCCAGGTGGGACCAGCACAAACGCGAAACCCCAGTTCCCCATATTTGCAGTCAGAGGCCGCTCGCCCACAGCAAACTGCTAATGAATCAATCCCTCCCATTGCAGGGCAAGAACCAGAAGAGCAGAGAAGAGCGAGGGTCCCTGAACCAAGTACAGCAGCCGCGCGTCCCAAGCGCACATGTGGAAAACCACATTGGTTGAGGGACTTCGTCCCATCCTGGGGGGAGGGGTGTTGTGTATGGATTGTAACTATATACTTGTGCCTTTAAAGATGAATGTAACCTGTTCTACAGGAAATGCATACTTATCATGGCTTGCATTGAGACATTGTATCCAGCTGCATAATAATGTGAACTGCTACCAGTGGGGGTAGCAGTGAGCATCCAGCTCACATAGTTCATATTCCCCAATCACCCCGTCTGCGGGAAACCTTCCCACCACAGATACACCTGGACAAGAGGGGTGTGACTCAGGATGACGTCTCTCTGACAGTAGCCAATGGGCCACCGTGTAACCACATTCAAAGGTATAGTGACCGTATAAAAGAGCTGTACCTCCGCCATTACCACATGTTCGTACTGTACTCCATGCAATAAAGATGTGTTAAGCCAGACTACGGCTGCTTCCATTGTCTTGGTCACTGAACACCAAAGGACTTCTAGCCAATTGAAATTAATTTACATTCTTCTGTCTCTTATTAGAATGTCATATAAAGGGACTCCTACATACGAAATTCTCCATCTTGAAGCACTATGCAATCAAGTGGCTACAGGGATCAGGAAAAAGCACAGTAAGAAGGGTTTTTTCTCATGACACCCAGGCACTTACGTAAGCTCCACCCGGCACCAGAAGTGGCTAAACGCCGCTCCGAAAAGCCTCCCACCACCCTGAGAAGTGGCGGAGGATCATACCCGTCAAGCGCAGCTCCGGAAAATACGGGAACTGCTCCAGCCCGGACGCACATGCACAGCAACAACCCCGTTGTGCATGCGCAGAACCCCTTTGTGCATGCCCACCACTGCCTCTTATGGGCATGCATGCGCAGTAACCTCTTTTCACCGCCTTTCAAAATATGGGACAGCAGTGGGAAAGGGGAGTAACAAGCGCTGGAATACGGGAAATCCCGGCCAATAACGGATACTTGACAGGTATGGCACAGGATGTGCTCAAAGCCACAAAAATGGCACAATTGCTACCGCTGCCACCGCTGCAAGTAACATATTGCAACTTCTGGTGGTGGTAACTTCTGGAGGTGCCGGGGTTCCCACTGCAGGCCATATTAATAAGCTCTATGCGCTGGGCTGTAGGTTAGGAACCCCTGGAATAAGAAATGGTCAATGCCTAAGTCTACTTAAACTGCATATGGTAGTTTAAGGAGAATCAGGAGTGTCTGCTTGCAAATGTTATTATTATCCAGAATTAGAGAACTAATAAAATACAATAAAGCCAGGCTTAATGATATGCAGCATTCAGCCTTATACTGCTTACAAAAAATAAACAGGATATTAGTTAGACAAAGTAGCATCTGGCTTGCTTCTTGAAAACACAGACTGTAATGATTTTCACAATACAGTACTGTATTATGCGCATTATTAGTAGATGTATCATTATGTCCTTCTCCTCTGGCAGCTATACATAACAAGGAATAAGAAGCAATAGTTCCAAAAACCCTGGAAAGGCAAGTATTATGTCTATGTATGCGAGTACAAGAAGCTAAGAAAGGCAAAGAAGTAAACAATCTGCAAAAGCAGAAGTCTTTTCATTTTAAAAAAGTATCAAAGAAAACATTGTCAGAAGTTCCCTTTTCCATGCCAGTATCATATACAGTACTAACATTATTCATGTTTCAAAAGAGTTCCTCCAACTCCTAGAAATTTACAGTTAAAATATATTATTTACACTCAACTTTGGGCATTGCCCAGCTTCAAAATATTCAGATTACTAACAGATTTCTCTTTGAACGGCCTTCCTGCCCTCAGTATAAAAAAACGGCAAAAAAAAAAACACCTCAAAACACTACATCAAAGAAAATACCTTCCCATAAACTTTGTCGTTTTTTTCCAGAGCATCATAAAAAAAGGCAAAGGATGCTGACTTAATTTTAATTTAATTTAATAGACAGATTTATATACTGCCCTAATCCGATGGACTCTGGGCGGTGTATACAAGTTAAAACCAATATACACAAGTTAAAACCCTGGTCAGTCAATAGGAAGTTTCTTTGCATAAATCCTCTTCAATTGTTAATAGGAGAGTTGCTGTTGTTCAACAAAATCTATCATAGAAGTGACTAAGAGGCAGCCAGAAATAAAGACATAATGAACCACATCTCCTTCCTTAATTTTCATTCTTTCAGCAGGGCATGTGCACAACTTTCCAACCGGTAGTTTACATTTTTGAAGTGGTAGTCTGTGCACCATACCTGTCAAGTGCGGCTCCGGACAATACGGGACCTATGCAGAAGGCTTCTGCGCAGAACCCTTCTGTGCATGCGCAGAACCCTTCTACGAATGCGCAGAAGGGGATGCACAGAAGGGGATGCAGAGAAGGGGATGTGCAGTAACTACTTTTCCCCACCGTCAAATTACGGGATGGCGGCGGGTCCGGGCGGGAAAGTAGAAGTGGCGCTAAATTATGGGAAATCTCGGCCAATACAGGATACTTCACAGGTATGCTGTGCACTACCACATCAAAAAATGAAATTGCAAGTAGATAATTAGGGACCACTTCGGTGGGAAGGAAACAGCGCTCCATGCACTCTGGTGTCTAGTCATGCCTGCTACATGACCACGGAAACATCTGCAGAAGCAGAAGCAGACAACGCTGGCTCTTCGGCTTTGAAACAGAGATGAGCACTGAACCCTAGAGTCGGATACGACTGGTTTTCGAGCAAGGGAAACCTAGTCTGTGCAAGGACATCGGAGAGTAAACACAGTCACTGTGGCCCATGGGCCGGATCTGGCCCCCGATGCCAATTCATCAGGCTCGCAAAGCCCTCGTCGCTCTCGGAAGCGGAAGTAAAATGCGCCCATACGGAGTTCACTTTTAAAATAATAGAGTGTGTGTGTGTGTGTGTGTGTGTGTGTGTGTGAGATATCAGGAATTTAGAGATGCTTTGGTGGGGCATGGTCAAAAAAGATTCGGAACCACTAAACTATACCAAACAGAGTAGTCTTGTGTACCTCTTTCGGATATGTGTCCAGTCGGTTTCGGTATTTGGCACCAGCCTAGGGATGAGGGGAAGGGCGGTGGCATGGCCATATTTGTCAGAGAGTCTATAGGAGTCGCCAGGGCCGCTGCTCCGCAAGTTCCAGGTTGTGAGGCTCTGCTCCTGCGGTTGGGCCCTAAGGGTCAGTTGGGAGTCTTACTCCTGTACCTGCCCCCTTGCGGGGTAAGGAATCCCCTGCCTGAGCTCCTCAAGGCTGTCTCAGCATTGGCGTTGGAGTTCCCTAGGCTAGTTGTTCTGGGGGACTTCAATTTGCCTTCGCTGGTATCTGGCTCCGAGGCTCCACGGGAGTTCATGGCTTCCATGGCAGCCATGGGCCTGACTCAGCTAATTCAGGGTCCGACCAGGTGCAGTGGCCACACACCGGATTTAGTTTTCATGTCGGAGCAGTGGCAGAGTGATCTGAGATTATGGAAATTAGATATAAAACCTGTGCCACGGTCAGATCACTATCTGGTGACTCTGGACTTTCTGGGGGCAACGCTTCACCGTAGGGAGGCAGGGCCTATTAAATTGGCCTGCCCCTGGCAACGAATGGATCCGGCAGGATTCCAGCAGGTGCTGGGGGATTTTCTTCAGGATCAGCTTCTCGATTCACCTGAGGTGCTTGTCGACCTGTGGAACAGGATGACGACAGCGGCCTTGGATGAAATCGTGCCACTGTGGCCTCTCCGAGCCCATGGGGCCAGGTCTTCCCCGTGGTTCATGGATGAACTGCAGGAGCTCACCGCTGGGTGAAAACCCTGAGGGATTCTGATTGGACACTAGCTAAAGCTGCTATTAGTGCCTACCTATTGGCGATGGGGGTGGTGAGGCAGCAATACTTCACCCTTATTGCTTCCGCTGATAACCGCCGAGCCACCCTGTTTCAGGTGACTAGGTCCCTCCTAGGTGGGGGGGCGGGGGCAGTGCCCAGCTGGCAGGGTTTGGCTGAGGACTTTGCTGACCATCTGGTGGAAAAAATTGATTGGATTCGCTCGGGGCTTAACTGAGTCGTGGACAGTGAAGGTCCGGGGTGGGGGCTGGGGGCTGGAGCACAGTCTTGCAGTGTGATCTGGGATCGGTTTGATCCGGTTGCCCCTGATGAAGTGGACAGGCTCCTTGCAGCAGTGTGTGCCACTACATGTGGGAATGTATCTGGCTTCTGTCTGCTGTCTCCTACACATTTTGTAAACAAAGGCCTCTTTGTATACATGAGAGACAACGCTGGATTTTGGGCATGCGTAGAACAGTGAGAAGAATTCTCCTTATTTCTCCTTATTTGGTTCTGACATTCTGATTGGTTGATGTGCCTTAAGTTTTGTTTCTGATATACTCTGTTTGAATAAAGAGACGCCATGATTATTCCTTTGTTCAGCCAAGACTGCAGTCGTGTATATTCTTTCTCTCTATCTATGTTTCTACTTTACCTTGTCTAATGAGCTGGACTCCGTTAGGCTCTTTAACTCTTCCTTTGTTTATCTGGGGCTATAAACTGCTCCTTATGAGGCTGAATAGATGTTTACAGGAATCGGATTGCTACAACTACATATTCTTTGGACCCCTGTCCCACCTAGTTAGTGAAAGCTTCTAAAGTGGTGACAGAAGGCTGGGTTGGAGCAATAATAAATGTGTCTTTGCAGGAGGGGGTGTTTCATACACCACTAATACATGCTTTGGTGCACCCCTTCCAGAAGAAACCATCCCTTGACCCAGCTGTCCTATCCAACTATAGGCCAGTCTCCAACCTCCTCTTTTTGGGGAAGGTTTTGGGGAAGGCGGTGGCTCAAAAGCTGCAGAGGACTCTGGAGGAAGCGGATTATCTGCACACCTTTCAATCTGGATTCAGGCCCGGACATGGTACTGAGACAGCATTGGTCGCACTGATGGATGATCTTTGGCGAGAGCGGGATGGTGGTCACCCAACCATCCTTGCTCTCCTTGACCTCTCAGTGGCCTTCGATACCTTTGACCACAGTATCCTTCTGGAATGGCTCAAAGGGTTAGGGATCCAGGGCACTGTGCTGTCCTGGTTTTCCTCATTTCTGGAGGGCCATACCCAGTCGGTGTGGTTGGAGAGGGAGAAATCCAGTCCTAGGTCCCTTACTCATGGTCACTCATGCTCTGGTCACCTCCAGACTAAATTACTGTAATGCGCTCTACATGGAGCTGCCCTTGACAACCATTCGGAGACTACAGCTGGTTCAGAATGCGGCTGCCCATGTGGTGATGGGGTGTGGACGTTATGTCTGTGACTCCCCGCTACTCTGGGAGCTGTACCAGTTTGTCTCCGGGTGCAATTCAAGGTGCTGGTTTTGACCTTTAAAGCCCTATATGGCAGTGGGCCAGGCTACCTGAGAGATCGCATCATCCCAAGAGTGTCTGCCCATCCAACCAGAGCGGACCGGATGGGCTCCCTAGTTGTGCCATCAGCCAGAGGGGCTCGCTTCTCTGGCACACGGAAAAGGGCCTTCTCCGTGTCCGCACCAGCCCTCTGGAACCTCCTGCCAATAGAGCTTAGGCTTCAGACTGAGCTGCTGCCTTTTAGGAAAGGTTTGAAGACCTGGCTGGCAGGGCAGGTGTGGGGCCCTGATGGGAATGTGGCCCCAGCCTGTTGGCTCATCCCTAGCTAAATTGAGTTCAGTCAATGCCCCTCTTTTGGTATTTATGTATTCCCCCTTGCCCCTTTTTAGCTTTTTAAAGGGGAAGTGGAAGGAGGGTGGGTGGATAATGGGTGATTGGGGTTTTAACTTGTTTTTATGTATTTTTTATGGTTGTACGCCGCCATGAGTCGGATTTTTACCTGAGTGGGCAGCATAAAAATTGAAATAAATAAATAAACAAACCTTGAAGTCTTGGATTAAACACATCAGAGCCCTGGGTTCAAATCCTCATTCGACATTTATGGTCCAATCTTCAGTTTTCGGTTTTATCTTTATGGCAGGAATATTGGAGAATAAAAGTGCAAGGTGTGTGTGTGTGTGTGTGTGTGTAAGATATCTACACTGAAAGTGGCATATAAATGAAAATAAGTGAAACTACAATGCGCTTATACGGCACTTTTAACACAGAGTTCAGGAAAGGAAAGGCCCTCGTTAATACCTCTCTTTCCCTCCTGAAAAGCAATGCCGAGAGCAACACTTTTATTCTCCAATACTCCTGCCATGGAGATAAAGCCGAAAACTGGCGATTGAACCAGAAAGGTCGAATGAGGATTTGAACCCAGGGCTCTGATGTGTTTAATCCAAGACCTCAAGGTTTACCACAAGACTACTGTTTGGTATAGTTCAGTGGTTCCGAACTTTTTGGCCATGCCCTACCAAAGCATCTCTAAATTTCTGATGCCACCCCCCTCCTCCACACACATAATTATTACTATTCAAAAAGTGAACTCCGTATGGACACATTTTACCTCCATTTCCAGGCGTCACGAGTGCTTCGCGGGCCTGATGAATTGGCATCGGGAGCTGGATCCGGCCCATGGGCCACAGTGACTGGCCCCTGAAACACGTGACCAGCCCAACAGCCCGGAAAGTTTGGGCACCCCTTCTTTAGATGCAAACTTTGAGCAAATATATCTGATGAAGCGGACTTAATCCAGGAAAGCTAATATTAAAATACAGTATAGTAGACCCTCTCATAACGACGTTACTTGGTTCCCCAAGTAGCGTTGCTAAGCGATTTTTGTTTTACGGGTTTCTATGGAGTTTCCCGCATAATGACATTTTTGTCCGGATAATGCGTTGTTGTCTGGACGATGACACTAAAAATATTTTTATGCGGGGAAACACATGATGCATAACGACGCGTTGTTAAGCGAAAATGATGGTATCCGAACGCGTTGTTATGTGAGGGTTGACTGTACAGCAGTTAATTTTTAAGGTGCCATGTTTTTTGTCTTTTTGTTTTGTTTACTCTCTGATGTCCATACGGGTGCATTTTACTTCCGCTTCCGGGAGTGACGAGGGATTTGCAGGCCAGATGAATTGGCATTGGGGCCCCCGGATCCAACCCATGGGCCGTAGTTTGGGCACCCCTGATCTAAAGCAACGATTCCACCTTGTAGGTTTAACACTTCTATCAAATACAGTGATACCTCATACAACGTCCAAACTTGGTTCCACAAGTTTGGACTTTATACGGATTTGGACTTTGTATGAGGCATGTAAAATCCTAGCTGCGATGCCTCATACAACGTCCAAATCCTTGCCGTGATGCCTCGTACGTCGTTTCCATAGAGATACATTGTACTGTAACAGCACAGACTTCAGGGCAAAGTCAAGGAAACAGACAGGAAACTGACAGAACTTTCAAGAAATCATTGTCTAGGCTAAATACATTACAAAAACATGTCAAATAACGCTGATTTTAGGGGACAAACCATCCTGGGGGAAAACTCTAATGCCTCATACAAAGTTGCAGTGACTTTGTATGAGGCAACTTTTTTCAAGGAATTAGGCGATGTTGTATGAATTCGATGTTGTACGAAGCGGACTTTGTATGAGGTATTACTGTACATTAATTCTAGGTTAAGTAATGGAAGGTGGGATTTTAAAAGAATATATTATACGGAGCAACATGGAAGTGCATTTCTGCTATCCATTGATGCGATGATGAAACGCGACCAAGAGACTGCAAGTAACGTAAGAGGCTCTGTTTTCTTTTCTTCCCCCCAGAGGGGGAGAGAGAAGAGATTGCCAAGAGAGTGCAGAAGATAAGGGCCCATTATGTCCCACGGTTCCAGCTTATTGTGGTTTATTACGTTGCCAGGGAAACTCTCTCCGCTCCCCACTCCCTCCCTCCCTCCCTCCGCCACGAGACCCTCATGCTGCTCTCTTTTTCAACTGCCACTCCTTTGTTGCCACGGGGCGGAGCGCTGGAGCAGAAAGAGAGAATAGAAGTCTTGTTTCTGATTGGGCCCTGACGAGACTTGCTCATTAGCATATGAGGACGGAGCCTGACGAGCAGAACGGGAGCCGATTGGCTGAGGCGGGAGGTGAGGCTGTGGGGTGATCCCGGCGAGCGGCTGGCCGAGTCACACCCGCCCCGGGAGGCGGCGCGAGAGTCAGAGCTTTATAGTGTGCGCGCGCGCGAGCGAGCGTGTGTCCTCCTTTGGCCCCGGGGCGTGTCGCGCGCTTGATCCTGATCTGCGCGCGCGCGTTTTGTCTCTCTCTCTCTCTCTCCCCCCCCTCCCGTCTCCAGACGGGCTGAGCCTATTGCTCGTTGCTCGCTCTTCCTGCTTTAGTGCTTTGGCGCCTGGCCCAGCACGCGGGATAGGCGTGTCCAGGTTGACAAGTGGCCGTGTTCACGAGGCTGGCTGAGGCGTGAAAAGCCACCGGCCGGCGGGTGTGTTGTTCATGATAACGCCACCCCCACACACGTGTACTCTCTGTTTTTTCTTTCTTTCTTGGACTGTGAGAAGCCGAGCAGATATAGTTGCCTTGTATGGAATGAATGCATGCATGTTGCTCTCTCGGCAAAGGGGAGACGATGTGGTGGACAACAAGGTGCCCTTCTTGGACGACAGTGCATTTGCCTGATTCTGAATGTGTTGCTGTTCAGGAGGGAAAGGGAGGTATTAAGGAGGGCCATGCCTTTCCCGAACTCTGTGCTAAAAGTGCAGTATAAGCGCATTGTAATTTCACTTGGTTTCATTTATGTGCCGCCTTCAGTGTATGCGTCTTCCACGCACGCACACACACACAATTTCACTTTTATTCTCCAATACTCCTGCCATGAAGATAAAGCTGAAAACTGGCGATTGAACCAGGATTTGAATCCAGCAGGGCTCTCCGATGTGTTTAATCCAAAACTTCAAGGTTTACCACAAGACTACTCTGTTTGGAAAGGTGGAGGGCAAAAGAAGTAGGGGGAGGCCAAAGATGAGATGGCTAGATGGTATTGTGGACACAATGGGCACAGAACTGGGAGGGCTGAGGAGGATGGTGGAGGACAGAGGCGCCTGGAGGACAATGGTCCATAGGGTTGCAAAGGGTCGGAATCGACTGTGCGACTGAACAACAACTCTGTTTGGTATAGTTCAGTGGTTCCCAACCTTTTTTGGCTATGCCCCACCAAAGCATCTCTAAATTCCTGATGCCATCCCCCTCACACACACACACACACACAATTATTACTATTCAAAAAGTGAACTATTCAAGTGGAGGAAAGCCAAGAGACCATTCACTGTTAATAACTCATTTTTGAATTGTTCCTGAAAAATCAAATTGCCCCCCTGTGGGGCATGTGCCCCGCATTGGGAACCACGGGTATAGAGCGAAAGCAGTCCCATGGAGGCAAAATGCTAATTATCTGTAAACCGCTCAGAGAGTGCCATGGGACAGTATATAAGCGTGTACAGCAATTGCTATTCTTTTTGAAAGCTGTTGTTATTATGCGCACTCAAGCCATATTGGATTTACTATGGGGACCCTAACAGGATTTTCTGGGTATTTGAGATATTGAAGTTATGGTTTTATTAATGCAAATCTGCATGCTTGCATGTATTTCCATCCCCACCCCCCACAGTGGTGGAGGTGGGATTGGACTGCAGGATTCCTAAACAGAAAGCCGTTTTATCAGTAAGACCAAGGCACCCTGTGTTTTATAATTTATACGGGAATCTCGATGGGCACAAGAGCTACTCATGCGCGAGGTCAAACACTAAATTATCACTGCTTTCAACCGTCTTGCTGTCACTAATTTTTTTTTTTTGCCATAATTTGGGAATGAGGTGCGGAACTGTTGGAGTTAAAGAAATACAATGAAGGATACTGAAGTTCGGAGGTCGAATTAGTTCAAATCCTTCTACAAGTTCCTTGTAGAACACGAGGACGCAATGCTGCGTTTTGTACTCTCTGACACCAAACTTTCCCCCTCTCTTGTGCATCAGTAAGCCGTCGGGGGAGACTTTTGACGGGGAAACAGCCAGCAGGGAAAGGGTTAAGTAAGCGTTTCCTTCCTGGTGGAGGAGAAGTAACAAACCCCGACCACAAACATTTTAGCCTCAATACTGCAACTAAACTCGTTTTAATCCGAGGTAATAATAATAATAACCCGAGGTAATGGGAATGAACTATAAAACACGACATTAGAGGCCATTTCTTTTCCGAGATTGGAAACGGTGGAGGGGCTCCTTTCGAAGGAGGGTTGGAAAAAAGAGTTTGTCTTCTAAAAGAAGAACTGTTTCGGGATCAAGCTATGCCCTTGGGCTATCTCCAAAGGAGTTAGGGAGCAGGTACAGGCTCAGGGAGGCACTTCTTAATATGACACTGGCACTTCAGGGCTGGACCTCTCTCTCCATTGAACGGAAAAAATCGCCAAAAGCGCTCCGATCCCTTTTTGAGACAGGAAGGAAAACTCCCCGCCTTCTGTTTCTGTGAAACTTGCCCTGTTGCTCAGCTATTCTAAGCTAATTCTCTTCGACAGATGCCAGAGATTTCGTGCGCCCTTTAGCAGTGGCAGGGAGTGAGTCGGAGGCGGCTTCGGCGCTTGCTCGGTTTAATCTCCCTTCCGGAGCCAAACTGGCTTGGCGCATGGTATGAAGGTCGGGAGAGGCTTAGCCCCAGCTCCCTTCGGCTTTGGGGCTCACACACCAGCCTGGTCTCTTCGCTCCGAGTTAAAACAGAGAGAGGTTAAACCAACCCAGCAACACCCAGATACAGTACAGCCGTGATGGCGAACCTTGGCACTCCAGATGTTCTTGGGCTTCAATTCCCAGAAGCCCAAGCCCCCATGAATCAGCCCCCATACGACGAGGGCAGCGCGGGCCGAATGAATCGCAGTAAACCCATTCCTATGGATTCATGGTGGCTTGGGCTTCTGGGAATTGAAGTCAAAGAACATCTGGAGTGCCAAGGTTCGCCATCACGGTAGTACAGTATAGTGTTTGAACTCAACCTTTCCTAAGGACCATGAATAGGCTCAGGGTGTCGGAGTCCCTAAATGCAAGACCAACATGCTCAAGTGGGGGCTGCTGGCGGATAACAACACGACGTGTGAATGTGGAGAGAGAGAGAGGCAGAATCCGGCTCATTTACTGTCCTTCCGAATACTACCGGACACATGTGCCAATGAAGATTTGATTTTAGCCAACGACAATGCCAACAGAAAGTGGCTTTATTTTGGCAGCCCAAAGTTCCACCCGGACACGAAAGAAGAATAACAGTGTGTGTGTTTGGCCAACCAGCCTCTTTCATTACAACCCGAAGCGAAGCAAAGCCACCCCCACCCCCAGTTCTCCTCGGGGATGGCTTGGGCAGCTTCCTCTCTGCTGGCACCAAGTTAAGTCGTCTGGTGGGTGCGCG
Source organism: Bradypodion ventrale (assembly GCA_035047345.1). Taxonomy (NCBI): domain Eukaryota; kingdom Metazoa; phylum Chordata; class Lepidosauria; order Squamata; family Chamaeleonidae; genus Bradypodion; species Bradypodion ventrale. The sequence continues at coordinate 278,323,784 of JAWDJE010000003.1, forward strand.
CATTGCCCTGCCTCTCGCTCTCGCCATGCCCTCGATGGGCGTCGGGGGTTGGAAAGACGCCGGGGCCCGCCTTCTGGGTCCCTCGTAGCAGGAACCGGCGTGACACCATTCAAGGAGAGAGACGCCTTTTTAAAGCATTCCTCCTCCTCCTCCTCTGCGCGAGGGGTTGGCCCTTGGAAACACCTTCTTTTAACTACTGTACACTCTATAAATACGGCTCCTGCCATGCTGGGTACAGGCAGGGCTAGAGGCTGCTGCGGCAGTACAAGGCGACGCTCGTGGGTCCCGATCGCCAAACCTTGAAGCGCCCCGGTGAGTGCGGAGTGCGTAGCTTTCCGGCCCCCAGTAACAAGCTTTTGTGGCTGCATGCACCGTCGTCGGGTGGGAAGCATCGCCATGGGCCGGTGTGGCCGGGGAGGCGCCGTAGCTGCGGCTTAGATCGATGGCGGCAGGGATGCTCTGTGTGTGTGTGTGTGTGTGTGTGTGTGTGTGTGTGTGTGTGTAGGGGGGAGGGGCTTGGCTGTTTCTATCTCCATCCCTCCCCCTCCAGTATCCGCCGTGCAGCCGGAGATGGGCTGATTTATGTATATTTTGCCGGTCCAGCTCCCATTCTGCACTCACTCAGTGTTTTTTGCGTGGCAGCCCTCTAGCGGGGATCGGGAGGAAGTTCGCTTTGCGCGGGAGGAAATCCGAAGTGAACCCAGGTTGGGTCCTCTCTTGTCTTGGGAGCCGCCCCGTGAGAACGCGCGGCGGAGCAGTGGGGCGGAGGGAAGGTAGGAAGGAAAGCCGGCCGGCTGTCTGAGGAGGAGGGTGGAAGGCAGGCGAGTGGCCGGATGGAGCTAGAGGGAGGCGTCGGCTCCCAGGAACCGAACCCGGGGACTACTACTCAGCCTTTTTTTTATTTTTAAAGCCGAGCGCAAAGCAGACACGGGCAGCAGCAGTTACACCCCCCCCCCCGCAACTCTGGCTGTATTCAAAAGTAACTCCCCTCCTCCTTCTCCTCCTTTAACTCTTCTGGTACCCGAGCGACGCCCTGCTTCCGGCAAGGAGCGAGGAGGCATTGGCTTTTTTCCTATTTTTTAAATCATCTTTTCAACAACATGTAAGAGTGCAGGGCGGCGGGATGCGTAAAGGTGTGGGCTTTGGCGTGGAGGGGGCTGGCGCTGGAGTGGCGGGGAGGGCTTTTGGTGGGGCCAAGGCGGCGCGGCAGGGCTGGGTGGGTCTCTCTCCTTCTCCCATCATCGCCATCTTTTGTTCTCTCTTCTTCTTTTTGCAGCACTAGCCACTCCTTGCTGCACCCGCTGTGCTGCTGCCTTTCCCGGAGGAGCCTGCACCACCACCACCACCAGCTGACGAGAGCGGAGGAGAGGAAGAGCCGGGGAGAATTACGCCTGCTTAGCCCTTGGAGATTATCTGCAGGAGGGAGGAGGAAAGCGCCGGCGCACTTGGGCTTTGCTTGTTAGGAAAGGCCACGACTTGTCACCTTGGCTTGGGGGCGCTTCGTTTCCCCACACGTGGATCCCGCCTGAGCTGGCTGGAGTTGCTTGCCCCCCCCTTCTCCCACTGTCGCAGCCTAGTCCTCCGCCACCCACCAGCCACCTCCCTTGCCCTGCCTGGCTCATTACGTGGCTCTCTCAGCCTCCTCCCCTCACCCAGCCAGCCGCCAGGATGATGCAGATCTACGAATCCTACAGCCAGAAGCACTCCCTCTTCAACGCCATGAACCGCTTCATCGGGGCGGTCAACAACATGGACCAGACTGTGATGGTGCCCAGCCTGCTCCGGGATGTGCCTCTCTTGTTGGATGAGCTGGACTCGGACTCGGATGGAGGGGGAGGCGGTGGGGGTGTCATCGGGGGTGGCGGGGAGAGGGAGGCCCGGCTGAACCCCAACGGAGGCACCACTTATTGCTCCTGCAGAGACATGTACAGCCACTACTTGCTGCTCAAGTCCATCCGCAATGACATTGAGTGGGGGGTCTTGCAGTCAGCCAGCGAGGAAGCCGCGGGCAGGAAGAAGGACAAAATGAATGGGGGCCCTGGCGCTGTGGACATTAGCCGGGGCATCCCCGAAGATGGCGAGGAGGAAGAGGAAGAAGAGGAGGATCTAGAGAAGCAGTTCCACTACCACTTGAGCGGACTGCACACAGTGCTCTCCAAACTGACCCGCAAGGCCAACGTGCTCACAAATCGCTACAAGCAGGAGATTGGAGTCAGCAACTGGGGTCACTGAACCAGGAAGGGGGGGGGAACCACACGGGGGTCAGCCTGCCTGCCTGCCAGCTTCCCTGGGTGAGAGAGGGGGGCAGGGGAGTTTGGAAAGGGCTAGGGAAGAGTGAAGTTGAGCCTTATGTGCCGGTGTGAAAAGGGAGGTGTGTGTGGTTTGGGTGGGGGAGGGATGCCACTGTGATTTGGTTAAAAGAAATTGGGCAGAGGAAAAGACGTGTCAATGTCACTGGAGAGTAAGCCAGGGTGGGTGTGCTCTGGGAGGCATGAATAGGAAGATGTGATGGTGGAAAGGGGCTGATCTTCATGTGAGGCATAACTCACTGGGGTTTTGCTTTTGCCAACTGCAGCAAGGAAATGCTTCTCTGCTAGTGGCAAGCATAGCTAGGCAGCCAAGCATAGGACTCAGAATGAAGTATGGTGGTTGAGGCCAGTTACTGAAAGAGAGTGTTATCCCTGGGAAACTGCTGGTTAGTGCGTGTGTGTGTGGCAGCAATAGTGTGGCGATTACATCACTATTTTCCTGGTTTTGCACTACTTTTTTAACATTAACATTAATATATTAATATATGTATATAAAGCTTAAGAAATACCTTCTTTGCATGTTCTTGGAAATTGCTGGCGTCTTTTTTTTTAACAAGCGCACAAAGATGTACAAGCTAAGCTTTTTTACAGGCATAGTGAGCAGTTATGCCCCTTTAAATGAAGACACTGAACCTTTCCCATCTGACACAGCTGGTTGGTATGAGCCTGCAAATATGCACTTAAGAACTATTTATAATAATGCAGAGGATGAAACCAGCTAATAGCATTGCTAAACTCCAGTGGAATGATAAAGGGGCCTCACTATTGTACATGCGTTGAAGCTTATTTAAAACTTTTTTTATTCAGATGTTGAATATATTCTAAAATAAACAAGCAAACATATCAACTGAAATTGATGTAACTGTGTTGATATTGTGCCTCTATTTGACTGAAATGCTAATATTTATGACACAAACTGTAGCTGTGGAGTAATATTTCAAGCCATTACTCTCCCCCACCCCCACAACAGCAATGTTTGTAGCATGAAGAAATAGCAATCTTGTGGTGTTTCCTCCTCATTTCTATTGCCCATATGAATACTCCACTATATCCTTATTTATTCCATTTCTTTAATATTATATCTTGTTTTTTCTTCATTATGGAATTGAAAGTGATGTGCCTCATGATACCAGAATGTTGTCTATGCATTGTGCACATCACGAGTTGCTTTACTTTAGCAAGGTGTCTACTGGCTATGTCAAGGGGCTTCATACCCCTTGTTGTGATCAGAGGTATGAGCTCAGTTGTCCCCTGTGGGTATAGCACCCATGGTTTGCTAGGTTAAATCCACTGAGTATAATCCAGCCATTTTGTTCTCAGTTAAAGCTTTTAATCAGTCAGTGTGTGAGGTAAATTGGACTTGCAAGGCAAGTTTTCTGTTCCTCTTAAGAGACTTTGAAAACAATATATATGAGGAAGAATGGAAAGGGGAAAACTGCTCTCTCTTTGAGGACACCTTGGGAAGTTAACAAGGCAGTATGGGAGTATATTTATACTGTAAACAGTTTAATCTCTTAAACTGAGTTATTTAAGTAGGTGCCTTACAAGTAATCAGATTTCGTTACCAACCCTACAAGCTTTGTGCTTTGTGGGATGACTGTTATCATACAGTAATTGGCTATGGAACCAATTCCATTCTGTGGAGGATTCTCTAGTTTAAATCAGGATACAGTATCTTAATATTGTTCTTGGAATAATGTTGAAAGATAAATTGTAGGAATGAAAGCATATTGCTATTTTATTGTCTTAGAACACGTGTTTCTGTATAACTGAGTGAATATCTGTCCAGCCTAATCCACAATCCTCTTAAACCATCTTTTCACAATAGAGTTTTTATTTGGGGCCTTCAGAACCTTCAGATCTGAACTTTGAAAATAAAAAGTACTCCAATAATGGTGTAAAAGCTTTTAAGATGCAAATATATTACATGGATTCAGATTTTAAATTATCCAGGGCTCCATCATGTCTCACTTGGTAGTATGCAAATGCACTTGAATTTTGAGTAATTGCAGGCTGCAGGTTAGTTGGAGAAAGAAAAAAATGAAGGACATAATCTATCCAGAGCCAAGCACTTAGAAATGTGTGTGTTTTAAGTATTTGCATTTTATTTTGGTTCTTTAAAATTTCTGTTATTTTTTAAAATAAAAAGACTTAAAGTGAAATATGCACGTAATGAAAACAAACATTATGTACCTACAGTCTTTTAAAACTTAGCTGTCAAGTATGTTGAGTTAAGGGGTTCTTTTTCATGTAACCACTCTAGTAATTGTCATCTGCTTTTCAGCTTAGAAAAGAACACCAGGCCTGGGATTAACTGGCTTTTTGATTTCACTAGCTAACCAGTTCACCAAATAGTCATATGACCCTCAAACATCAGTCTTTGCCTCAACAGTCAAAAGCTAAGCTATCAAAACAAATCCATCAGCAATTTCCGAAAATTAGCTGAGTGACGTCTATTAAGGCAACACATAAGTTGAAACATATAAAACAGTATTCCAGTATTCGAGTTCATTATTTACAAAATACATGGCTCATGGTATTCAGACCAAGTTCAATATCAAAGTGATCTACTCTGTGAGCAGGCCCTGATATCTGAATAGTCACTTAAAACTGCAGTTTCCCCCTTTTTTCTGTGAGTTAAGTCTGTGAACTAAGTAGTTTAGCAAGCATGTCTGCTGTTGAATAAGACATGATTATACTATTATTCTATAAGAATTAGGCTTCATTAGGAAACATGCTTAAATAGAGCAATATAGTAGATGTTTCATGATTATATTGTTAAATCTATTAAATTACAAATTTTGCACTAGGAAAAAATCTTGTACGTCTACTAAATCATCTATGTCTGATTCTGAAATGCGAGCAGTAAATTAGCTGGCGTTAATCTATTTTTTTGTAATGCCTCATGTAATAAAAATAGTTGGGTGCCATCAAGTGAATTCTGACTTATGGTGACCCTTTCCAGGTAAAGAATACACAGGTTTACTATGCTTTTCTTCTGGGGAACCCTGGGTCAGCATTTCATCCATGCTCTTTCCCTAAGAATCACAGTGCGGAAATTGAACTTCCAAGCTCTGGTTCCACAACCATGTATCTAAACCACTGATCTATCCAAACAGCTTGTAAAACATCCAAGTTATCTGGTGATGAAAACGGGATGTTACAATCTTTTCCTTCAGTTTCTTTACCTGCATAAAGTTCAGAGATTAGAAACACTGTCCTGCTCAAATCAGCTACTATTTTCTGGCCCTGTTACTTGCTCTTTCATGCATGAACTTTGCCTGGGAGTAAAACTTGTCTAAAACCCAACCTTGCAGTGAATCTCTCTGGCGATAACTATTTCTCAACAGATACAACCATCATAGCCTTGGTGCACTCCAAATACCAGAATGAAAGACATTGTAAATATTGAGGGAGATATGTCTGGTTTGTCTGAGAATGCTGTCTCTTAAAAAGAAAATGCATAACCAAATGATCTAGGGTGGTTTTGCTAATGAGAATATGGTGCAAGTAGATTACCCATTTAGTTAAAATACATAATCAAATAAGAGGTTGATCACCACTGCATATGTTAAAGTTGGTTAAATATGCAAATAGGACCAGGATTAAAAAGGCTGAAAAATACATTACTTGAATAAAGTGTCTGTAATGCTTGGTGAAGATGAGAAGGAAGCCAAAAATAACCCCCCAAACGTGCATTATTCCAAGAAATACCCAGGAAGGCAAAGGGAGACACCCATTTCACCTAAATTGGCTAAAAATATGAAATAATTGCGTAAAGTGGACTCAAAATATCATGAAACACTAAGATTTTGAGTTCGTCAACATTTTGTGCTAGATCATGGTGGTCGGGGGATAAATAGTGCACCAAGTGGAAGGGAATAGCTGACATTCATGAACTTCATGAAGATGCAACCTGTCAGGTGTACTTTACTGCTGATTCGCTTTCTTCTTCGCACAGGAGATTCACTGTAGGTATAACAAGTTAAAAATCATGCAGATGTTGATCTCACTTTCCCCCCATTATAACAGTGTTTAAAATAAAGGTTTCCCTTGCTTGAAAGCCAGTCGTATCCGACTCTAGGGTTCAGTGCTCATCTCTGTTTCAAAGCCAAAGAGCCAGCGTTGTCTGCTCCTGCAGACATTTCCGTGGTCACGTGGCAGGCATGACTAGACACCGGAGCGCACGGAATGCTGTTACCTTCCCATCAAAGTGGTCCCTATTTATCTACTTGCAATTTCTTGCTTTTGAACTGCTAGGTTGGCAGGAGCTGGGACAAAGATGGGAGCTCATTCCGTCCTGCAGTACTCGGAAATCGAACTGCTGACCTTCCGCCTCCCAGTCAGCATCTTAGCCACTTGAGCCACTGCAGTGTTTAAAATACTGAAAGGGAATTTTGTATATATTCAGGTTGACAGGTAGCTGTGTAGACCTGTTGCTGCTTACAGCAGGAGAAAGTACACTAACTGCAGATGTTTATGCCAAAAGAGAAATGTGCTGTGTCAAGAAAACCAAAGCAATTTTTAAGGCATGTCTCTGGTCCTGGTTCTAGTTCTAGTTGGACTTTACACTATTCTTGCATATAGGAGCTAGTGCAATAAAAGTAGACACTTTGTTAGCCAAAGTAGATACCCCATTCACATCCTTATTTTATTCCTCTGGTAACAGGGATATATACTTCATTGTATGTGCACACTTTCACAAATAGTAGCAGAAGTCAAACATTCCAAACAGGTGGAGCATAGGGAGGGTGCCAAGAATTAAAGTTTCTGGAAATGCAGTAAAAGTCTTAGACATAGGGAACACAGAGAGGGGGGCTGCATGGTGTGTGTGGGTGTGTATGTGTGATTGAAACGGGAACAGGAGCTGTTTATATTCTGAAGCAGCCATGCCCTTTTTAGGAATATTCCATTTCTTCTTCATGGACCCTGTGAAGCCACACTAATGGGTTAACTTCACACATGTGCAGTTAACCCATTAGTGTAGTTTCACAGGTGACCACTTGATGAACAACAGTTACAGGTAAGCAACCTGGCCTTATTAGGGGTTGGGTGACCCTTAGGGCTTTTCCAGCTCTACAAATCTCCACCCTGGTTTTGCAGCCCTACTTTCCATTAATTTAGTCAACATTTGAGGGCATCTGAGCATAATATGTCTTCATTGGGACGTTTTGGGATCCCTCTCACTCTTAGGGGCTTTTTCCAAAAGTGGTGTTTTTTTTGGAAGGGGGGGGGGGCTGACTTCTGTAAAACATAGGCCTGGTGTCTTCTAACAGGTGTTGGAATGGCTACTTAAGAATTAGCACGTCAATTGAGTTTGCTGTATCAAAGAGGTGCATGATACTGACAATTTGTCAATGCCTAGAAGGCAGTTGAATGTTCCTGCAAATGTGCAATCTAGTGGCATTTGAAGTGTTGGCAGATGTAAAAGCAACCTCTAGCAACATGTTTGTATGTTCTTGAAATACAGTATTCATCCTTCATTGCAGCAGTACAATAGTGTCATTGAAAAGCTTATCATATCACAAGGAGGAGATTATAACTTTGAGTGCAGACTGTGCTGCAGGAAGACCAGAAGAATTTCCAGTATGGACTGATCGTTCTGGAATCCGAAATGACTACAAGGTTATTTGGAAATTTATTTATTTATTACATGACTGTATCTTTTCTCTAAGACCCTCAGGAATGGATGGCTATTGTTTTCTCATCAGAACCAGAATGGCCAGCCACCATACCGGTTGAAGGATTTGAAAGTCCCCAGAAGTCACTTTCTCATTTATTTATTTTTAGCAATAACCGTGAAATAAGTTGTACTGAGAGGTAGTGACTGTCTAAGGTCAAATGTTACACTGTAGGTTGTAGCAGTAGTAAAAACAAGAGCAGGTAAGCATTGTTTCAATATTGCCAGGGTCTTCTATTAGGGACTGGATTAGTACTTCCACAAACAGAATTGAAGTGCAATACAGGGCACATGCTGTAATAAAAATAAGCTTCACAAGGAGAGACATTTCTGTTATCAGAAAGACACCATGGAGTGCAACTTGGTTTGGCAAAATGGGCATTTGAAACTCGGTCTTGCATTGTCCATTATTCTGTTAGAAAAAAACTGGTTTTTTAGGTATAGATCGGTATAGATGCAGATTTGCTATGCATTTATTTTCAGAACACTTTAAGGCCAGTTTTCTTATTTTTATTTTATTTATTTTTATTTATATCCCACCCATCTGGGATGTTCTCACACTGATGCAGAAGGCAAATGAAAGGTAAAGGTAAAGGTTTCCCTTGCTTGAAAGCCAGTCGTATCTGACTCTAGGGTTCAGTGCTCATCTCTGTTTCAAAGCCGAAGAGCCAGCGCTGTCTGCTTCTGAAGACGTTCCCATGGTCATGTGGCAGGCATGACTAGACACCGGAGTGCACGGAACACTGTGCCACTGAAATGAAAGGCCAGTGCATTATATCCTCAGGACAATCTTCATGGCTGATCGCCACGATGATTGCCAATATTCAGAATTGGATACGGCACAAGAAGAAGAATCTGGGATGTTCTCCCACTCTGGACAGCATAAAACAACTAGAAAAACTCCATACAATACAAACCAAACCAAACATAATACAATATAAAAAGACATTAACAATAGCCCATAAACAATAAATCTATAAACCATAGGCAATAATAACACCAATAACCATCACACTTTCTGTCAGAAATGACATTTTAAAAATCCTTTATTAAGGTAAACTGGATTTTAAAAGATGAAGGGGGAAAGAATTATTCTGCTAGAAGATGGAACCAGATGTGACACAATCCTGAGAGGACATCTGTGAGTGATTCCTATGACTAAAATAATAATACTGGACAGATTAGATAGACAGGATGGAAGGGTGAGCATAGTAAATTTGTGATAGCATCTGAACAGATATATAATTCCTTTCAGATTTTGGAGCCAGCAAAAGATGTGAAAGTAGTACTATAATATATAGCAGGAAGACTAATAGAGAGGAATACAAAATTATTTTGCACAATGGTTGATGCATATTTATCAAGCATTTCAAAAATGCATTTGTAACCTTTCAAAAAATACTTCACAAACCTTGCTAGAAAACAAAAGGAATGTGCTTATCTATTTCCAGGACACCTTTATATGCATCTCTTAGTCAACTTCCTGGAAAGCCTCTTACTTTGCATTAGTATATACTGTATGTCAGCTCAGAAGCAAATGTGTTGAAGTCACATTGCAGATAAGGAAGGAAGTATGGACAGCAAACCATCAAAAGCAGAGATGTATATTTGATTGTATAGTACTGTATTAGATATAGGCCATTCACCAGTAAGAAATTAAAATGCTGAAGTGTTTTTATGTTGCCTAGTGACTTCACAATGTTTATTTTCATAGAAAAAACAATGGTGTTAGTTCACCAAACTCAACATTTTTACTCCTTCACACCATGGAAATGGAAATGTTGACTTTATTGGAGAAATTGACATGTAATAAATACTTTCTTTTATCTAGCACTTTGGGAGCATTCGGAGTACCTCACATATAGCACTGCAGAAATGTTTATAACATCCCGGCAAGGCAGTAGTTTTATTCCAGTGCTGCAGATGAAGAATTGAGTTTGAGATGTAATTACTTGCCTGAATCCATTTATTTATTTATTTTTTTTTTTTTGCACATTTATATCCCGCCCTCCTGGTGGGTACACCACTCAGGGCGGCTAACAATATAATAAAAATTACAATAAAAACAATTCAATGACAATAACTAAAAACAGACCTGACACCTCAATTAAAACCAGCATTAAAACACAAACAAATCGTCATTAATGAAGATTATGGAATTGAGACAAACTGTACCTGCCTTCCCAAAAAGATTCACTTTCTGGGAAGAGTATGTAAGACTACAGCCCTGATCTCTGCGTTTTAGAGCATAGTAAAGGTAAAGGTTGCCCTTGATCGAAAGCCAGTTGTATCTGACTCTAGGGTTTGGTGCTCATCTCTGTTTATAGCCAAAGAGCCAGCACTGTCTGCATCTGCAGATGTTTCCGTGGACATATGGCAAACATGACTAGACACCGAAGTGCACAGAACGCTGTTTACCTTCCCACCAAAGTGATACCTGTTTATTTACTTGCAATGTCTTGCTTTCGAACTGCTAGGTTGGCAGGAGCTGGGACAGAGACGGGTGCTCACTCTGTCATGCAGCACTCAGTGCTAGAATTGCTGATCTGTTGACCTTCCAGTTGTCAAGTTCAGCATCTTAACCACTGAGCCACCGTAGCCCCCCCTTTTAAAAGAGCATATCAGCTCCCAAATCACCTGCTGCTTTCAGTGGCTGAGGACTGGTCTAAACACCTGTTTTTCTATTAAATTATCCCATTACCTGACCTTACTCGAGAACATGCTGACAAAGCATAGCATATTCATGTAAGCACTGGGTATGCTGCAGCTGTCTTCTTCCAGATGGCAGTAACATAAAAGTTATTAATGAAATTTGTAAAAAGCATGCTAGGTTATAATATAAGGTCTTGTAGCTATGCAAGGATTAAATGCCAGACAGACTTTGACATGTGCAAATGGTTCTTTTTAAAAAGAAGGAGAAAAGAAAGATGCTGTGCAAAGCTCATTCACCAAAAAAGTTTTGGGTTTTAAACTGAAGACAGCAAGACGGGTCCCACCTAATTTCTTGTTTAAGCAGATACTTCTAGCTGATTACATAGCAGGGTGCTCTGCCTTTTAAAATACAAAGAAAGAGGAATCACACTGTGACACCATGCTCTGCTTTTCCAAGAAATGCTCTGAACTATCTTATTCTTCCTTTCTTTTGTCAAAATGTAGTTCAGCTGATGCGATTTCTTTTCTTAGTGCTGGGACCAATCATAAAATAACAATAGTAAGCAACAGCCATTATACTTATATAGGGCCCCATATCACTTAAGACACTCTTTGGGAGGTTCACAAGGTAATTAGCATTTTGTCCCCAATATGTGCTGGGTATTCACTTTACTGACCTCAGAAGAATGAAAGGCTGAGTCAACCTTGATTCTAACAAGACTGAACTCACAACATGAATGGTTTGGGTTGCAGTACTACAGTTTAAGCCAGGTATGCTCAAAGTACGGCCCGTGGGCTGGATCCCCCCCCCCCGATGCCAACTCAGCCAACCCGTGCTGCCTTCGTTGCTCCCGGAAGTGGAAGTAAAACATGTTTTACTTCCACTTCTGGGAGCGACGAGGGTGGCACGGGCCAGATGAATTGGTGTCGGGGCCCGGATACGACCCACCAGCCGTAGTCTGGCACCCCTGGTTTAAGCACTGCACCAAGAGAGCTGTTAAAAATCTGAATACATTTTCGTTTAAACAGTCTGGCAAAATAGGACAAATTGTCCAAGTTCCTGTTGAGGCATCTGAGTCATCTTAACCATAATTCTGAGTCATATATGTAAAGTAAGGTCTCCCTTGCTCGAAAGCCAGTCGTATCCAATTCTAGAGTTCGGTGCTCATCTCCGTTTACAGCTAAAGAGCCAGCACTGTCTGCATCTGCTGACATTTCCGTGGACATGTGGCAGGCATGACTAGACACCAGAGTGCATGGAATGCTATTTATATTCCCACCAAAGTGCTTCCTGTTTATCTACTTGTTTTCAAACTGCTAGGTTGTCAGGAGCTGGGACAGAAACAAGAACTCACTCTGCCGTGCAGTATTTGGGTTCTCAAACTGCTGACTTGCCAACCTTCCAGTCATCAAGTTCAGCATCTTAACCGCTAAGCCACCGCAGTCCTATACTACTTAACAAAATTAAGAAGAAAAGTTCTTGACATCCAAATTATAAATGTAAAGTTTTGGACCTTTTTAGTGTCTTGCACGGAAGACAAAGAAGGAGTCGCAGGAAGGACTAACACAGGTTTATTCATTGATGGTCAGTATGAACATGTGGTAATGGCGGAGGTACATCACATTATATACAGTAGCTCAATACATTTGAATCTTGTTGCACGGTGGCTCATTGGCTGCCACCGGCGTGACGTCGTCCCAGTCACGCCCACCCTCTGCAGGTAGTGATAGTACGGGAAAGGTTCCCGCGGCTGTTGGTGATTTGGTGAATGTGAACCATGTGAGTGGAACGCTCGCAGCTGCCCCCTATGGACAGCTTACTCGCGTTCCTTTACAGCTGGGCTACATTGTAATTGTGGTCAGGTTACATTCATACGTTTTGAGGCAACATCTCTTAAAGCAACATTGTACATACATAACATCCCTCCCCCCTAGGATGGGACGAAGTCCCTCAACCATTGTGGCTTGCCGCACGTGCGCCTGGGGCGTGCGGCCGCTTGACTTAACACAGGGGAGCCGGAGGCTCCTGGTTCCACGGAGTCCTGTCCTGCAACGGAAAGGGGGGACTCATTAGTGGCTCGGTGTGGAGTCTGCGGTAACCTTGCATTGGGGGACGGGAATGGAATGAACAGTTGGGAAGTGAATCCCTGTCTACCGTTTGAGGAGCTTGGGGTCCCCCCCAGTACGAACCTCGGGACCGACGAAGAGGCCCTCGTGGCCTCGCCACCCCCCGTTGCCTGCCCTGGAGTTCTAGAGACTGTGGTGGGCGGACTCCCCCCTGTTGCCTGTCTTGGGGGTGTTGGTTTCCGGGGAGCTGGAGCTATGGTATATTCCAAAACAAAAGGGCTAGGGGGACTGGAAGTACCAGGGGCTGAACTGAAACCCCTCTTCTCGCTAGGACGGGTGGGGGACCACTCCGCGACATCCCCCTGGTACTGCAACTCATAATCGAATTCATCCCTCTCCAAGGTATCCTCCTCTGCGGTTGAGAACCGAGGGTAACACAGGTGGGGGAGGACCCTAACGCTGATTTCCCCTCACCGGTGACTCGCCTTCTGAGTTGGTCGGCGTGCCTTCTCCAGAGTAGACCTGAACTAGTCTCGACCCTGTAAGATACCGGCCCCGTTTGCTCAACAATTGTCCCTGGTACCCACGCTGGCCCTGAGGCCGCGTAGTTCCTGCAGTGAACCGGGTCCCCTACTGAAAAACTTTTGGAGCTCTCTCCCCCTATGTTTATGTTTCTCCCTTCATCCTCCACCCTGGACGGATCCATCCGGTCAAAAAGTGTTACCGGACGCCTCCTCATGAGGAGTTCGGCTGGGGAAAAACCTGAAGCTAGGGGGGTTGTCCTGTAGCAGATGAGGAACTGACACAGATGCAGGTTCAACTCACCGGGACCCATGCGCCGCAGTGCGTCTTTCGTAGTGCGCACTTGGCGCTCTACCTGACCGTTTGTGGCGGGGTGAAACGGGGCAGCGGTAATGTGCCTGATGGCGTTTCTCTCCATAAAAGTCTTGAACTCTGCCGACGTGAAGGTACTAGCGTTATCGCTAACAAGGACGTCTGGCAGGCCGAAGCAGGCAAAAAGCTTGCGCAACTGTTTAATGGTTGCGGCAGAGGAAGTGCTGTTCATGGGGATTACCTCCAACCACTTGGAGTAGGAATCGACTACCAGTAGGAACATGGACCCGCGGAAAGGGCCAGCGAAGACGACATGAATCCGGGACCATGGCCCGCGGGCCGTATCCCATTCCCTATGGGGTAACCGGGACTCCTCGGGCCGAGAGCTCTGGCAGCTCTCACACGTGCCCACTAGGCGTTCTATGTCCCCGTCTATCTGGGGCCACCAAAAGAAACTCCTGGCTAGAGCCTTGGAGCGCACGATCCCGGGGTGGCTGGTGTGCAGTAGCCTCAGCACCTTGGCCCTCAGCTTCTCTGGGATAACCACTCGCTGGCCCCAGAGTAAGCAGCCCCTTTCAAGAGAAAGCTCTACTCTGCGCCTGAAAAACGGCTTGAAATGTTCCTTGGGGGGAGAGGTGGGCCACCCTTTCCTAACCCAGGAAGTAACTTGGGCCAGCATCTTGTCGGCCGCCGTGGCCTTGGCGAGGTCGGCCGGGACAATTGAGGGTGAGTCGAGAGACTCAATCAGCAGGACTTGGTGTTCCTGCTCCACCTCGCATGTCGGGTCCCCTAAACTAGGGAGAGGGGATCGGGACAGGGCATCCGCATGGGAAATCTCCTTCCCTGGGCGATAGACCAGCTCATACTGGTAGGCGTTGAGGAAAATGGCCCAACGCAGCATCCTGGGGGATAAAATTTGCAGGGTGGGTTTGCCGGTAGTGAAGATCCCCAAAAGCGGCTTGTGATCCGTCACCACCGTAAACTTGCGGCCGTATAGGAAATCGTGGAACTTCTTTGTTCCCGCGATTATGGCTAGGGCCTCCCTATCTGTTTGCGCGTAATTGCGCTCTGCCTTCGAGAGGGACCTTGAGTAGTACGCCACCGGGGCTTCCCTCCCGCTGTCCAACACGTGGCACAGGACCGCCCCCACCCCCACCGGGGACGCATCACAGACTAATACCACTGGCTTTTTCGGATCGAAGTGGGTCAGGACAGCATCCGAAGATAGGAGTGACTTGAGCTCTTTGAATGCTCTCTCCTGCTTGTCCCCCCACCTCCAAACCGCATCCTTCTTAAGTAACGCGTGCAGTGGCTCCGCGACTGATGCCTTCCGAGGCAGGAAGGAGTGATAGAAATTTAGGAGCCCTAGAAATGATTGCAGCTCCGGTTTCGCGGTGGGGCGAGGGGCATCTCTCACGGCCGCAACCTTGGACTCGGAGGGTTTGATTCCGTCCGGGGTTACCTTAAACCCTAGAAACTCAACCTCCCTCGCAAAGAATACGCACTTGTCCCTCCTCAATCGAAGTCCTGCCCTCTCGAACACTGAGAGGACCCCATCTAGCCTCTTTGCTAATTCTAATTCGCTCCCCGCTGTTATCAACACGTCGTCGAAGTATGGGAGGACGCCTGGAAGCCCCTTTAAAAGGCGTTCCACGAGGGACTGGAAGATTCCGGGGGCCGAATTCACGCCAAACTGAAGGCGCGTTACCTTAAACGCCCCCTTGTGCGTTACGATCGTTTGCGTGGCGGCAGCAGCCGGGGTTACAGAGAGCTGCTGATATGCCTGGGCCAGATCTAGCTTGGCGAAACACCTCCCCCCATGTAACGTGGCCAGCAAGTGGCTGACCACTGGCACCGGGTATGCATTTGGCCGAATGGCCTTATTAATCGTACATTTATAGTCCGCACAAATCCTGACCTCCCCATTTGACTTGAGGGCTGTAACAATCGGCGTTTCCTACTCTGCCGAGTCAACTGGAACCAAAATCCCCTGCCCCACCAATTTGTCCAGTTCCGCCTCGATCTTGTCCTTGAGGGCGAAGGGCACTCTCCTTGGCTTGAGGCGGATGGGCCGGATTTCTGGGTCCAGCTCAAATGAAACCGGGGGCCCCTTGTATTTCCCGAGCCCCTTCTTGAAAACGTCCGGGTGTGCATTGCACACGTCCCGCATTGGGTCAGTCTTGATGGCGTTAATGCCGGACAGTTCGATCCCCAGGGGAGCAAACCACTGCGTTCCCAAAAGGCAGCACCTCCCCCCTTTGAGGACTACTAGGGGCAGTTTCTCGGAGTAGTTCTTGAACTTCACCTTGAAGTTCCCCACCCCCAACACCGGGATCCCATTTCCCTGCACGTCCCGTAGATGAGATCTCATGGCCCGCAGTTTGGGCCGCTTTTCTGGGGGAATGCGCATAAACTCTTTTTGGGACAGGATGGAATAAGATGACCCCGAGTCTATCTCCATCCTCACTGGGACCCCCTGCAACAGTACCTCTATGAAGAACCGCCGGTGCTCCAGGCCCACGCGGTTCACGCATTCCTCGCTGTAGCTGGCTGAGACCTTCCTGGTGCCGGCCGCCTTTCGTTGGTGCGTCTGGGAATGGCTGGAACTGCCCTTGTCCTCGACTCGCCCGTGCCTGCATACTCGGGCGATGTGTCCTTTTCGGCCGCAGTTGTGACACTCGGCCTTTCGAAATGGGCACCTCGTGCGGTCGTGGGCCACCCCACAACTGTCGCAGCGGCGGTCCTGCCGCTCACGGGTCTGCCGCTTCTCACCTCGCTTCTTGATTCTCTGGACGTCGTCGTCCTCGCTGGATTAGGGGTCCGTTGCCGTGGACGACTCCTCAGACGCCGTTGGTTTGCCGGCGGGCAGCTTGGGGGCCCGCCAGGCCGTCTTCTCTGGTGTCCGCCGGGCCACCTGTACTGGTGACTTGGCCCTGTCGGACGTGGCCCCTCGGGACTTGAACAGTCTGACCCCGCTCCTGGCCTCCTCGGCTGCTTGGGCCTCCCACAGTACCTCGTTGAATGTGAGGCGGTGGTCGCGGGTCATCAGCCTCCTCTGGAGCTCCTCGTCCCTCAAACCACACAACATGCGGTCGCGGAGGGCCTGGTCCAGGTCGTCCCACTGGCAATGCACCACTGCAAGCCTGAGGGCTGCCGCGTAGGCGGACACAGATTTGCCCGGTCGCTGGTCTCGCCTGTGGAACGCGACCCGGGCTGGGAAAATCGAGACGGGCGGCTGGAAATGCTCGCGCAGCCTCTCCAGGATACGGTCGATGGGCACCTCGTCCACCTTCCGGGGGGCTCCCACGGTCATCAGGATCCGCAGCGTGGCCGGCTCCACCTGAGCCAGGAAGTGGGAGCGCATTTTCGCGTCGTCGTCGACGCCTGCGGCTTCCATCGCATGCCGAAACTGGCACTCGTAGAGCTCCCATTGTTCGGGCTCGCTGACATCGAACTGGTACGGCTTGACCTTGGGATTCGCCATCAATCCCATCCTCGTCGCCAATTTAGTGTCTTGCATGGAAGACAAAGAAGGAGTCGCAGGAAGGACTAACACAGGTTTATTCATTGATGGTCAGTATGAACATGTGGTAATGGCGGAGGTACATCACATTATATACAGTAGCACAATACATTTGAATCTTGTTGCACGGTGGCTCATTGGCTGCCACCGGCGTGACGTCGTCCCAGTCACGCCCATCCTCTGCAGGTAGTGATAGTACGGGAAAGGTTCCCGCGGCTGTTGGTGATTTGGTGAATGTGAACCATGTGAGTGGAACGCTCGCAGCTGCCCCCTATGGACAGCTTACTCGCGTTCCTTTACAGCTGGGCTACATTGTAATTGTGGTCAGGTTACATTCATACGTTTTGAGGCAACATCTCTTAAAGCAACATTGTACATACATAACAACCTTCCAGATTGAAATACAGTTGGGAGGGTGTGACTAGGTACAGAAAATTAGCTAGTGTGGAGCGATTGAGCAATCTTTGCTACTTCCGCACTTCAATTTCTCCCTTCTAAAGCTGGAGGTTCTTATGCTGGGAAAGAAGGAGCTCAGAAGTTGTTAGGCATGACACACCTCTGTTTTCTTTTCTGACTAGCTGACTGACTATGCTCTAATAAACCAATATTCAGAAAGCACTGCAAATATTTAATATGATGTGTAACTCCAGGGCTGGAGTCTGAACAATTTATTTCTGACCCATTACCCATAAAACCTTGGAATAATGATAGATTGATCGATTAATTGAGAAATGCATAGCCAGATAGACAGATGTGTCCTGAATATAGAAAATATTTTTTCCATTCTGTTCTTGCACCTGGGAGAACCATTAGCTTGAAGTCACCAGACCTATGTATATAGAAAGGTATTTAAAATGGTGTGCATCTCTCTCAAACCTGCTGATCTCAAGGTCTGAGTATATCCGCATGTAGAGTTTTTGACGTTTTCCCCATAGATAAATTCAAAATATATGTATAGCATGTCAGAGTTGAAAATACACATCTTTAGGAATACCGTATTTATTCGAGTATAACGCGCAAAATTTTATACCCAAAAAAGGACTCAAAGTTTGGGTGCGCGTTATACACGAGGACTGGGTGCGCCGGGTCGAGAAGAAGGGAACCCTCCGGGGGAGGGCCGCGGCGTGCTCCGCGCTACCCGGGCCGCGCGACTCAAGAAGCCAGCGCCGGGTAGGCACGGAGCACGCCGCGGCCCTCCTCCCAGGCGGCGGCAGGCGCCCAGGTCCCGCTGCCGCCGCCGCTCACCTGCACGCACCCGCCGGGTCGAGAAGAAGGGAACCCTCCGGGGGAGGGCCGCGGCGTGCTCCGCGCTACCCGGGCCGCGCGACTCAAGAAGCCGGCGCCGGGTAGGCACGGAGCACGCCGCGGCCCTCCTCCCAGGCGGCGGCAGGCGCCCAGGTCCCGCTGCCGCCGCCGCTCACCTGCACGCACCCGCCGGGTCGAGAAGAAGGGAAAATTTTATACCGAGTTTTCATGGAAAATTAGGGGTGCGCGTTATACACGAGTGCGCGTTATACTCGAATAAATACGGTATTTCACTAGAATACGTGCATACCCATTCTTAATGCTTTGTGCATGCAACCCATGTCTATTTTAACATGCCCATAGAATTAATATCCAGTACAAGGCCAGATATAAGATGGATTGACTTCGTAAAGAAACAGCCCTGAATTTACAAGAGCTGAGCAAGGTTATTAAGAGTAGAACATTTTGGAAATCACTCATTCATAGGGTTGCCATGAGATGGGGGTGATTTGACAGCATACAACAACAACAACAACAGCAGCAGCAGCAGCAGCAACAACAACAACAACAACAACGGCTTTCTCACACAGGATAAACTGAAGTATGTTGAGTTATGCTTCTTAATGTTAATCCTACTTGCCCATTTATATCTAAAATGTTGTAAGAAATCATCCTTAGATATTAGGGAAGAAAATTATCCAGCGGGTGAGAGCATGAATATTATTTTCAGTACAGTATCTTCAAATGTACTGTGGTGCTTCTGACAGAAGCAAAGGAAAGAAAGAAAGTGTCTTTCTGCTGGGTCATGCCTGTAGGGCTTATCACATTTCTACTCATTTCTTATGCCTGTCTTTAACATCTCCTCCTTGAATGTAGCTTCTTGCTGACTCAGTATTTGTCTAATTACGGTGTCTTTTCGTAGTCTTTCTAAGCATTCAGGCTTCTGTCTTTTGGTTCTTTGCCCCATAATGTCAGTTTCTATACTGTATAGCTAAATAAACAGTCCTTGGAATCTATAAGCTTGCATAGTGAAATAAGCTTGCATAATGAAATTTATCACTGTTTTGCTTCAACCCATTTTAGAATTGTTTATAAATTATGAATGATTTATCTTGGGATTTCTGTGTTTTCCACAGACCCGAAGTCTTATAGTCCATAGCTGCGGCTGAGTTAAGGTCCCTAGTCCCCCCAAGACAGATGGTATGCTGCAACTGCTCCTCTCCTTCCCAGGCCAGTTGCATCAGCCACTGAGGGTGTTAACATTGGCTCCAGTGTTGTTTCTGACACCCCAGTTGTTGTGTGGAGGGCCACTCATGCTGCCATGTGGCTGGTCCCAGCACCAGGTGAGTGGTGGCCATGTCCCAGTCCAGGAGTCCTGAAGGACATAGGGCTCCTCCTCCCTCAGGGTGCAGAAGACTGGTGGCTGTTCTTCTAGGGGCCTCCATCTAGTCCCTCTCTTATCATTACTGTATTATTCTTTCATTCCCTTCTTCTTCCAACTGGTTACACCCACACTCTCTTACCTTCCCCCTCCTCCTGCCCCCTCCTCTAGGTCCATAGTTCTCTGCCTCCCATTGTCTCTCCTCCTCCATGGTTGCTCAATGTTCTTGCCTTCAGGCTACCCTGGAACTGAGGTCATGGGGAAGGCTGCCAGATGGTCTGAAATGAGGCAGTCAGTCTGCTAAGCTAGGGCATCTATCTTCTGGACTCAAACATGATTTGAAATTTAGCATCATTTCCTTTCTGAGGGCATTCTCATTCCCTTCTCTTTCTCATTCTTCCCCCTTACGATGTCTCTGGCATGTGTTCTTCTGCACCTTTTACTGGATGCACGATAAAAGGAGGACTCAGATAAATATAAAAGAGGAAGAAAAACATAGTCTTTTCCATTACACCTTGCAGAAATCTAAATGCTGAAGGAAGCAATGAGAACAAGAGATTATTTGTCAATGTTTTAGAGTCAGAACTTCAAATACAAAAATCAAATGTAGGTGTCAAACAAAATCTGCCAGGCAATTTCACAGAACATGGAAATACTGTAGTTCTACCAAGTTTGTGTGTAGATATGAAAGATGCCAAGAAAGGCGTTGCTATTTGAAGACATTCTGTTCCATAGTGGGTTTAATTTGTGCAGTACTCATGGATCTTGCCTAAAGCAGCAATTATGAAGTCCATCAGATCTGTCAGATGAGGGGGATGTGAAGTACAGTAATACCTCATACAAAGTCCGCTTCGTACAACATCGAATTCATACAACATCACCTAATTCCTAGAAAAAAGTTGCCTCATACAAAGTTGCTGTGACTTTGTATGAGGCATTGGGGTTTTTCACAGGTTGCATTGTGCCTGGGCAGTATAAAAGGCAGGACGCATGTGTGCATTGCCCTTGTGCATACCTGTCAAGTTTTGGATTTGAAAATAAGGGAAATTTTGGCCACACCCCTCTATGGGTGTGGCCAAATCTGTGGGTGGGCGTGGCCAAATATAGCCATGTGACTTGTTGCTGGGCTCCAGTCATGCCTGCCACATGGCCATGAAAATGTCTGCAAACACAGACAGCACTGGCTCTTTGGCTGTAAATGGAGATGAGCACTGCACCCTAGAGTTGGATACAACTGGCAGATTTTACTTTCTTAGGATCAAAGATCGCTGCAGATGGTGATTGCAGCCGTGAAATAAAAAGGCGACTGATGCTTGGGAAACAAGCTATGAGAAACCTGGGGAACATAGTTAAAAGTAGAAGCATCACCTTGCAAACAAAAAATTGCATAGTCAAAGCAATGGTATTCCTGGTGGTAATGTATGGGTGTGAGAGGTGGACCATTAGGAAAGCTAAGCGCAGAAAAATAGATGGCTTTGAAATGTGGTGTTAGAAATAGGTCAATCCTAGAGGAAATCAACCACGACTGCTCATTAAAGGTCAAATAGTAAAGATGACGTTAAAGTACTTTGGACATGAAATGAGAAGAGAGGATTCACTTGAGAAAGCCTTGATGCTGGGAAAGGTGGAGGACAAAAGAAGGGGGTGGCAAAAAATAAGATGGCTAGATGGTATTGTAGATGCAATAGGCACAAAGCTGTGTGGGCCAAAGAACCCTTTCCCCATCTTCTTGGGGGACTTTTGTTTTGTTTTCTTTCTTGTTTACTCATTTTTAATTTTAAAAAAATTCTGGGAAGCAAAGAGCAGAATACTAAACCAGCGCCCTAGGGTGAACTAGCCCTGCACATGGCTAGACACCCCCACCCCCCACCCCAATTAGGGTAGAGGAGCAAGGGATTAATTTTCCCAAATTAACCAATCTATTTGTTCTTCACTGCAACCAGTTGAAGCACCAACACCTGAGAATGTCGGATCCAGCTTAAGGAAGGGAATTGGTAAAGTAAAAAGCAACCTCTGTAGTTTCCAAGCCTCCCAGTAGCTGAGGAGTTCATCTCCATATATGAAATATCGCTCACCTAGAGTAGACTCCTGTCCCAGCAGCAGCAGCAAAAATGAAGCCTCCATGACCATGTGGCAGGGAAGGGAAAGAGAAACTACAGAAGGCCCCCACCACCTTCTCTCTCTCCCCTTCCACAAATGAAAAGCCGCACAGCGGCCTCTGGTGGCTGGAAAAACATACTGCAGCTTCGCCTATGAGGGCTCCGGTCAGGATTTTTTTTAAAAAATAAGGGATATTACCGGGAAATTAATAAAAATGGGAGGGGGCGGGAAGAGGGGTAAAAATAAGAGGTTTTCCCAGGAAAAACAGGATACTTGACAGGTATGCTCTTGTGGGGTTTGCACGAGGCGAAGAGTGTTTAGGAGTGGGTTTGAGTGTGATTTTGGATTTTTTTGAATTTTTTCGTCAGAATTTTTGGAAGCATTCTTGGGATTTTTACAGTATCTTGTACAAAATGGATGATCGGCTGCATGGCTGCAGATTAACACTGTGCTGCATGATGGTACATGTTAACTTTTAAACCTGCACTTCATAAAGTTTTCAAAAGTTAAAAACTTGTTGTATGGTTTGTCCCCTAAAATCAGGGTTGTTTGAAATGTTTTTATAATGTATTTAGCCTTTAGACAATGATTTCTTAAAGTTCTGTCAGTTTCCTGTCTGTTTCCTTGACTTTGCCCTGAAGTCTGTGCTGTTACAGTACAATGTATCTCTATGGAAATGACGTTGTACGAGGCATTGCGGCAAGGATTTGGATGTTGTATGAGACATTGCGGCTAGGATTTTGCATACCTCATACAAAGTCCAAATCCGTATAAAGTCCAAACTTGTGGAACCAAGTTTGGACGTTGTATGAGGTATCACTGTATTTAGAAAATGCAAAACCAAAGGCTGCAATAATTCTCTATTCAAAGCCATCAGCACTTTTTTTTCTGCAAGCAAGAGGAATGTAAAGGTATAAATGAAGTTTTGCCTGCTGGAATGGAAGTCTCTTCTTGTCCACTCACTGACATCTACACCTGTACTGAACTCTGCAGGTCCTGAGCCTTGCGGCAGATCGGATTTCTATATGTAATAATGGTCTGAAATTACCTTTCTTCACTCTGGCTGTGTTTGCAACCCATTTCCACAGCCATTCCAATGCTGACTTTCAAATACTGTTTTAAAAAAAGCAGCAATACATATTCAATTATTAGCCTTTATTAAATTTTATCCTCTAAGGAACATCATTTGAATTACGTGTTACAAGCACCAAAAAGTGCCTTAGACCATCTCTGGCAATGCTCTATCAGTCATTTTCCTTAGGTATATTCAGTATCTTACAGGCTTGCATTAAATGAAGTCTAATAGCCAAGTTTTTGCTAAAGGTAAAGGTAAAAGTAAAGGTAAATAGTAAAGTTTTTGCTAGAAGACTGATTTAGCTTGAAAGAACTGGTCTTTCCCATGTGTGGCCTTAATTATTAACCTTCTTCAAGTTCTGGATTTTCTTCAGGAATATCAACATTCCAAAGCTGATAGGTTAAAGCAAAAGTAAATTCCTTTCTTTCCCTTTGTATCCCAATGGTAAAAATGTATGGTTCTTCAATAGAACCTCTCTGATTGACATTTCAGGAGGAGAAGACAATCAGGTTTCACACAGGGTAGTACTTAAGTCTGAATAATAAACCATATCCTCTGTTGCCAGATGCCTGAAAATTTCCTGTTGATTTTAGTTAGAATTAGACTTGCTTTCACATCTCCATCTTAGCCTGGAGGGGATAAAATCTGCTCAGATAGCTTGCTTACAGAAATAGGATCTGTGCATATAAACTTAATGTTTAGATTATTTTAAAATTGATATTGCAAGGGTAAGAGGAAGGAGCTCATCTCATTGTTTAAAAAAGAGAGGGAAATGAATGCCTTACAGTACCATAAACTTTAATGCTGATATTTTGCTGGGCATTTTTGTGTGTGCAACTAATGTTGTGGAAATGGTTGCAAAATCAGCAGCACAATCTGTTGTATGAGTCATGCTACAGACACTTGACTAAATCGTGTAACCACGTGTGCAACCATGGAAAGCCCTAAACAGGATAGAGGGTTATCAAAATATTACGCATAAACTGTTCACAAAGAGATTACCATCGTTTCTAAGTAAAAGAACATTTTAAGTAAAAGAACAAAGCTAGCACATTCCCTTTTCTTGCTAGGATTTTTTTTTGGTAAAAACAAAGCATGAGAGTATTTTGCACGCCCCAACCTCAATATTTTTAGGCTACTTCCTTACTTCTATAAACAAATTGTGATCAAACTTGCCTTGTCAGCTTACCTTGGCCCCTTAGCCTACCTACCATGCACAATTGTGACAAAATGGAGGGGATAGATATCGTGCCTTGCTCTTGAACTCTTTGGAGGAAAACCAGATATAAAGTTTGCAAGTAAATACCACAAAATCCTACTTTGCTACAAGGAGAGGTGGTTGTACTTCCTTGAAAGAGCACAAGATCTGACCGGTTTTGTCAATCTGACAGGCTGCATGTATGGCCCTGGTTGTAAATTGCTATCCAAGGTCCAGCCTAGTAAAGTACACATCGATTCATCATCAGACAGTAGGCAACTATGCCACAATAGTTATAAGCATTTCAAACACCTGGGATAATTGCAATCTGCAGCATTGGAAGGATTAGCTGCTGCAATAAAACCATAGCTCTTCACGGTAGGTAAGTAAGTACATAGGGAAGTAAGTAAGTACGTACATAATGTTAACAATCACGGCTAACCAGGAATATAATATGCACGTTAGGTCTCTTTGGTATAAATTCAAATATGAAACTCAACTGCAACCTGCTGGCTCATGTTTGCTTGAAGAGAGCACATTTTAAAATTGTTAAGCAAGTTGCACACTTGCTATCTTATGAGAAATCTGTGGATTACAACCAAATTTTCGTAAATGTTTGGGTGCCTGCATGCCAACATGTGGGAGCAGGGAAGAAATAAAATGAAGAAGGTAAAATGAGAAGCCAATACAAGTCGGAGATGATCGAAGGAAGATAGAAGAATGAATAAATGTTTTAATCACTTGCCACTGTAAATTAATCTCTTCAAGGAAGTGTTGTTTTTACTATCTATCCGTCTGACATTTTGTTTACTGAGCTGTAGTTGGTACCATCTGAATCCCTCCCCTCTTGTCCTCTCCCTCCTTGTATTTCATTTCCATTCTCCTAAGAGATAATCATGACACAGGAACAAGCCTGTTCAGAACTGCCCTTCCACACCCCCTCAATGGAAAAGTTAACATTGTTCCCAGTTGTGTCATCATGCCCATCGAGGTTCCCACAACCACAGTGGTGGACGTCATTGATGAGTATGCCATTTTCTTTTTTTAAAAAATGCTTCTATTGTTTCCAGAATTTCATTTGTGGCTTTGGGCGGAGTAAAACATAACTCACCCATCTATCCCTCCTCTCAGAAAATAAAACACAACGGTAACGTGAGTTTTGAAAAGAAGTGCAAAAGAATATTAGAATTACAGAACTGTAATGCCAGAAGAGATTCCATTAGCAGGTTAGACAAATCTCTTCTTCGTTACAAGGTTTTCTCTATATGGGCCACTTTGCACAGATGAGTTGACCAGTGCAGTTTCTACTATGTGAACTGGGCTTTAAACTGCTAACAGTGACCAGCATCCACTTTTTTGACTGGCTGGGAGGCAAGATTAAAATCCAGGCAGAGTCTGTAAGTGAGACCTTTGTTGTTGTTGTTGCTGCTGCTGCTGCTGCTGCTGCTGCTGCTGCTGCTGCTGCTGCTGCTGCTGCTGCTGCTGCTGCTGCTGCTGCTGCTGCTGCAGCAGCAGCAGCAGCAGCAGCAGCAGCAGCAGCAGCAGCAGCAGCAGCAGCAGCAGCAGCAGCAGCAGCAGCAGCAGCAGCAGCAGCAGCAGCAGCAGCAGCAACATTTTTAGCAGCTTAAACAATTGTTTATTTTCTGTCTGAAAAGTTGGGGAGCCGCACTGATTTATATGACCACAACATCTTTTGGGGGTGGGGGTGGCAGCTGGGGATTTTGCTTTGGTTATGGTAATATGTGGGACATATCTTCACATCAACAGCATGTACACTGTGGTTTCTCATAGAATCCTGAACACAGGAGAAACTGCATTAAAAAAATTAAGATATGCCTTATCTGTGGGCATTTACCATGAAACATCAAAGCAGCAATGTCTGCTCAATTTTCCCAATAGGAAACAATGAAAACCCACAGTCTCTCTCTCTATGAATTGCAAAAGTGATCTTATATCCTATACCCCTGAGGGAAAAACATGTCCAGACATTCTTTGCAAAATGCAATGTTCATGGTTTATACATTTTTACTGTGGACACCTTAATACCCAAAACCATCCTGCGCTACGCTAAAGGTAAAAAAAAACCAAACACAGTTATATGTAGGCCACTTTATTCCATAAGTGTAAACTTAGTGTTGAATTCTGTCATGACTATGCATTAGAATGTTTGTCCTGCACAAACTGTTGCATTTTAATGTTTCTTACTGAAGGATTCAGATGAATTATTTTTCTCCAAAACATAGTAACTCCCAGACAAAATGCTAGTGATGCAGGTGGAGCAGGGGGAATGCCTGGCTGCGTTTTCTGTGTGTGAATTGCACATATTGATGTACATATGCTACTTCATCTCTTGTAAAAACAAAAAACAAAAATGAAGGCCTTTCTGAATCTTATCCTAGTTCCTTTACAGCATGGGTGGCCAAACTACGGCCCACGAGCTGGTCCTGGCCTGTTGCACCACTTTATATGGCCCACCACTGCCATCACCGCTACTGGAAGCAGAAGCAGGCTTGTTTATGACAGCCGTAAAATGTGCCTGTGCATGGGTGAACATTCCCGCACATGCATAAATGCAACCACTCATGCATAAACAAGCCCGCGCCTGCCATAAACGCTGCTGTAAATGCCCCCGTGGCTGTTGTAAATGCATTTATGACAGCCACAGATGTGTTATACGGCAGCATTTATGGCGGGAGAAACCACGCAATCTTCCCGCTTAGCTGTCGGGAGGGGGGGGGGATAGTCAGGCCTGCGGTGCAAAAAGTTTGTGAAGTCCTGCTTTATAGCATTAGTGAAATGTCTGTTTAAAAAAGCTGATTTAATATTTCATTTAAAAATCCTGTCATTTAAAATTAACATTTAAAAATTATCTCCACCATGTATAATTTCTCTGTTGTATGTGTCCACCATGTATAATTTCTCTGTTGTATGTGTGCTAAAACTCATTAAGCATATCCTAAATATCATTTTGAATTTAATGGTTTCATCAGAGATGAAATAAAAAGGGAACAGATGTTTGGCAGACAATCTATGAGAAACCTGGGGAACATAGTTAAAAGTAGAGACATCACCTTGCAAACAAAAATTCGCATAGTCAAAGCAATGGTATTCCCAGTGGTAATGTATGGTTCTGAGAGATGAACCATTAGGAAAGCTGAGCGCAGAGGAATAGATGCCTTGAAATGTGGTGTTGGAAGAGAGTTTTGAGAGTACCCTGGACAGTGAGGAGAACAAGTAGATTGATCGTAGAAGAAATCAACCCTGGCTGCTACTTAGAAGGTCAAATAGTAAAGATGAAGCTAAAGTACTTTGGACATCAAATGAGAGGGGAGGATTCACTTGAGAAGGTATTGATGCTGGGAAAGGTGGAGGCAAAAGAAGAAGGGGCAGCAGAAAACGAGATGGCTAGATGGTATTGTAGACACAGTGGGGACAGAGCTGGGTGGACTGAGGAAGATAGTGGAAGACAGAGGTGCCTGGTGGGCAATGGTCATGGGGTCGCAAAGGGTCAGAACCGACTGTGTGACTGAACAACAAAAATGACTCTTTGCATAGGAGTCTACATGTATAATCCTCTTGCAGTGATTTTTTCCTCAGTTGGTTCCACCATCAGGCCATACCCATCAAGCGCGGCTCCGGAAAATACAGGAAATTACTGCACATGCACAGTCGTGCATGCTCAGTAACCCATTTGCGCATGCACAGAACCCCTTTGCGATGGGCGCGCATGTGCAGTAACTCCTTTCCCCACTGTTCAAAATACGGGATGGCAGCGGGAAAGGGGAGGAACGAGCGCTAAAATACGGGAAATCTCGGCCAATACGGGATACTTGACAGGTATGCATCAGGTTCCTGGAACATATAGATTAGTCTGACCCACAATTTTCAGACAGTTTCTAATTACTGTTACCATCCTCATTCTCCTCCACTTGGGCAATACAGAGACATCAAACGAATAGTGCTATGCAAAATATCAGGCAACAGGACCCTCCTCAACTTGTTTACAGTCTAAAATTCAACACATACATTTAGAAAAGGGCAGCAGAAGTTCTTACCAACTGCCAGCAGATCCTACCTCATCATTTAGAAATTCATTTTCAAAATGGAATTAGATTGTTTCCCTTCCTTAAAATTACATAAACATTACATTTTGAGAAGGCAACTTTCTGCTCCTCTTGTGCCTTAACAACTGTTAAATCAGCAAGTCTCTCACTGATAGGAGTGTTTGCACCCCTTTACATTCTCCATTAAATAATGCTCTATGGAAATTCCCCCAACATCCCTCTTTTTTTTAATGAACAGTCTTCTATTTCCCTGAGCGATCCCAGCTTTTTGACCTTTCTCAGATCTTTCCTCTCCTTTCCCTTTGTAAGGTAAAAGTAAAGGTCACCCTTGCTTGAAAGACAGTCGTATCCGACTCTAGGGTTCAGTGCTCATCAATGTTTATAGCCAAAGAGCCAGCACTGTCTGCATTTGCTGATGTTTCCGTGTACATGAGGCAGGCATGACTAGACATCAGAGTGCACAGAATGCTGTTTGCCTTCCCACCGAAGTGGTACCTATTTATCTACTTGCAATTACTTGCTTTCAAACTGCTAGGTTGGCAACAACTGGGACAGAGACGGGAGCTCACTCTTTCATGCAGTTCTTCGGTCTTGAATTGCTGACCTTCCACTCCCTCCCTTTGTAAACCACCCCTGCAAAAAAACAAAAACAAAAACAACACCCTGTAAGTGTGTGTGTTTGTATGCTAAATGCTGGTTGATGTTGGATAGGAGTACAGAAGGCAAAGGGAGCAAGTAACAGTGATCACTGCATGATCACTGCAAGGCTTATGGATCTAACATAAATGAAATCAAGATTGTGAAGTCCATTATAAGTGATGGTAAACCTTGGTTGAGTCTCTCTGTCAACTGAGTGAGAAATGCTACAGCTATTCTTCATTTTTACTATCCACTTCACTGCCCCACTTGGTTTTAAAATCTATAAGATAGTATACAGGTACCTACATGGAAGTAATTGAACCACTCTAAATGACAAAGTCCTATGGCACCTTGAAGATTAATAAAACTGATGACTATAGCACATTTTGACATATGCATGGACTGTTGGCCAAAATTTGAGTAGAGAGAGATCCAGTTGTTAGTCCCAACTAGAGCAGAGCGTAATACACATAATTGTACAAAATGAAGTCATAGGTATATAAAACATAGGAAGTGCTGACAATGGCCATTGCATTTTTTAACACCAACCTTTCACAAAACTGAATTGTAAGCTTTCAATTTTCTAAAGGAAACCATCTTCCATCTAATGGATTTCTAGTCTTGATTTGTTGACTAAGCAGGCAGTATCTTCTGGATGGAGTGGTATTGTTCCTGATCTGTGCTGTATCGTTCACTTAAAATTTAAAATTTAGAAGTTTAAAAATGGGTTGCTTAAAATGAAGCTAATCTCAGTGCAATATATTGACTGGGAAATCCTGGGAAAATAAATTAGCCGTCCCTTTCAAAAACTTCCATTAGTAAAAGCAAAAAGCAATAAATAGATGTGACCAATAAATTAACATGATGTGAATGGGTAGCTAACAAAATGAATAATGGAAGAACTGAGGAGTTTTCTTTAATAAACAAAAGTGGAAGGTACTAATGTAAAGAATTAAAAATTACATGGAATATCATTGTTGGAATGAGAATGCTAGAACTCAAAATGCAAAACATCATTTCACCCCCCCCCTCTCCTTCACTTTATATTTGGAAGGTAAAATGAAGTGCTTTAATTTCATCTGCTAACTGCAGTGGTTCAAGTGGCTAAGATGCTGACTGGGAGGCGGAAGGTCAGCAGTTCGATTTCCAAGTACTGCAGGACGGAATGAGCTCCCGTCTTTGTCCCAGCTCCTGTCAACCTATCAGTTCGAAAGCAAGAAATTGCAAGTAAATAAATAGGGACCACTTTGGTGGGAAGGTAAACAGTGTTCCATGTGCTCTGGTGTCTAGTCATGCCTGCCACATGACCATGGAAACGTCTGCAGAAGCAGACAACGCTGGCTCTTCAGCTTTGAAACAGAAATGAGCACTGAACCCTAGAGTCTGATATGACTGTCTTTCGAGCAAAGGAAACCTTTACCTTTAACTGGTTAGTGGAGAAGATTAATACTGCTAGTAGGTATTTTGCATATCCTGTGTCAAGGTTTACTCTCCACTTTATACAAAGTGCAAAAAATGTAACAGCAGCATTGCAGGTTTATTGCCATAGGAATAGATGGTAGCATACAATAATCATCATGAGCAGAATATTTAGGACTATCTTCCAGAACTCTTACTCATACTCAATAGGCATGTCTCCTATTTAGAATGATATGAGTCCAGCTGCACTTTTGAGTCTTCAGATGTTTTGGATTTCTTCAAGACCCATCACAGTATGCTATCTTACCATCTATAAATGTGGTAATAGCTATGAAAGAACCTGAGTCATGGCAGTACCACTTTGGGCAGCATAACATATTAAAACCATTTGTTTATCTGACTCTGAAAACTTGCAGAGCAACCTTTGACATATATATTTATTCAAATGGGTGTCTCAGTGAGTTCATAAAATTTAATCCTGAGTAAAAATCTCAGATCCTTATTAGGGAAATTCTTTATCAGACGAATGAAAAGAGAACACAGCAATGTGTGCAAGTTTTTGAAACCTCTCAGTCTCTTAACCAGGTAAAATAAAGGAGGCATAGGTAATAGTATTCCAGGGTAGATGTCTTTCGGATTGTAAAGGTAAAGGTCTCCTTTGCCCAAAAGCCAGTCATGTCCAAATCAAGGGTGTGTGTGCTTGTCTTTTTTTATTGCCAAAGAGCCAGCGCTGTGCGTGTCTGCAGATGTTTCCATGGTTATGTTGCAGGCATGATTAGGCACACAGAATGCTGTTACTTTTCCTGTCAAAGCAGTACCTATTTATCTACTTGAAATGTCTTGCTTTTGAACTGCTAGATTGTCAGGAGCTGGGACAGTCACTTCATCATGCAGCACTCATGTCTCAAATTGCTGACCTGCCAACCTTCTGGTTGTCAAGGTCAGCATCGTAACCACTAAGCCACCACTGATCCCCTTAGGATTGTAGCTTAGTGTAAAATGTGGTCTTATTGTCTTTTCCATGCTTAAGACACCTTTCTAATGGCTCTTTCCCACTTCATATGTTGGGTTTCCAGGGCAGACCATTCCGGGCAGTAATGTGAGTGAAAGGTAAATTGAGTGGAATGCCGTTAAAGAATGTGTGCAACTGAAACTGCAAATAACAGTGACATGAAAGAACTGGAAGGAAATAATAAGAGGGCCTGAGAGGTTCAGAGATAAGAAAATATGTGGTATGGTTGAACAAGAACTATGGGGTTCTAAACCTCTTGTTAAACCCCTTTGCTTTTCCCCAGTGGAAAGTAAAACATGATTGGTGATGTAGGGCTCACTAGCAGGTTTTGAGAGAAACAAAGCCACTGTAGTTACTTACCTTGCTTTGTCTGTCCCGCAGTCTGGAAATGGTGTGATGAGCATTCACAAGGTTTCCATAACTGTTGAGTCCGAGTTTTACGGAAATTTGTTTGCCCAAGATCATAGGATCCTTAAGAACTTAGCTATGGATGAGTCTATAATAATTAAAACTGCTGATAACCGTGGGGGTATCGTGGTTATGGATACTAGCGAATATTTGGCTGAGGCACATAGACAACTCTCCGACATCACCTCCTATCAGCAACTCTCATATAATCCCACGACCAGAATTTCTAATATTATTCGGACTGTTCTCTTTGAGGGAATATCGCTAGGATACATCAATGAAAAGATGTTTAAATACCTGTATAATACTAATTCCCAGGTTCCGATCTTCCATCTTATCCCGAAGATTCATAAAACTAGACTACCTGGTACCCCTACTCCATGTAGACCTATAATATCAGGGATTAATTCAATAACAGAGCCCCTCTCCAAATTTATAGATGTACATATTAATAAATATGCCAGAGATACTCCATCATTTGTACAGGATTCCACACATTTCATTTCATCTTTGGAGGGAACGACCATACCGCATGGTGCAGTCTTTGTGACTCTTGATGTGGAATCGCTATACACTAACATACCTCATGAGGCAGCCAGGCTAGTTATACAGGATGTTCTAAACACCAGGAATAATTTGTCACCACCTACTCACTTCCTTATTGATATACTAGAGATTGTTCTTGAAAACAATTACTTTCGGTTTGGAGATACATTTTATCTCCAAACTAGAGGAGTGGCTATGGGTAGCGCCCTGGCGCCCAGTCTGGCAAATATATTTATGATCAGCTTTGAAAATATGTATCTTTATAATTCACTTAATAATCCCTTTTTAAGAACATGGTCATATATAAGAGATACATTGATGACCTTTTTTTTCATTATGGACTCTGTTGATATATTGGATGAATTTATAAAATGGATTAATGTGCAGGATTCGAACTTGAGATTTATCCATCATGTAGATCAACAAAGAATACCTTTTTTAGATATGCACGTTTATATATCACAGGATAGAAAACTCAGTGTCAGTCCTTATAAATAACCTACTGATAGAAGTGCGTATTTAGAATATGGTTCTTACCATCCTTACTATGTAAAGAATAATATCCCCTACGGATTATTTGCTAAAGCTAAAATAAATTCTACGATGCAACAAGATTTTTTAAAAACAGCACAGAACATCAGCTCTACACTTATACACAGGGGTTATCCTAGCCATATAGTCAATAAGAGCTTATCTAAGGTAATGAGTACACCCAGACAAAATTCATTGCAGTGTAAACAACATGGTGTTGATTGGAATCCCCCCCTCCAGCCAACGACATCAGGAAGCTCATCCATTCTCACTGACATCTAGTACAGCATATTCCAGGTTGTGAATTCCCTCCGAGGGTTGGTTTTAGAAGGACTGTGTCTTTAAGCAATATTCTAACTAGGTCAGATCACACAACCTGCATTCCTAGAATGAGGTTACCGATGGTGGGGCATTATCGTTGCCACGGCTGCGTATTGTGCAAACTTTGCTGGGAGACTAAGGAAATATTTATCCCCGCAAAGAATTACTATCATAAATTAAAACAGTTCACCAACTGTAACAGTGAAAACTGTATATATGATAGAATGCAGCTGTAAGAAACAATACATCGGGAAATCGGTCAGACCGCTAAAAATCAGGATATGTTAGCATAAATCCAAAATTCAAACACAGGACCTTCACACTCCCATGGTGTCACATTTTATGCAAATGGGGCACACGGAAAGCGATTTTAGATTTACAGTGTTGGAACAGATTAACCTAAAAGGTTAAATTTAGAACTAGATATGTCTCCCTTTTTGTAAGTGTACTACTCGGAGGTAAAATGCAGTTAGTCATTGTCAATTTCCTAAGTAATTTTCACCTGGTACGGATTAGATCCCTACTAATTCTTGTGAGCTTCCTTTCGAATCTAATGGCTGCTAGCACACAGCAGATTCCGCAAAGAGACTAGGACACTACGAGTTCATATTTGTCACATAGTCACTCTAGATCACTAATTCTGAGGTAAGAATATCCATAAATATTTTTAATTAAACTTTTAAAACATTATAGAACCCTTAATACTGTTGTATACATTGTTTATATTGGTGGATTTTATTTGATCAAGATCATATTAATAATTGATAATTTATTAATAATTCATTAATAATTAAAAATTCTGTGTATTAGTTTTATTCATACCATCTTAATAACAATTCCTCTGTTTGTAAATATTGTAAATATTATTTGTATCACTGTTTATTGTTAGTTCAAGCATTGCACATTGTTACTGTATATTTGCACTGTACTTTTACAAATGTTCCAATATAGGCTTATTCTAAATCAGTATTAATTAATTTTAGATTCCCTGATGAAAGGGTTAATACCCAGAAAAGCTTTATAATATACCAGAAAAGCTTTGGATACTGTTCTCAGTGTGCACTTATAAATATATTGCAAGAAGATAACTCAAGCCTTGGACTTGATTTATTTATTTTGTATGGACATATGATAATACAGTATGCATTCTTTGCCAATCACCAGCCACGAGCGGATATTTCTTCCTCTCCCCACTAAACCAATTGGATTACATTGGCAACATATGAATCTGGCATCTTATAGGAAGGGCGCGCCTTTGCAGCAAGACTTAATAACTATTGCAACGTTAAGCAATATAACGTTTGGACACAACAATAACCTTTTGGTTAGTCTAGATTCACTTTCTGGAAACTGGTGTAGAAAAAAAAGAGAACAAATAAAGTAGCTTTTTGTGATGAATGTGCTGGAATTACAACTGGCCCTTCAGAAGCTAAGCGACTGTTGGTTAGAAATGAAAGCTGAAATATAATTTTACAATCTTGATGCCTTATTTTAAACATCTGTGCTACGACATGTGACTGACATTCTGCTGTAGTAAGTGTTTCATTTAAGGCAAGAGGCAGATCTCTGAACTGCAGCCTAGCCCTGTGTTTTCAGAAATAAAAATCTCCCTCCCCCCCTCTCTGTGTATGAGATGCCATGGGGGAGCCAACATGCCCACCCAAGGAGGTGGCAGGCCTAGGAAGCCGCGGGCCACCAACGCACTGCGTGAGCTGCAGGCCGGCAGTTGGACATGTGAGGACTGGGAGCCCTCAGCAACGGCCATGGGGCCACAGGTGTTGGTGGTGGCACACCCTACCTGGGTACGTAAGGTGGGAGGTGGGCAGGAATGGCAGTGGGGCCTTGGCCCAGGCCACCCCGACCGGCCGAAGGGTGTCTGGGAATGCTCACCGAAGATGACCCACGGCCTGGCCCACACTGGGAAAAACCCCCAGGCAAAGCCGTGTACCAAGCTAGTTAACTATATGTTTTCTGTGCCACTATGTGTTGTTAGTCCAGATACAGCCTGATACCTCCACATTTATCAGTAAGTCAGTTTGCCTGAAATATCCACCTTTGGACTGAACTCTTGTAGAACTCTTGGCACAATGATGCACTGCCAAAAATTTGGAGATTGTTTTAAAATTCTCTCCAACCTCACTAAGAATTCTAGAAAATTTTAAATGTGCATACTCTGTAGCTGTTTCTAGGTGGCCCATGCTTTATTTTGTTTACATGGGTCAATAAGACAGTCTTAGTTTGTATTTATAACTGTCTTCACTTTCTGCCTACAAATTATAATCATTAATTTTTAATTGGCACAACCATTGGAACATTTTACAATGAAACAACAGGTTTCATGTCCCAGTTTTCAGAAGATTAACACAAGCATATAATGATTCTTCTCAGCTTTATAGAAAGAGAAAGATTTGTCCTTACGAGAAGATAGATATGAGACTAACTGTGTGCTTAGCTATAGACCTGAAGCAAGGAAGCAGGCAATTGGTCAATCATCAATCATACGTTTATCTTGCCTTTTATATACCACTTTCCTTGTCAGAGACAACTCAAAGCGGTTCACCAGCAGTATCATAAATGAAATACATATAAATATCAGCCAACAATAAATATCAAACAACAATGTAAAATACAAATACTATATAGTTATAATCACAGATCAAAAATACAAGCCACAGTATACAATACAATAGTCACCCCACTGATACAAAATACGTCACACCCAGCAACTCAACCCAGTCCCCCCAAAAAATCCCAAAAAGGGAAGTAAAGGGAAGTAATGGACCCCCGCCACCAAGGTCCAAGTTCTGGCCAGTGGTATGGGGGAGGGGGAGAGTCTCAGGTGGTCTGCAGAGGTTCCTACCTGCCTCCACTCCCCGGAGCTGATGGCGTGGGCTCCGGGGTGAGACAGGGAGCACTGGAGGCAGTGGTGGCTTCCTTTTCAGCCCTCCGAGCGGGCAAGGCTCGGAGGGCGGGGACAGCGGCGGTGGCTCCCACCTGACTCCAGTCCCCAGAGCCGATGTTGTGGGCTCCGGGGTGAGACAGGGAGTGCTGGAGGCAGTGGCAGCTTCCTTTTCAGACCTCTGAGTGGGTGAGGCTTGGAGGGCAGGGACAGCGGCGGTGGCAGCAGCTCCCACCTGCCTCCACTCCCCAGAGGGGAGTAATAGTATATAATAGTATATAAAATAACTAATTAAAATGTAAATTAAATCAGCAGAATAAGCAGTAGAGAAACGGAGTGTGACAAGATAGCAGGTAGAAATTCCTTGAAAGATGGAAGGTAAAAGTAACAAGTACTGTACTCACAGGCAGAAAAGTAAAGAAGGAGAAGTTGGAATTTCTTAGTTAAAGAAGCTGGTCTGGCACTGGAGTAGACATGGAGGTTGACGTAGATCTGGAGATAAGACCTCCTCTTTTCTTTCTGTGTAAAAGCAGCAGCAGCACAACCAAACAAAATGAGAAAGTTTATGACAGAAGTAGTAGTGTTTGCTCCCCTAACCAAGTATTTGCTTGCTTTATGCACTTTTTCCAATTTGTTATTCATTGTTCAGTTGCACAGTCGAGTTCGACCCTTTGTGACCCCATGAACCACAGCATGCCAGGGCCTCTGTCATCTGCCATCCTCTGGAGTCTGCCCAGATCTACACGCCACTGCATCAATGATGCTGTCTAGCCAGCTCATCCTCTGGCACTCCCTTCTCCTTTTGCCTTCCATCTTTCCTAGCATCAGGGGCTTCAGTGAGTCTTCTCTTCTCATTTCATGACCAAAGTACTTCATCTTCATCTTCAGTATTTGTCCTTCCAAGGAGAGGTCAGAGTTGATTTTATTCAGGATGGACTGATTTAATCTCTTTGCAGTCCAGGGGACTCTCAGAAGTCTTCTCCGGCACCACAGTTCATTCAATACAATTGGCTAAATCACTAAATTGCCTGGTCTATTATGGAACATGCCCAATGCTGTCTCTCCTTTCCACCTAACTCCTAAGGAAGCTGTTTTAGTTCTAAACCAATGTCCACTGTCAGACAGGGGTGGGGATGAAGGGAAACTAATTGAAACTTAATCCAGAAGAGACAAAGATATTCCAGGTCACTTGTGAGGCAGAGCAGGGAATAGGGATTCAACCCATGATGACGTACACTTCCACTGACAACTGGGGCATTAGCATAGTTAAAACTAGTATGCCAGCTGCACAGATGTCTACAGTGGTATATATCTTTCTTACTTACATCTTGTTTGAATTCCTGTGACATGCTCTATGGTGAGCTGCCTTTGAACACAGTTTGGGGGCTTTGGCTGGTTCAAAATGATGCAGCCAGATTGACTGGAGCCAATTACAGGGAGGATATCTGTCCCCTGTTAGAACAGCTGCACTGGCTGCCAGTCCAAGTCCAGGCTAAATTCAAAGTGATGTATGTATGTATGTATGTATGTATGTATGTATGTATGTATGTATGTATGTATGTATGTATGTATGTATGTATGTATGTATGTATGTATGCATGCATGCATGCATGCATGCATGCATGCATGTCTGTGCCGTATGTACTTGAGTATAAGTTGGGTTTTTTAGCCCCCCAAATGAGGTCCAAAAATGGGACTTGACCAAAAATGGGACTCAGGTCAACATAGACACTCAAAAACATACCCATATAAATGTCTAAATTAATTAATTTTACCGCATTTTTATGTATTTTAATTATTGAAACTCACTAGCAGCCACTGCATTTTCCACCCCAAATTTATACTTGAGTCAATCTATTTTCCTAGTTTTAGACGTCCAAATTAGGTACCTCAACTTATATTCGGAAGATGACTTATAGTTGAGTATATATAGTTGAGTGAGTGAGCGAGCGAGCGAGAGAGAGAGAGAGAGAGAACCTGAGGTTTTAGGCAAAAAAATTCCATATCTTTATGAATAAGATCAGGTTGTCCTTTGTTCCATATTTTAAGAGAGCCTAGAAACTGTTACATTGTGGAAACACTAGTAACAAATGGTCTTAAAGGGCACCTTACATTGCTGTTTCAAAAAGAGTCTCCTTAGACCACAGGATGACCTTGGAGAAAATACCTAACAAAAAAGTTTACATCTATTATTATTTTATGTATACTAAATGGACATCATTCAAAACTAGGGGTATACAGAAAGAGCCTCATTGAAGATGGTGGCATTTCTTAAACCACAATTGGGTGTACCCAGTGTGGGATTCAGCAGGTTTGCCCATCCAAGTTTTGAAATAAAGTAGTCCTAATTTGGGTGCAACGCAGGGCTTTCCCTCTGGCCATGCCCACCATACCACACCCACAGAGTAGGTAGTAAACAATTTTGAATACCACCATTGGGTGTACCCTGGTAATGGCAACCTTGTGTTGCTGGCTAATCTTTCTCACACTGTGTTAGGCAAAAGGAACTGCAGAATGAACTAACCAAAAGGAACGTGCGGCGCCAAAATGGCCGCCACGCGCTTTGCTGGCCCCGCCCCTGAGGCACGGGCACAGCAGAATGGAGCCGGGGGCATGGCCGGCTACCCCTTTAAAAGGGGTGGCTGAGCCAACGGCCCCGGCTCTTGTTAATTCGGCTGGGCCCCGAACACGTTTGCCCACCACCCCCTCCCTTAGGTCACAGTGTGATTCGTTTGGTCGCTTCGGGGCCGGGTGGGAATTTTTGGCTCGAACCTGATTGGCACCTTGGTTCTTGCTTTTTCGCCCACCCCACACTGTCTGCTGATGGGTGACTTACGGGGTTTTTCTCGTTGTGACAAGCTTTTGGTCACTTTTGGCGGATAGCACTGGTAAGGGGCAACTGCATTACTACTTAATAGGGTAAATCCAGTTGGCTGGCCATAGGGAGGACTTGGTTAGCCAAACTTGTATGGCCAGCCCACTTACTTAGATAGGATTACATCCAGGTCGGGTCAACAACACGCTTCCGCAGAAGCAGGGTGTTGACAGAGGCTCATATCTTGTTGCCGCTGTAACAAGTTGTGAGATACATTTAATTAGGGTTCCAATTGGATTTGCCCCTTACCAGTGCTATTTTGGCCCGTTTGATCCTTAACCATTGTTAAGGTAGGTCTATTTTGAATTGCAATAAAAGTGGCCCAATTTTCAATCCAAACTATGTGTCCGTGTTGTTATTGGGGTGTGGGTACAGCAAAGAAAGGAGCTTCATTTTGGCAGTTTCACATCTGGCCTAGAAGAAGATTCAAAACTAGCTGTTTCTAAAAAATATCCCTACTCTCGAACGCTTCTGTTACAAAAATATTTGAGACCTGCTCATTGTACCTGTTGCCATAAAACCTGTGTGCACTTCTCTGGCACTTTCAATAGTTTATTCTGACTCATATTTGGGGAGGGTGAGGGTGTAGTGCTAAAGCCACTGCTTTTCATCAAGTGAGCAAGTAGAATCATGTGTGTATACTTTTCTCCTAGTTTCAGTGTTTTGTGGAAGATTGCAACAGTGTCTTCTTCCAAAAAAGCAATTAAAAACAGCCCATTCCTGTCTACCAAGACACTTTAATTGTCTGGTATCAGAGAGAGGTAAATGTTCCCCAACCCTTCCCCTCACATGTGAGTAAGCCTCATTGAACTGATTGGGACTGACTTCAGAGTAGACACCTACTGAAAATAGCAGTGATTTCTCACATTTTTTTTAAACAAAGGAACTTCTTCTCTATAATCTAAGAATGATTATTTACTCAGGTTAATCTTTTGAAATCCAAGACATGAAACTTGTTGGGTCTTGATGATAGGCCCTGATGGCAGTATCAGTTAAGTACCAAATATGACTCACAGCTAGAAAAGCAGGGCTGTTTAAATAGAACTTCTGGCACATGGGATTACATGAATGTATGAGGCCAGAAGGCCAGATGTATAAATCTCAGAGCTGCACCAAGACATCTTGGTGTCTGAAGCAAAGAATAAGAAAGCATACTCTCCCATCTATGAAGAAAAGCTGTAGTCATCACTGTAGTCATCACTTTTTCATGTTCAACTGTAGTCCTGGTTTTGCGCTTTCTTCTTTAACCTTCATCAAAAGTCATTTCAAGTATTACTGCCTTCTACCAGTAATATAGTGTCACTTGCATATCTTAAATTGTTTATAGTTCTCCCACCAATTCCACTTTCATCTAATTCAGCTTTTGTATGATGTATACTGCGTAGAGATTGATTTGGACTTCACACTGTTATTATTGTTTCCCAAGATGGTCCAGATTTTCCAATGGAATACAACTCTGAGGCCACAAATTATAATTCTCAAAATATACTTCTTATCTGTGTCCATATCTTTGTTGTGTTTTGTTCTACAAACTGAAAGCTGTTGATAGAGACAATAGTTGATGAAGTTTTTAATGCTTTACAAATAATGAGGGTAATGATAAAAAATACCACAATATCTTGTCTGCAATCCTAATCATTTTTCAAAGCAAGGGAACTTCAAAGAGAGGGTAGGATGCATACAAATCTCACAACTAATGTACTATATTCATCTGGCATATGGCCTTCTTCCATCTGTCTCTGTTTATCTCATGCTAAATTATCCTTGTCTATGCCAGCCTTTTCTTCTGACTGCATTGTTAAATATATATTTTAGGAATCTGGTCATTCCTTTGTCAGCTCACAGAGCTTAAAGCAGAAAAAGCACAGGAAGGTTTTACATGTTCAGCATGTTATTCTTATAGGTACATTTCCCATCCTTTGGGGAGATATATGTTAGGAATGAATGTAAATAGTTCAGGGCCACTGATAATTGTTGACATCAGCTAGCTCCTTTTGGAAATAGAATGATAGATCTGAGTTTGAAAAAGTTACTTTTTTGAACAGCAGCTCTTAGAACCCCCTACCTCTCATGATCCAGTGGCCATGGATCCAGCAGGCTCTGGATCTAATGTACCTTTGTTTTGATGCAACAAGAATACTTACATTCTTTGCTCATTTTTATACCCATAAGTCATGCATAGAAAAATGTCCAGAACATAGAAATGGAATTGCCAAGTGTCAAGACAAAAGGACAAAAATTAAACGGTCATGATTTATATTTATCTCTTCAGAAATCACCAATATTTTGCCTTTTACCTTTGTTCAAGACAGCCAGATACTACCACTCAACAAGTGTATGCATTTATAGTAGCATCTGCCAGTGTTAACCTAATTCAGTCTGGTGTGAATCGGGTCTCAGAACTATTTATTTTATTTTCATTTATTTATTAATTTTGTACCCCGCCTTACTTGCACAAGTGCGACTCAAGGCGGCTTCCAAACAAAAATAAATGCAATATACAATATACAAAAAAAGGTACAGCAATAATACAATTATAGTCACAAATCGAATAATACAAAAAAACACAATAAAATGCAATACAATGCAGTAACAATAATATACAATAATCGATAATCGCCCCACCAACAGAAAAAAAATGTGACACCCAGCACTCACCCCAAAAATCCG
The DNA here is from genome assembly GCA_035047345.1 of Bradypodion ventrale. NCBI lineage: Eukaryota > Metazoa > Chordata > Lepidosauria > Squamata > Chamaeleonidae > Bradypodion > Bradypodion ventrale. The sequence goes on from JAWDJE010000003.1 coordinate 278,365,232, forward strand.
AAGATGGAGAGTAATGGGAGCAATGGACCCCTGCAACCAAGGTCCAAGTCCAAGTCCTTGCCAATGGCATGGGGGACGGGGGGAATCTCAAGAACCTGTGAAGGTGGTCTGTGGCGGCTCCCACCTGCCTCCACTTCCCAGGACCAATGGTGTGGGTCCTGGGGTGAGGCAGGGAGCATTTGCGTTGTTGTCTTCGTTTTCGGGGCTCACCTGGCCTCGGGAGCCTCCCTTTATCATTCCTGCCCAGTGGAAGGGGGTGGGGAGGAACAGCCTTGCGGCGGTGTCTTCGGGGCTCACCTGGCCTCGGGAGCCCCCTTTATCCTCCCCGTCCCGTGGAATGGGGCGGGGAGGGACAGCCTCACCTCGGCGGTGTCAGCCAATGTTGGTTTCACCTACACTAAACTCACAAAAATTAGTGGAATGTATGTGTGTGTGAATAACAAGTTCCATTCATTTCAACGGGTCTCCTTTATTTGCGACTCACATTGGAATTTTATACTTCTAGTAAAGGATTTAAAGGGTACAGTTAAAAAGCTATTCTAGGACACCATGCTTCACTGCTCTGGCAATTCTGTAGGTAAAGGTCGCCCTTGCTTGAAAGCCAGTTGTATCTGACTTTAGGGTTCAGTGCTCATCTCTGTTTATAGCCAAAGAGCCAGCACTGTCTGCATCTGCAGATGTTCCTGTGGACATGTGGCAGGCATCCCTCAACACCAGAGTGCACGGAACGCTATTTACCTTCCCACTGAAGTGGTCCCTATTTATCTACTTGCAATTTATTGCTTTCGAACTACTAAGTTGGCATGAGTTGGGGCAGAGACGGGAGCTCACTCCATCATGCAGTACCCAGGATCGAACTCTGACCTTCCAGTCAGTGAGTTCAGCATCTTAACCACTTGAGCCGCTGCAGTTCGATTCTTGAGCATGTGGTAAATTCTTTTTGAGCATGATAGGGCCTCTCTAGCTAAGATACTGACTCTGTATCTAGAAGCAGTGCTCCATTAAAGAAGCTATCTGAGCTTTCCTCAGTCAGGAAAAGTTACTGTAAAAGGAAAGAAATACTAGAAAGTAATACTGTAAAAGGAAAAATACACTTTTGCTTGAATGTGTGATTTGACTCTGAGAATTAATCACCAGACAAGGTGGAGCACACAACTAGAACAACTGAGAACCATGGTCTAAGCAGGGCAGGATCCCTACATCCTGAAATACTAGGGAACACACTTCCTTAGCTCAGACCACAAGAAAGATCTATGATTTTTGTAGCTCCAATCTATTTTTGTTTACGCATTTAGACAATAGAAATGGCACAAGAGTGCTTTTTCCAGTTTGGGGCAGAATTCTAGCATTTTCACTGACACTTTACCTGGAGGTAAGTTGTCCTAAAGTGGTGTTGACACACCCACTGTCTTAGCAGGGATGGATCAGGCACCCTTGGACTGCAGAATTCTGCTGCTATCTTTGAGCCTCAGTTATGTCTGTTTCTGAAAAAGTGCCTCTGCCAGTCTTAAGACAGATGAAACCCTGAAAATGTGCCTCTCTCTGTCCCAGAGGACATGAGTAAAAAGTAAAGGTAAAGGTTTCCCTTGCTCGAAAGCCATTCGTATCCGACTCTAGGGTGCAGTGCTCATCTCTGTTTCTAAGCCAAAGAGCCAGCGCTGTCTGCTTCTGCAGACGTTTCCGTGGTCATGTGGCAGGCATGACTAGACACCGGAGCGCACGGAACACTGTTACCTTCCCACCGAAGTGGTCCCTATTTATCTATTTGCAATTTCTTGCTTTTGAACTGCTAGGTTGGCAGGAGACATGAGTGGGTTTATAAAAAAATACTTAGAAAAGCAAGTGTACAGGAGTTATAGAGGCCACACCAGGGCTCCTAATGACCTCGTAAAATCCACTGTATACATGTAGCCCTCCTCTGAGGCACTGCATAATTAATAGCAACTTTGATTCATTATTAAGGGGAGGACATCCAGGAGGAAACAAATTAAGAAAACCATGTGATAAAATAATACCTTCTTTTAAAGTGGATGCAAATATGATATCATTGTGGGAGTCTTCTTCAACTGATAACCCTTATTGATATGGCATTTCCTTTCTGCCATTAACTGCATGATAGACCTGTGATTTGGCTAAATGATACACAATGTCAAGATTCCATACTCAGTCTTACACACAAATAAGCTGATTGTGCTGCTCTTGCATAAGTGGCAAGCCCAGTCAACCTGATTTGTCACATGAACAAACATCAGAGAGCTTGGCTTAATTAAGGTCAGCAAGGATGCCAACTTAAAATAATATTTCCAGAGTACTTTTATGTGAAGAAACATTCCCTTACTTTAATGGGAATGTCTAGCTATTTTTGCTGCATAGAATTTAATTCACGTTTAATACACGTTCAAAAGCTGCATCGTGCTATTCTATAATTTCTGTCTCTTAGCCATAATGGAAAACCTAGGATACCAAATAGCGGTCAAATTCTTCTTCTTTCGTGTCTAGATCAAGGTTTAAACTGCAAAAATGAAGCCACATTCTTGGCTTTTTTGTTGGCCAAAAGGTAAAGGTTTCCCTTGCTCGAAAGCTAGTCGTATCTGACTCTAGGATGCAGTGCTCATCTCTGTTTCAAAGAGCCAGTGCTGTCTGCTTCTGCAGATGTTTCCGTGGTCACGTGGCAGGCATGACTAGACACCGGAGCGCACGGAACGCTGTTACCTTCCCACCAAAGTGGTCCCTATTTATCTACTTGCAATTTCTTGCTTTCGAACTGCTAGGTTGGCAGGAGCTGGGACAAATCTGTTTTACGTCTTGTTTACGTCTGCCTTTTTCCAGTCATTTCCTTTCATGGATTATTTTTGCTGCTGGCCTGACCTCTCTGCTGCTAACTGTTGGACTCAAAAAAGAAAAGAGAAGGTGTCTTGTGGAAGGAAGGAGAAATCTCTTTAGATTTTAGTAGTTTTGGTTTCGGGAGTTTTTGATCTATTTTACTTGCTTTTTTGGCTTGCTTTTCTTTGTTCTTGGTTTTTTGGGACAAGGGACCTTTAAAACAAACTATTATTAAATTAATTTACCATGTACAATTTGTTCTGGTAAAAATTTATATTTTGGTGGAGGTTTGGAGGATTGATTCAAGAGGTTGTGCAACTGGTTGTTTTCATTGACTGGGTACAGCTTAAGGTAAAGGTTTCCCTTGCTCGAAGGCCAGTCGTATCCGACTCTAGGGTGCAGTGCTCATCTCTGTTTCTAAACCGAAGAGCCAGCGCTGTCTGCTTCTGCAGACGTTTCCGTGGTTATGTGGCAGGCATGACTAGACACCGGAGCGCACGGAACGCTGTTTCCTTCCCACCGAAGTGGTTCCTATTTATCTACTTGCAATTTCTTGCTTTCGAACTGCTAGGTTGGCAGGAGCTGGGATGAAGACGGGAGCTCATTTCCGTCCTGCAGTACTCGGGAATCGAACTGCTGACCTTCCGCTTCCCAGTCAGCGTCTTAGCGACTTGAGCCACTGGGCATGTTTTTCTTGCTGTTATGATTTTATTGGTTGCTTTGATGAGTGGGTGTCTCTCTTTGCCAGGGTTGTCTGCTAGTGCCTGTTGGCCTGGTTGCTTCCTTTCCTTTTTTTCACTGCTGTGCTATTCAGACCCGGATGTTTTATCGTGTTGGGGTTAGTGTCACCACGCTGTGTCCCCTGCTCCCCTGTGTTTTGCTGTCTGCTTCTGGATTAGTTTGATTCTCCGTTGTCTTGCCTCTGCTTTTTTGGAGTAGTTTTAAGATTTCTTTAAGGTGTTTTGTGTGCCAGAAAACACAAATAGACAAATATAAAATGAAAGTCCAGAAAAAGGCATTCCTTTTCATATTAAACAAAAGAACTGTTACATGAGAAATAAATGAAAGAAAATGACCTGCTGGCTCTCCACCAGAGAACCTGAAATAAAAGAAACATGGATAATTTTACCATGCACATTCCTCAAATCTAATGAGTGCTTTGCTGGAGAGGCCATTTATAAATATGAGAAACAAAAGAAATAAACAAATAGTTAGAACTTGGGAAAGTTACTTGTTGGATTACAGCTGCTAATATCCACCTGGAACTTGTAGCCCTTGGAAGCGGATATTCCAACAGCTGAACTCTTGGCCTATTATTTGAACAGTGCTGTGATTTGAGTAGGAGAATGATTAGATTCTTTAATAGTAACATCTGGCACTACATTTTTATATTTTTCATGCCCTGGATGAAGCAGATTATCTGGACCCCTTCCAGTCTGGATTCAGGCCTGGGTATGGCACGGAGATGGCATTGGTCACACTGATGGATGATCTCTGGTGGGAGTGGGACGGCGGTCATCCATCTGCCCTTGCTCTCCTTGACCTCTCAGCAGCTTTTGATACCGTTGACCATGGTATCTTTCTGGGATGGCTAAAAGGATTGGGGATCCAGGGCACTGTGTTGTCCTGGTTCTCCTCATTCCTGAAGGTACAGACCCAGTCGGTGTAGTTGGAGAGTGAGAGGTCCAGTCCAAGGCCCCTCAAATATGGGGTGCCTCAGGGCTCGGTGCTCTTTCCTCTCCTATTTAACATCTACATGAAGCCGCTGGGTGAGATAATCTGTTCCTACAGGGACAGGGTGCGGTACCACCAGGAGGCGGATGATACTCAGTTGTACATCTTGGCCCGTGGGGACCCCAGCGATGCTATCAAAGTCCTATCTGGGTGCCTGGAGGCTGTGGGAGTCTGGACGGGGACCAAGACTGAGTGGCTGTGGGTTCGGGGTCCTGCCATCCTTGGACTTGGATGGGGCTATGCTGCCCCAGACAGACCCAGTGTGTAACTTGGGGGTCCTGCTGGACTCTCGACTGCTGCTAGAAGAGCAGGTGGTGGTTGTGGCCAGGAGGGCCTTTTCAGAACTCCGTGTGATACGCCAGTTGTGCCCGCTCCTGGATAGTGACTCCTTGCTTACGGTCACACACACTCTGGTCACCTCCAGACTGGGCTATTGCAATGTGCTCTACATGGGGCTGCCCTTGATGACCATTTGGAGGAGTCAGCTGGTCCTGAACACAAGGGCACAGGTAGTGAGGGGCATGGGCATTATACCCGTGCCTCGCCCCTGCTCCGGGAGCTGCACTGGTTACCAGTTTGCCTCCGAGTGCAATTCAAGGCGCTGGTTATGACCTTTAAAGCCCTATATTGTAGTGGGCCAGGATACCTAAGAGACCGCATTGTCCTAAGAACATCTGTCCATCCAACCAGAGCAGACCGGAGGGGCTCCCTAATTGTTCCATCTACCAGGGCCCCCCACCTCTCTGGCACAAGAAAAAGGGCCTTTTCCTTGTCCGCTCCGGCCCTCTGGAATCTTCTGCCAGTAGAAGCTACGGTTACAGACGGAGTTGCTGCCCTTCAGGAAAGGACTTAAGACCTGGCTGGCGGGGCAGGTATGGGGTCCTGAGGACAATGTGGCTCCTGCTCACTGGCTTTTACCTTAAGTTGCACACTCTCTCTCCTTCATGGGGAGGGTGGGATTTGAATGGGGGTGGGGTTTTTAACTGTTTTTATTGTTTGGGTTTTAGATTATGAGTCGGGCTTGCCTGATTGGGCAGTGAACAAATTTAAATAAAATAAATAAATAAATAATATGATTTCCCTTAGCCTTGCAGCACCAAGCACAGTGAAGGTAAAGGTTTTTCAGTATCATATATCAAGAGGCAGCTGATAGGCTTGTGAGGAGGCAGGCAAAGAAATGCTGAACAAAGAGATGGCATATACCACACAGGGCTAGTGCCATGCTCTGTATTGGAAAATAACGAGGTGGGTTTTAAAAATGTTTTTCTAACGACTAAATCAACATTAGTGGGATTTATAAAAATGTAAGAATTAAAGTTATTAAATTATTACCTGTGGTAGGTAATGCCAATGGTTTAGGTCAGTGATGGTGAACCTTTTTGAGACTGTGCCCAAACTGCAACACTAAACCCACTTATTTATCGCAAAGTGTCAGCACACCAACAAGGGAAGAAGGAAAAGCTCCCATTGGACTGCTGGACAGAGGGACAGGGTAAACTCTGTGCTGGGAGGAGGGAGGAAGCACTCCTATTGGGCTGCTGGGTAGAGGGGCAGGCCAAATTCTATGCTGGGGTGATGGCATGGGTGCCGACAGAGAGGGCTTCAAGTGTCACCTCTGGCACGCATGTCATAGGTTCGCCACCACTGGTGCTCATCTCTCTTTCAAAGCCGAAGAGCCAGTATTATCTGCTTCTGCAGACGTTTCCGTGGTCATGTGGCAGGCATGACTAGACACAGGAGCACATAAAACACTGTTACCTTCCCACCGAAGTGGTCCCTATTAATCTACTTGCAATTTCTTGTTTTCGAACTGCTAGGTTGGCAGGAGCTGGGACAAAGACGGTAGCTCATTCCATCCTGCAGTACTCGGGAATTGAACTGCTGACCTTCCACCTCCCAGTCAGCGTCTTAGCCACTTGAGCCACAGTGAACAGCAAAATGGAGGATCAATTTCCAGAATACCTGAGGGAAATGTGCATCTGAAAGAACTATGAGTGAAATATACTGCACAGGAGGAGAAGCAGAAGACTGCTATCAATTATCTGGAAGACATGGTGACTCCAATTTGCTCTCAAAATAATTGCATACCAGTAATACTAATAGGTTTCCATTTTCTGAAATGTTCAGAGTTAGAAAAGGAAGTTTTATTACAGGAGTGTTTAAAGCAGGAGTTCTCAAACTTTTAAAGCTGGGGGCCAGTCACGATCCCTCATACAGCTTCAGGGGTTGCCCTTCCTCCACCACATGGCACTTGCGGGTGTGGTGGAGGTGATGGTGGGCCACATGAAATGGTGCTGGGGCCGCCTCCGGCCCATGGGCTGCAGGTTGAGAATCCCTGGTTTAAAGCAACTCCTGCTTTGACTGAATCTATAATAGTAAAGTAAAACTGGGCAGAATAGCACTGGGCAGAATAATCGTGCATATTTCAAATCCTGTCCCCACATTTTCCTTTTTTGCATGATCAAAATAATGAGCTGGTGACAAGAAAGGTTCAAATGGTATGTTTGAGTGAGGACATAAGACAGAGTATTTTTGGTGTATGCTCCCAGGCTGTGGGACTCTCTTTTAAGGAAAGTCGTCTGACTCCCTCCACGTTGTCCTTCTGCCCACAGGTATGGAAGACAGGTTTTCAGCAGCTGACTGGATGCTGAGAAAGGGGCTTATCATGAGATTAGTGCTATAGGTTTTTAATGAATGTTTTAAAATTGCTTTCAAATTCAGTATTATTGCATTATAATTTACCTTTGTTTTGAAAGCCATCTTCTTGAGTCCTATCACTGAGAGAAAGTAATTAGGATTTTTGAGCAATCCTTCAAGTAATAGGTTTGAATAATTCATAAAAGAATAGTTAATACTTTTTTTTTTGAGCCCAGTTCAATTCTGGCATTTTATCTTTCTCTACTCTCCTAAGCACCCTGCCAACAGTATATTGGCAATTTTATTTTTCTTCTGTGTATTTGGAAGCTCAATGAAGTTCAATGATGTTTTTCTGGGTAACCACTGAGACCTAGTCCTACCAAATTCCTATTCTTCTTTGTCTATTGTTTACTAAAATGCATGGCTTACACAATGTCATAATTTTAGCTGGCTAGAGGAAATGGCATCATACATAGAGGAAACTGTATCACTGCTGAAATGTTTTAATAGATGCTTGAGAAAAAGAAACAAAGGAACCCATGATAATTATGATGTCACAAGAACATTCTAAGCCCCTACACCATCACATCTAAGGATGACACAATCATTTCCCCCATTCAGGAAACTGAATAAAATCAATTATCACACTGAGATAACTGATAAACCACAGCACCTAGCACTGACAATTAACACGTGTCAATAAATACCACAGAACGTATATATGCATATCCTGTGGTAGTAACTGTTTGTTACCTTGCGTGTTCTGATTCATGTAGCAAATGCTGGTCACAAGTAGTTTCCCGCCTGGTAAACTGCAGTAGTAATTTCACTCTCTCTTGAGAGACCTGCCCTTGAATTCCACAAATGTTCGGCAAGATGCAATGTTGACATGCTATTGGACATTGAAGCAGTGTATCATTTGAATGCTAAAGGAAGTCACTGAGGTCACCTTTATAAGAAACATTTTACAAGTAGCCATATCATCTCTGTCAGGTGTTCTCAACCTTTTAAAGCTGGAGGCCGGGTCACGTTCCCTCAGACAGCTTCAGGGGCCACACAGCCATTTTGCCCTTACTCCACCACATGGCACTTCCTGGTGAGGTGGAAGAGGTGAGATGCCACATGAAATGGTGCTGTGGGCCACATCTGGCCCACTGGCCGCAGGTTCAGAATCCTTGATCTATGTAATCCAAGCAACCAATGTGGTGGAATCTGGGAGTTGCAAAACCATAATATATCAATCTATCAATCGATCTATCCTCCTCCTAGCTGATCATTGTAGTGCTGGGCCAGTTCTGAGAATATTTTTCTTTGTTTTTTTCTCATGGCAGTTTCTCAATCAGTGCTAAATGGAAAAATGAATAAAAATTTTTAAACCTTCCAAACCAATGCAGTGATTTGGATACAACTATATGTGAGGAAGGGAAAAAATATACTTTCCCTGCTTCTCTGCTGGGAAAATGTTTAATACCAATATCTAATACTAGCTGATTGCCCGGCCTTGCTGGGTAGGTATTGATTTTGTGTTGGTGGTGGGGTGGTTTTTGGAGGGTGGCTTAATTGGTAAGAGAGGATTCACTTGAGTAAGCCTTGATGCTGGGGAAGGTTGAGGGCAAAGGAAGAAGGGGATGGCCAAAGACATGGCAAGGGCGAGAGGCAGGTATCCATCAGGGGAGGTGCCTTCCCTGGCGGATCCCTGCCTGGTGCCTGTGCATTTTTGCCTCCGCTGTTTTGAGGGGTGCCTCGAAACAGTGGAGGGGAAATGGCAGGGAGAGAAGCAGGTATCCATCAGGGGAGGTGCCTTCCCTGGCGGATCCCTGCCTGGTGCCTGTGCATTTTCCCCTCTGCTGTTTTGAGGGGTGTCTCAAAACAGCGGAGGACGAATGGCAAGGGCGAGAGGCAGGTATCCATCAGGGGAGGTGCTTTCCCTGGCAGATCCCTGCCTGGTGCCTTTGCATTTCCCCCTCTGCTGTTTCAAGGACAGCCCTCAAAACAGCGGAGGGGAAAATGCACAGGTGGCAGCCAGCGATCTGCCAGGGTGTGCACCTTCCCTGATGGATACCTGCCTCTCGCCCTGCCATTCGCCCTCCGCTGTTTTGTGGACAGCCCTTGAAATAGCAGAGGGGGAAATACAAAGGCACCAGGCACGGATCCGCCAGGGTAGGCACCTCCCCTGATGGATACCTGCCTCTCGCCCTTGCCATTCTCCCTCCGCTGTTTCAGGCGGTGTGGCTGAGTGTGAAAGGGGCAGCAGGGCAGAGGCAGTGCCTATGGCGCCGCCTCGCCCGGCTGCGTAGGGGCATCAGCTGTAGTGTGCACACACGTGAAGCGGCCATTGGCTTCAGCATTCGCGCACTGGCTGTCCTGCCTCCTCCACGTTTGGGCCATCCTGCCTGATTGGCTGTGGCATGCCGCGTAGGACACTGGGATTTAAAGGGGTTTTTTTTGCATTTGTGTGGCGCAGGACCCACTCTTGTTCTCTGGACCCTTGCGGCGATGATGTCAGGGAAGTAAGGTAAATGTGAACGGCGCATTATGGGATAGGCTGGACGGGTGTGGAAATGCATTCCGCACACACAAGGCCTTACCCCTTTCTTATAGGTATAGATTCTGAAGGAGCTTGACAGTGGAAGCAGACTTTGATGGCTGCTGGGATTCAATGCTGCATTTTTGAGCACTGCTAAAAAACAGAACCATCTGAGAAGGGTTCAGAAAAGAGCACTTGAAGGGAGGTTGGGGGCATGCCATCATCTGAAATATGTGTATGCTGGAGGCAGGCTTGACCCCCAAGAGCTCAAAAAAGTGGGCTAAACATACAGTCAGAAAACAGTTCGCAGTTCTACTTGATGTGTACACAAATGGGCAAAGTGCTGAGATTCTATATTGTGTTTGGTGATTGCATAGAATTTCTGAGAAAATCACAGTGTTTCATTTCCCTTTTCACCCCCATCAATATAGGTCAAAATATTGCAGAGACTCATTTTTAGGGGAATTAGGAAAAGGATTGCATATCCGAAATCATAATAGTAATTATTATAAAATTACTTTTAAATTAATTTTCTCAACTCTGGATGTTTTGGTGATAATTCACTCTATGGACCTTGAAATATAGCTTGAGTTTATGCTCAGCCCCAGAATACATTGTTAATGTTTGGTCTGTTGATTAATGTGCAGGTTATTCATGTTTGTCAGGTCACATACACTCATTTTACATGACAGCGAAGTTTCAGGCTGGTACAGATATCCCCACTGATTGCTTAATGGCAGGATTCATCATAGATAAACTATCACAGAGAGAACATTCAAATTGCATTCAGAACGCAATTCAGCTACAATTCATTAAGTATTGAGAAATCAGGAAATAAGGGTGATATTGCTACAAAAAGTTGCAGCAAGTCTCTGCCCCTTCATTCTCTCTTCATATCTTGTTTTCCTGTTCTCTCTTCATGTACAATGAAGGGGGGGAGAGGGAGGATTACAATATAAAATTCATGTGACTAGAAATTTTCTTAACCCTAAATCTCAGAAATCCTTTGAAGAGAGATTGGATTCTTGCTACCTTTAGTGAAAAATAGAGACATCACTTTGCAAACAAAAATTTGCATAGTCAAAGCAATGGTATTCCCTGTGGTAATGTATGATTGTGAGAGCTGGACCATTAGAAAAGCTGAGCGCAGAAGAATAGACGCCTTTGAAATGTGGTGTTTGACGAGAGTTATGAGAGTCCCCTGGACAGTGAAGAGAACAAATAGGTCAGTTTTAGAAGAAATCAACCCTGACTGCTCCTTAGAAGGTCAAATAATAAAGATGAAGATGAAGTACTTTGGACATCAAATGAGAAGAGATAATTCACTTGAGAAAGCTTTGATGCTGGGAAGGGTAGAGGGCAAATGAAGAAGGGGGCGGCCAAAGATGAGATGGCTAGATGGTATTGTAGACACAATGGGCACAGAGCTGGGTGGGTCGAGGAGGATGGTGGAGGACAGAGGTCCATAGGGTCACAATCGACTGTGTGACTGAACAACAAAACTTTTAGTTTCCCATTGGCGTCCTCAGGAGTTTGGTGGTTCAAATTCATTTTTAGCCATGGAAATAATGAGGTGCAGCCTGATAAAAATCTCTGCTTGAAAGAAAAATCTAATTTCCTTGAAAGTCCCATTAGTCTTGTGTCACTATAAATCTAATGCGTCTTGATATCACATTACACACACCTTCTTTCCCTTATGTATTTTAATAGGGTCAAAGTCACCCACTACTTTTCTGCATGTAAACTGATAAAGAAGCAATGAACTCATTGACGAGATTTCTCCTCCAAGGAAGACAGGATGACATTTATAGGATTTTTCCATTTTATTTTCAAAACAACTTTGTGAGATGGTCTGGCTAACAGCAGTTCACCTTCCCGATGCCAGGCTGTGGTCAGCAGACTCTTCAGATCTGATTTTAGATGCTAGGGATTCTTGGGGATAGTTAGTTCTTAGAGGGAAGGCCCAATTGATAACATTAGGGATCCTTGATAAATCTTGCTTGAAACCCTGAAGCACCTGTGACGGTCAGAGTGGTTGACACTGGCCTACAAGGAAAAACAGCCTAACTCTGTGAAAGGCAGCTTCCTATGTCTCCTATAATCATGACAGAAGAGGAATGTGAACCCAGGTCTCTCTAGACCTGCACAATATTTCATTTGTTGTAGCCCACTGTCTCTGGCCTGATTTAATTTAATTTAATGTGCACAAAGGCTGTACTTATTCTCAGCTTCTTTTTTTTATTTTCAGGCATGGGGACCTTGGGGAGAGACCCTTCAAGGCCTCTGAACTGACACAACTGCTCCTGGAGGGTTCCAGAAGCAGAAATAAGCAATAAATATGCACAAAAGGGGGGGGGGCATGGTGTTCATCAATGCTGCAGTCTCTTGGACTACGAGGGACTTAAGAGGCCAGATGAGAGTATTGCCACTACTATCAGAAACACATTTTATCAGAACCCCAAAGTATATTTTTAGAATCAAGGAGATAAATAATGTTTCAGTTAATAGAATACTGAGTAAATGACAAGAAATAAAATATCTTTGATATAAAACAATGCTAACATAAAATTTGGAAAATTTTGTTGAGGACATAAGGCCTTTTCATTGGAAAGCAAGGACGTGATTTTCTAATCTGATGTATTAAGAATGGTGCCATCCATATAATAGAGCATATTTTCTTCCTCCTATCTGTGGTTTACGATAAATTGAAATTATTGTTAATGTTTCATCGGTAGAACAATGGGCCTTAAAAGAAATTGTTTCTAATAAAAAGGACCCCTTTTAAAGGGAGGTTTTAAAAGAGGTTTTTGTCTAGTTCTTAAACCACAGAGAAAAGGTAAACGAGGCCAAACGGTGTGACTGGAAGGAAAGAGCAAAAAACCGTTTGTAAAAGTAGTTTCTTTACTAGTTCATTGATGGAATTCTGCTTCATGTAAAGATATCTTCTTTATTCAGCCAGCCTCATTAGCAGCAGCTTATATCCTCAGATCTTTAAGATAGCAATCAGTCCCATGAAGTCCTGCTTCATTAGGCTTTTTGTAGGGAGAAACAGAGGCAGACAAAAGCAGACATGATTGCTCTCTTTGGCTGGTCAAACGCTACTAACTTCTTTATTCAGGCAGAGTATATATCAGAAAACGAAACCTAACAGAGACAAAACCTAAGGCCAAACAACCAATCAGAAGTGTCAGAACCCAAAGAAAGAGAGATAAGGAGACTAGCAAGCAAAGGGGCTTTTGTTTACAAAAAGTGTCAGAGACAGGCAAGACAGAATCCAGATGCATTCCTACATGTCCTCCTTTTTCATTTAAATTTGAGAGAGGGACGGCTAATCATACCCCTGCATGTCATCATATACATCATCACTGTCCTCCTGGACATCGTACCCCTCCTGACTCATGGTACTTTGTTCCGGAGGAAGATACCTCATTGAGTACAATTGCCGTCGTGCAAAACTCGATGTCTCCCTTCTACGCAATGGACATGTGTTACACATAGAAATAAGATTAGGAATACAAGTAATACAAAAACACAAAGGTATAAAGCAGATAATAATAATAAACCCATAAAAGAAAACTTGTCTAAGGACAGATAAATCAGGCAACCAAGAAGTCACCCAATCAAAGAGATTAACATCAGTGCGTACATTGTTAGTAATGCTCTCCTGTAAATTCTGAAGTTCTTTCTCAATAGTATTATTCAGATCCTGGAATTTTACCCGACATCCCTGGTTCCCGACCAGTTTACAAAATCCTCCGGATTTTGCTAACAGGTAATCTATGGCCAGTCTGTCCTGCATTTGGTCTTGATGAAGTTCAGTGATTTCCATTTGAAGATCCCGTATGACCCTCCCTGTGGCATTGATTGATTTCTCCAGCCTACAGGTGAGTCCCAAAATGGACCTTCTATTCTCCTGGGAAATGACACCTGGGTATGATCCCAAGGTGAGTGCTCCAGTGATAGCACTCCCTATAGCTCTCCCCCAGGAGCTACCATCAGACAGCTGAACATCGATTATCACTTCATCATTGCAACCAGAACCCATCGGGCCGGCAGCAGCTCTCCGGCGCCGTGCATGTGCCTGAGGCGGCATTTGCACTTGTACGGGTAAGGTGAAATAACCCAATGCTGCACATTGATATTGACCTGGATGGAAATTCGTGGCAACTCCATTAAAAAAGAACCACATGTTAGGATCCTTGATTTGCCATCCATTGCAAATTGAACCACTATCTATAGCAGAATAATCAGGAGTAAACATATGAAACACATCATATATATCTTCAATAGTAGTGTTAAACAAGGTATAATTAAGCTTATAAGAACTGTTATAACTACCCCATAGCCAAAAATAATCATCACAACCCGTATAATTGCCTACATTCCACAAAACCCTTTTTGCTTGAGTCCAGTACTTCCATTTACTATTCCAGACTCCAGAACTATGACAGCAGAAACAAAGTCCTTTAGTGTATTTCTTGAATGTCATGCTTCGCCAACGGGTGTTGTTAAATTGTTCTGGAGGATTGGAGAAGAGTGTAGATCTATCAAGATGTTGCAAATGTCCAATAACCAGCTCTGGCGTGTTGAACAATGCCGGAAGAAAAGCCATTTGAGACACTGCTAGTGGATGCTCATAGTATAACGTTGCATTCTTACCATGAACCTCAAACATATAGTTAGCATGACGAATCCAAAAGTTGGGGTTGCCCCCATGAGGCATTGTTCTTACAGCTGGAAGCACAGTAAGAAAGAAAAGAACAAATGTCAGCACATTTAGTTTACTGGTGAACCACCATCCTGGAGCTGAATAACCTTCTTCTCTCTCCATGGGCGGATCGCTCCAGCAGGAATCCTTCCACTCAGGATCCCCTTGTTGCCAATAGATGACCAATGGCTTAAGAAGACACTCCCCTAAGAAACAGGAGCATGCCCTGTTATTACTAGTACCATGTAACTAAACATGAAATATGAGTGACATATAACACAAATGCAATATCACAAACCCATTTACATGTGTAGAGTACTGGAAACTCTGCCATGTGCTTCTGAAGGTATGCAGTTTCATAAGACAATACATAACATAAGCAAAGACAGATCTTTCTCCTGCAAAAGAATAAGCAAAACATTTAAGCATAAACAAGACATGAACATTTTTTTTTCTTCCTTACATGAAGGAGGCCTCTATAGCATTCTAGAAAGCAATTCTTACTACCCAATTACATGAGTAAGGCATTAAATTTCTTCTTCTCCCACTGGATGTAAAGTGAAAGAGGCATTATATTTTTTCTTCTCTCACTGGTGTAAAAGTGAGAGAGGCATTAATAACTTTTACTAGCATAGCATGGTAAATCAAATACAGTACAAATCTCATTAGCATGAGCAGGTAGACAATTTCTTAAAAAGGCTGTCAGGTTTTATAATTCTTCTTTAAAATCCACACAAACTTTTGTTCTTTCTAGTCCAATTAAAATGTCCAAATTAAAAAGTCCCAATCTTGATTGAAGCTCTCTGAAACACTATCTCTCCAGCACATTTCTTGGCATGGCAAGTTGAAATTAAGCCATAAATTAAGTCTCACTGACTTCACAAGGCAATCCCCCACAACCCCCCTTTTCAGCTTTTCAGGCAGACACACATTCCTTCATGCTCCAGCCACACCCATCTGCAGTAAGGCAGGCCGAGGAGGTATGAAGGCACAAAGAACTTCTCCAGAATTTGCAAGCAGCTTCCACACAGAAGAATAGTACAGGGAATTTCCCGTTGCTTTCCCTGCCATCCTGATGCTGGAAACTTGAGACAGCCCACTCTGATCTCTTTGTTTGTGGGTTGGGCAGTTCAAAATCAGCAAAAAACTGTATGTCTTCTTCCTCCTTGTATTTTTGCCACAGCCTGCTATCCATACAGGAAATATTCACCCCCCTCTTTCTCTGTATTTCTTTCATCTCCAGCATATGATTCTCAACCTTATGACAACCTGCATCTGTTAGTTTGTACTTGCACCCCTTTTTTGTCTTGAGTTTTGTGCGTTCCTCCTTTGGGCCATCCTTCCATTTCTGCAGGATCTTCCTGCCCAAACGTGAGGTATCAAATTTACTACTCAGCTTCTCCTGCTTTTGTGATGAAGGTTGATTCACGGGGGGGCTGAGATCCCCTATGCTGCTCTTTGAAACACAGTCCTTGCTTTCTGCCACTCTGCATGCATCAACAACTTCAATCCGTGATGAGTTCCCCGCCATTTGTTCCCCATCAGCCGGCACTAGCTGTTTTTTATGCTCGGCTGGCAATATTGCAGCAGAGAACAGGTCTTTTGTAGGGCTAAAACTGCTTGATTTTTGCAAGTCAGGACATAATTGCCCATCTCTTTTTTCACCCTCATCCCCATCAGGAGTCTGTTGTTTCTCATATGATGGAGGAGCAGTTGCCATGGCTGCCATGGTTGCCATGGCCCCCCCTTTCTCTGAAGGCAAAAGCTGTGGGAGGGGATGGCCATCAAGTCTTTGAGACAATAAAATATTTTTTGGAGTAAGTCTCTGAAGGCAGTCCCTAACTGCCTCCCATGTAAATAATATTGACACAGAAATTCCATTATGCTTCTGCATTTCTCTCCCAATCTGTTTCCACTGTTTTAAGTCCAGACCTTCATATTTAAACCAAGGACAGAATTTTGCTATAACTTTAACCAGCTGCTGTATCTTCTTCTCATCTACCTTTCGCCCATTCTCATGCAAAAGATCTGAGATATCTTTACAAAGTTCCTGCATTTCTGAAGAAAGCAAACATCCCATAATTAAAATTAATCACTCACGTAATGTGGGACCCAAAGTTGACTTTGGATGAATTTTCGAGCTCGATTTATGACCTTTCCTCCGGTCTGACCCTTTGCCTGGACGTAGGTGAGTGAGACCTTCCCCGGTCGATTATGAGGTGTTAATTGCTGAAGCAGCTTTCACAGCAGGCTCTCTCATTGTAGTTCAAAGCGTCACACGGAGCCCCACTTGATGGAATTCTGCTTCATGTAAAGATATCTTCTTTATTCAGCCAGCCTCATTAGCAGCAGCTTATATCCTCAGATCTTTAAGATAGCAATCAGTCCCATGAAGTCCTGCTTCATTAGGCTTTTTGTAGGGAGAAACAGAGGCAGACAAAAGCAGACACGATTGCTCTCTTTGGCTGGTCAAACGCTACTAACTTCTTTATTCAGGCAGAGTATATATCAGAAAACGAAACTCAGGCTGACAGAGAATACCATAAACGAAACCTAACAGAGACAAAACCTAAGGCCAAACAACCAATCAGAAGTGTCAGAACCCAAAGAAAGAGAGATAAGGAGACTAGCAAGCAAAGGGGCTTTTGTTTACAAAAAGTGTCAGAGACAGGCAAGACAGAATCCAGATGCATTCCTACAGTTCATTCACTGTAAATGTCCAGCGTCAAAATAGATAAGAATTGTACAAATGAAAATCCTTATATTCAGGAATAGAAATTCGTAAAAATACAGAAGCTCAGTAGCCAAAATTAAATCGTGTGAGTATCCACAGGTAAATTCTTGAAAGTCAACAATGTTCAACTTTGTTAATAGATTTGTAGAAATGAAATTATTTCCAAAGCTATCCGGTTTATTAGCTTTTCAGACTGGCTGTCTTTTATCAAGGAATCTACAAATAATTAAAAATAATTAGAGTATGTATTCAAACATTAAACGTAGCATAACATGCAACAGTGCTCACAACATATAGAAATTGTTTATATTATTACAGTGTTAATCAAAGTGCTATACAGTTTCTTTATGATTACAATATATTTAGAAACACGTGGGGTGCAAATTATCAGTTCGCTAAATACAGAGAATAACATCTATAAAGAAAAATCTTATATATTCAGCTCAAAAAAGTAGCTAAAGTTGACAAAGGCTTACCATTTCTTAAGTTAAAGTGTGCTTTGTGTCCATCACCTCGCTACGAACTCTGTATAATGTGCATTGGGACATCAGATTGGTCAACTATCTCAAAGACTTATATAGAAGGAATATCATATACAGGTGTTAAATGAGAAACACCTGTCTCAGAATAGCTAAGGGAACCGCCAATACTTACAGACCTTATATGCTTACAGAAAGGAGGAAAGTTCGATTTCAGAATTGAGTCCTTGCAGAGCTAAAGTGTTAAAAAAATGAATATAGAAAGCTTCACACTGCAAAAGTTTTTTGCGTATATTAATTTTTTCGTATTTAGAAGGACAAACCTGTTCCAGAACAACAAATTTAATATCTCTATCAGAGTGACGCATTTCAATAAAATGTGTAGTGAGGTGCTGAATGATCATTTAATCGAATTTTAGAGCGATGTTCGGATATTCTGATTTTTATAAAGCGAGAGCTTTGGCCCATGTAATGTTTGCGGCAAGGACATTCGATCATGTATACTACATTGGAGCTATTGCAATTGCTGAAATGTCTAATTTTAAATGAGTCCTGGCCAGGAATTTCTACCTCTTTAGTTTCCCAACAGTATCTGCTTTGAATGCAGCTGTGGCAGCAAAAATGTCCCGTAGCTAAAGGTTGCTCCTTAAAGCTGTGTGCAGTATGGTCCAATCTTGTAAGAATGTTACCAAAAGTTTTAGTCTTCCTAAATCCAATAATAGGTTTTTCCTTACATCCAGGAAGTTCTTGGACTATATGCTAAAACTTATGAATGGTGCGTTTGATTTTTAATGCTAAAGGTGAGAATTCGAAGGAGGTATAGATAGAACCTCCCCTAACTCGATCCTTTCATTTAAAGAGATTATGCCTGGGTGTCTTTCTGATTTTATCAAGGTTGTTAGTCACTATATGTTTTGGAAACCCTCTATGTATTAAAGTAGAACAAATCCTGTCGGCAGTGGTCGCAAAGTCCTCATTAGATGTAGAATTCCTTTTTGCACGTGCAAATAATCCAAACGGAATGTTATTTTTAACATGCAGCGGGTGATGTGAAGTATAATTTAAATAAGCACTTCTGTCGGTAGGTTTTTTTTATAAAGACTGATGCTCAATTGTCTTTTGCTAGAAATGTACACATTCACATCAAGAAAAGGGAAAGAATGGTTATCTGATGATAGGTGAATCTAAGATTCTCATCTTGTTGATTAAGCTAAGATACAAATTCATTAACATAATTCTGATGATCAATGACAAAAATTAGATAATCGATGTATCTTTTATATATTATAATGTGCTGCAAATATGGGTTGAACTGATTGTAAATGTACTTTTTTTCGAAGCTAATCATGAAAATATTAGCAAGGCTTGGCGCGAGAGCCATGCCCATTGCTACTCCTTTTGCCTGCAGATAGAATGAATCCCCAAACCGGAAGTAATTATTTTCAAGGACTATGTCTAATAAGTCAATCAGAAAATGTGTTGGTGGTTCAAGTATTTCTCTCGAATCTAATACATCTTGAATTACTTGCCTAGCAGCGTCTGTTGGGATGTTGGTATAAAGGGCTTCTACATCCATGGTTAGAATGATTGCACCTGGAGGTATGTATGTGCCTTCTAGTTCGGACACAAACTGAGTTGAGTCCTTTATATACGATTGTGTAATTTTGGCAAAACTGTTTATGTGAGAGTCTAAATATTTCGATAATTGTTCCAATAGGGAATTATTGCCTGCTATTATTGGTCTGCCTGGGGTCGGGGCTCCTATGCGTTTGCTTTTATGAATTTTTGGGATAAGATGAAACAATATTTTCTTTGTTTATCCTCTCCCTCATCCTGCAACCCTTTTCTAATTAATACAAATTATTCTGATGACTCTTTAGAAACAGGCAGAATAATAATAATAATTATACAGTGGTACCTCGGATAAAGTCCGATTCGGATAAAGCCTGATTCGGATAAAGTTGTGGTTTTCATGCACACGTGATGCATCGCACAAAGTCCACAACCGCTTAAAATGGATGTTGAGGTATTTGGTATAGGGACCTCAGATAAAGTCCATTTTTTGACGTTATCCGATGCATTGCCCATTTCATTTGGATAAAGTCCAAAATTAGATAAAGTCCAAACTTGTGGTATGGAGTCTGGACTTTATCCGAGGTTCTACTGTAATAGGATGAACTATTCTTTTCTTAAGACTTCTCATTATATTGCAGGCACATTTTTTACTTAAGTAAAGGAGGAGGAACAAACTTTGATAATCTGGCTAATCCCATTCAACTATGAAGTCTTGTCATTATGGACAGAAATTCAGAAAATGGTTTCTAAATTGGGGGGGGATTTTTTTCAGGAGGGGCAACAATGTCACACACACATATATAACATTGGCATCCCTAGGTGGGGTGGGGGTCGAGCTTTTAGCTCAGGAGGGTTCCCCCCAGCCCCCCTCTGGCTACGGCCCTGGTGGAATGAAAGATGAAAAATGGGTTTGGTTATCTTAGACTGTAGAAGAAACACCATGATTATTAGACTTTGCGTATTCCAAAGAGCACGTTTAGTGTCTGAACCACTAAGCCACCTAAGTCCCAAACAGGAGAAAGGCTGCTTACAAAGTAGAAATCTCTAGTTTATGCTCTCCTGAGAAAACACATTCACTTGGGATAGGGTTAAATTAGAGCACTGTAAAAGAGTAGGATCCTTAAGGGTTGAAAAAAAATGCAGCTTAGTGTAAAATAACCTAACTTCATGAGGAGATTTAGAAATTTTAGTCCTCCAACCAGAAACAGAATAACTGGGATGTGTCTAAGTTTAAACAGCCTCTTGATTGAAAAATCTCGCTTCCAGTGGCCACTGCTAAAGCAGAAGCAGAGGAGGAACAATGTTATTCTGCCAACCCACCTGAAATATCAGTTCTATAGGGCTTCTTATCTCTCTTTTGCTGACACAGCTAGTTGTTGTAAGAAAATGTCTGTGCTATTTAGCATTAAAAATTGACACCCAGGTTTCCTCACTACCACCTACTTTGATTTCTTTCTTCTTTTCTTTCAAGTCATGTCTTTAATAGTGTAAGCTGTAAACCAGGGGTGCCCAAACTATGTCCCGGGGACTGGATGCAGCCCCCGATGCCAATACATCCGGCCCGTGAAGCCCTCGTTGCTCCTGGAAGCAGAAGTAAAACACGCCCGTATGGGCACATTTTACTTCCACTTCCAGGAGCAAAGAGGGCTTCACAGGCCAGATGAATTGTCATCAGGGGCCACATACGGCCCCCAAGCCATAGTGACTGACTCCCTGAACCATGTGACCAGCCCACAAAGTTTTTGCACCCCTGCTCTAAACAAATGTAGGTTGGGAATATCTTCTTTTTTCTTGCTTATTCTAAGACAGTCTGGATGATTTTTTTGGAATGGGGAGGGGAGGCATTCTTTAAATAAGTCACCAAGTAAGTAAATAAAATTGCTTTCATTGTTCCTATGATAACTGCGATAACCAAATAAATGATCCATGCCTTGGCAATTGTTTTTCCAGTCTTGCAGAAAACATGGTGCAAATTATTTTTCTAACATACACAAACAATAGTCGGATCCTATTAGCATCCATTTGAGAGCAAGGAGCATGTAATTTGGTAGACCTGCAAAAAAAAAAAAGAGGAAGACACAGAAGACTAATTAAAAAGATATTAAACTGGAAAAAAATTGCACACTTGAGAGTTAGTGAACATCATATTCTGTGGTTAGAGGGGATAATAAATCTATTAGAATAGATGCAACAGTGGCAGGCAACAGATCAGTGAGATGTACAAACAGTCATTTTGGCCAGCATTTTAATTTAATGAAGATAATTTTAAAATGTTTCTGTAAGGCAGGGGTCCCCAACCACTGACCCACAGACCGGTCCCGGGCCATGGGCTGTCCCAACTCAGGCTGTGGGAGTGGGTGGTGCTGGGAGCCCCAATGGCAGCTTTCTGCCCTCAACGTGCTCCACTGGGTCTGCGAACGGAGCGAAAGCACGGGGCTTCAGACACAGCAGATAGGCAGGTGGCCAGGCCCCTCCTCCTTTTCCTCTGCCACCGCCGCCGCTATTTCCACATTTAATTACAGCTGGTGTCTGCCCCCCACCTGTATTGAGTGTGATACCAGGCCATGGAAAAATTGTTTAGCCTGAAACTGGTTCGTGGTGCAAAAAAGATTTGGGACCCCTGCTGTAAGGCAAGCAACAGCACCACTGCATTCTGAAAATACAGCTGGATCTGATCTAAGCTGTAATATAAATATGTGTAATTTGTCCAATTTAAAAGCACAATAACACTGAGGTATCCTAGAAGACACAACAACTAATTTAGTAAATGCTGAGGGACAGAGACTCTTTAGGAAAGATGGAAAAAATGAAATTGCTACTTTGTGCAGGACACAATGGAATATTTAGAAGTAATTGAGATAAGAGACTTCAGAAAAATTATGCATTAGTTTGAATTCTTATTACAGTATTTAAATTAAAAGCTGGCCCTGGTCCTCAGATGCTTGTGGTACAGTCTGTTTTTATATTCTACAACACAGAAGCCTGCTTTGAAGCTTTGCTCTTGATACCAAGGCAGCTGCATGGGGCATTAGGGCAATGTTCTTTTTGTTTTGGTTTAGTTTCCGGTTTGTTTAATTGTTTTGGTTATTTCTGGTTTTCTTTATTTTTTCTTGTTGGTTTGTGTTATTTGTGGTTTTTTAGCTTCTAGTTAGGTGTTTTAGCCCTGTGAAATTTTGACCAGGTTTGCAGGGCTAGGTGAAGCACAAGCCAGAATTAAGATTGCTGGGAGAAACAACCTGAGATATGCAGATGGCATTACCCTAATGGCAGAAAGTAAAGAAGACCTAAAGAGCCTCTTGATGAGGGTGAAAGAGGAGAGTGCAAAAGTTGGCTTGAAACTCAGCATCAAAACCCCCAAGATCATGGCATCTGGCCCCATCACTCTCTAGCAAATAGAAGGGGAAGAAATGGAAACAGTGACAGATTTAACATTCTAGGAATCTAAGGTCACTGCAGAAGGTGACTGCAGCCATAAACTAAAAAGACACTTACTCCTTGGGAGGCAAGCTATGGCAAACCTATGCAGCATAATAAAAAGTAGAGACATCACCCCTCAAAAGTCCACATAGTTAAAGAAATGGTCTTCCCAGTAGTAATGTATGGCTATGAGAGTTGGACCATAAGGAAGACTGAGTGCAGAAGATTAGATACCTTTGAACTGTGGTGCTGGGGTAGACCTTTCAGAGTCCCCATGGGCAGCAAGGAGGACAAAATCAGTGTTTCCTGAAGGGAATCAACCCCGACTGCTCCTTGGGAGGACAACTACTGGCTGAAGCTCAAGTACTTTGGCCACCAAATGAGGACTCATTGGAGAAGGCCCTGATGCTTAGGAAAGATAGAAGGCAAGAGGAGAAGGGGGCAGCAGAGAATGAGATGGCTAGATGGCACCATTGACACAGTGGGCACAGATCTGGGTGGACTACAGAGGATGGCAGATGACAGAAGAGCCTGCCGTGTGGTGGTCCATGGGGTCGCAAAGGGTCAGACCCAACTTTGTGACTGTACAACAACAAATTTTGGGCAGAGTCAGAGAAATTATAGAGGAGGGAAGCTAGTGAAAGGAAGAGGTGAATGCAAGACTAGATTGTACCAGGCTTTTGAGGGCTGCAGCACATTGCATATGTGAACAGGTTATATTGTAAGCCAAGCAGGAAATGCAGTGTGAACGTGGAGATGTTAGGGGCAGGGCCAAAAGACACATACTAAGATTCTATGCTATGTAACATTGAGTAGAGCCCACAGAAGTAATAATGCTAACACAAGTAGTAACAAAAGTAAAACTTGTGTATTATTCTAACAATTACAGTATACAGTATATGAACTTGAACTTCAACTTGAACTTGCTATTATATAGAGTTCCTTATCATCTGGGGTCCTAAACTGTAGCTTATTTAGTGTATAAGTAAATTCAGCACTAGTTAGGGACTTTTGAGTTCAGTCCCTTTAAAATCCTGGCATCTGTCAGATCACAGAGTGTGATGCTGACTATTGCCATATAATCAGTACTGATCAAGGGCAGGGAGAGGAGAGCACTTCAGCTGCAATGAGCCAGGATGATGTGATCTACTTGTAACCCTGCAAGGAAAGTCTTATTCTAGCATTAGTAGGTGTGTTGTGCTGCTGGTAATGACTGCCAATGGCATCACTGCCATGCCCAGGAGTCTTCTGGACTTTCTGGCCCTGAAGCCAGTAAGGGAGAGAAGGCAAATTAATAGCTCTAATTACCTGGCTTTTGTAAATATGAAGCTGTTGCAGAAGCAGAACGAATGATAGAAGTTGCAGTGGCTTATTCTTCAACCAGGAGGTGCCAGTTCCACCCAGGGGTGATGCGTTTGCACAAGTGTGTATGAATGTTTGAGCGAGCATGTGCTACAATGTCTGTGAGTGAGTTAACTGTGACACTCAGCTATAGAGATCACTCTGTTTGTCTACAAGAGTCAAGGAACAATTAAGTAAAAGCAACAGAGGGATAGGAGTTATATGGTATGGTAGGGAAGGAAATGGTAACTTTTCTTAAGCTGATCTGTCTTACATGGTTGTTTCCCTCAGCCTGGTGCCCCCTTGAAGTACTGAACAAGAATGTACACAGAGATTTTGTGGTGTGTGTGTGTGTGTGTGTATACACACACACACACACACACACACACACACACACACACACACACACACACACACACACACACACACACACACACACTGATTTGTTAGCATCCTAGCATATGACACCACAACATAGTCCTTTTGTCTGAATAGATTGAAATATCAAATAAATTTAGGATTCCAGGGCAGGGAAGCACCCTGTTAGCCGGCCCGAGGACACCCTATATAGCCGGAGAATGTTTGATAGTAGTGATGGGACAAGTAGTTTTATCCATCTGAGGGGCATCAGGTTGTGGAAGGTTGTTTTTATGAATTCAAGGATGGTGTACGAAAAGTATTGTCTATACAGTATTCTAATATTGTTGTAGGTGTGATAGTGGAACAATTCCCAAAGGGTCAAAAATACAGGAAAAAATATTGAAACAAATCCACTTGGGAGTAAGGCTGATCTTCTCCTTAAAGTGACATATCAGTAAATGGTTTTTAGAGGATTTATAACCAACAGCCTTTACATCTGACAGGACAGTACTGTATTTGCAGACCATAAGTGGGAAGACAACAAAGGCAGTATTTGCAGACCATAAGAGGGAAGGCAATAAAGAAAGTGGAAGAAAGGACATCAAGGAAGCAGAGAAAGGATAGAATGTGCTGATATGCAAATCACTATCTTATTGAGAAATATATTTGCCATCCATCAATAAATGAATGAGATTTTTTTAAAAGAAGGAAGGCAAAAATGATGCATGTGGAACTGTAGAATGTGATCAAGGATAAGACAGAGACATATGAAAGGTATAAAATGTCAAGCATCAGAAATGGCCAGAAGAGATTGTACGATGCAGCAAAAGAAGCAGAGAATAATAAGAAAAAGATAAAAAAAGGAAGATATATTATTTGTAAAACTATTAAAACTGGAGATGCTTGAAATATGCATGGTTCTAGAGGTCAGGAAGACAAGGCTCCCCTACTATGTCAAGATAATAGATAGACCATTATTAAATGTGCAATTCATTGTTTGCCTTCATGCTTGCAAAATAGGATGGGGGAGTGGATGGTGATTTCAGATCATGCATTTGTATTGAGAAGAGGAAAGGAGGAAAATATGAGAAAAATTAAAGAAGAATGTGAGGTGACTGAAGGAATGACAAGGTTTATAAGCCAGATGAGGGAAGACAGTGCCAAACTGGGAAGAATGGAGGAAGGAATAGTATTATTTCATTTATTGATCTGGCTTCATATTTGTTTTCATTTTCCAATCTGATCCATCTCCAAGGTAGGTTGCAATTTTTAAAGTGCCACACAATCTGTCTTAAAAAAAAGTTAGTAAGGTAAAAGTAAAGTTTGTGCTTGCTCAAAAATCAGTCACATCCGACTTTAGGCTTTAGTACTCATCTCTGTTTATAGCCAAAGAGCCAGAGCTGTCTGCATCTGCAGATGTGGACATGTAGCAGGCATGACTAGACACGACACTCTGTTTACCTTTCCACCAAAGCAGTACCTATTTATCTACTTGTAATTTCTTGCTTTTGAACTGCTAGATTGGTGGGAACTGAGACAGAGATGGGAGCTCACGCCATCATGCAACACTCGGATCTCGAACTGCTGACCTGCCGACCTTCCAGTCATCAAGTTCAGTGTCTTAATCACTAAGCCACCCCCACCCCCCAAGATAGTAATGAAGTGCAATTCTAGATAAGTCTACTCAGATGAAAGCTCCTTTGAGATTAATGTGACTCATTCTTAACTGGCTACAAACACCTTTGCTGAAATTGGGGGTTTAAAAATACTAATTTCAGATTATGCCCTGTTGAGTTAGAGTGCTTGTGCACACTGTAATAGGCAGGCAGAACCAAAAGGAAACAGGGTCCTTCTAGCTAGCTGAGAGGAAACAGGGATGCCACAATAGAACCCAACTGGGTGCAGAACTGCTGAGCCTCCCTCCCTCTTCCTCCTCCTCCTGCCAGCAGCACCAAGGGAGAGAGAAGGAAAGGGAAGACAGTGGCCCCGCTAAGCATCCCTTCCCATTTCATGTTGCCATCTCTTCCCTTTTCCCATGCTTCTGCCTGATGGCTTTTTAAATGTCAAATTTGTGGTGTATGGTTCTCCTCTGGTCCAAAGACAGACTGTTGTAGGATGAAGAGCTGTTTCACTACTTCGATTGGACAGTTAAGAATCATTATTTCCACGACTTCATAAGGAGGAGAAAGGAATAAAATTCACCTGACATTTTATGGACCTGTTGGTTCTTTAGGAGGTTCCAAAATAGCAATTCTTCATGACTTTCTCCAAGTTTTCCAAGTCCTGAAAGAGTCAGGAAAATCACAGGATCACTTTTCCCCCCAATTCTGCCCAAATGGTTTGTGTGCTCCACACCTGCTGCCTTGCTGTATCTGCAGCTACAAATAGATTTTTCTAATGTTGAATGTTCTTGCAATGTGATTATTCTCCAGCTGCTTGCTTCTTTTGAGATTAAATTCTGGTTTCCTGTGAAGATGAAAACTGGCATGAAATTCTAATGGACACCCAGTTAAGACTGCCATTTTACATATCGTTACTTTCAATTTATCTTTTTATTTTGTTTTGTTTGAGTTTATTTGATTTGATTTGATTTGAACCCCACCTTTCCCCTTATCAAATGGGACTCAAGATGGCTAGCAAAAATAAATAAAATAAAATTCATATAATTAAAAAATAAAGTAGAATAATTAAAAACTAAAATTATTTATATTTGTCAGATCAATGAGCATATCCATAAAGGGAAAATTACATAAATTCATCTAGTTTAAAAGCCCTTCTGCAACACCCTGGCCTAGCCTGATTAGCAAAGCAGCAAATTGATAAACACAATGAAAAGAGTCATCACAGACTGACAAAATAATAACAAGGAAAGATTCAACATAGCTTCCCTCAATATTGAGTTGGTTGTCCTGCTGAACAAAGCAAGATTTATTTCTGAGTGAAAATACACATATCATTGCAATCAGTTATGACAGCAGTATTTGTACTCCACTATTCTATAGTTCGATTTCCAAGTACTACAGGACGGAATTAGCTCCCTTCTTTGTCCCAGCTCCTGCCAACCTAGCAGTTCGAAAGCAAGAAATTGCAAGTAGATTAATAAGGTCTACTTTGGTGGGAAGGTAAAAAGCATTCCGTGTGCTTCAGTGTCTAGTCGTGCCTGCCACATGACCATGGAAACGTATGCAGAAGCAGACAGCGCTGGCTCTTCGGCTTTGAAACAGAGATGAGCACTAAACTCTAGAGTTGGCTACGACTGGCTTTCGAGCAAGGGAAACCTTTACCTTTACTATTCTATAGTTAATCTTTTCAAGAACAATTATATTTAGGGAGGTTTGCTATATTAGTTAGTTGCTGGGTTATGCCTGTATTTAGACCATACCTGTCAAGCGTGGCTAGGGTTGCCATATGTCCTGGAAAATCGGGATTGTCCCAGATTCAATGTCAGAAAAATTATCTTGGCCAGTTCAATAAAAATCATGCTACAGTCCCGGATTTTTAAAACTTACTGATTGTGTATTATAACACACCATTAAAATAAATTCAAACTCTCGCCATCAAACGAGCAATTTCCTGCCACATTGGAGTTGGAGTATACCTGGAGACAAATCTTAACGTCCTTGCCTCACACCACTGCCTGATAAGTGTGACCAGTGTGTTTCCTGGAACTGAGGACGTTAAGAGTTGACCACAACGCGACTTCTCAGAAGTACATCAAATTATCTTACAGTAAGAATTAACTGTTGCAAATAAATTCATTTATGTATTGATATATTTAATGTGAAAGTGTTTTATAACTGTCATTATATTATGTTTGTTTTTTAAAAGGCTATTTTGTAGATAACATGCCCATTTTTGTCAAATATACTTATGTCCCAGTTTTGTGGGAGAGAATTATGGCAACTCTAAGCGCGGCTACAAGACAATACAGGAGCTGAACAGAAGGCTTCTGTGCATGCGTAGAACCCTTCTATGCATGCACAGAACCCTTCTGCACATGCGCAGAAGGCTTCTGCGCATCCCTGTCTGTGCAGAACCCTTCTGCACATGCATAGAAGGGATCTGCGCATGCATAGAAGGGTTCTGCGCATGTGTAGAAGGGTTCGGCGCAGAAGGGGATGTGCAGTAACAACTTTCCCCCACCATCAAATTACGGGATGGTGGTGGGTCCAGATGGGAAAGTAGAAAAAGCGGCGCTGGGCTGGGCAGAAGACCGCTGCCGCACAGGACTGTTGCTGCAGCTGTGGGGGGGCCCTCCCTTCTTTTTTCCCTTGTGCGCCCGGGCCCCACCTTTGAGCCCATGTGAAAAAGCCAGACTCTCTCACCCTCCCCGGAGCCACTCCATCGCCCGGGGAAGTGCACCTTGTGCTTTGCTCAGGCTTTGGTCCGTGAGGCAAGACGCTTTGTAACGTACTGTGTGGGGTGATGAACTTTTTGTATTTTGTAGTGCTGAGGGTTTTATTTACTATTAATTATGATACTGACTGTATGGATTAGATTGTATTGTTCCATATTTATTTATCTTGCATATTGCTGATTATTGTATTGCCATTGCTGCTTATTTAGTTTTTGTATTGCTGTATGTTGTATTTTGTTTTATTGTATACTTTGTTGTTGTGAACCACCTTGAGTTGCCTGCTGGGTAAGAAAGGCAGTATACAAATAAACCAACAACAACAACAACAACAACGGGAAATCCCGGCCAATACGGGATACTTGACAGGTATGATTTAGACATGCCATACAGTTCCTATTCTAGATCAAGGGTATGTTTCAGACTGGAGACCTGCAGCTGCCTCCCCTCTCCCCAAAAAACAACAACAAAACAAAACAAAAACATGGTAAGATGTTGTATATTCATTTAAGCATGTTGCTGATGTCACACACATTTTGCTCCTCAGTTCACAT
Source organism: Bradypodion ventrale (assembly GCA_035047345.1). Taxonomy (NCBI): domain Eukaryota; kingdom Metazoa; phylum Chordata; class Lepidosauria; order Squamata; family Chamaeleonidae; genus Bradypodion; species Bradypodion ventrale. The sequence goes on from JAWDJE010000003.1 coordinate 278,394,475, forward strand.
GTTGATACAGGGAACACAGAACTCATTAGCATTCATATTCTTTTTCTAACCTAATCTGCTTCCTAAAAAATTGCATCTGGAGAGGGAGAGTTACTTCTGTGGAATTTCTTTCAAAGCTGTGGTGACACACTTCAACAGTTGATATAAAAAATGTGTCAGGCCAGTTTTAGTTCCTGCACTGAATTATCTTCTAAGGTTGTTTTGTTCATGTGTTCTAATTTTCCTTTCAGTTGAGGTTCCACACTGACTGGATCACAAAGGTGCAACAAAACAATTACAAGGCTCAAGACATTGTTCTGCCCCATAGTAAAGAGCCAGATATTAATTTGCCATGTACAGAAGAATCTTACATTGATTTAGAATCTAGGGAAGTTGTCCAAATAGACCACCTGAGAGAATACACTGCAGGCTGCTTGGGACACACAGTTCTCGCCAGGCACCTGCTCCTCCTGGCACACATTATCTGATGATGTTTCCTCACACAGTGTAATAATAGGATCAGCCCTGACACAAAATGGAACTTTATATTTTTAAAGACAAAAATGTGAGTCTGATTCAAAGGATAAGAGACTCTGAAAAAACCCTGGAGACCAGATAAATTCCTTCTATCTATCTATCTTTACTGTATGAGACCAAAGACAACAGAACAGCCGAAGGGTTGGCTTAACACAGGTTTATTGCATGATGATCCGGTGGAGCATGAGGTAATGGCGGTGATACATCTCAATATATACAGTAGCATTATACATTTGAATCTTGTAGTACGGTAGCTCATTGGCTGCTACCGGCGTGGCCTCGCCCAGGCACGCCTCTCTTCAGTAGTTCTTTCTCCTGCTGCTGAATGCGGGGAAGGTTTTCCCGCGGCTGTCCGTGATTGAGCAATGTGAACCATGTGAGACTGAACGCTTGCAGCTGCCCTCTATGGGCTGCTTGCTCGCGTTCCTTTACAGCTGAGATACATTGTATTTGGAGTGGTTACATTCTTATCTTACAGTACAATGAGCATGCATACATAACATCCCTCCCCCCTAGGATGGGACGAAGTCCCGCAACCATTGTGGCTTGCCGCACGTGCTTGCGCCTGACCTAGTACCGGAGAGCCTGTGATCCCTGACTCCGTGGGTGCTTGTCCTGCAACGGGGGACGGGGATCCGTTAGTGGCTCTGTGGGGCGTCCGTGCCTGCCTTGCGCTGGGGGATGGGAATGGAATGAACAGCTGGGACGTGAACCCCTGCCTGTTGCTCTCGGACCCCGGGGACCCTCCTATTGTGAACCGCGGGACCAATGAGGATGCCCTTGTGGTTCTGCTACCTTCTGTTCCCCGCTCGGGGGACCTTGAGACTGTGGTGGGCGGACTCGCCGTCGCCTCCTGTCTTGGGGGTGTCGGTCTCTGGGAGATTGGTGCTATGTTGCATTCTAACTCACAGGGGCTACTGGGACTGGAAGTACCAGGGGCTGAACTGAAACCCCTCTTTTCGCTAGGACGGGTGGGGGACCACTCCGCTAACTCCCCCTGGTACTGTAAATCAAAGTCTAAACTTCTTGGGGAATCTGTGTTTTGGGGACGCTTCCGGGGGCTGTGTGTGAGATCGGGGCTCTTCCTTTCCGCCGCAAACTCCCGCAAAAGATCTCTGAGGATCGATTCCCTTTCCTCCCCCCTTGGTGGGGACCCATGTCCCCCTTTTTCTCCCCCTTGGGCTAAGCGGGTGGGGGAGTACCCTAACGCTGATTGGTGGCTATTTTCGTCTTCATCCTGCTCTCCGGGGATCCTGCGCCTGAGTTGATCCGCGTGCCGCCTCCACAGGAGGCCTGTATTGGTCTCCACGCGGTATGAAACGGGGCCGGTTTGTTCTATTACAGTGCCCGGCACCCAGGCTGGCCCCGCGTTGGCGTAGTTCCTGCAATGCACCGGGGCGCCTACGCCGAAACTCTTTGCGGGTTTCACCCCTACGTTCCGCCCTTTGTCCTCTACTCTCGTGGGGTCTAGCTTGGAGATTACCGTGGCCAGCTTCCTGCGCATTAACAGCTCCGCGGGGGAGTACCCTGACGCCAATGGGGTGACCCTGTACCTTAGCAGGAATTGGCACAGTTGTAAGTCAAGATCTCCGGGGCCCATGCGCCGCAGCGCGTCCTTAGTGGTGCGCACGAGGCGCTCTACTTGGCCGTTGGTGGCCGGGTGGAAAGGGGCGGAGGTGATGTGCCGAATGGCGTTGAGATCCATGAATGCCCTGAACTCGGCGGACGTGAAACAGCTAGCGTTATCGCTGACGAGGGTGTCGGGTAAACCGAACGTGGAAAAGACCCTCCGTAACTGTTTAATTGTTGTGGCCGAGGAGGTGCTTGAGACTGGAATGACCTCCAACCACTTGGAGAACGCATCCACCACAAGGAGGAAAAGTGTTCCCCTGAACGGGCCAGCAAAGTCTACGTGTACCCGGGACCAGGGCCCCCTTGCTGTGTCCCACTCCCTATGTGGCAAACGAGCCTCTTCTGGCCTGGAGCTTTGGCACGCTTCGCAAGTGCCGACCATATGCTCGATGTCGGCGTCTAGCTGGGGCCACCAAAAGTAACTGCGGGCTAGTGCCTTAGAGCGGACGATCCCGGGGTGGCTGACGTGCAGCAGTTTAAGCACCCTCGGCCGGAGGGACGTGGGGATCACTACCCGCTGTCCCCACAAAAGGCAACCCCTCTCTAGGGACAATTCTAATTTCTTTTTGAAAAATGTGTCGAATTCCGCTGCTGGGGAAGACACGGGCCACCCTTTCTGTACCCAGGAGCAAACGGTAGCTAACGTTTTGTCCTTACCAGTCGCTTTGGCGATGTCGGCCGGTACTACTGGAGGGGAGTCTAGGACCTCTATCATTAAGACCTGGTGGTCCCTCTCTTCCTCGCCCACGTGGCAGCAATCCCGGGGAATGGGGGACCTCGACAGGGCATCTGCGTGGCTGATCTCCTTCCCGGGCCGGTACACCAACGCGTGCTGATACGCGTTGAGAAAAATGGCCCACCTGAGCATTCTCGGGGACAGGATTTGGGGTGTGGGCTTATCTGCGGTGAAGATGCCTAGCAAGGGCTTATGGTCGGTCACTATGGTGAAGGGGCGGCCATACACAAAATCATGAAATTTCTTGGTCCCCGCAATTATCGCTAGTGCTTCCCTGTCTGTCTGGGCGTAGTTCCTCTCCGCTTGGGACAAGGACCTAGAGTAGAACGCTATCGGGGCCTCCCTCCCATTCTCCAGCACGTGGCATAACACCGCCCCCACCCCCACCGGGGATGCATCGCATATCAGGACCACTGGGCGTTTGGGATTGAAGTGGGTCAGTACAGCATCTGATGCCAGGAGTCGCTTCAGGTCATTGAAAGCCTTCTCATGGTCGTCGCCCCACTTCCATGCCTCGTCCTTTTTTAACAATTTGTGTAGCGGTTCCGCCACGGCTGCCTTCCGAGGAAGGAAGGAGTGGTAGAAGTTGAGCAGCCCAAGGAACGACTGCAGCTCGGGCTTGGAGGTGGGGCGAGGGGCCTTCTTGATGGCGGCCACCTTGGATTGGGATGGCCTTATTCCCTCGGGAGTAACACAGAACCCTAGGAACTCAACCTCAGTTGCGAAGAAAACGCATTTGTCTTTCCGCAACCGCAACCCCGCCCTTTCGAATTTTGCCAGGACCTTTCCCAACCTTTCTGCTAATTCGGCCCGGCTCCCCCCTGTAATCAATACGTCATCAAAGTAGGGTAACACCCCCTCTAACCCCTTCAGGAGGCGTTCCACAAGTGACTGGAAGATCTCGGGCGCTGAATTCACGCCGAACTGGAGGCGCGTCACCTGGAACGCCCCTTTGTGGATGACTATGGTCTGCGCAGCAGCTGCGGCGGGGTTGACCGGGAGTTGCTGGTAGGCTTGGGCCAGGTCGAGTTTAGCGAAACACCTCCCCCCGTGTAACCTGGCCAACAAGTGGCTGACTACCGGCACCGGATACGCATTAGGGCGGATCGCCTTATTGATGGTGCACTTGTAATCAGCGCATATGCGGACCTCCCCGTTGGCCTTGAGTGCTGTTACAATTGGAGTTTCCCACTCCGCAGAATCAACAGGAACAAGAATCCCCTGGCCCACCCATTTGTCCAACTCCGCCTCTATTTTGTCCTTTAGTGCGAAAGGCACTCTGCGCGGTTTAAGTCTGATTGGACGTACTCCAGGGTCCAGGTCGAAAGTCACTGGGGGGCCCTTGAATTTTCCGAGTCCCTTTTTGAAAACCTCGGGGTGCGCATCGCACACGCTCTGTATTGGATCAGTCCCGGCGGCGTGTACTCCCACGGCGTGCACCCCCCCAATGAACAACCCCAGGGGCTGGAACCATTGAGTCCCGAGGAGGCTGCATTTACCTCCCTTGAGGACGACTAGGGGAAGCGTTGCGGTGTGTTTTTTGAACTGGACCTGGAACTTCCCAACCCCCAACACCGGGATGCGGTTCCCTTGCACGTCCTTCAGCGTGGACCTCAACGCTTTGAGCTTGGGCTGCACGTGGGGGGCTATTTTTTGGAACTCTCCCTGGGAAATGATAGAGTAAGAAGAACCCGAGTCCACCTCCATCCTAACAGGGGCCCCTTGTATTACTACCTCAACGAAGTATCGGGGGTGCTCCGTGGATACGCTGAAAACCGGAGCGTCGTCCTCGCTGTCGTCGGAGATGCGCCCCACTCCGTCCCGCTTCCTCGTGGTCCGGGTGCCGTCCTTGGGCCTCGTGGTGCGGTCCTGCCTCGCCGAGCGGTCTGGGGAACTCCTCTTGGCCTCGCGCCGTCTTCGGCAGACCTTGGCGATGTGCCCGCGCCGGCCGCAGTTGTGGCACTCGGCCTTGCGGAACGGGCATTTGGCGCGGGCGTGGGCGCCGCCGCAGCCGTCGCAGCGCCGGCCTTCCTTCTGGACCTTCCGGACGTCCTCGTCGTCGCCGCTCTCCGCGGACGAGTTCGAAACTCGCCGGGCGGGCCGCGCGCACCGAGCTCTCTGCCTTGGCGGGTTTCGGGCGCCAGTCCTGGAGCTCTTGCACCCCGGCCGTCGTGGCTTCCGCGGCCTGTGCCGTGTCGAGGACCTGCTGCCACGTGGGAGGCGGCTCCTGTTTCATCAGCGCGCGCTGAGTCTCGGTGTCCCTCAGGCCGCAGAGCAGGCAGTCCCGGAGGGTGACTTCTGGGGTCTCCCACTTGCATGGGCCAGCGGCCAGCCGCAGGGCCGCGGCGAACTCAGCGACCGATTCCCCAGGCGCCTGGACTCGCCTCCAGAACGCGCTCCGAGCGGGGAACATCGCTATCGCGGGCCGGAGGTGGGGCGCAACACCGCCAGGAGCTCTTTGGCTTTGAAGTCGCTCACCCTCCTCGGCGCGATCAGGTCCACCAAGGTCCTCTTGGTCTCATGCCCGAGCATGCGGACGAAGATGGCCCTCTTCTTGTCCTCATCTGAGACTTCGAGCTCCACCAGCGCTCCGTTGAAGTCTATCTCAAACAGCTCCAAGTCTCCCGGCCTCCTGATCTCGTAGCCGGCGCATGTCTTGGTCCCGTGGGCAGCCATTATCCCACCTTCGTCGCCAGTTTACTGTATGAGACCAAAGACAACAGAACAGCCGAAGGGTTGGCTTAACACAGGTTTATTGCATGATGATCCGGTGGAGCATGAGGTAATGGCGGTGATACATCTCAATATATACAGTAGCATTATACATTTGAATCTTGTAGTACGGTAGCTCATTGGCTGCTACCGGCATGGCCTCGCCCAGGCACGCCTCTCTTCAGTAGTTCTTTCTCCTGCTGCTGAATGCGGGGAAGGTTTTCCCGCGGCTGTCCGTGATTGAGCAATGTGAACCATGTGAGACTGAACGCTCGCAGCTGCCCTCTATGGGCTGCTTGCTCGCGTTCCTTTACAGCTGAGATACATTGTATTTGGAGTGGTTACATTCTTATCTTACAGTACAATGAGCATGCATACATAACACTATCCATCCTTCCTTCCTTCCTTCCTTAACAGCATGCTATGTTGGATCTCCTGGGCATTAAACAGTGCTGGGGAACCCTCCAACTCCTCCCTACTCCAGAGACAACCAGGTGCTTTCCACATGGGAAAAACTTGTTATGAAATCAAACAAGTATCATTTTACGTTTTTGCTTAGTATATCAATACCATGTAGTTGTAGTCAGTGGAGGTTGAAGGGCTTGTTAACACACTAACAAGAGGCAAGATTTAGGGGGAAAGAGTGATTATATTCTAGCCACCACTTATATTTTTATACAGCAATTATAGCTAACAGACTGGATACCATGGGACCACAAAAGACGACTAGGCAGACCATGAAAATGATGGGATGAGCTGATGGTAAAGCTGTTCGGCCAGAGATGGAAACAGAAGGCAAAGGATAGAACATTTTGGAGTTCAATTGATTTGCGCTTAAATAGATAAGCGAAGACAAATTGATATTATATTGGATTATAATATGGGAAAATATTTAATGAGGAGCTTAAGGACACCATGACCCATTGCCAAGGCTAACTAAAATGCCTCTACAGAAAAAGAGGAGAAAAAGCTTTCAGGCTGAAAGATCATAGACAAAGTAGTTACAGGGCGATTCACACAATGTCATTGGACTGTGTTCCTGTAAAATACACACCAGCTACATATCATATCCTCCTCATGTTTGATGTAAATGAGAAAGAACTCTGTGTACCAGAACCACAGTGTAGGAAAGTTACATTTTTGGACTACAGTGAGGCCGGAAGCCCAGGTATTTGTTCTACAGTGTTACTGTGGAGTTTGGGCCTTTACTCAAACTACATAATTGTTCTTCTCATACAGGAAACTTCTACTTTCATTTAAATAACCCAAATTGAATGAAAAAGATTGGAAATGTTGAAAGATTAATAGCACTGATTTGATTTTAATGGCAACTAAGCCTGACAAATTCGTTTGTTAAATGAGTCACAAAGCCCCATATTTACTGGTTCTCATTTAATCTTAAACTTGTACAAACTGAGTTTACTTTCAATCCGCATTAATCCATTCAATCTCATGATACTTCTATTTATCTAAATTTATCTCAGCCATTCAACTGTTGGTTGCCCACCTCGATTTATCTGAGTAATCTCTCTGTGCCTGTCACTTGGACAACATTTTGTCTTCCAGGATTTCTTGAAGCTTTCTTTTTTTGGAAGCACACAACTTGACAGCTCTGAATATAGATTTTGGATGGGGGTGCTTTTGCATTTCTTAGCATGCAGAGGCAGTCCTCTGAGAAGAAAATTAATCAGAATTAGACTGAAATAGTATACATACTTACCCAAGAGTAAACATTAATGTATGCAACAAAGCTATGGTGTTTGTTCTCTTCTCTTTTTCCTCTTCCCTCCCCTTCTTTTTCATTTCCTCTTTTCCTTCCGTTTCCTTTTTTTCTTGAAGAAAGGACTTGTGGAAGTCACAACACTAGAGAAAGGAAGATTAACCTTCTCATCAGTTGACTCCCCTTTGAAATACCTCTCACAAGCACATATGACAATGAGACTTTTACCATTAGCTAACAAAAGTGGGAAAGTTTTCATTACAATATGGGAGGGAAGGAAGAATCCATTATTTCCAGTCTCCGATCAGAGACTAGGGCAATCGGGAAGTTGATAGGTCCAAGGTCTCCTGAAATTACAATTCTGTTTAGAACAGGCTAAGATCTCACTTCTGAATTAGTAGACTACCTGGCCTGCAGCACTTGGGTCTTGTCAGGTTTTAATTTCAGTTTGTTTACTCTAATCCAGCATTGACTCCAAAGAGCAGTTCAGAGCCTCCATGATTGTCCCCAGAAAATGATTAAATTAAGCTAAGTATAATTGGCATGCTAATCACAACCTACTGTTCCTGTATAATGTTCTGGATTCCTGGATAATCTCTCTACATATTTCATGTTAAAAAGACCAGAGAACAAAATTAAACATTTGGGGATCCCATAAGCAAAGGCTGGTCGGCGGGGAATGAGAACAGCTGGGGGTGGACTGCGCCCCCAAAAGTGCTGCCGCCGCCACCATCCTACCACCGGACGCCGGAGCTCTGCATTCCTCCCCCCAGCCTGGCCGGTCGGCGGGGAGTGAGAACAGCTGTGGGTGGACTGCACCCTCAAAAGCGCTGCCGCTGCCACCACCCTACCATCAGATGCCGGAGCTTCGCGTTCCTCCCCCCGGCCCGGCTGGTCGGTGTGGAGTGAGAACAGCTGGGGGTAGACTGTGCCCCCAAAAGCACTGCCTCCGCCACCACCCTACCACCAGATGCCAGACTCTGGAGCTCCGCGTTCCTCCCCCCGGCCCACTGGTCGGCGGGGAGTGAGAACAGCTGGGGGTTGGCCGTGCCCTCAAAAGCACTGCCACCACTACCACCCCAACATTGGATGCTGGAGCTCCGCATTCCTCCCCCCGGTTTGGCGGGGAGTGAGGATAGCTGAGGGAGCAATCACCGCCGCCCCAAAGACCATTGCCACAGCTGTGGGGGGGCCTGCCCTCCTCTCCTGTCCCCTGCGGGGAGGGACATAGGGCCATGGGCCGCCACATCATGCTGAAGCCCATCGCCACCCCGGGGATTGTGACTATAGTTGTGGGAAGGGGCTTCATCCCCTCTTTTCCTTGCGTTCCCGGTCCTCACCTTGGGCCAACATGGAAGGATGACGCCACGGCGGCCGGCTGGACTTGCCATCATCATCGCTTATGGTTTTGGCCTTGGTGGAGGCAAGGAGGCCAGTCGGCTAGGAGCTCCAGGACTGGTGCACGCTTTTGTCCCACTCCCCCTCTGGAAGGACTAGAAGGACTGGGCGGGGCATATTTTTGATATTGTTACTCTGTGATGATTTGTATTTGATGTTTTTAATTTTTTATATTGTGTACCTTTTGACGTGATTAATTGATGTTTATATACTATCTTATAATTGTGATTTTGTATTTTGTCTGAATTTGATTTGTATACTGTTTCTGTATTTGGACTGTATTTTTTTACTTTATTTTACATGCTGTAAACCGCTCTGAGTTCTCTTAGGGGAAGTAAAGCGGTATAGAAATGTAATATATAATAATAATAATAATAATAATAATAATAATAATAATAATAATAATAATAATAATAATAATAATAATAATAATAATAATAATAATAATAATCTTCTGAAATCTACCTGCAAAAAGGACTAAAGCTTTTTAAAAAAAAAACCTGTCTTTCCTTGACCCTTCCACAGGTTCCTTCCAAAACAGGTTATTAATGATACCAAAGCTGCTGAGATGTCCATCAAAACACACAGTGAAACATTTCTTTTATCTAGTTCCCACAAAGAATATTAATGCTATTTCTGTCCTGCAGTCATATCTCAAAGAAGACTTATGTTGGTCCAGATAATAACATACCTGTCAAGTATCCCAGATTGGCCAGGATTTCCCATATTTCTGCACCGCTTCTTCTACTTTTCTGCCATCATCCTGTAATTTGACCAGCGGGGAAAGTAGGATGCGCAGAACCCTTCTGTGTATGCTCAGAAGGGTTCTGTGCATGTGCAGAAGGGTTCTGCGCAGGTCCTGTATTTTCCGGAGCAGCGCTTGACGGGTATGTAATAAGCATTCTGTTCAGGTTAGATGTAGTTATTTTGACATCCTTTTGTGGTTTGATTACTATTCTGTGCTGCTGTGATATTCTTACTCAAGTCCTTTATATTGTTTAACTTAAGCCAAGATGTATATATATTTTTAAAAGAGAACAAAACAGAACAAAACATATAAGTTTAAAAACAAGTGAATGTTTGGTGTTTAAAAACAAGTGAATGTTTGGTGTAACACAACATTTGGAGTATTTTGGGTGTTTAATATAGAACAAGTAATGGTAACAGAGGATTAACAGCTCCCAACACATTTTTAAGAGATCCTTTATAAAATGATCCTTTATAAAATGAAATGTTCTTGTGCTTCTAAATGAAATTTACATAGGACCATTTTTCTATCACAGCAAACCTAACCACACTAGGGCAAACATGAAATGATAGCTGTTAGAGAAAAAAGACAACTGTCCTTTCAGAAATATGTTGCAAATTGGCCATTCAGTGATGTGACTAAGAGTTTTGTCTAATCAATAACTCAATTTAAAGGCACCAGGACACACAAAATTACTGTTAAGGCACCAGGATGTCACTTTTAGATAATGCTACACTTTGCAAGGAGACACCAAAGCATCTATATTCTGTGTCCAATTCTGCCGCAGATTCATCCATGTAACATTTGAAAACCATGGTGCTTCATATATTAATGAGTAGTTTGCTTTGCACTGTGACGATGGGAACATTAAATCTCATGCCCTTCACCCTGTGGAAAAGTTCATCTCCTGGGTCGGATTAGGGCTATGTAATGTGTCTGAGTGTGGAAGAAATCAATAATAACAATGTTTTACAAGATCTTCAGGGCCCAAGAACTTGTCATTAAGAAATATTTAAGCAGTCCAATAAAGGGTAGATTTTAAAATGGCTATCAAAATGTGACAGCAGTGACCTTACCTGTACATTCACCCCCTAATCTACAAATTTCATTAATCCATACATGTGCACGGCATAGTCAAGGAGCTCTGCCTTGCTCACAGGGGCAATCAGAACAGATTTGTAGTAAACCACAAATGAATCTATAAATGAGCAATTTCAACATAGTTTTCTTACGTCTGTATCAATAATCCACCCTGCTTATAGCTTGTGCTTCTAATGCTCATTATACAAATTAATCTCCTGCCAGACTGGCAAGCCTGCTAATTAAAGAATGTGAGGCATGTGAACACATTTAGGTATCCTCTGGACAACAACAGCAACCTGTTGGACAAACTTCCCATTTCATAAGCACTATTGGATGGAGGAGTATATTTAGATAGTAAGGAGGAATGTGATTGGTGAACCCACCACCCCCATTTTTTTTTTAGCTCTTTAGAGATGTGTCTCTTTCGATACCTATAAATCCAAGCATTAACCATTGGAATGTGACAAAGGCTCCCGCACCCGTCCACACTATCAAGTACCGAGACTCCTGCACTCGCCCAAACCCGGTACGGAGGTCACTAAATGTTTGAGAAATGCACCAGTGGGGCAAGAGCCCTATGAACGCGAACAAAGGGAAACAACTTCAATTCCCAATATTCTCTGCGCCGTGCTGTGCCACAGCCAATCAGGCTGAGAGGCACGAGCAAAAAGAATGTTGGGAAACGTGGAGCAGCCAATTTAAATTGAGCCATAGGAAAAAAACTGCCACACGAAAGCGAACCACAAACGCAAAACTACAAGTCCCAGAGTCCTGCGCGCCATAAGCGCGCAGAATGCTGAGAAAGCCAGCACGCAAAAAATAAACGTACAAAACGCAATGGGAGTGCAAGTCCCCAGCAGGCAGACTCAGCACCTCACAGCCACGCAAAACAAAAAGCCACAAAACGCCACCGCAAGACACCCACCGTCCTTCTTTCCTGGAGCAATGGGGAGAAGAAGGACTCCCTCTCTTCCATGCTACCCTGCCTAAGACATGGCGAGACCACCACCAGCCTCAAGTAAAGTTGAGCTGGGGTGGAAACCCCCCCCCAAAAAAACCAAAAACAACAGGCAGCAGTTCATCAGGGGAAGCACCCTCCCTGGTGGATGACTGGCTGATGCCTTTGTACTTATGAATACAAAAGCAGCGGCCAGCAATCCGCAAGCAAGAGCCCCACCTCTTACGGATCACTGCCTGCTAATCTCCAGTTAGGTAAGACGGGAGAAAAAGGAGACAGAGAGGAGAGAACCATCGTTAGGCAGAGAAAACTCGTCTCTGCCTCCTCCTTCTCCCCCGACCTATCTAACAAACCTTCCCGAGAGAAGAACGAGCTGACTGCCTCATCCTCCTTTCCCCCATTGCTGCATCGAAATCAAAATTTGAAGCAGCAATGGGGAAAAGAGAAACCCACAGGTAGCCCATTCTTCAAGCTAAAGTAAACACCAAAAACAAACACCAAAATTAAAAAAATAATAAAACAAAAATAAATCAATAATTTAAAAAACCCATTATTAAACAAAAAATTAAACCACAAAATACACAAACAAAAACTTCCACAATACCACAAAACCTCATACAAAACACCTAACTACAACACGAAAAAACCACAAATTACACAAACAACAACTAATTACAAAAATAAACAACAACGAAATAAGAAAAATTAAACAAAACCAGAAATAACCAAACCAATTACACAAACCTAAAACCCAACCAAGACAAAAAAGAACAAACAAACACCTCCCAGCCCACTACCACAAAAACAAAACAAAGAAAAACCCCAGAAGAAAAAAACAACCAGACATCTCACCAGCATGTCCTCCCTCCATGACGACCGGAACAGAAATGAAGAAACAAAGAAACTACTTACCAGAAGAAGCCCCACCCAGAGGCCAGGAGAGAAAAAACACATGAAAGGAAAGGAAAACCCCTAGCAGCCCCACCTGCAGGGCAGAATAGTAAAAACAACTCAAAAAGACACAACAGCCCCACCTAGAGGCCACAAGAGTAAAAACAAGTCAAAAACATAACAATAAATCAAAAGTTTACAAAATCACAAACATATTTAAAAAAATAAAATGATTTTTTATAACATCCTGTGTTGAGTTTTAACTCAAATAAAAACTCAAAACATCTAAACACAGTTTAAAAACATTAAATGTAAAAAACATGTACTTTCACATTTTAAAAAATATTACCTACAGTACAACTATTAAAAAAAACCACAAACTAAAACATTATTTGGTTAAATAAAACAATTTGAAACAATCATATCATCCTTTGTTCTTTTTTTAACCCATAACCCCCCCCCCCCAAAAAAAAAGCTGATCACAGTTTATAACAGCCCGGCATTGCCGGGCAACCTATGCTAGTCCTGTTTATATTTTTCATATACCAATTATTCCATTTTTACATAAAATGGAAAACTATGGATGAAAGTTTCCTCTTGCATGTGTTTACAACACGTATGTTTTAGATTCCACAAAATGCAAAGTCAACAAATGACAAAGGTAAGATAAAAGCACATCTGGCTCCTGGCGCATCTGGTACTTTGGTAATTTTGTTATATTACGTGATGTTTTCATCCTTTGTGATTCTATTGTAATTATTGATATATTATTTTGATGTGGTGCTGATATTTGTATTATTTGTATTATTGTTGACTGTCCTGCCTTATACTGTATTTACTTATAACATTGTATTTATTATTATAATTTGAATATTGTATCTTTATGTAAACCCTGTGGGGTGTCGCAGGGTCATTTATACGTTGCTAGCCGCCCTGAGTCGGCCATGTGTTGAGTAGGGCGGGATATAAAATTGAATAAACATAAACATAAACATCTATTGAGTGTCTCACTTATGTTTTCCCCAGTTAATATTCTCCAGCATTCTCAACGCCCTAAAGCTTTGAAAACTATTCCAAACAAGCAGAGACAAGGCAAAAGAAAACAAACCTACTCCAGAAGCAGGCAGCATTACATGAGAAAGAAAGATCACCAGCAGACCTATGCAGGCACTTTTCTACACCTACTTGTTCAGCTTGGCAAGTTTTGAAATAAAGTAGTCCTAATTCAGGTGCAACACAGGGCTGCCCCTCTGGCCATGCCTACTATACCACGCCCATAGGTGAAGGTGAAGGTTCCCCTTGCTTGAAAGCCAGTCATATCTGACTCTAGGGTTCAGTGCTCATCTCAGTTTCGAAGCCGAAGAGCCAGCACTGTCTGCTTCTGCAGACGTTTCTGTGGTCATGTGGCAGGCATGACTAGACACCAGAGCACACCTGTTGGATTGGGGCCATGAAGCGGCCCTTGGGGTCCCGGAGGAGACTGGTCGAGTAATGACACGAGACAAGATGGAGCGAAGACCAGTGGTTTATTGAGGGAAAATCATCATCATATATAGGAATTCAAGGCAGCATGTGATAGAATCGTCATCTGACAGAAAATCACATCACCCATTTACCCGGGTTAATTGGGAATCTCTCTTGGGGAAGTTAATTAACTAAGGCAAATACTGACAGGGGAAATCCATTGTTCATGGCTTGCACAAGAGTAAACATGGCCACTATTTGCGCTAGGGCTTGGGCTAATCTGCAAGTGTGGAATTACCTAATTCCTAACTCGCGTTAGATATTCAACTTCCTCCTGCCGAACTGCCTGCCAGGTCAGATATGGATGAATCAATCTTATGACTATTAATCGACTCCCCAATTTCTGTTCCCGCAGAGGCCAGTGACCAGGAGCCTTCCTCGACCGGTGTAATCTCTCTCAGGGACAGTTATGCCAATTGTGCTCGCGGATACCACACTCCCCCTTTATTTGTTGTGGACCTGACAGACGGCCCTGCGTAGGAGGGGCATCAGCTGGTGTGGGGGGATGACGTTTCGGGGTTCCCTCCATGGGGGACATCTCGATAGCAGTGAGGGAATACATTGCACGAAACAACACACTGTTGTGCCCAGTATTACCACCCCCACAATCACCTTGACTGTCGTCTGAAGCCAACCCCATGGGAACCACGACCACGACGAATCCCACCACCCCCATGAAGCATCCTCCTTGATGTTCTTGACCAGGGTGTGAAGGTCCGTGAGCTGGCTCTGTACTTTGTGGGTATTGTCTGTGAGATTAAAGCAACACATGCCGTGGACAGATTCGCAACCCAAATGATGTAACAACAGAAGGTAGTCGATAGCTGCTCGATTGTCTAGTATGGCATGGCGAAGCTCTGCCTGCTCCTGGTTGAGCAGCGCTCTCACCGAGGAGGTGTGGTTAATGGCTTTTGCTAGCCCGCAAGCCAATTGACCAATTCTCCGAGTGTTGCCAACGGCTAAGCCTGGCACGCCAAGTATGCTGATTGCCAACGAGATGTACTCAGCTTGACTCAGAACCCTAATGTTGCTATCACATGAGCTGTCTAGTTGGGTGGCGTGAGCGCGCCGTATGAGTGAGGAAACATTCGTGCTTGGGACAATCATATCCCTAGTGGGGAGTAACAATGTTAAACGACTGATACAACATGTGGAATCTGATACATTAGCGGGAATGTAATTCCAAGTGTACTGATTGCATGTAAAGAACCAACCTGAGGGCAGGGTAACATGAGCATACATTGAACCAATTGTCTCTGGGTTATCACAAGTCCAGTTGCCGCTGCCAGTGTCGAGGCAGCGATGCTGAGTCCGGCCGACTGTGGAGCAGCCGGTCATTTGAGCACATGTAGCGTTCGGGCTGACCGCCACTCGAGGGGTGTAGAGAGTGGCTGCATCAGCCGGCAAAGTCACGGTCAGCTGGGCTCCCCAGCGAGCGTACGTGGAGAAACCCATTGGGTAAAGCGGGCCGAAAATCCGCTTCACCAGCCAGTCGCCGTTCCTGGTGTGCGCCTCTGGAGTATGGCACACCGGGATGAGGCAGGTGCTCAAGATTGAGGCAGAACCGGTGTTCTGCTTTAGGCAAAAAACGGACTGGTTGACGAGACTCGCCAACCTTTCCCATAGGTTGTAGTGCATCCGGGCAGAGAGGTCTCCGCCTGGCATCAGGTCGCTGGCCTTCAGTGAAGCTGCCTGAACGCCTCCCCCCGCAAGTAGGGAGAGGGTCAGGATGATGGTGACCGCCATGGTGTTGGCGGTAATCAGGGCAAAGACTGCAGACACGATGTTCTCCGGCGTCGGTTCCCAGTCCTCGCGTCGGACGACGTCCTCGGCCTCACGGCAAAGAGTCTTGACCATCCCCCAGGTGACCTTCAGCTCTGTCTGCTGTCGCCGCTTCTTCCGCCGGGTCCCCTCGGTCAGGGTGAGGTCCTCCATCTCCGGGATCGGACTCGGGTCGGTCTGGGTCCACGCCATGTGGCTCCAAGTGGGGCTTGACGCACCGGGCTGGAATCCAGATGACACCTGTAGGAGACATAATTGCAGCATACCCTCTTCCCCAGGTTACGAGTGGCACCGGGCCCCTCCAACTAGGATCCGGTGGCACTCGGTAACGCACCATCGGCTGCGGGAGAGCTTCCGAGCGGCGGAAGTGTTTCTCCTGCGGTGTGCAGTCCGAGAAAACATTAAGGTGATTGTACGTGAACAATACCTTGTTCAGACAATGCTGTGCCTGACCCTGAGATTTGGGGAGGGCTGGTGGCTCCCCCCTTTCTGTTTGTCTGTCAATGTAGGACTTGACTGTCCGATTGACTCGTTCCACAATCACTTGCCCCTGCGGATTGTATGGAACGCCAAAGGTATGTTTGATATCCCAGGTGGCCATGAAGTCGGCCAGCTGCCTGGAGCTGTAGGCCGGGCCGTTATCGGTTTTCACGTGCCGTGGTTTGCCCATCGCCGCAAAGCAGGAAAGGAGATGCTGCTCCACATGGGAAGCTGTCTCCCCTTTTTGTGCCGTTGCCCAGATGAATTGTGAAAAAGTATCAATGCAAAAGTGCATGTACTGCCATCTGCCAAATTGCGGGACATGTGTGACGTCCATTTGCCACACCTGGTTAGCCTCTGTCCCTCGTGGGTTGACCCCCCACGAGGGCCCCCCCCGGTGCCCCTGCACAATGCTGACAAGAGTGAACTATGCCTTGGGCTTGAGAAAGTGGCAGGTTAAACTGTCTGGTGAGCACTTTGGCATTCTGATGAAAGAATGCATGACTCTGAATTGGAGTTGTGAATACACCCAAAACTGACCGCTGCTGAATTTCCTTTGCAGCCGCAGCCGCTCTGCTATTGCCCGCGGAAATCGGACCAGGTAGGTCCTGGTGACTTCGGATGTGGGCGAGATAGAGCGCTTCTGTGCGGTTCAGCAAGTGAAATTGAGCTGTGAGGAACAAACTCAGCAAATTTTTGTCTATCGCGGGAGTGATGTATGCTCCCGGTAGACTGTGAAGCAAATTCCTAACGTATTGACTGTCAGTAATAATGTTGAGGCATTCTTTGGCGAAGGTGCGCAAAGCGAGGTTCACCGCTGCCAACTCTGCCCGCTGCGCGGACTTCTGTGGAAGAGTTAGAAGCGTGCGCCAAGCCTGGCCCTCCTGCCAAGTTAAGACACCATATGTGCGACCCCCATCAGTGAAGACTGTTTTGGCCCCCTGAAGTGGAACCAGCGATAACAATTCGTACAAGCTGATTGTCTGCATTTGAAGTGAGACAAGTCTGGGGTCCTTTGGCAAGTGGTATGCCAAGCATCCGGTGAATCCCTCCAAGGCAATTGGAAGCGAGTCACCGAGCTGCATCAGCTGCTGAACTTGCTCCTTGGTGAATGGGATCACGATTTTTGCTAAGTCGTGCCCTGAAATGTCCCTAGCTCTCAGCCTTCCACGGTAGACCACCGCGGAGACCAACTCTTGGGGGGGGGGAACGATGTTCCAGGAAGAGGTGTTCGGTAAATACACCCATTCCACGATACTCGCTCCTTGCTCGGAGTCCACTCCTAGGGCTCCGGTGAACATGGATCCGGCCCGAACGATGTACAAGTTCAGGATCGGGGCATATGGCCCCTGAGCAATCCTGTCCACCCATTTTTGGCTGAGAATTTGGTTGACCTTCTCGAGAGTCAAGCGTGCCTCTCGAGGAATTTGTATCCGGTCTGCCGGCTGCTTACCTAGTGTTAGCAGTGAGAAGAGCGGCTTTAGAAGATCCGTATCCAATCTGAAATACGGTCTGGCCCAATTAATGTTACCTAAAATCTGCTGCAATTCTACCAAGGTGACTGAGTCTTTTAAGTTGATCTGGGGCAAAACTGGTGCTGTGAAAGAACGGAGAAGCCGATGACCCAAGTATGAGAATGGCTCGGTTCTCTGCACTTTCTCTGGGGCAATGAGTAACCCTTTTTCCCCCAGGGTGGCCTGGAGGTCTTTAAACATTTCACTGCCGAGTTGCGGCACTGCGACCAAGATGTCGTCCATGAAGTGACACACTAAAGCTGTTGGGTGAAGGTTTCGAAACTTTGCCAGTGCGTTGTGAACATAAATTTGGCACAGAGTGGGCGAATTGAGCATCCCCTGTGGCAAATACTTCCACGCGTAACGCTGCGTGGGCTCGCTGTGGTTCACAACCGGCACCGTAAAGGTGAACCTTTCCTGATCCCTTGGATCTAGGGGAATGGTATAAAAACAATCCTTAAGGTCTACGACCAGGATCTCCCAACCCTCGGGGATCATATTTGGATTCAGAATGCCGCATTGAAGCGGACCCATTGGCTGAATACATTTATTGATCTCTCTGAGATTGTGGAGGAGTCGCCACTTCCCCGACTTTTTCTTGATGACAAAAATGGGCGAATTCCAAGGACTGGTGGACGGCTCTATATGTCCTGCGTCTAGCTGTTCCTTAACCAGTTGCTTTAGGGCGACTAATTTCTCCCCCACTACCGGCCATTGCTCCACCCAGACTGGCGTGTTGGTAAGCCATTTGAGTGGCAGAGCCATTACCCGAAGGTAAGAGTGGCACGGTATTGCTGCAAAATGTCTCGTCCCCAAAGGTTGATGTGCACGTCCAGAATGTGCGGCCGAATGACCGCTGTGCCGTCAGCCTTAGGGATCGTGACTTCCACCCACTCCTGGCTTCTAAACGCCTCTTGGATGCCGCCTACCCCCCACACATCGGAGACCGGCTCAATGGCCCACTCCTTCGGCCACTGACTTTGGCTGATGACGCTGACGTCAGCTCCGGTATCTAGCAGCCCTGAGAACGATTTTTTATTCAAAAATACCTCAATAACTGGCCGCTGTTTCCATTCTATGTTGGTTTCCACTGTTGCTAAGACCTGGTATCCTTGCACTGCCTCACTCGCGCTCGAGCGGTCTTCCGACCCGGACTCTGAGCTGTCTCTGAGCCTTCCCTGGCTATCTGCTGGCGAGTTACAAGGAACCATAATCAGTTGCGCTAACGTGTCTCCCTTGTGAATGGTCTGGGGTAGGTGCGTCCAGAGTTGAACTTGGAGAACACCCGAAAAATTGGAGTCAATGACTCCCGGAATTACAAGAATTCCAAGTGCTCCTGCGACACTACGAGGCAAAACTAAGCCTATGAAGCCTTTGGGCAGGGGTCCCATGTACTGGGAATCCACCAGATAGACTGTGCCTGGCAAGTCGCATGTGACGTCCACCTGGCAAGTCAATTCTAGCCCTGTGCTACCCTTGGGGCTGGCCTGCGCCTTCGCAATGTCTGGAATGTGATTGGAATCTAATCCAGCTCTGGCTCGCCCAGAGCGAGGGAAGCCTCTGTTTGGACCGGGGCCAGAGACATGCCCGCATTCCGGTTTCCCAAATTTGGACAGTTCCTGGTCCAGTGGAGGCCCTTATTGCACCTTGGACATGGGGTGGTTGGAGCCTTGGGACGGCTGGTGCGCTGGCCACCGCCTCTGGATCGGCATTCCTTAGCGAAATGACCGATCTTGTCACAAGTGTGGCACGCTCCTTTGTTCTTGGGTTTCCTGCCTCCTTGCACCGCCGCTGCCAACAGACCCATTTTGTAGGAATCCGTGCCAACGTCGGCACATGCCCTGATCATATCTGTGAGTGTCAAGTCAGGACGATTGCCCAGGGACTGCAAGATCTTACGGCAGTCGAGATTGGCGTTGTCTTTAGCCAATTTCATCATGAGCTCCTGTTGGGCTTGCTCATTATCGATCTGTCTACTGATCGCTTCCTCTAATCGATTGATAAAGTCCATGTAGGACTCCTGGGATCCCTGTTTGACTGCTGTGTAATTTTTGGCTGCTTTGCCAGCTGCCGGGACTTTGAGGTAAGCCTTGAAGGCTGTCTCCGCTGCGATGTGGAGAGTGGCGAGTGGCAGGGCGACTTGCGTGTCAACGGATTCGAACAGACCTGAACCATATAACTGGTCAGGAATTACTGCTCTGCCCATCCTGGCGGCCCTTGCCTGCGCTTCGAGACGATACTCGCTGTCCCATAGCAGATACTGGCTGGGGTTGAGCATCATTCGCATGACGGCTTTCCAGTCGTACGGAATGAGCATCATGGTTTCGCACACTTGCTGAAGCATGCCCCTAGTAAATCGGCTCTGGAGTCCTGTCTCTGTGATGGCTTTCCGTATGGCCATGAGCAGCTTATACGGAACTGGCGAGTGGACTGCTTGCTGCTGGCCCGTGAGGGCATCTACCTCTATGCGAACTGGGCATAGCTGCCTAAGCTCAGCTAGATCTTCTGCTGGCAATTCCCCCTTGCTGATTTCTGCCTCAGCCATGCGCTGAACCGCGCTCTTGGTAGCTAGGGAACCCGTGACTGTCAGTGAAGCGCCAGCGCTTCCCATCTCACGCATTCCGTCGGTGACGTCTGCAGCTGTCACCGAGGGAAAGCTCCCTACACTACCCTGCTTGAGCTGGAATGACGGATAGAAAGCCGTTGGGGCTGATGGCTCTGCCTGCGCTGGGGGTTCCTGGGTCTCTATCCGGACTGGGTCGTCCTCTGCTAAGAGCTTCCTACATTTGCTCCATGTGCCAATTACGCTGTCTGGAGCTTTCGGTGCTTGCTGAATGCACGCTCCTATCCGATCCCAAAGTGTGAGGTCACGCACACCCGCTTCTGGATAAAGCGGACAATTGGCCCCCAGGTACGCTAAGAGTTCCGCTAACTTATCGCTGTGAAGGCGTATTTGGTATACCCTGGCCAGGGCCTTGAATTCCATTATGTGAATTCTCTGGTTAGCGGTCGGACGTTGCCGCTGAGGACAAGTCCCCATATTACCTGCCGGGTCCTTCGAAGTTTTTCTCCTCGGGACGATTTCGACGCGTCCTTTTAGGCAATAGGTCTCAGCGTGACGAATCTCTGGGATGGAGCTCGGAGCGTGGACTGCTGCCACGGGCCCTCGGCGGCCTCTGCGCTGGAATCAGGGTTTCACAGCCTGCCCCTGAGTGGAACGCGTTTCCGCGATGCAAGCCGTAGGATGCCTCTCTGGAGTGCCTCGCCGCGTAGCTGTCACTCCGGCTGGATGGCTTTCCAACCAGAGCTGCCGCGCTGTCCTCCGGGATGAATCGGACACGGTTCTAGTGTAGAACCGGACCGCGTAGATCGCTTACTCACGAGTAGGATCACGTCTCGGGGTCACCAGATGTTGGATTGGGGCTGTGAAGCGGCCCTTGGGGTCCTGTAGGAGACTGGTCGAGTAACGACACGAGACAAGATGGAGCGAAGACCAGTGGTTTATTGAGGGAAAATCATCATCATATATAGGAATTCAAGGCAGCGTGTGATAGAATCGTCATCTGACAGAAAATCACATCACCCATTTACCTGGGTTAATTGGGAATCTCTCTTGGGGAAGTTAATTAACTGACAGGGGAAATCCATTGTTCATGGCTTGCACAAGAGTAAACATGGCCACTATTTGCGCTAGGGCTTGGGCTAATCTGCAAGTGTGGAATTACCTAATTCCTAACTCGCGTTAGATATTCAACTTCCTCCTGCCGAACTGCCTGCCAGGTCAGATATGGGTGAATCAATCTTATGACTATTAATCTGCTCCCCGATTTCTGTTCCCGCAGAGGCCAGTGACCAGGAGCCTTCCTCGACCGGTGTAACCTCTCTCAGGGACAGTTATGCCAATTGTGCTCGTGGATACCACACACACCGAATGCTGTTACCCTACCAAAGTGGCTCCTATTTATCTACTTGCAATTTCTTGCTTTCGAACTGCTAGGTTGGCAGGAGCTGGGACAAAGACGGGAGCTCATTCCGTCCTGCAGTACTCGGGAATCGAACTGCTGACCTTCTGCCTCCCAATCAGCGTCTTAGCCACTTGAGCCACTGGAGTAGGTAGTAAAAATTTTTGAATCCCACCACTGACTAGGACAGGTAAAAGAAGCTGCAGAATGAATTCACCAAAGGGGCCTTCATTTTGGCAGTATCTGGCCTAGACATTAGGCAGTATCTGGCCTAGAAGAAGAAGTGTAGGTAGATGTTGCTAAATAACATTAATAACAATATGTAATAGCCAAGCAGTAATTTTAAAATCATATTTCTCTTCTGACTAATGGTGTGTGTAGCCTGACACTTGTGGTGCAGGCTGGATCCTGATGCCTGAAGATGGCGGGAGGAGCTAAATGATGTTTAGCCTTCTCCCTCCCTCCAAACAGCACAAAGTGACCTAAGTGCCAATAATGTAAAGCAGCTGACAAGCACTTCATGATATGGGAAACAGAACTATTTCCCTGCTCCTTTGCAGAGGAAGAGAGAAAGTGTCCCCCCCCCCCCCATGAAATTTGTTTGCTGCTGTGCTGCATTACTTAGGTGACAGTATTTTCTTTTTTTCCTTTTCCCACATAGTAAAGATAAAGGTTCCCTTTGCTCAAAAGCCAGTCGTATCTGACTCTAGGGTTCAGTGCTCATCTGTTTCAAAGAAGAGCCAGCATTGTCTGCTTCTGCAGACGTTTCTGTGGTGTTGTGGCAGGCATGACTAGACACCAGAGTGCACAGAATGCTGTTTACCTTCCCATCGAAGTGGTCCCTATTTATCTACTTGCAATTTCTTGCTTTTGAACTGCTAGGTTGGCAGGAGCTGGGACAAAGACAAATTGTGGCTATGGGCTGTTTTTATTGGCTCTACACAAAGAAAGGAAAGAAAGAAAGAAAAATATTTTGTTCCTGGTACTTAAGAGACCAAATAGTGGGGGTTGGGGAGGGTGAAGGGTGATAATTTCACTTTCAATAATTTCAAGTACAGTGATACCTCATACAACGTCCAAACTTGGTTCCACAAGTTTGGAATTTATACGGATTTGGACGTTGTATGAGGCATGCAAAATCCTAACCGCAATGCCTCATACAACGTCCAAATCCTTGCCGCGATGCCTCATACAACGTCGTTTTCATAGAAATACATTGTACTGTAACAGCACAGACTTCAAGGCAAAGTTAAGGAAACAGACAGGAAACTGACAGAACTTTAAGAAATCATTGTCTAAAGGCTAAAAACATGTCAAACAACCCTGATTGTCCAAGAACCTGAAGAATGCTGCAACAATTCCAGGAATGCTTCTAAAAATTCTGACAAAAAAATTCAAAAAAATCCAAAATCGTGCTCAAAACCACTCCTAAACACTCTTTGCCTCATGCAAAACCCACAAGAGCAATGCACGCATGTGTCCTGCCTTTTATACTGCCCAGGCACAATGCAACCTGGGAAACCCCAATGCCTCATACAAAGTCACATGACTTTGTATGAGGCAACTTTTTTCAAGGAATTAGGCGATGTTGTATGAATCTGATGTTGTATGAAGCGGACTTTGAGGTATTACTGTACTCAATTTTCAATATTCTGAAGCACCTTGTAAACTACTTCAAGACTCTAGATATTGTCACCAGAAGCAGACTTGACAGCTGAAACACTTCCATATATCTAATTGCTAGCATCTTCCTGCATTAGAAACTACATATATGGGAGCACACTGATGGAGTGTTGCATTAAGGAGATCTGAAACTGCTTCAGTATCCAAAATATGTGGATACTGTTGGTGTGTGTGAGCAGACCAGCTGACCCCCTGATAACCCCAGAAAGCAGAGAATGTCTATCTGGAAGACCTCTACCTCTTTGGGTAAAAAAGTACAAACAGGAAAAGGTTCCCACACATCTTCTTCAAGAGTTTTAATTGTATGTTAAGCTTTATGATACTCCCTGCATCACTTAGTGCAAAGCCAGAGAATTTGAGAGCACCTTACTCCAAAGTTGTTTATCTTCCTAGCGCTGTTTAATGACTCTGTGGTCATCCATGTGCAACAATAATCCTTAAGCAACAAATAAGAATAAATTGTTTTTAATTTGTTGATGACTTAAAAGCTGACTCTTGTCAGTGGTAAGAAATATCTTAGCCGGAAACCTAGACTGCCAAAGGCTTTCCACAGTAGACAATACCAAGCAAGATGGAACAGGGGTTTGACTTCATATAAGGCAGCTCCCATTTTATACTCCCCCAGAGCTTGGAAATGTAACAATTTTAGATTACAGTTTACAGAGTCTCTTGTTCAGCATGGCCCATGACCATGCTACATGTAGAAATCTAGGATTTGCAATCCAAAAAGACAATTTCCCCCCAATCCTGAAGAAAATCAAGCCTGACTGCTCCTTGGAAGGACAAATACTGAAGATGAAGCTAAAGTACTTTGGCCACCAAATGAGAAGAGAGGACTCACTTGAGAAGGCCTTGATGCTGGGAAAGATCAAAGGCAAAAGGAGAAGGGGGCAGCAGAGGATGGAGGTGGCTAGATGGCATTGTTGAGGCAATGGGCGTAGATCTGGATGGACTACGGAGAATGGCACAGGAGGACAGAGGAGCCTGGTGTGCAGTGGTCCATGGGGTCGCAAAGGGTCGGCTCTCTTCTTAGGAGTAAAAAAACCTCTTAGTCAGAGACAACTTGACAGCACTTGAAACCCCTTGAATTTCAATGAGGTGAGATTCAAAGTAATTTTTTATAAGATTTCACTGCTTTTTGCAAAGAAGGAAGTAGAGCAGATACAGATTGTTCTAACTTTCAGATTTAGTAATAGTGGCTTACTTCTGCCATTCCTTCCAGAAGTTATTCAGAATTCTTTCATCAGAGCTCATTTTGGTAAGAAAGAAAGAAAGAAAGAAAGAAAGAAAGAAAGAAAGAAAGAAAGAAAGAAAGAAAGAAAGAAAGGAGATTCAGGGCACTTGAAACGAAGCTACTACCCTCTCTAGTCATTGCATTGGAGTATATTCTATAGGGAATCAGCCTGAAGATGGTAAATTCCTCAAAGCCGAAACTTAATTGCTTTGAACTGCAGTGAGAATGCTCTTGAGGCTCATAATAAATAGTCATTAGTAGCTATTTATAATTTAATATGCAGCCTGTTATTTAAGGCACTGGAAGGAAATTCCAGCTGTAGCTTGCAATCTATGTCTATGTTCATTTTCTGGAGTGTGTAGGAATGTCCTAGAGAGAGATGGGGAAGGGGTCAAGTTGTTTCACAAACAGCTGCTATAGTATCAGAGCTAAGAGTCTGGGACCCAAGAATCAGAGAATGCTTAATCCGAGTTTCTCTTCTCTTCACAAACTCACTAGGTGGCCTTAGGAAAGCCACTTCTTCTTTCCCTCAGACCCACACACCTAAACCAAGGGGGCAAGAATTAGGATTTTCCCAACAGGGCTACAGTATGAGTTATTACCAGGTCATCATCTTTACTTCCTTTTTTACCCCATCGGGTGTCGAGGGAGTTATTATTACTAAGTAACATATTGAAAATGAACATCTAAAAGCAAATCAGAAGCTGCAATATTCTGTTGCCACAGGCCTCCTGCTCCACTGCTGTGCAGCTCCTCCTGCTCTTCCAATTGGAAATCAAAGAGCATCAAAACTGGTCTCCTGAGATGGGCTTGCGACTATTGGAAGCTTTCAGTTAACCTTGGAGTGCCTTCCTTTCAGTATCATGCTCTGCTCCCACTTTTGTGCCTCTTAAGGTAGTCTGTTGCTTTCAGGTGCCATGAAAGATATGGTCCAACTGTGTATCCCAAAGAAAGATTGAGTTCCCTGCCTGCATGGCTTTTGTAAACAGAATAAGAGGGAGTGCCTGGGACTTTGGGTTGTCAGATCAGCAGCACTCCATCTTTTGAAATTTCAAGGCCAAAACTGTAGAGCAGGAGATGGTCCCCATGATGTTACAGAGACAGGGTAGGCAAAGGGGTGGCAGCAGCCTGTAACTCAGGGGTGCCCAAACCTTTCGGGCTGTGGGCTGGTCATGTGGTTCAGGGAGCTGGTCACTATGGCCTGGGGCCCGAGTCTGGCCCCCAATGCCAATTCATCTGGCCCGCGAAGCCGTCGTACAGGTGCATTTTACTTCAGCTTCCAGGAGTGACGAGGGCTTCATGGGCCAGATGAATTGGAGTTGGGGGCTGGATCTATCCCCTGGGATGTAGTTTGGGCACCCCTGCTGTAATTGCTTCTGGACCAGCTAATGGTGGAAATGAGTATGAAGAGAACCCATGGCCTGGAACCCAGATAAAATCTTTCTAATCAAGTAATATGGCAATACAGTGTGTCAGGATTTGCAACTGCTGTTCTAAGTCCTGCAGGACTGGAGCCCTCAGACTAGAAGCAGCTGCCCTAAGTTCTGCAGAAATGGAGCTCTCCTTCTGTTACAGCTGCTAAGCCCCACCTGAGACTACTGGGGAAGGTTCTGGATCTTCATAGGCTCCAGCTAGAGACCCTGGGTCCCTCAACTATATAAGAACTGGCCCTTCTTCCCAGAAGCTGTTTTTGGCAAAAGAGGTCAGCAGACTTGCAATTGTTTGCCTTGTTCCTGCTCCTCAAGACTCCCTGTTCACTTTAGTTTTCCATTGCCTGGATCCTTGTTTCTGGGAATCTTTAAATACTAAACATTGCTGCTGTTAAAAGAGGTTACCAGTGGGGTTATTTTCAGTAATTAAGACTTCTTTTTCTCATCCTATTGCCTCCACATGATCAAAGCTGTTCAGCAGTCTCACTTTTTGAATTCATCTTTCTTTAATAATATTTTTATTTATTTCAAAAAGACAAAAAAGTACAACTAACAAACATACAAAAAAGAAAAAGACAATATCAATACATACAATATTACTTCAAACTCATAGAAAATAGCACTTAATAGTAATTAAACTAGTTATTTACAATAAAAACCACAATGTCAAATACCCTCATTATAGGTTATTACTATAACCATAACAATCATTAAAAAAAAATCAGTGCTACAACTGTTTTTTTTATTTCTTTACAAATTAAACAACACCCAGTGAATATTTACAATGCCCAGAGAGTTTAGTATCTATATCATCTCCAAAAACCACTTTGGGATGGTTTGAATTCATCTTTGAGAACCAGGTGGGCACAGAAAACTGCCAGAAATTTTGGGGACCCTCATAATATTTTGTCCATAATATTTTGGCGCACAGCCTGAGAAAGACAGATTTATGTTGAAATATGGCTGTTCAAATCTTAAGACATCCAATAAAGATATCACCTGTCTTCATCTTCAAATTATCTTTAAATCAGTAGTTGAGTTCCCCAGATTTCCCCCAATGACTTACTCAGTCTCTCTCACATAAACAGGAAATGCCCTGAAGCTATTTTTTACTTAATTAACACAGGGTCACATCTAATTGTAGCATTGGCTATGCACATGGCTAAAGTTTTTAGGATAATATCAAAGAGATACTTTCTATTCTTCTTTTGTGTCTAGGTCAAATTTTAAACTGCCAAAATAAAGCCACCTTTTGGTGAATTCATTCTGTAGTTCCTCTTACCTGACCGAGTGTAAGAAAGATTAGCTGGCACATAAAGGTTGCTGTTGCCCAGGTACACTCAGTTGTGGTTCAAAAATATCACAGTCTTCCAGGATCTTTCAATGCACCCCATACTTTCTATTATTTGCTAGGATGCTTTTTAAAGAAACAATGGCAATGGCAATTATTGCATTATTCATGGTATGGTTATAATTTTGCTGCAAAATATGTGTGCTAATCTATTGATTGATCAATAGATACTTGTGTCCTACACAAGCAACAGAAAGCTCTCACAAAGCAGCTTAGAAAATAACTGATAATGTAAGTTGTAATTTTAAAACAAGAACATTCAATTTTAAAAAAATATGACCAAGTTTCCTGTACATGAATGAGATAGTAAGAGAAAGATGGCTATATTCTTACAACATAGTGAATCATTTGCAAAGTGTGTTGGAGGAAATTTCCATGGATACATTTGTCACAAATTGCTTGCAATAAAGTTTTCTGGAGACATACAATTTAGGTAAAATGTACACAGGCTATAATGGACAGCTGTGCACGAGCTTTTCCAAGTCATTAAAATAAATAGATCCCTCTTTCTGCTATGATTGTTTACGTGCAACTCCAGGGCTTCCAGTTCAGTGCTAAAGAACCACATTGATACATGTAATGACAGCGATAATCTTGCTGCAAGCCAATAGAGATAAACATCTATTTGATGTTGGTGTTGTTATGTGTGTCAGGTTGCCCCTGACCCAATGGCGACTCAGTGGATTGAGTGACCTCCAAAAGCTACTGTCCTCAATCGTCCTGATTAGCTCTTGCAAATTCAAACCTGTGGCTCCTCTTGAGCAGGGATGGCCAACCATAGTGTCCCAGTTGTTCTTGGACTTCAATTCTCAGAAGCCCTGATCAGCAGGTGTGCTTACTTGGACTTCTGGTAATTGAAGTCCAAGAAACACCTGGGGCACCAAGGTTGGGCATCCCTGCTTTAGGGAATCAAACCATCTCATGTTTGGTCTTCCTCTTCTCCTGTTTTCCCCAGCATTATTGAATTTTTCAGCGACTCCTGCCTTTTCAGGATGTGTCCAAAGCATGACAACCTCAGTTTCATCATTTTTGCTTAAAGAGATATGTTGTTTGATTTGTTTTAAGACCCATTTGTTCATCTTTCTGAATCAATTGTTTTCTTGCCGTCCTTCACTGTCCAGCTTTCACACCCGTACATCATGATCAGAAACACAATAGCAATAGCAAGCAAAAGCAATTACACTTATATACTGCCCCATAGCACTCTCTTAGTGCACTAGCTGGGTAGTTTACAGGTAATTAGCATTTTGCCCCAACATCTGGGTACTCATTTTAGCGACATCAGAAGGAATGAAGACTAAATCAACCTTGATTTTATTTTTATTTATTTATTTGAACTTATATCCCGCCCTCTTGCCCTAGGGCAACTCAGGGCGGCGCACAATCACATAAAAATATTTTTTAAAACCCATAAAAACAGCAATAAAAGACTCTTTAAAAACCATCCCATATCTAAAAAGACCCTCCCCTCCCCACACTCAGTAACAGAGCCAATGAGTGGGAGTCAATACCCTGTCAGCCCCCCAGACTTGCCCTGCCAGCCACGTTTTCCATCCCAATCAGGATTGAACTCACAATGTTTTGGCTGCAGTACAACAGTTTAACCACTGCTCTACCAGAGCTCTATGGAACAATTGCATGGATGCTCTTACTCTAGGTCTCCAGTGACATATCCTTACACTTGGTGATCTTTCCTAATTCCTCATTGCTGCTCTTCTAAGTCTTAGTCTTCTTCTGATTCTTGGCTTCAGTCACTATTTGGATTCATTTTTGTATATCAAGATGTAAAAACATTTTTACTATTTTAATTTCTTTATTGTCATGTAGTTTTTCTGTAGACATGATTTTTGTCTTCTTAATATTCAACTGGCATCCTCCTTTGGCACTTTCTCCTTTCAGTTTTGCTATAAATCATTTCATATCTTTGCTGCAGGTCAATCAGGCCCACGATGCCTCATTTTGAGATCCCATTAGAGGTCTTTCCTAAATTGCTGCACTGCATTTTATCATGTTCCCAGTGTAGATACACACTGGGGATGGGATGAAATGAAATGAAATGAAGAAAAGCAGTTGGGAAGTGGCTGCTTTATCTGCTCTGCCGTAGATCAGCTGCCTTAGCCTGATCAGCAGCAGTGCGGCTGTAGCTGCCACTTTCTAGCTGATTGGCAGTAGCACCATGACTGATCTGTTGGGAATGGGCTGCTACCACCATGCAATTGGACTGCTGCTTGTGTGAACATGCCCTTGATTTCCTGCATTGAACAGGATGGTAAACTTGACAGCCTTATAGTAAACGTAAAGGTTTCCCTTGCTCGAGAGCCAGTTGAATCTGAATCTAGGGTTCAGTGCTCACCTCTGCTTCAAAGCCAAAGAGCCAGCACTGTCTTGCTTCTGCAGATGTTTCCGTGGCCATGTCTAGACATCGGAGCACAAGGAACACTGTTTACCTTCCCACCAAAGTGGTCCCTATTTATCTACTTGCAATTTCTTGCTTTCGAACTGCTAGGTTGGCAGGAGCTGGGACAAAGATGGGAGCTCATTCTGTCCTGCAGTACTCAGGAATCAAACTGCTGACCTCCCACCTTCCAGTCAGCTTCGTAGCCACTTGAGCTACTACAGTTCCTGACAGCCTTATAAACCACACCAATTCCATTATTCTATTATACTTCCTGATGACAGGTCCATTAGTTTATAATGTATTGATTTTACTGCAATTGTATGCCAAGTACCAGTAAATTACTTTGTAATTCCTTTAGGCTGGGGGGTTGGTTGGTTGGGGGCTGTATTGACACCTGTGAACATCACCAGAGACGACTCCTCCTGTTGTTGAATCCCCATGTTTTGGTGGTGTGGCAGAAGAACCAAAAAGCACATTTCTTTTTTTAAAAAAAGCATATCATTTATTTTTAATGTGAATTGTACTTCTGAGAGGGGTTCCTGGAGTTCAGGGATCATTAAAAACAAGACACAAAATGTGCTGCCTATGGCTTTACCCCTTCACTGCCTCCCCAATTCAGTGGCACAATGGTAAATTCATCAGGCACCCCTGTTTTGTCTCTCTTATGCAGAAGAGCCGTGTCTTCCTCAAGAGTGTGCCTTTCCCTTCCATTCATCAGAAATACAAGCCTCTGGCAAAGACAGGTATTTGCTTGGGATGATCTGTAAAATAATAAGAAAAACACTGGTGACCGTTTTAGAGTTATATACAGTACAAGCAGTATTTTCCTTTATTATTGAGTAAAGTATCAGAATCAATGGGGGGTTGTTTTAATTTAAAAACATTTCAAGAATCTATAACTGCGTTTTTCCTTATTTGGCTTTCAAATGTATAGGTTCACAAAATATAAAAAGTTAGCTGGCATCATATAAGAAACAAGTTTGACACTTACTGTACAGAAGCAAAGGAAACTCTAGAATAAATTATAACAGTTCAATGATCAATTGATTGAGTATTTGAAGAGTCGATGAATGATGTAATAAACTTTTAAAAAATTCCGAAGAGCTGGAATGAAGCTACAATTTTGCTGATTCCCAAAGAAGGGCAAGATTTGACTAATGTTAAGAACTATAGACCCATTTCACTTTTGAATAATGATTATAAAATCTTTGGTAAAATTATTGCTGAAAGAATGAAATCTTTTTTGATTAATCATGTTAAGGAAGAACAAGCAGGTTTCCTGCCAAATCGACAGATTAAAGACAATGTTAGAATTGTGTTAGATATAATCGAATTTTATGATAAGAACCCAGATAAAGAAATTGGTCTATTCTTTGTAGATGCTGAAAAAGCTTTTGACAATGTAAACTGGGACTTTATGTTTTCATTGATGGAAAGATATGACTTGGGAAAAGGAATGATTAATTCTGTGAAAGCAACTTATAGCTCTCAAAAGGCAAATTTATTAATTAATAATGACCCTACAGAAAGATTTGATGTTCAAAGAGGCACCAGACAGGGATGTCCTCTTTCTCCCTTGCTTTTCATTATGGTTTTAGAAGTTCTGTTGACAGAAGTGAGGGAAGATTTAATAAAAGGATTAAAGTTGAAAGGTTTTTCTTATAAACTAAGAGCCTTTGCTGATGATATTATGTTTTTTGTGGAAGAACCTTTAAAAAACATGCATCACCTTCTATCAAAAATTAATCAATTTGGAGAGGTAGCAGGATTTTATCTAAATAAACAAAAATCCAAAATTTTATGTAAAAACATGACAAAGAAGAAACAACTTGAATTATAAACCCAAACAGAATGTGAGGTAGTGAATAAAGTGAAATACCTGGGTGTGTATTTAACAACAAAAACATTGATCTGTTTAAGAATAATTATGAAAATCTTTGGAAGGAAATTGATAGAGATATGCTGAAATAGAATAAATTATAACATGACAGAAAATGAGACCTGCTGATCATAGAGTAACTCATCTTGAAGGACAGCAATTTTTCAATCAATATTCTTGTGTGATACAATTGGCATACCGCATTGTTTTCTACTACAAAGATAAGATTTACCATTGTGATGATGAAGACGGAGAGAAGATGAACTAAGGCTGCTGCATAGAACAGATTTCTAGGATCTCATTCTCCTACCTTTAACCACATAAACTAGAAATAAGACAAATAAGTGGTTTTAGGGTAAATCAAACTTAAACTCTTTCTAGAGGCAAAAATGATGAAATTGAGACATCATGAAAAAACTAAGAAAAAAAGGAAGACTGACTCAACGTAGAAAGCCATGGCCTTGATTTTGCAAGACAGAGCTGTTAATTAGAGATACTGTTGTTGTTCAGTCGCACAGCCAAGTCCGACCCTTTGTGACCCCATGGACCACCACACACCAGGCACGCCTATCCTCCACCATCCTCTGCAGCCCACTCAGCTCTACACCCATTGCGTCAACAATACTATCTAGCCATCTTCTGACTTCTGCCTTCTCCTTTTGCCTTCGATCTTTCCCAGTATCAAGGCCTTCTCTAGTGAGTCCTCTCTTCTCATTTGATCTCCAAAGTACTTTAGCTTCATTGTTGCAATGAGACGCAGGAGGTGGCTGTGTGGCAAAGTCCAGCCCTGACCGGAGTCAGGAGCAAGTATTTACTCCCTGCCTAGAGGCAAAGATGTGTATCTAAGATAATCGCGCCATCCCCTGTACAGAAGGCTTGCGTGCATGGCATTCTCATGAAACCCGTGTCTGGAAGGCTACTGCAAGGTTAATGGAAAACCTGCACTTAATTGCCTTGGGCTGGCGAGACCCATTGTTCCTGCCCTAATCTTGGGGTCTATGTGGATTGACCCCGGGCACCTAATATTGTCCCTTGTTTGCCCCTGTCTGCTTGCATAACTCTATTTGCCCCCAGCCTGAGCCATTGTTTATTCCTAGCCTGCCCACTTATCTCCTCAATTTCCTCTCCAGTCGAGCATGGCCCCAACTTTTTGGGGGACTGGCATGCGGGTCTGTGGACACCGGGCGCACCCCTCGGGAGAGGTTTAATATCCAATTAATGCGGGCAACCACACTTCATCTTCAATATTTTGGAGGTTACTAATTCATTAGGTCACCATAAATCAGAAGTAGCTTGATGGCACAGAAAAACAACCAGGTAAAATGGATGGGAGCTTCAGAAATATATGTCAGTGGTTGGCTGCTTATTGGAAAATCCATCCATTCCTCATTTCTTTCTTGAAAAGGGAGATAGGTAGATTCACCTCCTGCCCACCCCTTCTTTATCTTAAACAATTTCAATGTTTAGAGACTATAAGGAATTCCTGGGAAGTTCGGAAGAGGCAGGGGAGAGAGTCAAGGTTGTATGTGGCAGTGATAGATGGAAAGAGGAAAAGAGAAGGGGTGAATGCATTAATATTAGTCCCACTGCTAGGAAGCAAAGGTTTGTTCTCAGTGTTAGAGGGGTTGACATATTTGGCAGCCTGTCTCCCATAAGGATATCCTTAGTCCTTGTGTCCAATAAGTATACACTGAAATGTGGTTGTCTAGGTGACAGGCAGGAAAGAGGTTGCTAGCTAAGGAATAAAAGAGCCTTGGCTAATAGGCCATTATTTAACTCAGTGTCTTGTGGGTCTATTATCCGGACGGAGACAGCCATTCATTTTTAGGTCCCACTCTTCTTTCTTCTGCAAGAAAACATCTCCAGGGCTGGCCTTAAATAGTCCTCTGGGTGAAAGACGTTGTTGTCCTCTTTTGCTGCCTAGGGTTACTTTTGTAGCATTGCCAGACTGTGTGACTCATGCAGGACTGAGATGGAAAATGTTTATTACTATTTTTTTACTCTACCTTCTGAGAGTCCTGCAGCCATCACAGCTGTGGAATTCTGGGAGCAGTACCGGTAGTTTAAAAGTAAACAAATGTTTCTTATACATCAGATGCAGGACTACAACATTTGCAAGCTTAATAGGCCTTTCTTTTCCCAGGTTACCAACCAATGTTGATGAAAAAGGACTCAGAGATGCTGCCCAGCCATTTGCTGTTTTGCTGCCAGCACTATTCTGATTCAGCGTTGGTGACTCACCTTAGATCAGGGGTTCCCAACCTTTTCCTGCCAGGGGTCTGACACCCCCCTCCCTCAGTCAGCTGAGGGGCTAGTCATGTGGTTCTAGCGGCGGCGCATACATTTGCGCCATGTTTCTGAATGTTTTTCCAACCTCCACTGCTTCCCATAGTCATGGGAGGTGGGAGCGAAGGACAGCTGTCTCCCATCATGGCCGGGGCCGTGAAAAGCCGTCCCGCTTCCCCGGATGCCAGCAGGAGGAGTGACTGACCCTGAGGACTTTGTCTATTGGGATGTTATGCTGATGTGATATTTTGGAAATTTTGTATTGCTTTACTAGTTTACTAGACTGGGAAGCGGAAGGTCAGCAGTTCGATTCCCGAGTACTGCAGGACGGAAATGAGCTCCCGTCTTCATTCCAGCTCCTGCCAACCTAGCAGTTCGAAAACAAGAAATTGCAAGTAGATTAATAAGGTCCACTTCGGTGGGAAGGTAACAGCATTCCGTACGCTCCGGTGTCTAGTCATGCCTGCCACATGACCACGGAAACGTCTGCAGAAGCAGGCAGCGCTGGCTCTTCGGCTTAGAAACAGAGATGAGCACTGCACCCTAGAGTTGGATACGACTGGCTTTCGAGCAAGAGAAACCTTTACCTTTTACCTTACTAGTTTTACTATAATGTATTTTTGGTTTTGTTATTTTGTATCTTTAGACTATAGTTTTGATTATACTGTCATACTGTATTTCTGAATTTTGTATCTTATTATTGTATTGTTAAATGTCTTGTAAGCCACTTCGAGTTGTCCATTGGATTGAGGGAAGCGGGATATAAATAAAACATTATTTTATTTATTTATATATTATATATGCCACATTTTTGTGGCATTTCGGCGCAAAAACATGGGGATTTCAGCACTTCCAGTGACGTCGGGGCACTTCCGGGGTTGGCAGCAATTTGGCCTGGGGGCCAGATGTGGCCCAGGGGCTGTAGGTTGGGAACCCCTGCTTTAGATAATCTATACCAGGGGTCTCCAACAACCGGGCCATGGACTGTCTCAAACCGGGACACGGAGTGGTGATGGTCCTGGGAGCCCCGATGACAGCCTTCTGCCCTCATTGTGCTCTGTTGGTTCTGCCTGGCGAACAGAGCAAGAGCATGGGCTTCAAACACCACAGATAGGCAGGGGGCTGGGCCCCTCCTTCAGGTTACTTAACTATGGTGGGGCTCTGCCGCCTGCCTGTGTGCAGTGTGATACCTCACTGCCCGAGTCGAATGGTGTGGCTGGCAAGTGGCTGGGCCACTCCTCTGTGTTTTTTGAGCTACAGCGGGGCTCCTCCCCCTGCCTATGTGCAGTGAGGTATCACACTGCTCATAAATCAAACTGTGGCTGGCAGACGGGAGAGATTTTAAAAAGAGATTTTAGCAAAGCTAAAATATATACTTCATGAGTATATTTTGAGAATATAACATGTATGTATGTTATTGTAGTGTTCCACAAAATTGTTCTCAAGGCCTAGCAACAGGTCATATTTTGTGTATTTACTTTTGCATTAACATTAGTTACGTAGTAATCTAGGTTGAAAGAATTATATTTCTAATAAATTATATATTATGCACTTCATCATATTTTATTATGCACTTGCATCGTCCAATCTCACCACCCCCATTTACTGGTCCATGGAAAAAATGGTAGATCATGAAACTGGCCCATGGTGCAAAAAAGGTTGGGCACCCCAATTTATACTATAAACTCAATCTCCTGTTCTTGTCCAAACCCAACCCTCCCACTAGATGCTACAGTGTGGTCCATGAAGAATCTGTGGGATTCTCCTCACCTTCTGTAATCCCTCTTCCCAAAGCCATTGTGATAAAGCAGGAGTTCAGTTCTCTGTCCCCTCCCCCCGCCCCCCAACCTGGCTTCTTGGACAAATGGAGCAGGTGGAGAGAGAAA
The DNA here is from genome assembly GCA_035047345.1 of Bradypodion ventrale. Lineage (NCBI taxonomy): Eukaryota > Metazoa > Chordata > Lepidosauria > Squamata > Chamaeleonidae > Bradypodion > Bradypodion ventrale. The sequence continues at coordinate 278,430,278 of JAWDJE010000003.1, forward strand.
AAGACAGAGGGAAAAAAACCTTCATGGCTTTCTCCTCCTGTCTTGCAAAAGAAATCCTGAGACCAAACTGGCCTTCAAAATCCAGGCACAAGCCAGGGAAACAGCCCTCCTTCCATCACCTAAGCTCAGCTCTCAACTGGCCTCTTTAGGGAGTCTTCATACACTTTTCTGAGATGTTTCTCCCCCTTTCCTAGTCTTCACACCCAATGGGCTTTCTCACCCTGCTTATGCTCAGGCTAGCACTGATTTTGTTGTTGTTCAGTTGCATAGTTGAGTCCGACCCTTCGTGACCCCATGGACCACTGTATGCCAGGCACTCCCTATACAGTTCACTCAGCTCTACACCCATTGCATCACCAATACCATCTAGCCACTCCATCCTCTGCCACCCCCTTCTCCTTTTGCTCTCAATCTTTCCCATCATCAAGGCCTTCTCGAGTGAGTCCTCTCTTCTTATTTGGTGTCCAAAGTACTTTAGCTTCATCTTCAATATTTGTCCTTCTAAGAAGCAGTCAGGGCTGATTTCCTTCAGGATCAACTTATTTGATCTCTTTGCTGTCCAGAGTACTCTCAAAATTCTCCTTCAGCACCACATTTCAAAGGTGTCTATTCTTCTGCACTGATACATTGTATTAATATATCATAAGAGTGCCACCAAATGAACAATGGTGGGCTTGCCCATCGGGCATCTGGGAGTCAGCCAGGGCCCCCCACCAGACCCCCAGTACCATGGCACCCCCCTTGGGTGCCAATCCAAAGAGCCAAGCTATGATGCCTGGAATGATCGAGCAAACGAGCAGGGCTCTGTGTTCCTCTGCCTGCCTTCCTCCTCCTGTGCTGCTAAAAATAAGATTACAAAAGCAGCTCAATTGACAACAGAGCCGCAATGGCTTAGAGGTTGCAATTTTGCCTTGTAAGCAGGAGGGTGCTGGTTTGAATCCTGAGGGGAGTTGAAATTAGAAGGCAAGTGGGAACGTATATATTTTGTTAGGGTTTGACACAGTGGGCGTAGATCTGGGTGGACTACTGGATGGCAGGTGACAGAGAAACCTAGCGTGCTGTGGTCCATGGGGTTGCAAAGGGTCGGACTTAATTGTGCGACTGAACAACAACAATAGTGCTAGTCACTTTTGCATTAAAGAAAGAGCCAAGGCAAAGGGAAGGGGAAAGAAGGACAGGATTGTTTAATTTGTTAATCCCTTCTCTTTGCTTCCACCCTTTGTTTTCTTAAAGCAGAACTGGTTAGTGCTATTCTGGAATATTGATACAATTTTTTTAAAAAAATTCAGGTCGTTTGGTGCATAAACATCATACACAACTGCCTACATTAGCACACCACCAGCCACAGATTTGCCCTCCTGTCTTTTACAAAAGTGCTTGCATGACAAAAAGACTGATTCAATCCTTCCACTTGTAAAAGGAAGAAGCCCCCAAAGGCACAGGAAAAAGCAGGGGGTGGGGGGAAGACCACAGATGGATTCAATTTAGCTTTTGAACAAGCGGGCAGCAAAACAAACTTCAAATTCACCTGTTGTGTCACAGAAGCAAATCCCAACACATTTCACCATGTGTCCAAGTAGTGTCTGCAGAGAGGGTGAAAGATAATTTATTTTAATTCTGTGATATGAAACCTGATACCTCAAACAGACTCCAGAAATTGCAATCTTCATTGTGGAACTATAACTACAGATCCTGAACCCACAACATATAGCTGAGATAAATTTAAACTTTACAGTTTCTCTCCCATCCCCAGCACTCAATGCCTAACCTGGGGAACAGTCATATAAACCTAAAAACTGACTTAAAAAAATCTTTAGTGGTCTGCGAAATGTATTAGCCAGGAAAATGGTCACCCTTGCTTGAAAGCCAGTCATATCTGACTCTAGGGTTCAGTGCTCATCTCTGTTTCAAAGCTGAAGAGACAGTGATGTCTGCTTCTGCAGATGTTTCCATAGTCATGTGGCAGCCATGACTAGTCAACAGAGCATATGGAACGCTGTTTACCTTCCCACCAAAGTGGTCCCTATTTATCTACTTGCAATTTCTTGCTTTCAAACTGCTAGGTTGGCAGAGCTGGGACAAAGACGGGAGCTCATTCCACCCTGCAGTATTTGGGTATTGAACTGTTGACCTGTTGCTTTCCAGTCAGCGTCTTAGCCACATGAGCCACTGCAGGTCCAGGTTCATGTATATTGTCACATATAAAGCTCACACATGTAGATTTCTTTGCCATGCCGTATTTCTTAACACATGTACACTCAGTGTGATTGAAGAAGAAAATCTATACATCTCAATGTTATAGATTATGCTTTTCTTGTAAATATTGTAGTAATTCCTGAAAGGAAATCCACTCCATTTGACCTTGCGATTGATAGGGTATCCATCAGTGGGCTAAAATTAATTGAATTGGAGAGATTTGTGGACTGGGGCATAAGAAACAGATCATATTTACTTCATTGTCAAATCCAGACTCTTAAATTAAGCCATAAAACCTCATCTCTCTCTCTCTCTCTCTTTTTTTTAGAATTGCAGTTTTTGTAATACAGGTATGTCAATCTATGTCCATAATCTTTATCTGTTAGGATTTATTTTTAGAGGCATACTGGTTTCTGTCTGGTTATGACAGCTAAGGGTCTGTCACAAGGTATCATATTTACATCTTGAAAAGCAAATACTCTCAAATTCATAAGCACAACAGCCTTATCTTGGGTTGCCATAGCTGCAGGCTTCAGAGTTTACCTAATTCTGCCTTGACCTATAGGCCTTTGGTTAATTGATATAATTCTTTCCATCCATCCTCCAATTCCCAGTAAATGTCAGGAAACCTACCAGCCAGGAAATGGCCTAAGACCCTAAACTTATTTCAGAAACATTATGCTATCAGACAGCTGTCGGAAAACAAAGATGAGAGTCACAGTTTAACTCAGAGGACAGATTATTCAGTTCAACTATATGCCTCAGAGCTGCTTAGCCATCCACGTTCTTATGACCAAAGGAAATTAGATGCCATTAAGAGGATTGCTAATGGTGTGGATGGCTTTTGAAAAATACACAGCAGATACAAGTCTGATGCAGATAGGAACTCTGCCAAAATAGTTTAAAGGGTGGTTCTAATTCTCCCCCACCTTCAGGGGCTGATAAAGTTTGCTGGCTCCACACTTATATTTTGCACTGGGGGAAGGGACAGGGGAAGCTCCTGTTTATGTCAATAGAAAGGCCTTCCTCTGGTAGAAATGCAGGTGTGAGACCTTAGTCCAGAATGGATCACAGTTGAGGTTGGAATGGGGAAAAGAGTTCAGTTAATAGACTGAGTTATTGACATCCTGTAACTGCTTCTTCATATAGACTTCCCAGGAAGTCTATAATGCGTATCAGTAAAATTCAGTGTCCATAATAAGCCAGCTAAAAGGTAAATTTAAATCAAAACTAAAGTAGGAGAATGTAATCATAAATGGAACCCATTGTTTCATTTCTGGCATGGAATTCCACTGAGGTCCCCCCCCCCCCCAAACCAGCTACTGCAGATCTAGCTCCATGTCTGCTATGCATTTTAAAAACCCAGCTAAGGTAAAGGTAAAGGTCACCCTTGCTCAAAAGCCAGTCGTATCCGACTCTAGGGTTCAGTGTTCATCTCTGTTTATAGCCAAAGAGCTAGCGCTGTCTGAGTGTGCAGATGTTTTCGTGGACATGTGGCAGGCATGACTAGAATCCGGAGTGCACGGAGCACTGTTTACCTTCCCACCAAAGTGGTCCCTATTTATCTACTTGCGATTTCTTGCTTTCCAACTGCTAGGTTGGCAGGAGCTGGGACAGAGATGGATGCTAATTCTGTCGTGCAGTACTTGGGTCTTGAACTGCTGACTTGCCAACATTACAGTCATCAAGTTCAGCATCTTAGCCACTAAGCCATTGCAGTCCCTCAAAAATCAAACAAACCCATGTACAAAGGGGCTAATTGCATGAATCCCTGAGTATGTGTGTGGATGAATGTCCTATTATTTTGGTTGTGTGTGCATCACCCAGTTAAGCCTTGCTTTTCCATCCTGTCTTGTTTTCATTTTAACAATAAAGTTTTTCAAGCCAATTTTAGCATCGAGATGTTCACTGGGGCATTCTGGGGTGCTAAGTCTGGTAACTTGGTTCTTCATCATCTGGCTGCAGACAGAGAGTGGCAACTGCTTGGGTCCACTACGAAAAAGGAAATGCAGGTGTTTCAAGACCTGTTAGATCTGGCCCTTATAAGCATGAGTCCAGGACAATGAAGAACAAACAGCAACAGGCTTTATTATAACAGTCAGTAGAGATTGACTTACAAGGTGTTCTGGATCCCGAGATAGCTATACAATCCTACGGAATCAGTCCCTCCAGACCTTTACCCGGCAATGGGCAATAAACTAGCTATTGAGAATTGTAGCATAATGGAGGGACCCAGGCTTAGCACTACCCAGGCTACCTGTACGGTGTAGGAAGTATAGATCCGGTCCAGCTCCACCCTTGTTTGTCCGTGGGGCTTATATAGTGTCTTCCTGGCGGAGGCTATTGGATACAAGGTAGCGCCCCGCCGGACAAATGTAACTAAACAATCAGTACAGGGGATATATGAAGATAACCAATTGAGAACAGGATACAAAACTGTAACCAATGATGGGGCTTGGGTTAGCATAACTAGCGCCCCCTTTTGCAGGGGATTTCATGCCACTTAAGGCTTCTAATTAGGATGGCGGGAAACCGCCATTTTCTTGTTGCAAGACCGCTCCCTGGGTTACTTGCAATAGTGTCTCAATACACAACAAGACCAAAGCCACTTTGCCTCCCTTTTGGAAGGGGAGCTCTGAGCTTGGAAAGGAGAACAGGACAGGCAAAGAGTTTACCCTCTGTCTAAAGCGTGAGGGCAGATTTTGGATGGCCAGGAGCAGTGCTGCTGAGAGCCAGAAAGGGGTCCAGCTCTTCAGAAGGACATTTTGGACACCTCTCATTCATAGAATCACCATAGGACAGAGAATACTTGATGGCACATAACAACAACAATCCCATGGGTTTTAAAATATATATTTAGCTGGTTTCTTCATTTCTTTCTATTAATGTTTTTAGTTTAAATACCTCCTAGCACATTCTCTCTTTCCATCCCCCCTCCCCAGACTGTCTTTCAGAGCAGAAAGTAATTCCATTTCTGAGAAACTAGTTTATTACCTGCTGATTGCAATTAACATCTTCTAGCTGGGGCCTAATGCATTACAAAAGAATTAACAAAAAGCAGAGGCCACCATGATGCCTAGAGAAGAATGACTTGGCAAATAAATAAGAAATGTTGCTCTGTGACTGAGAATGCTCTAGTGAAATCATGCTTGCCATGTCATGGATGCCTGCCCTGTTCTTCACTCAGTAACATAACTGGCTTCTTCCTTTCTACATGCTACAAAGATTCATCTCCCGGTAAGGAAGCATGACAGAGAATAAACAAAATTTATATGAAAGGGAGTTCATGGTTTGGGAAGGAAAACATCTCATACTACGCTATGTCCAAACAGCAGGAAATATGATACAAGAAATAGCGGTAATTTAGAGTCTGACACATTTATTGTAGCATATGCTTATTTAGAAAATGCTTCTCAAAAGTCTACACATGTCCTACTTTACTGAGAAGAAGAGTTGGAGATGCCATGAGGAAGACAGTCTTCTATTTTAAGATGCCCCTTGTCTGAAAGGTTGTTCAACCTCATCCTGATTTAATTCACAAAAACTGTAAGAAAATTGAGTAGGACTCTCAAGGTTGCCCATTAGCAGATAGCCCATTAGCATATAGCCCTGAGAACACATATACTTGATAGTTGATTATAGTAATTTTCACCTAAATGTATACATTTATATACACAAGTGTAAACTAGTGTCCTATTTTATCATCTTTGAGCTTTATTTAGCTTCTCTTTTTTCATATGTATGTGGCCATCATGTTACTTAACAGTTATGTTACCTGAAAATTGCTATCCCCTTTTTCTTTGTCACAGGACGACCTGCGAGCTCCAGAGATGCGTTTCCAAATTTAAAAAGTTCTTCCACACTGGTGGAGCCCCCCAAGAACCACAGAGACTTTGATTTCAGGCAAAAATAAAAGTGGTTTATTGAATAGGCATTTAATCAATAGTGGCCTGCTGCTGGTCAAAGACACTTCGCAACCTTTTGCCTGCTACAAAAATCTAAACGTGAGCTTCCCTAACTAATTTGTTCAGAGAGAGCTGGAGTCTCGACCATACCCATCACATGCAGCTCCTGGAAATACAGGAACTGCTCCGGCCCGGGTGCACATGCGCCATGACAACTCATCTGCGCATGTGCAGAACCCCTCTGTACACGCGCAGAGCCCATTTGCGATAGGTGCATGTGTGCAATAACCCCTTCCCTGCCGTTCAAATATGGGGCGGCGGCGGGAAAGGGAAGGAACGAGTGGAGAAATACGGGAAATCCCGGGCAATCTGGGATACTTGACAGGTATGGTCTCAACATCGCTATGTTCTTTTATACAGTTCTACAAATACAAACTAATCCTATCCTATCTAAAGTTACAGTAAAATATTTACAAAGAAACAATAACCTGGCAGCAGGTGGTCTTTTCATAGGTAAATAAGTTAATTTTGAGTTACAATAGTAAGTTTTTATGTAAATGGAAATTCAAGGAAAAGACAAAGGGAGGAGGTTTGGGGATTAGGTGGAGACAAGTCAATACAGTAACTAATAGCAGAGTGAAGTTGTTGAGCGTGTCCCCAATGAACACGCTTGGCTTGAAGACAGGAACCAATCAGAAACACTGCACGTCCAAAGCGAGAGGTTTGATGGAACTCACTTGGTGAATCAATGGTCTTCACTTGATGATTTTTTTTAAAACTTGTGTGGATTAGAATCAAATAAGTATTAATACATTAAGTATTATCTGCTACCCTTCTATGGCATTTCCTTCTCCTTCTTTTCACCTTGTTGGTGTACCTCATGTAAATGCCAGAGTCTGTTCTTCTTGTAATCTATTGGCAGAATTAAGAAAAAGTAAAAAGCCACAAGTATTTCTCAGTTGAGAGGTTGTCCATACAGGCATATAGCTCACTATTTGGACCACTTTCGGCATGATTTCGTTGAAAGCAAATTATAGCCTCCACCTGTTTTGACTTAGAGCGTTTCTCCCAATTTACAGCTCGGTTTCAGCACTGATTCAGAAATGCTTGAAATCCCAAGAACAGATTGTTTCATACCATCTTCAAAACAAACATTTGGATACATATTGGGTCTATACTGTACCTCTATTGTCCACTCACTAACTTACTTAGAACATACATTAAGCTGCCTGACAGGTCTGTCCGCTTCCAGATCTTACCTGCTCATTATCATGTGAAGTAACATTGGCTACTCTCATGTTCTCTGGTCCAAAGGCCTATATTAGGGACATTTACATATATTAATTAGCAAATCAATAGTTTCACATATGAATCCTAAAGGACTTTTAGGTGGATCCTATTTGGTCTAGATGAATTGTCCACTTTTTTCTTATGATTTGTCTGAACTTTTAAAAATCACCCAAGTGGATCTCTGTGTGGTTGACCAGTCTTAATCAATCTGGCCTCCTCCAGCTGTGTTGGACCACAACTTCTATCACACCCAAATTTAGCCAGCACAGCTGAGAAGGTTGGACATGGTAGTCCAGCACATTTAGACAAGACCAACTTAGGGAGAAATATTAGACCAGGGTTTAAATTGCCTTTCTGACATGACATTCACTGGGTGCTTTGAACAAATTAACATGGTACACCTTGATCCTTACTTCTTAGGAGGCAAGCTATGAGGATCCTAGGCAGCATAATAAAAAGTAGAGACATCATCCTGCCAATAAAAGTCTGCATAGTTAAAGCAATGGTCTTCCTAGTAGTAATGTGCGGCTGTGAGAGCTGGACCATAAGGATGGCTGAGTACAGAAGAATAAACACCTTTGAACTGTGGTGCTGGAGGAGACTCTTCAGAGTCCCCTGGTCTGCAAGGAGACCAAATGAGTCAATCCTGAAGGAAATCAACCCTGATTGCTCACTGGAAGGACAAATACTGAAGCTGAAGCTCAAGTACTTTGGCCATCAAATAAGAAGAGAGGACTCACTTGAGAAGGCCTTGATCCTGGGAAAGATCAAAGGCAAAAGGAGAAGGGGGTGGCAGAGGATGAGGTGGATGGATGGAATTGTTACTGTGATGGGAGTAGATATGACCGGGCTTGTGGAGGATGTCAGAGGACAGAAGAGCCTGGCATGCAGTGGTTCATGGGGTCTCAAAGGTTCAGACTCGACTTGCAACTGAACAACAAAAACTTCATCCAGAGAAGAGCCCTTCTAAAAGGGCTTGAAATAACTGGGAGGCAATAATAATTTCTTGCATGTGTTGTTTCTGGCTGAGGGCTGGAGTAATTTGTTATCTTAACCTATAAAACCAAGGGTTAACCGTTGGAACTGGCTATAGGTTGCTATGCCTTGCCCTACTTGCCTGCACTCACCCTTCGTGCACACGGCCGATCTGGGTCCGCAGGTCAACAAAGGATTGAGAAAACCAGCAGTGGGGCAACAGCCCCACAAACACGAAAAAAGGGAAACAACTTCACTTCCCAACATTCCTTGCGCCGCACCAGAGCCAATCAGGCTGAGAGGCTCTCGCACGGTGCGGCGTTCGGAAATGCGCCGCGGCCAATCAAAAGAAAACCATTTAAAAAAAACGCAGCACAAACACAAAGCACAAACCCATAACTACAAGCCCCAGCGTCCTGCGTGCCATGAGCACGCAGAACACTGAGGAAGCTGGCGGCCAAAAAATAAAACAAAAACACCAGGAGAGCAAGTCCACCAAAATGCGGGAACCAAAGCCCCCCTCCCCAACGGCGCCTAAAGCTCCCGATCGGAGTTTCCCCTTTAATATCACTGGGTGTGTGTGTTGTGCTCCCCCTCTCTACTGGCTCCCCTGGGGTTGGGAGGGTTGGGGGGACAAAAGGAGTCTGTCTCCCCAACCCTCCTAACCCCAGGGGACCTGGCAGAGAGGGGTTTCCCCTCCACAAACACACACATGCCCCATATTAAAGAGAAGAAACCAAGCGGTTACTTCTCTTTAAAAACGGAGTTTGGGGGGGGAAAATCACCCTTTCCGATGGCTCTCCTGGGTCCGGAAGGGTTGGGGAGACAGACCCCTTTTCTCCACCCAACCCTCCCAAACCCAAGGAAGCCAGCAGAGAGGGGGATCACAACCCCCCCTGATATTAAAGGGGAAACCACAATTGAGATTTCCCTTTAAATATCAGAGGGTGGCCTGGATTCGATCCCCTCTCCTGGGTCCCATGAGTCTGGAAGGTTTGGGGGGACAAAAGGGGTCTGTCTCCCCAACCCTCCTGACCCCAGGGGACCTGGCAGAGAGGGGATTCCCCTCCCCCCCCACACATGCCCCATATTAAAGAGAAGAAACCAAGTGGTTACTTCTTTAAAAATGGAGTTGGGGGGGAACACCTCTCCGATGGCTCTCCTGGTCCGGAAGGGTTGGGGAGACAGACCCCTTTTCTCCACCCAACCCTCCCAAACCCAAGGAAGCCAGCGGAGAGGGGGATCACAACCGCCCCGATATTAAAGGGAAAACCACAATTGAGATTTCCCTTTTAATATCAGAGGGTGGCCTGGATTCGATCCCCTATCCTGGGTCCCATGAGTCTGGAAGATTTGGGGAGACAAAAGGGGTCTGTCCCCCCAAGCCTTCCAGAGCCAGGGGAGACGGCAGAGAGGGGATCCCCCCCGTAGGACACCAAAAAACACAAAAACAAACAATCAAAAACATCCAAAAATACACAAAAACAAACAAAAATAACACCAACAAACAAGACAAAGTAAACAAAAACCAAAATTTCAAAACACACCCAGCACCCAGCCGAACACCACACAATCCAACCCCCCCCAATAAAGAAAAACAGCCAACTCACCACCACACGACCTCAGTCCACAACGACTGGAAAAGAAATGAATAAAGAAAGAGACTACTTACTGGAAGAAGCTCCACCCAGAGGCCACGAGAGAAAAAACAGTCAAAATACAAGATAACCCCTACCAGCAGCACTTGCTGCCCACAATAATAAAAAAAATTCAAAAAGACACAACAGCCCCACACAAAAGGCCCCAAGAGTAAAAACAAGTAAAAACAAATAACACAAAATCATAATTTTACACAAATCAAAAACAGATGTCAATAAAATAAAATAAAAACTATTCAAAAATCCTGTGCTGAATTTTTACTCAAATAAAAAACAAAAACATCAATACACAGTTTAAAAACATTTATTGTGAAAAACATGTATTTTTACATTTTTTAAATTATTACCTATGGTACAACTATTAAAAAAATACATACTAACAAATTATTGGGTTAAATAAATTTTTGGGAAAAAGTATATCATCCTTTGTTCTTTTTTTCATCCACAAAACCAAAACACCAAACAAAACTCATCACAGTTTATAACAGGCTGCCAAAAAAAAATGTGTATAACTAAAAAAATTAATTATAGACTAACCTCTTCTTTACAAACATTAACAACAACAACAAAAACTTTCCAACACCATTTAAAACAGCCCGGCAACGCCGGGCAACCTCTGCTAGTTACTACATATAAACTTTTATTTTAAGCAAAATGTATGGATCTCCTTACCCCCACTTACTACTCTCCTCAGTTCTGCCAATATTGGAAAATGTGACGCTGATAACCAGATGGGGTAGAATAAGACAAAACCAAAGACGCCAACAAACAAAAGAAATATTACAGCAGTGAAAGGAGAAGCTAATGGATGTTGTAGTATGAAAGGGAATCATGGCTAATTTACAATGCAAAAGAAATTAAAAATAGAACAAGAGAGAAAAAAGTGAGGCAAGTACAACCAACATTATGAACCAATCTGCAGTTTCCATTTGCTTTATAATTTCTGCCTCTGCAATTTTAACTACTTAGCATGTGACCTGTTGACCCACCTACCTGCACTAGATACAGGCCTTGCTTTTTTCTCTCTCCACATCATCTGATTGTGCAAGTTGGATGGTGAATCTGCAGGCTGGTGTTAGGTGCAAGCGCTAGAGTTATCAGAATAAGCCCCCCCCCCCAAAGTTCACAAGTGTCACAAGAAACAAAGTCCCTTTCTCCATCTGAATGTTGTAAGAATTAATTTCAAAACTCTCTGAGATTTATGTGTTTTAGGAAACATTACACTCTACCCCCCAAAAAATCATATGAATTTCCCATACCTCAGTGCAATATGTGACATTGCTTGAATTCATATAAACCTTGCCTGAGAATGACTATCAATCTTTCTCACACTAGGTCAGGCGAAAGATACTGCAGAATGAATTCACCGAAAGGTGCCTTCATTTTGGCAATTTCACATCTGGCCTAAGCATGGAAGAAGAGGAAGGTGCATAACATTTGAAGAAGGAAAACAACTCAAGGGAGGAAACATCCATATTCTACTTCCCATTGCTCCTGTGCTCAAAATGGAAAATAATCTGTTAGAATGAGGAGATGTTTTTGAAATCTATACCGTCTGTTCATGCTGGATGGAGATAGTCCACCATATATGAAAGAATCAGGCTAGGGAATTTTGGATACTGAAAGAGAAAAAAAAGTGTGCAGCTGAAAACAGTGGCGCTCACCAATCAGACTCCAGAGCCTATCTTTTATGTGCCTCCTCTAGGTTGTAGACTACAATTATCATTATCCCCAACCAGTACAACTAGTCTTCAGTGATAATCAAATGCATCTGGAGGGAATCAGATTAGGGAAAGGTGTCATAAACTAGGTGGCAAGGACAGAAAGCAAAAAATGTCCATTCAAGGAGTAGCTGACTCTTGCTTCTGTATGATATGGGTAACAAGCAAAAGGCTGAAAATAGGAAGCTATAAGATTATTCTTGTTCATGGGAGCTATCAGAGGACTCAAATTACAGAACTATATATTAAAATGTGGGGTGTTTTTAAAAAAAGATTCAGGACCTCTAGATATAAAGTAAAGGTAAGGTTTATATTGTTGTTGAGATAGAAATGGTAAATGTAGCAGCAGCAACTGTTTTATTTTTGCCCAACATAACTCCTTGTGGCTGAAGGTACATGCCCAGCTGTCTGACTCGTGTGTCAGAAGCTGAAACTGGAATTTTCCCTTGCATTGCCAGTCATTCACTAAGAATCCTTAAACCAAATGATGTATGACTCTACAGTACAGTATTTAAAAAGGAGCACATGTGAGTGTGTGTTTGTGAGTGGGTGGGAATCAGTATGCATTTTTTGTTCAAGTTTGTCCCTCTGATAGGATTGCTTAAAATTCATCTTAAAGAGTACCTGGAGGGTGTGTTGTAAATGTGTATGTGTACAATTAGGTTCACTAATCTTTGTTCACCAATTCCAAACATTCTTGGTACTTTCCTAGTTAAAGGTTACACTTAAAGGTTATCATTTATTATAGTCCCAAGCAGACTGTCTTCCAGATGTACCAGGCAACAGGCCCCTTCATTACCAGTCATACTCTATGCAATCTAGACTGTTACTCTATGTATTCTATTTATTGTTGCTCTTATAGATATTTCAATGTCAATGATATGAAATATGACTGTCCAGATGTCAGTAGGAGCAAGAGATTGCAACAGGTGACACTGGCGTTATGCAAGTTGGCATTGGTGGTAGTTGTATTTCTTGCCCTTTTTAAATGCTAGCTTTAAATTTCAAATCTGTGAACAGCATGAGAGCAAGTCTCATAAAGGAGGTTTTTTGAGCTAGACCAGTGTTTTCCAACTTTTGGTTTTTTGACTTCAGTTTCCAGAAACCTAAGTCAATTCCTGAAAGCACTGATCAGTCAATGTACTGGCTTACACTTCTGGGAATTGAAGCCCCCCTGTGAGATGTGGGCCCCACATTGGGAATCGCTAAGCTAGACATTAATATCCATGCCCGTCAAACGCCGCTCCGGAAAATACGGGAACTGCTCCAGTCCGGGCACGCATGCACAGCAAAAAAACCTGTGCGCATGTGCAGAACCCCTTTGTGCATGCACAGAACCCCTTTGTACATGTGCAGAGACCATTTGCGATGGGTGCGCATGTGCAGTAACCCCTTTTCCCACTGTTGAAATACGAGACGGCGGCGGGAAAGGGGAGGAACGGGTGCAGAAATACGGGATTTCCCGGCCAATCCGGGATACTTGACAGGTATGAATATCAGTGTTAGACGCCCTTCTCATATCACTACCAGTAAGGTCAATTTGTCTAATAAGCATGAGGAAGAAGATATTTTCCATGGTATCTTTACATCTTCCTGCTAGGTGAGAGCCTTGTTGAGGCGCGGAGGCTTGAGCAGTCTAACTAGGCAGTGTTGCCCATCACTTGTCAATAATGTTAGGCCAGGACTAAGACTCATCAAAGCATCCTCCATTGGTGCCTTTGGGCAAAGTGAAAGCAGAGGGCACAAGTCATGGTCCACCTTGCCAGCGGGTGACATGATATCCAAATGGCTAAAAAAACCAACCCAACATCACGCAGATGGACTTGATTTCCCAGGTCTATTTGCATGTGTGGAATGCCATCATGGAGATGTCCACTATTGCGTGGACTCCTTGCTGAATAACAACTCCAAAGTATCCAAGATATTTTTACATTTATGGCACAATAAAGTCTCAATGTGCCTTTGGTCCAAATTTTGACACAGACTTCAAAAATTTATCTATTCCACCTTATTTTGCCTGGTGGCTCTATACAACTGCTGGTTTTGGAATTGTTTATATCTTAGGTGAGCTATAACAATTAAATGTTACTTGCTGTCCATTTATTGCCTATTTCAATCATTTATGATATTTGTATTCTGTCTTTATTGTTATTGTTTATTTTTCTAGCCCACCTTGCAAAGGTTATTTTTCTCAGAAAGACAAAAAAAAATAACAACGAAAGATCCTTGCTTTGGAATTTAATTCCACTGGAATTGCTGGAAATAGATTTAGGCTCTTTTCAAAGTCTACATTCAGATCAAAATGTCTAGTAACTTAGATCCAGGTTAGGAATTTGGCCCAGAGATTCCGGAATATAAAGTAGCAGGAAGTATACTTGCAAGACTTTTGTTTCCTTTTTTGACTGTCCTTTGCCTGTTGAAAGCAACAGACAGTGCTAGAATTCTTTTCCTGCAACTTGCATGACAAAAGGAAATCAATAAAAAATAGTGGCTTAGTTAACAATTTTTCCCCTGAATGGATTAACTGGTTTTCAATGCATTCCTATGGTAAACCACATTTGGGTTAACAAATTTTGGTTTTCAGTGCATTCATATGGGAAACTGCATTCAATGTATTCATATGGGAAATTCGCTTTACAAATTTTTCGTAATACAAAAGGTCCCGGAGAATGCATTGAATTTGTTAAGCGAGATTCCACTGTATTCATTCTTCATTTTGTTGTTGTGCAATATCTGATTCTGAATATTAGCGATCATCATGGCGATCAGCCATGAAGACTGTCCTGCGAATATAATGCTGTGGCCTTTCATCTGCCTTCTGCACCACAGTGTGACACCTGTACCACTGATCCAGCTCCACGAGTCACTTTCTGTTCCTGAGCCCTTTTGGCACGCAAACTCATCAGCCAAGGCCAGTATTGATGAAGCTGCTGCCCTTCATCAAGATGGATTCAAGTGATATTTAATCCACTTGGGGACCATCCCCTTTCCTTGTGGACTTCGCCAAGTACGCTAGTCCTCCAAGTTGTCAGGTTAGTTAACCGCCTCCTGACGCTTGGCGTTGAGTTGTTGGCAGTAATGTCTACTCTATTGCCATAGCCAATATACATTACTCCCCTGAATATGTTCCCCTCATGATGTATTGGTAAAAATGGTGGGTCTGGATGTGGAAATCTGGTTCAAAACGCCATATGATAATTTGGGGGGGAAAGGGTAGCCTTGAGAAAAAATTATCCTTTCACAAATGAGCCGACCTTGCAAGGCCATTGTGTAAGTAAAATGAAAGTCCCACAAAAGACACAAATATGGTAAAGAAATAAATATGCCTCACCAGTTGCTGGCAACAGCCCAAAAGGGAGAAAATAATATCTGCCAAGTCATCCTGTTGTACATTTATTTATTTATTTATTTATTTATTCTTAGATTTTTATGCCGCCCACTCGGGGAAACCTGACTCAGGGTGGCGCACAATGGTAAAAACAGATAAAATACAGTAAAATATAACAAACCAGATTAAAAGCCTCACTCGACCACCCACCAACCCACCCTTCCACTCCCACCCCACTTAAAAGACTAAAAAGGGAATAGGGAATGGAAGAATACCTCAGTACACAAAGGAGGGACAGTTGAGCTCTAGTTGAAAATAAGCCAACTGGCTGGGATCATATTCCCATTAGGGCCCCACACCTGCCCTGCCAGCCAAGTTTTCACTCCTTTCCTGAAAGGCAGCCTGTCTGTAGCCTCAATTCTGTTGGAAGGAGGTTCCGGAGGGTTGGTGCAGACACGGAGAAGGCCCTCCTTCGCATGCCAGAGAGGCGAGCCTCTCTAGCTGAAGGTATCACCAAGGATCCCCCCCGGTCCACTCTGGTTGGATGGGCAGACACTCTTGGGATGATGCGGTCTCTCAGGTATCCTGGCCCACTGCCACATAGGGCTTTAAAGGTCAAAACCAGCACCTTGAATTGCACCCAGAGGCAAACTGGTAACCAGTGCAACTCCCGGACTAGTGGGGAGGTGTTGTGTTCTAATGGTTTTATCTTCCACATGGATTACAATGTATCTGAGCCAATGTAACCTTGCCTATAGCAACAATGTAACCTTCAGCTGTATCATATGAATCCTGTAATAGGACGCGAGCTAATGACCACCAGCTGGCAGCAGCGAGCGTCCAAGCTCTCTTGGTCCAAACTCATCAAAGGTAACAGCGCGGGAAGTTTTCCCGCCACCACCTACACCTGGACAAGAAGGGCGTGACCAGCAATGACGTCACGCAGACAGTAGCCAATGGGCTACCATGCAACCACGTTCAAATGTATTACTACTGTATATAAAGAGCTATCGATCCGCCATTACCTCATGTTCCCTCTGTCCACGATGCAATAAACCTGAGTTAACCCAGCCCGAGGCTGTGTCCTGTGTCTTAGTTCTCATACACTAAATTGGCGACGAAGGTGGGATCATGGATCCCCAAGGAACAGCTAGGGCACAGAGCGGGTTCAACATCACCAAACCGCAAGACTGGGAGCTGTTTGAGATGGACTTCCAGGCGGCACTGGTGGAACTCAAAGTCAAAGAAGACGACGAGGAGAGGAAGAGGGCCATCCTCACCAGAATGCTTGGGTTAGAAACCAAGCGGACGCTGGTGGGCATCATCGCTCCGAAGAAGGTGAGCGAATTTAAGGCAGACGACATCATGAAGCTGCTGCGAGAGCGCTTCCGACCCTTGAGGGCAATGTTTCCCGCTCGGAGCGCGTTTTGGAGGCGAGTCCAAGCGCCGGACGAGTCGGTTGAGGCATTCGTGACCGCCATGAGGATAGCCGCCGGCCCCTGTAGATGGGACAACCTAGAGATGGCCCTCAGGGACGGCGTGCTGTGTGGCCTGAAGGACAGGGAGGTGCAGCGCAGCTTGATGAACAAGGAGCCGCCACCCACGCTGGCGGAGGTCGTAGAGGCCGCGGAAGCCGCGGAGTCCACGAATGCTGGAGTGGACGAGATGCACCAGTGGCGTGAGTGGCGTCCTAGAGCCGGCAAGGCGGAAAATTCGGTGCACGGGAAGTCCGGACAGTCGGTGCACGCAACTCGACGGGCCTCAAAGTCGTCTACGGAAGGCAGCGACGGCGAGGAGGTCCAGAAGGTCCGAAAAGGTGGGCGCCGCTGCGATGGTTGCGGAGCGGCCCATGAGCGCGCGAGGTGCCCATTCAGAAAGGCCGAGTGTTACACCTGCGGCCGTCGGGGGCACATCGCCAGGGCATGCAGAAAACGGAAGGAGGGCCGGAGGCAGTCACAAGACCGTTCGACCAGACCGGACCGTCCAGCGAGGTCCAAAGATGGCGCCCAGACCACGAGGAAGCAGGACGGCGTGGGCCGCGTCTCGGACGACAGCGAGGACGACGCCCCAGTGTTCAGCGTGTCCGCGGGACAGTCCCATTACTTCGTTGAGGTACTAGTACAAGGGGCCCCTATTAGGATGGAAATTGACTCGGGGTCCTCCTATTCTATAATTCCCCAGAAAGAGTTCTTGAAAATCGACCCCCACGTGCGGCCCAAACTTAAAACGTTGAGGTCCACGCTACGAGATGTACAGGGAAACAGCATTCCGGTGTTGGGGGTCGGAAAGTTTCGGGTCAGCTTTAAGAGACATTCTGCGGAACTGCCCCTAGTTGTCCTTAAGGGGGGGAGTTGTAGCCTCCTAGGGACGCAGTGGTTTCAGCCCTTAGGCTTGTTCATAGGGGGAGTGCATACAGTGGGAGCGGACCCAATACAAGCGGTTTGCGATGCGCATCCCGCCGTCTTTGAAAAAGGACTTGGGAAGTTCAAGGGACCCCCTGTAGCCTTCGACCTAGACCCGGAGGTCCGCCCGATAAGACTCAAACCGCGCAGGGTGCCGTTCGCACTCAAGGACAAAATAGAGGCGGAACTGGACAAACTGGTGGGCCAGGGGATTCTTATTCCTGTCGATTCCGCGGAGTGGGAGACTCCAATTGTAACAGCTCTGAAGGCCAACGGGGAGGTGCGCATTTGCGCTGATTATAAGTGTACAATTAACAAGGCGATCCGCCCTAATGCATACCCGGTGCCGGTGGTCAGCCACCTTTTGGCCAGGCTGAATGGGGGAAAGTGTTTCGCTAAACTCGATTTGGCACAAGCCTATCAGCAACTCCCCGTAACTCCCGCCACGGCCGCGGCACAAACGATAGTTACACACAAAGGGGCGTTCCAGGTGTCGCGCTTACAGTTCGGCGTGAACTCGGCACCCGGCCTTTTTCAGTCGCTTGTGGAACGCCTCCTGAAGGGGCTGGAGGGGGTGTTGCCTTATTTTGATGACGTATTGATAACAGGGGGGAGTGAGGCCGAACTGGCTAAGAGATTGGATAAAGTACTAACTGTTTTCGAGAAAGCGGGGCTGAGACTGAGGAAGGACAAATGTGTTTTCTTCGAAACTGAGGTCGAGTTTTTAGGGTTCCGGATCACACCCGAGGGAATTAAGCCGTCTAAATCCAAAGTAGCAGCCATAAAGAAGGCCCCTCGCCCCACATCCAAAACCGAGTTACAGTCATTCCTGGGGCTCCTCAATTTTTACCATACATTCCTCCCACGGAAGGCGTCCGTGGCCGAACCGCTTCATCGGTTACTTAAAAAGGAGGAGACATGGATGTGGGGTGACGAGCACGAGAGGGCGTTCAAAGAACTAAAGCAACTCTTAACATCCGAGGCAATCCTGACGCATTTCGACCCCAAACGGCCAGTGGTCTTAGTCTGTGATGCATCCCCGGTGGGGGTGGGGGCGGTGCTGTGCCACGTGTTGGATGACGGAAGGGAGGCCCCGGTAGCGTTTTATTCAAGGTCCCTGTCCCAAGCGGAGCGCAATTACGCACAAACCGACAGGGAAGCATTAGCAATAGTAGCCGGAACCAAAAAATTTCACGATTTTTTGTATGGCCGCCCGTTCAAAATCGTGACTGATCACAAGCCCCTGTTAGGGATTTTCACGGCAAGCAAGCCCACGCCGCAGATCCTGTCCCCGAGGATGCTGCGATGGGCTATTTTTCTCAACGCATACCAACACGAGTTGGAGTACCGTCCCGGAAAGGAGATCAGCCATGCTGATGCACTTTCGAGATCTCCTTTGCCCTTGTCGGACGACCAAAAGGCGAGAGTAGAAAGAGACCGCCAGGTGTTGCTAATTGAGGTCTTAGACGCACCCCCAATAGTACCAGCCGACATTGCTAGGGCGACAGGCAAGGACAGGACGCTGGAGAAAGTTAGTTCATGGGTACAGAAGGGGTGGCCGGCATCGTCCCCAGGCACAGAATTCGACCCATTTTTTCGGAAAAAGCTAGAGTTGTCCCTAGAAAGGGGGTGCCTGTTATGGGGCCAACGGGTGGTGGTCCCTACATCCCTGCATCCGAGGGTGCTCGAACTGCTGCACGTCAGCCACCCGGGCATCGTTCGTTCAAAGGCGCTGGCCCGGAGTTATTTTTGGTGGCCACAGCTAGACACAGACATTGAGCACATGGTCGGCACTTGCGAGGCATGCCAGGGATCCCGACCAGAGGCGGCCCGTCTCCCGCAGAGGGAATGGGACACAGCAAGGGGGCCTTGGTCCAGAGTGCACGTAGATTTCGCTGGCCCATTCCGGGGAACCATGTTCCTCCTGGCGGTAGATGCGTTCTCCAAGTGGCTGGAGGTTATCCCAGTCAAGAGCACATCCTCCGCCACTACAATTAGTCGACTGAGGAGAGTCTTTTCCACGTTCGGTTTACCCGACACTTTAGTCAGCGATAACGCTAGTTGCTTCACCTCCGCGGAGTTCGGGGCATTTATGGAGGCGAACGCCATTCGGCATGTCACATCCGCACCGTTTCACCCGGCCACGAATGGCCAAGTGGAACGGCTGGTGCGTACAACAAAGGATGCGCTGCGGCGCATGGGCCCGGGGGACCTAAATCACCAAGTATGTCAGTTCTTATTAGCGTATAGGGTGACCCCCTTGGCGTCAGGTTACTCGCCGGCAGAGCTCTTGATGCGGCGCAAACTGACCACGCTCCTGTCCAGGCTAGACCCGACGAGAGTCGAGGATAAAGGAAAAAACATAGGGTTGGCAGTCTCGAAAGGTTTCGCCGCCGGCGACCCTGTTCACTGCAGGAACTATGCCAGCGCAGGGCCAGCCTGGGTACCAGGGACGGTTGTAGAACAAACGGGGCCAGTGTCGTACCGGGTCGAGACTAACACCGGCCTCCTCTGGAGGAGGCACGCAGACCAACTGAGGCACCGAGTGAGTGGGCCAGTCAGTGGGGCGCAGCAACAAGATTCAGCGTTAGGGTTCTCCCCCACCCGTTTAGCCCAAGGGGGAGACAGCAGCGGACAACAGTCCCAAGCAAGGGGGGAAGGCAGAAGCAGCGGCCCCGACTCATACCCTTTTGATACGCCAGTCCTATCAGAGGCCGGGGAAGGGGGAGAGGAGTTCGTGACCGCTGCCCCCGAAGGTAATTTTGATTTTGATTTCGCGAACCGGGGGGGTTTTCAGGAGTGTTCCCCCACCCATCCAAGCGAGAAGAGGGGTTTTTCGTTAGCCCCCAGTGCCCCCGGTTCTTCCCTAAGAAAGAGCACACCTCCAAACAACGCCGCGGAGCCGCGGCAAGTCACTAACGAGTCTCCCTCTCCAATTACAGGACAGGAAACCAGGGAACAAAGAAAAGGTAGCAAACCCGGGGAAAGGCAGCCTGCATCGAGACCCCAGCGTGTTCGAAATAAGCCATCTTGGCTGAGAGACTTTGTCTCATCCTAGGGGGGGGGGGAGTGTGTTTAAGTGTGGGCTCGAGACTCTGTCTCATCCTAGGGGGGAGGGGTGTTGTGTTCTAATGGTTTTATCTTCCACATGGATTACAATGTATCTGAGCCAATGTAACCTTGCCTATAGCAACAATGTAACCTTCAGCTGTATCATATGAATCCTGTAATAGGACGCGAGCTAATGACCACCAGCTGGCAGCAGCGAGCGTCCAAGCTCTCTTGGTCCAAACTCATCAAAGGTAACAGCGCGGGAAGTTTTCCCGCCACCACCTACACCTGGACAAGAAGGGCGTGACCAGCAATGACGTCACGCAGACAGTAGCCAATGGGCTACCATGCAACCACGTTCAAATGTATTACTACTGTATATAAAGAGCTATCGATCCGCCATTACCTCATGTTCCCTCTGTCCACGATGCAATAAACCTGAGTTAACCCAGCCCGAGGCTGTGTCCTGTGTCTTAGTTCTCATACACTAAAGGAGGCATAGGCATAATGTCCACACCCCATCACCACCCGGGTAGCTGCATTCTGAACCAGCTGTAGCCTCTGAATGGTCGTCAAGGGCAGCCCCATGTAAAGCGCATTACAGTAATCTAGCCTGGAGGTGACCAGAGCATGAGTGACCATGAGCAAGGAGTCCCGATCCAGGAGTGGGCGCAACTGGCGAATCACTCGAAGTTGAGCAAAAGCCCTCCTGGCCACGGCCGTCACCTGTTCTTCCAGCAGCAGCTGCGAGTCCAGGGGGACCTCCAAGTTGCGCACCGGGTCTGTCTGGGGCAAAACTGCCCCATCCAAGACGAAAGAAGGTAACTCACTGGACAATCCCAGACCCCCAACCCATAGCCACTCGGTCTTGCTAGGGTTCAGCTGAAGCCCATTGTCCCCCATCCAGACCCACCATCTAAGGATCAGATGTTGAGTATCAGATGTTCTCGGCAAGGAAAATAAAAATGTCAACAGAAAGTGAATTGCACACAAATTAACAGCTACTTTGCTTCGTTTTTTTTTTTTTGACTTACGGGCTGTTTTACAGGGCTTATAACACCACAAACTCCTTGTACATGATTAATTTTGATGGGTATGCAAATTAAGCAATTATTGTGATTTCTCCAAGGTTCATAAAAAATAAATTGTGTTGAGAAATCATCACGTTTATTTTTTATGTCTTTTGGCAAAATCTATTTTTGATGCCCTTTCGTCAATAGCAAAACAGGGCTCCTCTTTTTCAATAGAAGCTATGATCAGATTGTTGAAAGATTCCTACCTCAACTTCCTCTGTCTTCTTTAATATACTTTTGTTGTTCAATCGCACAATCTGATACAAATATATAATCTATCCTCGAATAATTGTTATGAACCTGTGAGTAATATGTGTATATCCTATTATTTCCCTCTCATGTGTAAACCCTATTGTTCCCTCTCAATTCTCCCCATACCTCTTTTACATTTAAATCTTCCATCCATTTATTTAATATAGAGCTTTTCTTAATTTTAATACCTTTCCTGTTAGTTAACCGCCAACTGGCACTCGGCGCCGTGTCGCTGAATGGCCAGGCTATTCATAACAGAATAGCCTGGCCAGACTTAGGATAACCTGTCCAACAACAGAGATATAAGAGGTTTTTAGGCACTGTTCATGGTAGCTGTAATTGCAAGCTCCTGGGATCAGGAGCTTAACTAACCTGACCACCCTGAGGACTAATAGACTTTGTTGCCGAAGTCCACACGGAAGGGTGATGGTCCCCAAGTGGGTTAAATCCCACTTGAATCCATCTTGATAGAGGACAGCAACTTCATCAATACTGGCTTGGGCTGATGAGGACTTTGCATGCCAAAAGGGCTCAGGACCAGAAAGTGACTCGCCGAACTGGATTGGTGGTACAGGTGTGCAGGTGAAAGGCCGGCATTATATTCTCAGGACAGTTTTCATGGCTGATTACCATGGGAATTGCCTATATTTGGATTCAGATATGGGGGAGTAGAAGGGGAAGGAGGAGGAGAAGGAGAAGAAGGAGAAGAACAGGGAGGAGGAGGGATCAGAAAGAACTCACAAAACATCTTGCATTCTTTATGGATTTGTTCAAGGAATGTTGTTGTACAGTATCAGCAAAGAAGACAGCCAAGGGATAGCCATAGGAGCAGATTCTGTACTCTGAGCCCTATAATGATTCATTCCTATTTCCTTCTTGAGTTACAGTAATGCATTGCCACCTACATTTCCCCCAAAATAGGAATTGTGAAGGTTTAATTTTTCTTACTGAACTGATATAATGTGACACAATAATGAATTTTGCACTCCAAATATAGAAAACATGCATACTTTTGGCAAACACATATCCATTCAACAATGCATATTCTCAGTCTCCCACTGGGAGGGATTTTGGCACATTTTGGGGCTGTGTTGGAGGCCTCTGATGGCCATAAGTGACTTCCAGACTGTTCAGTCAGAGCTATGCTTTGCTTCATTCCACATTAAAGATGCATGTTTCCTCCCACATTGGCAACCATTCATATGCGTGATGAGCAGTCTTAGATTTTACCCGTCATTTAATCCATTTAGTTGTTTAATGAGTGCATGCACATGAACACATACACAGGCACATAGACACACACATGCACAGGCATACATGCCATTTGCTAAACAATAAGTTGTTGAGAGAAGCTGCTGATTACTTCCACCAAGTTTTTTTAAAAACTGTTATTTCAAGGTACTTGTCATCACTATTACATTATGGCTGGTTGCTCTTACTCACAACCCCCCCCCCCTTTGTTTGCTTAATTTTCCTTCCCTTATCCATGAGCTCAAATACTATTTGCAATCACTGGAAATGTTTAGCATATCGGAAAGACAGTTTTGCAGGAATTTTTCCCTGCTCTGCCTTTTTGTATAATGAACAACAGAGAGCACCAATCATCCATTCTTAGAGGGAAAGATTTGGTCCTTTCAGGGATGACATCTCACCTAAGATTTTAACATTGCCTTTGTGTAAGGGCCAAGGTCAGTGAACATCCAAGATGCAGGGAGAAAATACGTGGAATTCTTTGCAATGACAAACCAAATATGTAACTGGGAAAGAGGGGGCTTCTTAGCTCTCATTCAACTAGGATTGCAAAAATGAGGGAAATGATCATTGGGCCTTTGCTATCCACTGGGGCTATTGAGCTATAAAATAGTAACTTGTGTTTTGATTGATTGCAATAGAAAGGCAGTAAGACTGTTTGTGGCAATGAAATAAAACAATTTTAATGCACTTTAAGTATATCCAAAACAGATCCAAATTCCATCTAGTAATAAGAAGTTTCAGTATCAACCTTCCTCAGGGATCTATAAAACATAATGATACAAACAATTTACTAATATTGTAATCACAATCAATATATGCATACATATATACATATTTACAACAAGCCTCGGATACATAATATTATTTCATCAAACAAGGAATTACCTGTATATTCTTGTTATAATATCTCGAAGTATTTAAACTTTTCACAGTTTTTCTAAAGTTTTGAAGTATTTTAAGTATTTTAAATTGCGTCCCAAGCCTCACACGTACAGTCTTTTTGTGCTGACGGACATCGAAAAATCATTACCAACATTCTAAATTTAAAGAAATTCTAAATCCATCAACAGGTGTGCGAAATCAAATTACAAGAAACAGGAGAAATCAATCTCCATATTGAGACCATATGGATGAAGCGTCTGAAAGCAGTGGATATAGAAACATTCTCTTTGTAACAGCTTTCTTTCAATGTTGCTACAATGACCTGCTTCAATGAAATGGTTTACCAAAGGTGCCACTGTGTTGCCTGCCTGAATTTTGGAGCGATGTTTGCTCACCCTAGTTTTCAGCTCACGGGTGGTTACACCCATGTAACACAAGCCACACTTACATATGAGTAAATATATACAGTTACCAGTTTTACAATTGCTTAGCTGATGAAGTTTTAACACAAAATCACTGTTTTTCAAGGAGACCTCCTTAGTTTGCCAGGATAGAAAGCAATGCACAAATCATTACATTGATAGTGTCCAACTGCACTAGAGCGAAACAAACTTTGATGGGACTCATGATCAGAAAAGGTTACTATCTGTCTAATAAATCTTGTTTTCCTTAAGGCAATAACAGGTTTGAGAGAACAATCAGGTAAATGTTGCACCACATGCCGATGTTTAGAGATAATTGCTCTAATCTTCTCAGCTAAAAGAGAGTATTGAAAAGAACAATACAACTGGTCTCTAACATCCTTAGGTTTTTTTTGGTAAAAAGCTGTTTCCTGGAGACAGTCTGTGCTTTCCTGAAATTAGCTGCAACCACTTGCTTGGGGTAACCTTTATCATCTAAGAATCCACAAATGTCAGAAGCAGATTTAATGAAGTCACTTTCAGAAGATGAATTACGTTTGGCTCTTTAAAAAAGCCCAAATGGTAAGTTGTTCCTAAGATGATATGGATGATATGAGGCATAATTCAAATACGCATTTCTGTCTGTACTCTTCCTATAGAGCCTAACCTTGACATCACGTACAGAAGACAAATACGTGGTAACATCTAAGAAAGGGATATCAGTCTTGCTAATGCTATGGGAGAATTTTAAATGAGGATTCAAATAGTTAATCCATGAAACAAAATCTGAAGCAAAAGAAAGATCTTCTAAAATGAAAAATAAATCATCAATAAACTGTTTATAAAACATAATGTGTGCAAAAAAAGGAATAATGGATGTATTAAAAATGAACTCCTCTTCGAAATTAATCATGTATGCATTAGCTAAACCAGGTGCCACCAAAGACCCCATAGCCACTCCACAGATCTGCAAATAAAACGTGCTACCAAACCTAAAATAATTATGTTCCAAAACAATATCTAAAAGATCCAATAGGAAGTGTGTAGGGGGGTGTAAATCCTGACGGGAATCCAAAAGTCTTTCAACAATAGTCCTCATCTCCTCCAAAGGAATGCTAGTATAAAGTGCTTGAACATCCAAAGTAATAAAACCACCACCTTCAGGGATAGAAAAACCCTCCACCTGGGAAACAAAATCAGTAGTAAGTTTCTGAAAAAAACATGTTGTTGATTATTAGCTCGGTGAGGCAGGGTGATAGCCAAAGAGGGTAGAGGCATTATCTTGTCCTTCACCTCAGTCAATGAAATAGCTTTGATCAGCCTTGAACCCAAAGAAGCTTTAGGACATCTTTATAGCATGTATACCAGAGGTTCTCAACCTTTTAAAGCTGTGGGCTGGACCATGTCCCCTCAGACAGCTGAGTAGCCCAGACTGGTGGTTTCTTCTGTCATAAACGCTGCCGTAAAATGCATCCACAGCTGTTGCAATTGCATTTACGATGGCCGCGGACTCATTTATTGCTGTAGTAAATGGTCCCTATTTATCTACTTGTGATTTCTTGCTTTCGAACTGCTAGGTTGGCAGGAGCTGGGACAAAGATGGGAGCTCTTTCTGTCCTGCATTATTCGGGAATCGAACTGCTGACCTCTTGAGCCACTTGGACAGATTGATGACTGAGGCAGCTAGAGAAGCTTTGGGGGATGCATTCAGGCTTCTGTGGCTGTATGCAGCCTCCAATCAGTCTTTTGCCCTCATTTATTATATATACTGCTGTAGTGATGCTGTCTCTAAGAACTTTCCTCTTTGTTTTCCTCTTCTATTACATTCTGAAAAGGGAAGAAAGGGCTGCTACCCCTCCTGCCTGTTCCTTCTACCCTTTCCTTCACTTCTGAAAGCAGAACTGGAGGCCTGTTTATAGATAAACAGGAGGGACTGCAGTGACTTACTGGTTAAGATGCTGAACTTGACAACTGGAAGGTCGGCAAGTCAGCAGTTCCAGACCTGAGTGCTGCACGATGGAGTGAATGCCTGTCATCTGTGGCAGGTCCTGCCAACTTAGCAGTTTGAAAGCGAGAAATTGCAAGTAAGGACTTCCTCAGTGAGAAGGTAACAGCATTCCACACACTCTGGTGTCTAGTCATGCCTGCAATGTGACCATGGAAACATCTGGAGATGCAGACAGTGCTGGCTCTTTGGCTGTAAATGGAAATGAGCACCGCCCCCTAGATTTGGATATGATTGGCTTTCGAGCAAGGTAGAACATTACCTTTACCTAAAGAGACTGATGCAGCATTGAGGCTGTATTCTCTTTCACTGCTTGACAGATATACACACAAAGCCAAAGTTTGTGTTCTCAAAACCTTAACGGGGGCTAGCAATCTTATTAAGTTTCCCTAAAATCACCTTAGGTACCAAACACCAGGCTTTAAAGGGGATGGTCAGGTCTTTCAGGACTGCTTCCATGGACTTTCTCTTTTTCCAACCTCTGTTCTGTGCCTGTTCCATGTGCACTTTTAAATATATCTTTTATGCATTTTAGCTGGATGCTTTCTGGATACATGCCCCCAATGAATAAAATGTGTTTGCATTGGATAAATCCAGTTGGATAGAAATTTTGCTTTCTTGGAGAAGTCACTATATCCTCCCCCTCAAAAATCCAGTCCACCAAGAAGAAAGTTCTGTTGAGCCTTTTTTGAAGCTTTGTCCACTCTTTTCTTATCTCAGGAAAATGGTCACAAGAAAACCTTCCATTCTCTTTCCCACAGATAAAAGAGCTCACATATGTATTGTGTCACATCACTCTGGATCTCAAGAGTCCATGTCAAGTGACCCAAATCTGTGCTCTGAATGTGAGAATTGAGTGGACTTGAACATTGTTTGGTATTAATGTGATTTTCTTTGGACTGACTTAGTCACAATCAACTGAGTCACATTTCCCAGTCCTCCAAGAGTAAGCCAAACATTCTCATGAATTATGTGTGGGCTGAATTGGTTGAAGGGTGAACCAATCATATGAGAACATTATCTTCTGTTGAATACAATGCACAGATTTATTTAACCTATATAGTCAGCATAGCAGTTGAGTTACATGAACTTGCCCTTTATCCTGTCAAGCTATCACAACGTGTCACTGAAGCTATGTTATCTCTTCTTGTGATCACATTTGGTGTTCAGCCAGAATGTGGTATATATTCTCTTACACAATCCACCCAAAGTTTAGTATAAGATCTTGTAAGAAGCACATTACAAGTTTCATAGGTCCACCCCCCCCACCCCCCAGCAAATTGTGTTGAATAATGGTAAGTAGATACTTAATACCCACAATTAAGAAAGGAAGTTGCTTTATGTTTAATGACTCATGATTGGAAGGACACAGATTGATATAAATAGTCCCATGCTCTTATAGCACATGCTTTCTTGTATTGCTAAATATTCTTCTGTGCTGTATACTTCTCTTAGAGAGATGAGAAGGAGCTTCTATTGATAGAGATGTCAGATGATGCCTAGTCAGATAAAAGTAAAGTAGGAGAACCAGAAATATGAATCAGAATCAGGTGGAAAGATGTGGCATGGAAATTTGCATAGCCAAAACCCTGTAATCAATATGTATAACGTGATTGATCTCTTCTGGCTAATGTTAGGATAGTGCTCTTCCTCACTACACAAAAATGGGGAAGGGACTATAGCTTAGTGATAGACTATATGCTTTTTATGAGGAAAGTTTCAGGTTCGATCTCTAGCATGTCTAGTTTAAAATATCCCAAATAACTAGGTTAGTGTATTGCAGGAAAAAACAACAGGATCTTTAGGCACTTTAAAAATAAACAGTTGGTGAAATGGACTAGTGACTACCTGAGCTTATGCCAAATGCAACCTGTAATTCTTTAAGATATGTTTTCATATTTATTTGTTTGTTTGTATACAGTACTTACTTGCTTGATTATTTAAATGCTCAGCAAACCATGTGAAACACCTCTACCCACCATGACTACAGTTATGAATGGTGGTGGTGGTGGTGGAGGAGGAGGAAGAAGAAGAGGAAGAAGAAGCCTTTCTCATATCTGAGACAATAGACCTTTATTAATGTCCCTTGTCTTTATTTTATCTGATTTTTTTTAGTTATTTGTATCTAAGTAGGAGTGGGTGCTACGTTTCATCTTTTTATTAGTGTTACACATTTTGTGTAAACCTGTTAGAGTTTATAACTGAATCATATACACTTGGACCCCAGTAGCAATTATGATGTTTCAGACCTTGATTTGTTCTTCCATACATCTTCATTTCTTATTGCTTATATTTTTGCAGTCTTTCCTTGTTTTTCTCTATCAGCTGGCCCTGCTTGTCTGGAACCTATTGGTTGGACTGCATTCATGCCACAGTGGAAATTTTCAAGAGAGGATTTCACTGCCTCTCTGTTCACCGACTGATTTAGCTATTCTTACCATGGCCTTTGGCTTAAATAATTGGATACTATAAAGAACACCTCGAGGTCATAATTCTTAAGCTCAGCTCTTATTTAATTACAGTGGTACCTCATACAATGATTTTAATCTGTTCCACTGGGCTCATTGTTGTACGAAACAATTTCCCTATAGGATGCATCATACGTACAACGATTTTTTTTGCTACGTGGTTTTTCCCACTGAAAAATTGTTGTACAATTTTTTCCATAGGGTAAATTGTTATGCGGGACGCCTCTTTCCCCCCAAAACCTAATTGTTATGCGATTTCATTGCTATACGAGGCGATTGTTGTATGAGGTTCCACTGTATAATGTTTTATTAGTCCATTTTCCTGGAATTTGCCTTGTTGGTGTGGCTGCCTAAAGCGAATTTGGAACCTTTCTTTGAAAATTAGTGACAATGTTTTCTAGACCTTGGTGAGGAGCTTGACTGGCCACAAAGTTGCCCTAAAATGGAAGATAATTTTTCAGGAGCATTTGGACAGTGTAAGAGCAAGAAAAAAGACTGTTGTAATCAAGAGAGATTATGCATCTCTTATTGTTCCTTCATCTTCTCTTTCATGTCCTGATCAAACCCTGGACTGCCAAAATGAAGTCTGATCTTATTGCTTATTGTTCCTTATTCAATGAGTTACACCTGTTGGCATAAGATGGTATAATGGTCAGCAGCAAGTTCCCAAGCGTCAAGACACTATCATAGACCTTTACTGTTGTGTGACTCTGATGAATAATATTTCTTAATATGTCACTTGGCCACAGCAATAGCCATAGTAGCTAATGGCAAGGTCACTTTAATTTCAACTGTAAAATGTTCAGGAAGTTCTTTCTATACCAAGTAAACAGTGTTCTGCCCTGGTAGGATCTTTCTGTCTGAGCTCGGTTTCAATTTCAACCAGTATAAAGTGTAAAGTAGGTCAGATTCCTAATCATCAATCTTCAGTCTGGTACTTTCAAATTCCCATGTGATATAAGGTAGCATGTTCTGTATTTACTTAAGCAATGACAACCATCTTGTGGCAACTCAAAGACTACCAAGCTTTATTTTCAACAAGTTTTTGTGGGCTGTATCTCACCTCTTCAAGGATTGCAGTGTCTCAAGTGGCTAAGGCGCTGACAGGAAGGTGGGAATTCAGCAGTTTGATTCCTGAGTACTGCACAATGGAATGAGCTCCTGTCTTTGTCCCAGGTCCTGCCAACCTAGCAGTTCAAAAGCAAGAAATTGCAAGTAGATTAATAGGGACCACTTTGGTGGTAAGGTAAACAGCATTCTGTGGACTCCGGTGTCTAGTCATAACTGCCACATGACCACAGAAATGTCTGCAGAAGCAGATAGCGCTGGCTCTTTGGCTTTGACACAGAGATGAGCACTGAACCCTAGAGTCAGATATGACTGACTTTCGAGAAAGGGAAACCTTTACGTATCCCACCTCTTCAGATACAGTGTTTAATATTTCACTTTTTTAAAAAAAGTCCGCAGAGCAGCTTGAAATATAAAGATGGTTAAACCAGATCAAATACATAACAAAACTATAACCTGTCAACCTGAAAAATCTAAGGAGCAAATAAGAAAAAAGACTTGGAGAAATAGGAAGATTTCCAGCTGCTATCAGAAATAGAATGGTTTATATCCATAATAAACTAATTACATGTTAATCCCACTAAAATCAATAAGACTTTTAAAAACCGTAATGACTAATCTATTCCATTACTTTCAGTGGATTTAAAGCATGTCTGACTTTGGCTGCAACTACACAGCAGTGAACATATGTTTTGAATTTTTTTTAATTCACAGTTTATCATTTCTAGTTTCCCCAGATGAGATAGCTTCAGCCATCCAGATTTGTAGGATTCAGCATAGGCCAGTGATGGCAAAACCTGGCACTCCCGATGTTCTTGATCTTCAAATCCCAGAAGCCCTGATCAGCAGGAGTGCTGACTTGGGCTTCTGGTAATTTAAGTCCAATAACACCTGGAGTGCCAAGCTTCACCATCACTGGCATAGGCAAAGACAAGGCAAGAGGCAGGGGCAAAGAGTTGAACTTGCCATGAATTCCAACAGCAGAAGCTGCCTTTAGAAGGTACCAACAAGTGTTAATTGGTAATTTCCATCTCCTTTTTTTCCTGTTATTGTTCTGTGAGCCCAGAGAAACTCAGCTCCAGTGCTGAAACCTTTCATTTTTTTTTTAAAAAAGTGCTTTGGTGACAAGGGGACACTCAATTGACAAGAACTGATGCCCCTACTAGTGTCCCTTTGCATTGGGTCAAGCAATCACAAAGTAAACAAAAAGGAGGTCAAATCGATCAGAATAAATTTGAACCATCCTAGAGATTAAACAAAAGGCTATGTTTCCTCACTCAACAGGGACAATTCTATAACAGACTTCTTTGCATTTAGCTTTTCATTGTGTGATCAGTTGATTTTAATTCAAATTAATCTGTGCCCAGTTTGATTTAATTTGCAGGGTAAATGGCTACTGTAGTTGACCCTTCTTTTTATATCCAACCCAAAGCAGCTAATATCTGGCAAATCTCTCTCAGCAGATAGGTTCAAAACTGGTTTGCTGCTGCAAAGATGTCTCTAACTCTGATTCTCATCTGGTCACTCATATTTGATGGTGGTGAGACCAAGAGAAAGCCCTCCAAGCAAAATTTTAATACATGGATAGGGCCATGTGGCAATTTTAATACCTACGCATCATAGGTGTTGCTACTGCTAGAAAACCACCAAAATGTTAGGAGATAAGTCTCCCTGTAATCACTGGTCATACTTCCATTAACATCTGAAAGGTCAGTGCAGCTTCAGGCCAGTCTAAAAACTTACATTTGGATGACAGGAATAGCTTTGTGACCAACTGTCCAAGTTAGGTAATACAAACCAAGAGATTAGATGTCAGAGAGACATTTCAAGTTGAAGTTGATTGACAGTTTTGTTTGCAGGAAAGTTTTAATCTTGTTCACAATTGTGTAAGGTCTAATTTTGTGCACAATATGTGATATATACCGTATTTTCTGGCATATAAGACGACTGGGCGTATAAGACGACCCCCAACTTTTCCAGTTAAAATATAGAGTTTTGAATATACTTGCCGTATAAGACTACCTCTCTTCCAATGCACACCAAATAAAAATTAACCCACACTCAACCCGAAGACGCGCAGCCCTCCGAATCGAATGGGCAGGTTCTGGTGGAGAGCTCATGTTCTCCTCCTCGAGGTACAGGAAGATGTGTGCAGCTTGCTTCCCCTTGCTTCATACTCCCCGCACAGAGCAGGGACTCAGCCGCGGCACCATATGCGCCAGACATATGAAGCAAGGGGAAACAAGCTGCAGTTAAGTACCTGTCCTATAAGACGACCCCCGACTTTGGCACAGAATTTTCGGGGTTAAAAAGTAGCATAAGCCAGAAAATACAGTACTTAAAAAGCAAGTAACATGCAAATCTATATCTATAAAACAGAGGTGTGGGTTCGTATGTGCTCGAGACGCTCCCACACCCCTGGACCAATCCCGTTGAAATTTGGCACATACGTACCTTGGGCTGGTGAGATCAGCACTGCAAGGGTCACAAGCCCCATGGGGGGGGGGCGTACATCCCCCAAATTGGGAAGCAATTGATCTATACAATGTGTGTGTTTCCCAGTGATGTAATTGAGCTGATGTCATAGTCCCAGGTAGGTTGAGATTGTGACATGATCTGACTAGCTCAGCTGTAGCCCTCTGAGCTCAGCTGTACTTTTCACAGTAGGTGGAAGGCAAATAGAAGGGTTGGCACAGTGGTGGCGATGGAGGTCCTTGAAACGGCCGGGAGGGCACAGGAGCCACAGAGGAGGCTGGCTCCCAGCCAGAAATGGCCACCAAGCCTTTGCAGCGGGGGTGGCAGCCATGGTGGGCAAAGCCGAGGAGGGAGGGAAGGTCCAAGGGCTCCTCAATGGCTGCGTGCCACTCTCTCACCAGGTGGCCGGCATACCCATCAAGCGTGGCTCCAGAAAATACGGGAACTGCTCCGGCCCAGGTGCACATGAGCAGCAACAACTCCTTTGCGCATGCACAGAACCCTTTTGTGCATGTGCACCTCTGCCTCTGATGGGTGTGCATGCACAGTAACCCCTTTCCCCGCTGGTCAAAATACGGGACGGCGGCGGGAAAGGGGAGGAACGAGCACTGGAATACAGGAAATCCCAGCCAATACGGGATACTTGACAGGTATGGTGTCTGGATACATGTATGGGAAGGAGAAGGGTGGTAAGTGTCTGTCGACGGTGAAACAGGATGGGTGAGGGAAGAGAGAGATGGACGAAGGGAAGCAGGGTTGACACATATACACCCCAAGAGGGAAAGGCTGGCCTACGTTAAAGAAATGAAAAACCGGAACGAAGCCGGGTAATCAGCTAGTTTTATATATTTGCTTCTTTCTTTTGGAAACAAAGATTTCTAACAAATCAAATGAGGTATTTCTATTCTGTGGTATTTTAAAATAAACAAACAAAGCAAAACATTCTCCTAGCCTCCAAATATCCAGCAAACTAAACAGATTTTAAAAATAAATTCAAAGACCAATACATTTCCTCACTAAATATCTGCACTTCTTGTGTAGGCCCTCTAAAGCAGTTAAGCAATTCTGGGACATATTCTATCAATAAAAAGAAGCCACTATTTTCTAACACTCTGTCCTTTGAGAATTGCATTTCCAATCCCCCTTTCTATACTGAAAAGCTGCTAGTGCTGGCATGATTTGTGTGCAGTGATGGAGAAAGCGGGGTCTGCCACCAGTGACTTACTAGATATGGTCTATTTACAAACTTTGTTAGTTGCCATCAGTGTGATATGCTTGATTGATGCCCTTATGGGCAAAGCAACTATGAAAAGTATCTTCCTCCCACTGCCCCATTAGCCATACAGGGCTGATATACAGATCGAGCTTTTCTTAATTGCTATAATAGGATGCCGCTAGAACACTGTCGTCAGAAAGAAAATGTGATGGTCATTCAATAAGAAAGAAAATAATGGTGTTCAATTGGTTTTTGGATATCTTTTTACCAGAGGTGGGATTCAATTTTTTTAGTACCTACTCTGTGGGAGTAGCCATATGGCCATGTGACTTGGTGGGCATGCGACTTGCTGGGGGTGGCCATGTGACTGGGTGGGCGATCTAGTCATGCCTGCCACATGACCACAAAAACATCTGCAAACACAGTCAGCACTGGCTCTTTGGCTGTAAATGGAGATGAGCGCTGCACTCTAGAGTCAGATATGACTGGCTTTTGAGCAAGGGTGACCTTTACCTTTACTAACCACTTGCAGCTAAACAGGGCCAAACTTCACAGCAAATTTGAATACCAATCAGGGATCTTCTGTTATAAGGTAAAGGTAAAGGTAAAGGTTGTCCTTGCTCGAAAGCCAGTCATATCCGACTCTAGGGTTCAGTGCTCCTCTCTGTTTCAAAGCCGAAGAGCCAGCACTATCTGCTTCTGCAGACGTTTCCATGGTCATGTGGCAGGCATGACCAGGCACACGGAACGCTGTTTACCTTTCCAGCTAATTGGTCCCTATTTATCTACTTGCAATTTCTTGCTTTCAAACTGCTAGGTTGGCAGGAGCTGGGACTGAGGTGGGAGCTCATTCCATTGTGCAGTACACGGGTTTCAAACTGCTGACCTGCCGATCTTCCAGTCATCAAGTTCATTGGCTTAACCACTTGAGCCACTGCAGTTATTACCAGTTGTAAAAAGCCACACTGATTTGTAAAATTACCTGTTATGCTTGTCAGCCATTGTGTGTCCAGTGGACTCGATCCACAAAAGCTCACATTAAAATACAGCAGTTATTTTTTAAGGTACCACAATGTGGTTTGTTTTGGTCTTTTTGTTTTGTTTACTCTCTGATATGCTTGCACAGAATAAAAGGGCTACCATTTCAAAACTTTTGAAATGGTAGCCGTGTTAGTTTGTGTTTCAAGCATATCAGGAAGTAAACAAAACAAAAAGACAAAAATGTTGTGGCACCTTAAAGACTAACTGCTGTATTTTAATGTTAGCTTTCATGGAACAAGTTTTCCCCACCAACACAATACAGGGACTTCCCTCATCAACCGCTGCTGTTGCCCCCCTCGCTGGTGCCTTGTGTCCCGTCCCCTCGCCAGGTGGGTACCTACCCTGTAGGCAGAATGGACACCCAGCTTCTCAGCCTGGGGTGCAGAGCTGGCGGCAGCGGCTTCAGCCATGATGGCTTGGGTGGTCCCTCCAGCCACCAGGGAGCCCTGCTGCACTGTTCCAGTGTCAACGCCCCCCCCCCCATTGCCTCCCATGGTTCTGCTTGTTGCAGTGGGAGCAGTGGTGGTCCCACCGGGGCTGGGAGGTCCTGGCGCAGCTGCCCCAGCCTAAGCCATGCCATAGCCCACCTGGCCGGAGGAGGTTTCAAGGGATGTGGGTTGCAATTGCAAATGCTGCTGCCTCCTCCTCTGCCACCTACGCTGCTGATGCCTCCACCGCCTCTGACACTGATGCCCCCAGGCCAGTTGGGACGCCCATCGATGTGCTCTAGTGCAGCCGCTGGCTACTCCCTGCCACGATCAGCTCCCCGGCGTCGAAATCCTCGGCTTGGCTTGGCATGCATGAGCTAAGCTCTGCAGCAGTGCATGTGCACTGAGCTCTGCAGCAACGCATGTGTGAGGGCACAGGGATGGAAGATGGGCGGGGCCATTCGGACGTTTTACTACCGATTCTCATGAACCAGTGCGAACTGGTAGAATCCCATCACTGCTTTTTACCCATATTCAACTTGGCAGGTTCATCTTTTGTTTCCATTCCTAATCATGCCCCAAAACAACTTTAAGATGATGTTGCCTGCACACCTTGTCACCAAGCAAGCAAGAAACATTTGACTTGACACGTATGGCATCTAAGCATTGGCTCAGTGTATTTGCTACAGTTGCTACTTGCACTGAACACAAAATCATAAATTGCTAAGGACCTGGCAAACTATACAAATCTGTGTGCAAGATGGGCTTAGGGGACTCTCTGTGAGAATAGCATGGAATCATAATTTTCACTACCACCACCATGGTAGCTGCTCTGGGCTCTTGCCCCTCTGGTCCTTTCCATCTTAAACCTCCTTTTCTGGGACCTTTGAGGCTAGAACAAGATGCATGGTATTCTCTTGTTCAGTGTTGTAATGAATGATTGAGAAGATTTGTGCTGGGGTTGACTCTGGTGAATGGTTGCACAATACTCACCCTATGACCATCTTGCAACTCAACCAATATTTACACTCTATTATCAATCTACCTAAATGGGCTGAGCAGCAAGGTGGTTGTTGGGGCTTCAACACGAAACCTGGAAAACTTAATCTGAGTGCTGTTCAGATCAGCTGAGGTCATAGGTTTAACACAACCATTTGGGGATGTGACCTGGGCCTTGTATATGCCATCATGTACACATTATTAAACTGTTATGTTTATAGCAGGTCTCAGGGTCAATTACCTAGTTTTGAAATTTTCTGAGTAGCTGTGTTAGTCACAGCAACACCAACAAAGAGGCTCAAGACACCTTAAAGATTAGCAAGTTTTATATGGTGCAAGATTTTCTTGCCTATCTGCAGATCAATCCATGAAAATCCATATGCAAAACTAGTTAGACCTTAAAGTAGTACAGTCTTGTGCTGTTAAAGTGCCAATAACTCTTGGGTATTATCTGCTTTCAGGTTGGAATCAACTTATAGTGACCCTAATAGGGCTTTCAATGTAAGTAAGATCTTTAATGAGTGTCACCATGAAAGGAGCCTCATTCAGGCATCCCTTGAGCGGAGTTTCTCCAGCAAAATCCTTTCAATCCAGAGTAATCTCTGACACAAAATTATTATTATTATTATTATTATTATTATTATTATTATTATTATTATTATTATTATTATTATTATTATTATTATTATTATTATTATTATTATTATTATTACCCTTTCAATGAGTTTCCATAACTGAGCAGAGGGGCTGCGGTGGCTTGGTGGTTAAGAAGCTTGCCTTTTTAGGTGGAAGGCCAGCAAGTCGGCAGTTTGAGATCTGGTTGCATGACAGATTGACCGCCTGTCTCTGTCCCAGCTTCTGCCAACCTAGCAGATAGAAAGCAAGAAATTGCAAGTAGATAAATAGGGACCACCTCGGTGGGAAAAGATCTTGGGGACTACATAACAGAGTGTTTGTCTGGATGGCTGAAATGCTACCTTGCTTTTGTAGACCAACAGTTAGTCTAGCCCTGACCAAGAGACTTGTGAAGGGAAAGAATATCTTTTCCACTGACACTTATTGCTGCATTCTCATTCACTTACAGGTGACGTGTAACTTTCCATGATGTTTAAAAGACTTCTGGATTTGGCTATATGAGCTTCCTTTAGTTTTTCACTTGACATTTAACCTCTCGGGGTTGGAAACTCTGTCATTTGCCAACCAACTGGGGAATAACACAGCAGGCAGCTGTCTTGTTATTCTGGCTCCCTTCCTGACAACTCTTATGGAGTCGTGGTTTGAAAACTGACAAGTGGAACCTCGCACTTGGAGACAGAATTAAGTGAGAAAACCAGCCCAGGGACTAGAATAATCGAGCAAGATTGACAGAGTGGTCAGAAAGGAAATGGCACCAACTTTCCCCTCTCTCGCTGAAGCAGTCATGCAGCACCTCTTGTCACGCACATTGTGGAAGCCACATCACAGCGGTACATGCAAACAAGCAAGCACCGCAGTAAGATTCAGCCAATTAAACTTCATCATCAGTTCTTACCTGGGACTGCTAATCCAACGTTTTTATCAACTCATCCCATTTGCTTTACAGGAACAAAGTGCAGCAGAAACTGTTTCTGTCAGTCTTGGCAGATCAACAGACAACTCTTTTCTGTCCACTCTACCGGCCTAAATAGATCTGAAGGGCATTTGGAGTGTCATCGGCAATAAAGGAGTCTGGCAAAATTAGTATCCTCAATAATCCTTTAATTCACTTGCTGTGGATCTAAGGAAAAGTGGGAATCTACAGAAGAAAGAAAACAGAACTTATCATCTTCGGGCAATTTAAGAAGTGGGAGACACAAATTAACTGCTTCATATGCACATTCTAAATGTTCGTTTTATATTTTGCTTGTTTTAGTAATTGTTTTATTGCATCATTGCTGAATTGAATGCTTCTCTATTTTCGACAGGGTGTGTATTGTTCAGAGAAATCTGGCTATTGGGTGGTTGAAATGCAATAGTAAGGTACCTATAAAGGTCATCCTTGCTTGAAAGCCAGTTGTATTCATCTCTAGGGTTCAGTGCTCATCTCTATTTATAGGGGAAGGTAACACTCCCAAGAAGAAATTGTAAAAATACAAGTGCTTTAATAAAAGGAATAATTCACATATATGTCCTATGCTGAAGTATGTCCGGCATGATGTGATGATGGTGAGTTCAACACGCAATAAACTGAATCATAAGCGACAAAAATCTCTGTAGTCCTGTGCGCGGAGCTCACTCACACTCCGATGATACAAATAAATCGTGTCCTCGAACATGCATAACAAACTGGGACCCTTGAGAGTAAATTTGTATCCTCACAGCGCTCGGTAAATACAGACAGGATCGTGACTGTATCTCATTTGTACAACAGTTCACGATCCTGTCTGTATTTACCGAGCGCTGTGAGGATACAAATTTACTCAGAGTAAGAAGGGAAAAGAGATAGAGAGAAAGCACACTGCAGTCTTGGCTGAACAAAGGATAATCATGGCTTCTCTTTATTCAAGCAGAGTATATCAGAAACGAAACTTAAGCTACATAGCCAATCAGAAAGTCAGAACCCAAATAAGGAGAATACTTTTTCACTATTCTACGCATGCCCACAATCAAGCGTTGTCTCTCAGTAAGCAAAGAGGCCTTTGTTTACAATATGTTTAGGAAGACAGGCAAGACAGAAACCAGATACATTCCTACAGTGGGCTGAGTCCTTGACGTATGATGAAGAGTTTGTAGCAAACGTATGTATGTGATAATCAATGTATTTGGCTACCGGTTCCAGTAAGGAGTTATTCGCGGAGATTATAGGTCTACAAGGGATGACGTCATCAGCTGCTCGATCTTTGTGTACCTTTGGCAGCAGATAAAAAATTGGCACTCTTGGAAATTTGTTCAATAAGAAGCGAAATGTGCTCTCAGTAATGTAGTCTTTTGCCAATCCCTCTTGTAGAATTATCGTGAGTATATTTGTAATGTGAGCAGTGGGATTATGATCCAAACATGCGGTAACATGCTGTGTTCGATAGCTGCGACCAGGTTGCCTTGAGATAATCTTCCTTATCAAGTAGAACTATCCCACCTCCTTTATCTGCTGCCTTTATGACGATGTTGGGGTCATTCCCTAGATTTTTATATTCATCGGTTCAATACCTTAATGCCCCATGGTTTAAACACAGAATGGGAACTCTCGTCATTCTTATAATTCTAGTTGCCACTGTAATTCGTTACTTACCTAGATTAGAACACTGGCCCCTTTAACAGTCTTCGATAACTAGTCCTAGGAGGCAGATATTTGCTAAGTTGTATTTCAATCCACCACACATGTAAGCAGAGGGTTGCCTAATTGTGATATCAATCAGTCACACATGCGATTGTTTGTAATAAGGGTATATATGGAGCAGCATCTTGCATGTAGATAACGCGGGCACACGATGTAAGACTTTAGGAGGTGCGAGACGTGCGAGAAATCCACATTAAGGTATGTACGCTGCCCATTATATACATAATTTGTTCCACTTTGATTGATATTTGAATGTTAATCCAGTCTTTGTATAAGTGACAGACGTATGGTTCTAGCATTGATTGCAATATATTACACATAGTGCACTAGAAGAAGGATTATATTTAAAGATATATACACACGTGTATATATATATCTGTAGACGCTTGAGAAAGCATTACGAAATGTCCCATTACCGGAAGGACATCGCACAGACGTCTACCTTTGTTTGAAGACACCAGCCGCATGAGAACCTTCCAAGATTTATCATCTCAACAATTCACAACGTCATATTACAACTACAGTACTTTTGCTGCCGGCAGTCCTCGCAGACGCCAACGTGACTTTACCAATTGACGCACTCGGCGGTCCGAGGCATTCATTGACGCTGTGTTCACCTTATATGCTCTCAGTACGATCGTCAGAGTTCTCACCCAGCTGGCTTTCCACAAATGAGGGTTACCGCATAGTTTTGGACTTAACCATACAAGCAGTTAACTTGGACATTTTTTTCTGATCATGTTTTCCAAGTAATTATACTGCTCTTTCCAGTTCAGAAGGCAGTTAACTTGAACATTAATTAATTCACTTATGACTGATAACAAGAGTTACAAGTGTTCCAAGTGATTACACTGCTTTTCTCAGTTCTAGATAGCCTCATAGTGCATCTGCATACGAAGATTAAATTGTATTAAAGCCACCTACACGTCTTTATTGACTTTTGCTTTGGGAGCGTTTTTCTCCTCCACTGCCATGCATTAATTCTGCAAGTCTTGCTTTCTAGTCTGTCTTTGAACATTCACAGATGAGGTGCAACACAGTTTCTTTTTCTTCTTGCCAGAGTTGACAATTGCTGTTTGCACTAATTCCTTGAATTTTAACTTTCATACCATTAGTCTGGAATGCTTGTTATTGTGTAGCAAAAATAAAAACTTTCTTTCTTGATGGTTCCTTGTTTTGCAGTGGCTCAAGTGACTAAGACGCTGACTGGAAGGCAGGAGGTCAGCAGTTCAATTCCCGAGTACTGCAGGATGGAATGAGCTCCCATCTTTGTCCCAACTCCTGCCAACCTAGCAGTTTGAAAGCAAGAAATTGTAAGTAGATAAATAGGGACCCCCTGGTGGAAAGGTAAACAGAATTCCGTGCTCCTAGTCATGCCTGACACATGACCATGGAAATGTCTGCAGAAGCAGACAGTGCTGGCTCTTTGGCTTTGAAACAGAGATGAGCACTGTACCCTAAAGTCGGATACGACTGGCTTTCGAGCACAGGAAACCTTTACCTTTAAGTTAAGTTGTTATCATGTTTTCCACCAATATTTCTGATGTGTTGATCATGCAATGGTTTTTTTTTTGTCCAGTTGTTTAACTTATCATCATCTCCCCCTTATATTTGTTTCTGTTGTTTTCAAAATACTTTTCCTTTTTCCGCACTGCCCCCAAGAGTTGGATACAACTGTTTTTTGAGCAAA
Organism: Bradypodion ventrale; assembly: GCA_035047345.1. NCBI lineage: Eukaryota > Metazoa > Chordata > Lepidosauria > Squamata > Chamaeleonidae > Bradypodion > Bradypodion ventrale. Next base: position 278,471,351 of record JAWDJE010000003.1, read on the forward strand.
AGAGACCTTTACCTTTACTTATCTTCAGTAATGTTAATGAATTTACTACAGGATCCCTCATTGGCTGGGATAACTCTAAAAGTACAGGAAGGTACCCAAACCAAAGCAGAGAGAGAAATTAAACAGAAGCAAATGTGATCAAAGAAAGCACACAATTTACACATTGGGTGGAGGAGAGAGAGAGACATATTTTTCTTTCACCTCTGTACTAGTTTTGATGCAATAATTGAAACTTCTTTTGGAATAGACAAAGTACACAGATATACTAAGTCACTGACCCAATATACATTTGCTTATCACAGCTAGATATGGCTCTCAGGATTTCCCTGTATGGAGAGGGACATTGCAAAATGGTCAATGCCTGGGGAGGTAAGGGGCAGTTAGAGCTTCATGCCATCAACTGCTGCTGTTGTTTGTTGTTGTTCTGTTGCAGTTCCTAATTCTCAGCATTGCTGATGCACGTGAGTGATCATTTTGCATTTAAAACATTGTATTTTATTCATTTTGCACAGAAATCCTTGTCTTTTGAAATATTTTTTTACAAAATTTTCTGTGTAAAATGCACTTTTTGGATTCTATGGATTTTTCAAGGGGGAAAAATGCTAAAATATATTTTAAAATACACAAACTATCTCTAGCCCAGCAGGGAGAAAAATTTCCACAATGTTTTGTTCTTGACACAAAGAATGAAATAAGCAAAGATTTACATCCTCTATGTATGTGTGTCCTTCTTTGTGCTTATGTATATATGCATACAACACATGTGTTCAAGAATATACCATATTTTATTTTTTAGCAAACTTCCTTGTGGAGGTATTACTTATAGAGGTGACATAAGGAATAGCAGTAAGTAACAGCAATAGTTTTTACTGCTCACATATAATTTACACTCACATATATTATTATATCAGAGAGAAAACAAAGCAAAACAACAACAAAAGACAAAAAATGTTGTGGCACCTTAAAGACTAAGTCCTGTATTTAAATGTGAGCTTTTGTGGATCAAATCCACCTTGTCAGTCATAAAAGTGAGACCTCACGGCATTTTGTCTATTTTTTTAAAAAAAATCTAATATGCTTGCACAAACTAACACGGCTACCACTTCAAAAATTCATATATTATTATAAATCCCATGCACCCTCAAAGATCAGTGTTAGGCATTTGATATTAAAATGACTAACATTCGTCACCCTCCAATTTATGCAATGTCTTAGGGGGAGAAAAACCCCCGAAGCACTGAGTGATGGAGAGTGGAGAAAGCATTTGCAAGAAAGATGTATACTCAGCAACTAAAGCAGGTGTTCAGAGTTAGCCAATGCTCATTTCATAATATGATTGCCTTACATAATTGGTCCACCCATCCCTCCTTGTTTCCTCATTCTGTTTTCTCATGCCCTGTCTGGTATCCCTCAGTTCTTATTGGCATCATGAATTCTGTGAGAACTTAGATCAGTGGTTCCCAACCTGTTTTTGGCCATGCCCCATCTAAGCATCTTAAAATCCTGACGCCCCCCCCCCCATGACATATAATTCTTATTTTTCAAAAAGTAAACTCGTATTCATGTGGAAGAAGCCAAAAAGGTCATTCACTGTTAATAACCCATTCTCAAATTGCACTTCTTAAAAATCAAATTGCCCTCCTATGGGGCAGGGCCCCCACATTGGGAACCATGGACTTAGAGGCACAGCAGGTTGCTGATTCATGCTTTTGTTGGCTACCTTTTGGAGTTTGACTCCCATTGGTAATGCTATTTGATGGGCTGACGGGACCTGTAGTCCAAAAAAGTAACTTTCTTAAGCTATAGTTTAAAACAGGAGGTCTCAACCTTTTAAAGCCGGGGGCCAGGTCACACTCCCTCAGACAGGTTTGGGGACTGGATAGCCATTTTGCCCTTCCCCCACCACATGGCACTTCTGAGTGTGGTGGAGGTGGTGGGGGCCACATGAAATGGGCCACATCTGGCCCATACCCGTCAAGCGCAGCTCCTGGAAATACAGGAACTGTTCCAGCCTGGGTGCGCATGTGGCACAACAACTCATCTGCGCATGCACAGAACCCGTCTGCGCATGCAACAACTCATCTGCACATGCACAGAACCCCTCTGCACACATGCAGAGCCCATTCAAATACAGGACGGCGGCGGGAAAGGGGAGGAACGAGCGGAGAAATACAGGAAATCCCGGCCAATCCGGGATACTTGACAGGTATGATCTGGCCCATGGGCAGCAGGTTGAGAAACCCTTGTTTAGAACAAAGCATTCTTTCACCAGTACAACAGAGCACTACTTTCTTTATAATCTGCCAAATGAGACTGCTACAGACACATTGCTGAGTTTGTAGAATGCATGGAGTTGTGCTCTCTGGGGATTATGCTGGCAAATAAATCCAAAGAGAATTGTCCTCCTTGCCCTTCTCCCCCACCCCCATGCAAGAATGGCAACAATGCAAAATGAAAACATAGAAGTGCTTGAGTTCCCAAGCACATTGTGGTACCATGAGTGCTGATTCAGTCACAAAGTCTTCTCCTGCAGTGGGAAGCAGCATGAATCCAAGTTGCCAAGTCAGGCTTTTAATCTTCTTTTCTTCTGATTCCAAAGCCTGCTGTGTTGTAGGTCAGGGAAAGAAAGAAGCATGGAGGGGTGAGGGGTGGGGTGAGGGGCGGGCGGGCTGGTCAGACAGGCAGAGAAGCAGCAATAGAAAATGCTAGTCAGACGAGTGGCACAAAGATCCAACAGCCCCTTACCTCCCCAGGCAGTGACCATTTTGCAATGTGCTTCTCCATACATAGAAATCCTGAAAGCCATATTTGTCTGGCTGTGATAAGCAAGTGTATATTGCAGGAGTTCTCAACCTTTTTAAGCTGGGGCCTGGGTTACGCTCCCTCAGACAGCTTTGGGGGCCAGATGGCCATTTTTCCCTTCCTCCACCACATGGCACTTCCTGGTGTGGTGGAGGAAGTGGGAGACCACATGAAATGGTGCTGTAGGCCTGCATCCAGCCTGCGGCCCACAGATTGAGAATCCCTGGTATATTGGGTAGGTGCCTGAGTATATCTGTGTACTTGGCTTATTCCAAAAGAAGTTTCAATTTTTGCATCAAAACTAGTACAGAGGTGAAAGAGGAATATTTATCTCCCCTCCCTTGTGTAAATTGTGTGCTTTCTTTGATCCCACTTGCGTCTCTTTAATTTCCCTCTCTGGGGTACCTTCCTGTACTTTTAGAGTTATCCCAGTCAAGCAGTGAGTTCCCCAGATCCTATGTACTGTGTAAAGGTTTTCCTTTTATCCATCCTGAAATTCATTAACATTACTGGGAATAAGTAAAGGTAAAGGTCTCTTTTGCTCAAAAACCAGTCATGTCCGACTCTATGGGGCAGTGCTCATCTGTGTTTACAGCTATGGAGCCAGCGTACTACATAATCCTGAATTTTGATCCTATGTTGGATCACTGAGATGCTTCCATAAATGTTCATGTTATATGTAAGGTTGTTCTTTTCTGGCACTGGAGCATGCTAATATATATAGTGAATGTATTGACATTGTTGCCCTTTCTGAAAAAAATATTTCCTCACTCACATCTAGAAACCTGCTACGGCCCTGCAGTGGAGTATTTCACCGTGTCCTCTAATTTAGGGGGGGGGGGGGGATATAATAAATTCATAAACTCCTGAGTAAGTGACATTAGAAATTTGACCAGGCTAAAGAATTCAACACTCCTCAATGTATGTGTGGTTGGGCTAAGTCCATGCCCACTTTAAGCCAATTATGCACCATCAAGTCAGTTCCAGTTTTTGACTTCTCTTTCTGTAGTATTCTAGCCGCTTATAATTTCCATATTCTAGAGGTACTTTGTGTGTCCGGCCAGGCTATCATGCTATGGTAATAGAGTAGACCATACTGCCAGTGACTCAAAAGCAATCATCAGGCATCAGTGAAATAACCTGACAATCCTGAGGATTAACAGTTTTGAGTAGTGAAGTCCACATTAACATAGCAGGATAACCTGGCCAGACTTAGGATAACCTGTCCAACAACAGAGATATAAGAGGTTTTCAGGCACCAGTCATGGTAGCTATAATTGCAAGCTCCCGGGATCAGGAGCTTAACTAACCTGACCACTGAGGACTAATGGCAGTCTTGGGTACCAGCCGGTACACCCCTAATCAGGCGTACTGGTAGTGAAAATTTCTGGTGGCCACACCCACTGTCCCCTGTGCGCATGCACGCCTCCAGAGCTCTGGAAAAAACTTGGCTTGGCTTGGCATGTGCAATCTATTTCAGCACATGTGCAAGAGTGCAGGGAGGCTCCTCCCTGTGCTTTCAGGCATACACTGGTGCAGAGCTCAGTGCGCATGCGCTGAGGCAGATCTCAGCGCGAACTATGAAAAGCCAAGCTAAGCCAAGGGTTTTCAGTGCCAGTGAGCTGAGTGTGGCAGGGAGCATCCGGTGGTGGCAGGGGAGCACTCTGACGGGCGTCTCAACCAGCCTGGAGGTGACTGAGGCAACGACTAAAGCAGTGGCTGCAACCGCAACCCACACCCCTCAAAATGTCCTTCGGGTGGGTGGGCTGAGTTGGGGCAGCTGCGCTTGGACCTCCCCCCTACTGCGACCACTGCTGGCTCCGCTGCCCTGGTAGAGTCCTTGGCAGATGCCATTAAGTCCCTTGCGCGCCTCCTGCTAAGCTTCAGAAATCAAACAATCAGTATGTATTTTGCTTGTTCTTCTTTCATGTCCAGATCAAACCCTGGACTGCCAGAATGAAACCACTTTCTTCGCTTTGTCATTGCCCAAACTTAAGTCTTCATCAGTTCATGTTTCTGGCAGTCGTCAGCAGACCAGCCAATGAGCCAATGGATTCTGTATCTCTCCACATTCACACCATGTGTTTGTTGACCACCAACAGCCCCACTTGAGCCTGTTGGTCTTGCATTTAGGGACTCTGACCCTCAGCCTATTCAGGGTCCTGCAAGTGATGTTGGGGAGGTTAAGATCCTCAGCTAGGTTAAGATTCTCAGCAGTTTGAGATCCGAGTACTGTACAATGGAATGAGCTCCCAACTCAGTCCCAGCTCCTGCCAACCTAGCAGTTTGAAAGCAAGAAATTGCAAGTAGATAAATAGGGACCACTTTGGTGGAAAGGTAAACAGTGTTCCGTGCACTCCGGTGTCTAGTCATGCCTGCCACATGACCACAGAAATCAGGACTGGTTCTTTGGCTATAAACAGAGATGAGCACTGAACCCTAGAGTTGGATATGACTGGCTTTCGAGCAAGGGCAACCTTTACCTAATAACAGAAGATCCCTGATTGATATTCAAATTTGCTTTGAAGTTTGGCCCTGCTTAGTTGCAAATGGTTAGTAAAGGTCACCCTTGCTCAAAAGCCAGTCGTATCTGACTCTAGGGTGCAGTGCTCATCTCCATTTACAGCCAAAGAGCCAGTGCTGTCTGTGTTTGCAGATGTTTTCACGGTCATGTGCCAAAAGAGCTCAGGACCAGAAAGTGACTTGCGAAACTGGATAAGTGTCATGCTGCGATGTGGAAGGTAGTTGGGAGGCCACTGCATTATATTCTCAGGCTGATCGCCATGATGATTACCAATATTCGGATTCGGATATGGAAGAAGAAGAAGAAGCAGAAGCAGCAGATGCAGCAGCAGCAGAAGAAGAAGAAGAGGAGGAGGAGGAGGAGGAGGAGGAGGAGGAGCTTGTTTGCAGTCCCAAATAATGGATCTTCTCCCAGGAAGCACAATGTCAAATCTAGCTCCTGATCTTTGGCTCTGAAACAAAATTCCTAATTCACTGAGCTAGCCTACTTATGAGTAAAGAATTAAAGATCTTACAGCTGGACGTGATATATTTCAGGTCACATTTAGTTTAACCCTGAACAGTTTGCCTCACTTTAATGATGAACCTTTGCTCATTTCTCTTGCAGGAGAAAATGGCTCTCCATTTGGACTGTGTCACCCGCTTGAGCATCACCTCCTATTTTCCACATAGTTTGCGGTTGCCTGTATCCACTGAATCTGTCTCAGCCATTCATCAGCACCACAGGCAATCTAATTACTATGCAGCTGCAAAGGGATAAGCTCATTTATAATAAATAAAAAAATCTAAGTTATGAAAATGTAATACCTTGAACTACATTTTATATCACCTCAAAAGGAAATGAATTAATTGCCTGGTGCGTAGGGGGAAGAGACGTCTCAAGGGTCCTGAGGGTCTGCCCCTTTCAATGTGTTCTCTCTCCCTGGAACACCTGCTGTGTGACAGTGAAATGCTTAAATTGTTTTGGCAAGGGAAATATTCTCAAAGCTTCATGTTTATTTTCAACAGCAGTGGAATATCTCTGAATGCAGCCTGCGCTTCTTTCTCCCCCTGTGGAACAGTTTCTAATTGCAGATGATGTTCTGGAAAAATGCATTCAAAACCCACGGCTGGAAAAGCTGAATTAAACAGAAAGAGAATGATGCACAAACATTATGCTGTTGTCCAGCATAATAGGGCAAAACTCCATATCCACCATATGCACCATATCCATATATGCAATGGTCTTCCCAGTAGTAATGTATGGCTGTGAGAGCTGGACCCTAAGGAAGGTTGAGCGCAGAATAGATGCTTTTGAACTGTGGTGCTGGAGAAGAATTTTGAGAGTCCCCTGGACTGCAAGGAGATCTAATCAGACAGTTCTAGGAAACCAACGCTGACTGCTCTTTGGAAGGACAGATACTGAAGCTGAAGCTCAAGTACTTTGGCCACCAAATGAGAAGAGAGGACTCACTGGAGAAGGCTGTGATGCTAGGAAAGATCAAAGGCAAAAGGAGAACGAGGGCGCAGAAGATCAGATGGCTAGATGGCATCATTGATGCAGTAGGTGTACATCTGGACAGACTATGGAGGATGGCAGATGACAGAGGAGCCTGGCGTGCAGTGGTCCATGGGGTTGCAAAGGGCCAGACTTGACTGTGTGACTGAACAACAACTATGTCCACATTGTAAAAGCAATACTACTAAAAAACAAACAAACCAGAAGACTCTGTCTAATGCATCCTTTACACACAATGCTCATGCATATGGATGTGAGCTCCTCATTGAAGAACTCATATCAAACAGTACCAGATGTGGCTCAAGATATTTTGCTGTGATACCAGGTGGTACCCATTTCTTTGTGTCAAAGTACACAGAAATACAGTAAAACCCCAGGTTATGAAATTAATCAATTCTGAGGGGTTTTCCTTATAGCGAAAATTGCTTATCGCAAAGTGCACATAGGAATGCATTGTGTGGTTTTCCCATAAAAATGCATGAAAAAAATCCATAAAGCGAAGCGTGGTTTCCCATAGGAATTCATTGAAAACCAAAAAGGCTGTTTTGAAAATTCTGTAAGCTGAGGCATTATTTTCAAATGGATTTCTTTCAGTAAGTCGAGTTTTCCGTTACCCGAAGAGTCTGTAACCTGGGTCTCCACTGTATAAGCAAGTGGCACCCAATTCTTATGCCAAGGTACATGGAAGTACTGTACCTTGAACAGAAAGTATTATCTCTGATCATGCAAAGGGCTAGTTTAAACACTTTCTCTTTGCAGGCGCACCCCCCAATAAAGGACTCAGACACAAATGAAAGTGGATAACGGCATTGGGCCACATTTATTGATTCATGCCCTAGTCTGAATTATAAATTTCTATTGGTAATTGACCAATCATAATTCTTAAGGCAAGCAGGCCGAAGTAACACTGGTAAGGTACCACCCAAAATTGCCAACGGCAATTGTTACAATGTATCTATTTGTATCAATTTGTTTGTTGACAACAAACAAATTGTTGACCGTAGTCAATATCTAACTAATGACCCCACCCTCTGACGTGTATCCGTAAAATCAGGGGGTGATGCATGCTGTCTAGCTGTAGCCATCACCCCATCGCCTGGTTCGTCGTTGACCGGACAACGTTTAAACAACTTATGCCTATCTAGTGTTGTCCAGTCAATTGCGAACCTGCCGGATACCTGTGGGTCATAAATGTTTACCTTACCAGTGCTACCCGCCCATGTGACCAAAGTCAACAGCAGCACAGAACAAAAAACCCTATATCAAACCATAGCAACAGTGTGGGATGGGCAAAAAAGCCAGGACTCAAGGGCCAATTGCGAGTCCCAGCCAAAAATTCCCACCCGGCCCCGAAGCGACCAAGAAATCACACTGTTAACTAGGGAGGGGGTGGAGGGGAAAAACTTCTCCGCTCCGTCGCTTCGCAAAATGGCAGCTCGGCTGCCTCATGGCCAGCCATTTTATTAGGGTGCTGGCCACGCCCCTAACTACCCGGATGCCTTCGTCCGATGGGGGGCCCCGCAAAGAGCGCAGCGGCCATTTTGGCGCCACGCTTGCATTGCAGGCGCACCCCCCAATAAAGGACTCAGACACAAATGAAAGTGGATAACGGCATTGGGCCACATTTATTGATTCATGCCCTAGTCCGAATTATAAATTTCTATTGGTAATTGACCAATCATAATTCTTAAGGCAAGCAGGCCGAAGTAACACTGGTAAGGTACCACTCAAAATTGCCAACGGCAATTGTTACAATGTATCTATTTGTATCAATTTGTTTGTTGACAACAAACAAATTGTTGACCGTAGTCAATATCTAACTGATGACCCCACCCTCTGATGTGTATCCGTAAAATCAGGGGGTGATGCATGCTGTCTAGCTGTAGCCATCACCCCATCGCCTGGTTCGTTGTTGACCGGACAACGTTTAAACAACTTATGCCTATCTAGTGTTGTCCAGTCAATTGCGAACCTGCCGGATACCTGTGGGTCATAAATGTTTACCTTACCAGTGCTACCCGCCACACGGGGAGGCTTCCCAAAAGGCTCACCGCCCCCCCCCCCCCAGACCGTCAGCTCGGCCAACAGGCCTGCTCGCCAGTCTACTAACAAGAGGTCCATACCTCCCTGCGACAGATGGGCCCCATCCCCTGAATAAAGCTCATAATTTTGCAGACTGATGGTGGGGAGGCGAATGACGCGTCCCCAACCCTTGTCAAAAAGGAACCGGGCAATAGCCCTGGAGCGACGAGCCCGGTCAAGCGCCTGGAGGCCAAACGCTCCCCTGTAAGCGTACTGCGGTATCATGTCCGACCAAATGAGGGGTGTGGCAGGCCACACATAATGTGAGTAGGCCAGGTGACTGCAAATCGCAAGCTTCCGCGATAGGCCAGTGACCTGTCTGAAACCATTGCCCCCAAGGTGAATAACCAGGACATCAGGCGAGTCAGCATCCCTGATGTAGAAAAGGAATGGCAACAGTTCCCGCCATAACATGCCGCGCTTACCACACCACCTGAGACGTGCGGGTGCACCCAGTCCCAGTCGGGGTCCCACTCTGTCGCCGCAGCGTAACGCGCTGCCCTGTGCAGCGTAACGCGCTGCCCTGTGCAGCGTAATGTGCTGCCCTGTGCAGCGTAACGCGCTGCCCTGTGCACGTGGCAACGGCCCACCAGCCATACTGTCACCGGTGTAAAACGACACCCAGGGTCTGTCAAGGAAAAAAGGGGGGGTGAGAAACATTGCAGTGACTAAACTGGTACTCACGGTTGAAGAGGTTGAACACAAAAACTGAAAACAATGTGATCCCCACCTTCCCATGCGGTGTATTTCAGCCCCAGAGTACCCAAAAGCAGCTGCAGTAGAAACCGCCCCCATCCTGCAGGAATGGACGCCGAAACAAGCCCCCGGGAGGCCCCACTGGCTAGGGCTTTCCCATTCACCTTCCGAACTGAAATTTAGCGAGGGGAGACCCACCCTGGTGACAGAAAAACGGGCCATGGTGCGTGCCACACAGTGCAAGAAACTCCTGTAGGGCACCAACCGGACAGATGTCTTCCAAGGAACATCGTAGCAGTATTACTCAACTGCCTACGCCGTGCTGATATGTTTTAGAGGAGCGTATCCTCAACTGAGCCCAATCATTGCAAACATAGACATCTTCGAGTTCCAGTGCCCTACGACTTGCATCCGCCTTAGACAGCATCACAAGCTCGCTGATGCGGAGCGCTCCAAAAAAGGCCACCGTTGTAGCCACATGAAACAGGGCTGCCTCATACCTATCGAAACATAGGTCATGCCAGCCCCGTGCCAGTTGGGTAAGAACCCCAGGGGAAATTGGGTGGCGGTCGTCCAGGCTACGCCCACGTTCCCGCACCCACCCCTCCAAAAAGCGTCTCACACGGAAATCAGCGGTACTATCCGCCTGACCTCCCACCTTGGCCACAAAAGCCAGCGCTGACAGCCTGGATGCTATGGTGCGGGGTGCAAGGCCCTGGGCATGCAGGTAAACCATGAAACGGAGGATGTGGGCCACCGGGATCGGCCAGGTATCTGGCAGCTGAAATTGTGTACAAAATGTCTGACAAGGAACTAATGCATGGTGATACGCCTTACGCGTGCGTGGCGCCAGCGACATGCCGATCGCCCGGTTCACCTCTTCTTGCTAAAGGTCCATATCTCTTCCGGGAGTGGCGAGGGAAATTCCTCCGCATCCGGGGCCAAGGCGCGGAACCGGGAGATCTGCAGGCGGGACAAAGCGTCAGCAATATCGTTATTGACCCCCGGGACATGCCTGGCCCTGAACAGTACATTGAGGCGCAGGCTGCGCAATACAAACTGGCGCACCAGGTCCATGACCCTGGGAGATTTATAAGTCTGTGAGTTGACAATGCGGACAACGGCTGCATTGCCACACCAGAAATGCACCACCAAGTTGGCCCACTCCTCACCCCATAGCATCAAAGCCCCCATTATGGGAAAATTTTCCAAATATGTGAGATCTCTCAGGCGACCCGTGCCTGACCAGGCTGGTGGCCACCCACCATAGGCCCACTTCCCATTGAAGTACATCCCATAACCCAGGGATCCAGAGGCATCAGACTGTATCTGAAAGCGAGGTGAAGCCAGGAGGTCAGACCTCCAAAATGAGACCCCATTGAACTCCCTCAGGAACTGGAGCCATATGTGCATAACTGCCCTGATGCCCCGTGTCAATCTCACCCTGTGATGGGGCCTGGATAAGCCTGTCATGGCGTCGCACAAGCGCTGAGCAAATGCCCTGCCAGGTGCGACCGCCCTGCAAGCGAAGTTAAGGTGGCCATGTAGCACCTGCAATTCCCGAAGGGATGCCTTGCGCTTAGCCAGCAATCCCGAAATGAGGGCCACTATCCTGGACACCTTTTCCCCTGGCAACCTAGACGTCTGCGCTACTGTGTCAATCTCCACCCCCAGGAACACTAGCTTAGTAGATGGGCCTTCGGTCTTTTCGGGCGCCAAAGGGACACCAAGTTCCTCCATTAGCGTCTGAAATGTGTTGAGGAGACGTGTGCACGTGTCCCAGCCCCGTTCACCCCCGGACAAAAAGTCATCCAGGTAATGGGCTACAGACCGAGACCCTGACCTGCATACAAATGGCCACTGTAGGAATGTACTGAAACGCTCGAAGGCCGAGCAGGATATGGAACAGCCGAAAGGCATGGCTTTGTCAAAATAATATTCCCCCAGAATTTGAAACCCAGCAACTCAAAGTCACCCGGGTGCACCGGCAGGAGACGGAAAGCCGACTTGATGTCGCATTTAGCTGACAGTGCACCCGGGCCAGATGAGCGCACCATGCGCAATGCCTGATCAAAGGATGCATACCCGACAGAGCAAAGGTCATCAGGAATAGCATCACTGACCGACCGGCCGGCTGGGTAGGACAAGTGATGAATCAGGCGGAAATCGCCCGGGGACTTCTTGGGCACTAGTCCCAGTGGGGATACTTTAAGGTTGGGAAACGGGGGTGCAGGAAAAGGGGCCAGCGACCCTGCCCGCATCAATCTCCTTATTAATGCTGGCGGCAGCCACCTCCTCCCTTCCCCTGAGTGACAAAAGGTTGGGTGCGTCTTGAGGGGACCTATCCCCCGTGAAAGGAATACGAAACCCCAGTTGAAAACCATGAAGCAGGTAATCTGCGTCTGCCCTCTTCGGGTACAATGCGAGCCAACGCTCCAGCATGTCCACATTAATTGGGGAGGGGGCCTTTTGGTGGACCTGCTCCCTCAGCGGCGGTCCTACCTGCCCCCTGCCCACCCCTACCCCCGCCCCGAAGTCCTCCCGGCCTGGGACAGGCAGAGGCAGCATGGGGGCCAGAACAAGAGGGACACTCATGCCTGTACTTGCAATTTTTCCTGTTGCAGGAACCATTGGACGAGAAGGTCCAGCACAGCAAGCGGGCTGGAACCCCCTGCCCCGCCACCTGGCGGGGTACCTGTACTGGGGCCGCTCGTTGGACCGCATGTCCACAATGGTATCTCTCCCCAGGCGCCGGGCGCGTGGGGGTCATATACAGAAGCCACCGCTTCTGGCAGGGCTCATCCCACCCCATCTCTGGGTGCAGTGGAAACTTCATACGGAATTCCTCGTCGTAAGCCAGCCACGACGGACCCGGGAAGTCGACCCTTGCCCGGTAAATGTTGTCCAAATACTGTACCATCGGGATGGCCAGATCCGGCCTGGCCCTGAGGTAAACAGCCATGTAAATTAGGTATGCTGGCCACCAATTTGCCCACGTACGTGGCGGCTTACGACGACGTGCCTGCTCCTTATCCTTCTCGTCCTGCCCTTCCCTCTCCTCCTTGGTAGGCTCCCTGTTAAGAAGGGAGAAGATGTCCACATACTCACCCCTCCAAATCTTTCCCTTAGTGGACTGGGCCAGATGGTCCCCTAGGGGCAAGGAATACCCTGCTGTCGGCAATGCCGACACCGGCACAGAGGGAACTGCGGGCAAAGCAAAGGGGGGCCTGAACCAACCCGGACACCCCCAACACATTCCCTACCGCATAGGGGGTGCCACCCCAACCCGGGCCCCGGGTCAGGGATGAAGTCGCCGGGTGGGCCGGAGGTGGCTGCACCGCTGCACTACCCGTGCGAGGCCATGGCCACTGAAATGCCCCCCCCCAGGGAAGTCAGTTGTGTGGGTGCACTAGCTTGAACTGCATACTCACCCGATGCACCCCCACGGGCCGCCCCCACTGGGGGTTCCGGCCCGCTGGGGGCGTCGGAGCTCACGACCGAAGCTGAGCTCGTCGATGGGGCCAGATCAGCACAAGTCTGCTGCGCCTGCTGAGTGGGGAGCTGCGAGGCAGTGGCCGCCACCGGCCCGCGCGCCTCAAGCAGCTCGACCCGACCCGCCGCCTGCCGCTGCCCAGCAGCCAAAGGATCAACCTGGAAACCGAAAGGCGCCCCCGCTTGGTTGGCCCCTGCCAGGGATGCATCGAGGGCCGCTATGCGGGCCAGAAGGGCCTCCACGTTAAGATAGCCCCCAGCCCCGACAGGGGGCAAAGGGCCAGCCGGCCCACAAGTAACGGGCACCTGTCCAGGTCCCTGGGCCCCAGGGGCCAGATACGGCCAAGAGCCCCTGCTCGGCCCTTGAGGGGCCATGGGCATGCCCTGCCACGGCAGGGAACCCAACCACCCCCCCATGGCTCGCTCCCCCCGTGGGGAACTGTGCACCCGGGAAAGAAGGCCCAGCCGCACGGACCATGCCCGGGGCAGTGGTCATCGTTTGCGGGCCAAGGGCCGAGGCCCCAGCCGGGTCAGCCTGCGCGCGCCGCGCATCGGGCCAAGGGGCCACCGATCCCATCCCACCGGTCCCAGTGGGCTCCGCCAAAGGTGGCTGCTGCGCGGGCGCAGTCGCGGTCCTCCGACCCGGCTGACGCCTCCGCGCAGATCGAGCCACGTTCGCAGCTGCCTTCTTCTTAGAGGGCATAGCTAGCCTAGCTGGAAGCCAAAGAAAGGAAAAAACTGCACCGAAAAAGGCTTCCCCTGAAAGGACACAAGCGACGGAGGTAAGAGGGAAAAACTTCTCCGCTCCATCGCTTCGCAAAATGGCAGCTCGGCTGCCTCATGGCCAGCCCTTTTATTAGGGTGCTGGCCACGCCCCTAACTACCCGGATGCCTTCGTCCGGTGGGGGGGGGGGCACAAAGAGCGCGGCGGCCATTTTGGCGCCACGCTTGCATTCTCTACACTCTCTTTCCAGTTACAATCTGATGTGGTGTAAACATGTAGCATCCTTTAAAATATGATGCATTAAATGTGCAAACAAGTGCAATATACATCTCATAAAACTATATAACCAGATTCAAGTTGGATCAGACAAAAGATCTATCTTCTATATTCTGTTTCCATTCCGCCAGTAGGATATGACCACAATTGAACCCGTGGTGTTTCATATTCACATGCACAAAGGGAATTATTGCATATTGTCTTTGATACTGGATGTGATTTACAGCCATCCCGACTAGCAGCCCTTTGACAACAATAATCTCCATGAATTTATCTAATCTTCTTTTAAAGTGATCAAAGTTGACAGCTACCCCAATATCAAGTGGCAGTGAATTCCCCAGATACTATGTACTGTGCAAAGAAGGTTTTCCTTTTATCCATCCTGAAAGTCCCACTATTCAGCATCAAGAGCTGACCCTAGATTCTAATACTGAGAGAGAGAGAGAGAGAGAGAGAGAGAGAGAGAGAGAGAGAGCTCTTTCCCTCTATACTTTCATTTCTGCAAAATTATAACACAACACACATCATCCTACAGCCCCTACAGCCCCCCTCCCTATGACACATACTTGCCTGATGTTTCACATTTCCCCTTAAATTGTCTCATTGACTCAGACTGTGGTTGTTTCAGGAAGAGAAGGTGCCTGTTTCAACAGGTCCTTTTGCTGAACCTAAGCTGACCCCTCTTCTGCAGCAGCCAGCACACTGTGAGAGGCGAGGAGATTGTGTCTCTCCTCCTGATGTGGCTACTTTGAGGTCGGTTTTTGAGGCAGCTGTTTAGCTGGCCATCCAACCTGCTAGCTGACTTGCTGGCTGGCCAGTCAGAACGCAGACCACATGTCTTTTCTCTCTACTTCCATTTGTTTATCAGTGTTTAGATGAGTCACAAATGGAAGATGAGTGGGAAAGTGGCAGTGACCTGTAGGCATATCTTACTGGGCTCCACAGAGTATGTATGTTTGCTATTTGTCTGATATGCATTTCCTGATATGAACACAGGTTGATATAAACTTCCCACTGATTAGTAAAACTTGCCCAAAGCAACAGAGAGAAGGTACAGAGGCCAGATGCAGGTTACGGACACATCTATGCTATGCTATAATGAGTTGATGAGTGGGCACAGAGCAGGGTGGGTTGAGAAGGATGGTGGAGGATAGGGATGCTGGTGTGTGATGGTCCATGGGGTCGCAAAGGGTCGGACTGGACTATGTGACAGAACTACTACTACTACTACTACCTCTTTGACACTCCTTTGCCATCTTTATAAGGCACTGGAATGGATGATTTACAATCGCATCTCCAAATTTATTGATGGAAAGATCATAAAAGAGCAAGCAGGTGTCAGGCCAGGCAGATCATGTTGTGGTCAAATCCTTAACCTTACAAAACACATTGAGGATGGCTTCGAAAGAAAGCAAATTACGGGAGTAACTTTCATTGACCTAACTGCAACATACAATACTGTCAGTCATAGGATTCTGCTCCAATAATTGGCTCAAAAAGCTATCTTCATGTGATACGCCAGTTACGCCCACTCCTGGACTGGGACTCCTTGCTCTTGGTCATGCATGCTCTGGTCACCTTTAGACAAGATTACTGTAATGCGCTCTACATTTGGGCTGCCCTTGATGAACATTCGGAGGCTGCAACTGGTCCAGAATGTGGTTGCCTGGGTAGTGATGGGGTGTGAGCGTTATACCCATACCTCGCCACTGCTCCGGGAGCTACACTGGTTACCAAAATGCCTCCAGATACAATTCAAGGTGCTGGTAATGACCTTTAAAGCCCTACATTGTAGTGGGCCAGGATATCTAAGAGACTACATCACCCAAAGAACATCTGCCCATCCAACCTGAGTAGACCGGAGGGGCTCTCTTATAGTTCCATCGGCTAGAGGGGCTCGTCTCTCTGGCACAAGAAGGAGGGCCTTCTCTGTGTCTGCACTGGCCCTATGGAACCTCCTGCCAACAGAGTTACGGCTGCAGACGGAATTGCTGCCCTTTAGGAAAGAACTGAAAACCTGGCTGGCAGGGTAGGTGTGGGGCACCGATGGAGAGGTGGCCCCTGCCTTCTGGCTTGTATAACATTTCTCTCTCTCTTTTAATGGATGGGATGGGGTAAATGGGTAAATTATTGCGAATTTTAAATAGGTTTTTAAGGGGTTTTAGTTAGTTGATATTGTTTTTAATTGTTGTTAGCCGCCCAGAGTCATTGCCGAGTTGGGCAGCAATAGAAATTTGAATAAATAAATAAATAATCTTTCCTCATCTAAACTTACTCCAGTGTCAGCCCTTTTGGGAGACAGAGACACATTCCTGTCCTATTACTTCCATTGGGCAGATTGTCTGGATCTCATCATGCTCCCTCCAGAGACATGAATAAGGACACTTCTCCTTTTGGAAAACCCTTTTTTAAATCTATAAATTGGCTATTCAGGGGAATTAAGAATAATCTCCTTTTGATGTATCTCTTTCAGGAAAACAATACCTGAAGGAATGAACAAACTCTAACCCTACTGTGCAAGGTCATTTCCTTCTCTTTCTGCTTCCTTCTTTGATATTAAATATATATTGTAGTGCTTTCCTATATTTTATTAAATTTTTATTAAATTTTTGACAGACATACAAGAAAAGAAAAACAATAACAATACAATATAATAATAAATCAAAACCAACATCAATACAATGTTGGCTCAAATTCATAGGAGCTAGCACATAATAGTACTTAAACTAATTATTTACCATATAACCACCAATATTAGATACCACATTGTAAATTATTACACAATCAAAACAATAAAAGCTTTCTGTGCTACCACTATTATTATTTTTTAATAGTTACAAATCACCCTGTGAATATGTACAATGCCCGGAGAGTTTAGTTTCTACTTCAACTCCAAAAACCTCTTTGAGATGATACAGGTCCTGGGCTATCATTTACCATAAGAGAATGATCCACTAACGGTTTCCATATATTCCAAAACCTATTCTCTTTTAATTTATCTCGTTTTACTTTGATCTCCCATGTCAATTTGTCGTTCAATGCTAAACTCCACATTTCTTTATACCACTCTCCGATCTGTATATCTACATCGTTTTTCCAATTTCTAGCTATGCATTGTCTACCTGTAGTTAATACAATTTCCAGTAATTCTTTTTCCTCCTTATTCAGACCCAAACCTTCCACATTTGTTAGAAGAATGGTACCTGACACCAACTTAACGCTTTTACCCATTATTTCACCAAACTCCCCTTCTATTCTTCCCCAAAAATCCCTTATTTTTTTACAACTCCACCACATATGTTCATATGTTCCATCAGTTTCTTTGCATCTCCAACATAACTTATCTCTTTTATTATCCATCTGATAAAGTCTTAGTGGTGTCAAGTACCATTGCCACAACATTTTAAAATTGTGTTCTTTAATTCTTACAGACATTGTTCTCATAATCGTCTTTTTCCATTTATTTCTCCATTCAACCTCCCCAATTTTTATATTCAAATTTTGTTCCCACTTCCGTTTCAAATCTTCCTGTGGATCTTTACCCTTATTCAATATAGTATAGAATTTGCTTACAAGACCCTTAATGCTCCTTTCCCCTTTTCTGATCTTTATTACCAATTCTTCAAATTCCGTCTTTGTTCTATCTATCCCTACTTCTCTTCTATATTTTTTATTCCAGTTATCCACCTTTAATTTCTGAAACCAATCCAAATTTAACTTCTCAAATATTTTTTTTCTCTTGGTATCATCATCACAAGCTTTTAACCAGTCCTTCAGTAAGAGCATCCCATTTTTATCCAATATTTCCTTTTTTCCCTTATCTAATTTTATTGGAAAACACACCATATCAATCAATTCCAAAATTGGAGAGAGATTTGGGACCATATCTTTCTTTACCTTTTTCCACACCTCAATGAGCCCTCTCATCATAGTATTATTTGACCTTTTCAGCTTATCCTTTATTCCCAAGAAAATCATATTACCAATATTTCTATACTCTTTCATCTCCAGTTCCTCCCAAATTGCCTTTTCTCTTGCCAAAATCTTCACAACATTCTTGATTTGGAATGCTCGATAGTATGCTAACAAATTTGGCATGCCCAAACCCCCTTCTTTCTGAGACAAATACCAAAGCTTCTTTGAAAGTCTAGATTTTTTACCTCCATTACAGAAACAATTAAACATCTTTTGAAACTCATTAATTTCCTTCTTCATATGGATCGCTAGTGCATCAAATAAAAAATTAATCTTTGGTAGCAATATCATTTTACAAATTGCAATCCTTCCGAACCATGACAGCTTCAACTTCTGAAACTCTTGTATTTTATTCTTAAATTCGACTTTTAAGCTGTCATAGTTCAATCGTTTAAGTTCTTCTAATTTATTTGAAATAATTATCCCCAGATATTTCAGCTTATCTTTAATTTGTATATTAAGTGTCTCCACTATCCTACCCATCTCGCCTACCCCCAAATTACACAGCATCAATTCTGATTTATCCCAATTTATCATTAATCCGGTTATAGCTTCAAATACCTGTAGGTGATCTTTAATCCTGTCCATTACCAACTCCGGATGTTTCACCATAAGCAGTGTATCATCCGCATACATACTCACTTTATTACCCATAATCCCTTCTATATTTAAATCATCCCTTATATTTTTAGCTAATATCTCCATTGCCATAATAAACAGGATAGGAGATAATGGACATCCCTGCCTAGTACCAGCCTCTAGCTTTACCACATCAGTAACCTCCTCGTTTACTCTGATCCTAGCATTCCCTTTTTGATATAATAAATCTATTACCCTATTAAATCTGTCCCCAAACCCGTATTTTTTAACTATTTCCTTGATTGAAGACCACTGTAATGAATCAAATGCCTTAAAAATATCTAATGATAATAAGCCCACCTTTTCCTTCGTTTGATTAACATTATCAATTAAATCTAATACCCTTCTAGTCAAATCCGCCATGTTCCGACCTTTTAAAAATCCAACTCGATCAACATTTATGTATTCCCCCATAAAACCGTTTAGACGATTGGCCAATATTGCTGTGAAGATCTTGGCATCCTGATTTATAAGAGAAATTGGTCTGTACGATTCCACTCTTTCCAGGTTCTTACCAGGCTTTGGCAGTAGAACGATTGTAGTGTTATACCATGAAGTCGGGATTGATCCTCCATCTAAATATAATTATATAGCTTCACCAATTTTGGAACCACCACTTCTTTGAATTCTTTGTAAAACTCTGTCGATAATCCATCATCCCCCGGAGCTTTCCCCATCTTCAACCCACTAATTACCTCATTAACCTCTTTATCATTGATCCTTTCCTCCATTTTCTCTCTATGTTCTTGTTTTATTCCGTTCCCTAACTGTCTCTCCAATATCTTTTTGAGCCTCTCCAAATCTACCTCCTTTTTTGCATATAATGCTTGATAAAATTCCCTCACAATTTTGCATTTATCTCTGTTCTTATTACACCTTAAACCTTGTTTATTAACCAATACCCCAATTTCTCTTTTTTCCCTTTTAGCCTTGGCTGCTCTTGCTAATAGTTTTGAACTTCTGTTGCTAAATTCAAAGTATTCTCTATTTAAGTAAATCAAGTCTCGTTTAACTTTGTCAATATCCTTACCCATTAATTCTGCTTTAAATCTTTGCAATTTCGTAAGGATTTTTTTATCTTTACTTTTCGCATGATCCTCCTGTAACTGCTTTATTTCTCTTTCTTTTTCTATCTGTTCTACTTTATGTCTTTTATATTTAAAACTCGCCAACTTTATGCTTTCCCCCCTGAAAACCGACTTCATGGTATCCCATACAACATTGAAGTTAACCTCATTATTATCGTTCCACTGCCAACTTTCTTTCCACCTTTCCATAATCTGCTCTTTACATTTTTGGTCTTTAAATAAATTAGGATCGTACCTCCAACTTCTTCCTCTTCGGATATCTTTTTGTAATTTCAATTCCAGATATACTTTGGCATGATCCGATTCCTTAATGATCCCGATTTCCATTCCTTCTATATCTTTGATCAAATTTTCCGTAAGAAAACCATAATCTATTCTCGAGTAGGTCCCATGGACATGTGAAAAAAAGAGTATGCCCTTTCAGAGCCCTTAAACTCTCTCCAAGAATCCTTCAAACCCATAGCATCCATCCATTTATCCAAAACCTTCCCTTTCAAACCAGTTCCACTTCTTGCTATGCTCGTACAATCTAACCCTGACCTTATCAAATTAAAATCTCCCGCCACAATAGTTTTTGCCACATTTTCTAATTCCACTATTTTCCGAACTTTTTCTAGAAACTCCGCTTGGTGATCATTTGGAGCATAAATATTTACCAACATGATTTCCTCATCCTCTATTTTTCCTCTTACAATCAAATATCTACCCTCTTGATCAACAATACTTTTTGTAATCTCAAATCCTAATTTTTTAGAAATCATGATTGCCACCCCTCTCGCTTTTGAAGTTCCAAACGCCATCTCATAGTGTTGCATCCATCCCAAAAAAAGTTTATTCGTGTCTTTTGACTTCTGATGCGTTTCCTGTAAAAACAATATATCGGGTCTATCTTTCTTCAGCGCCAATTCCAGTCTCCGTCTCTTAAGAACAGAACCTGTGCCCTTCACATTCCATGATAATATTTTAATACTTCCCATAACCTATCTCCTTTCTAAGCTCTGAACTCTCCATCAGGCATGCTACCAACAACCCCTTACCCCTATACCACACAAAACTACATATAACACACACTATCTCTCTCCCCACCTTCTTCAAAAAAAAGCCGCCTTTGACAACCAAAGAGGGGAGAGGGGGGACATGCAAGATGTGCCTTCCTACCGGTGCTACGCGCTACTCACCTTTCTATATCAATTAAATGCTTTAAACTGTAATAATCTAATTCTCATTACTCCTTACTTGTCTCCTCCTCCACCATGATCAGCGATAGCTCCTCCTCCTCTTCCCTTCGCTGCGGTGTTCCACCTGTTGCCCCACCAGCTTCCTCCCTCTCATACTCCCTCCCCAAGGCTCCCGATTCCATCAATTCCTTCTTGAGATTTATCCATTCTTCCGAATCTATTTTTACGAGTTCCAACAAGCTCAAGTACTCCAATGGATTGGCCCCTTCATCAATTACTTGCATTCTTTTGACATAATAAAAGCGTAATTCCTGTGGAAATCTCCAATTATACCTTATATTTTTACTCATCAACAATTTAGTTACAGGCCTCATCTTATATCTCCATGTTCTTTCTTTCAATGAGATATCATTATAAACTTCTATGTCAGAACCATCAAATTTCAAAGCATCAGGAGCAACTCATTTCAAATGGGCCATTACTCTTAGCTTATCGGCCCAATTTGCAAATTTTACCAAGACATTTCTTTGAACCACCCTCCCTCTTCTTGGGCCCACCCGAAATACACTTACAAGATCTTCCTGAACAAATTCTTTTCCATTATTCAAACCGTTTAACCACTGAACCACTCTTTCTCTTAACAAGTCCGGTGTCCGTTCCACCACCTGACGGATCACAATATTCTGCTTTCTCATCATATCTTCCACAGCATCAATCCTTCTCTCTTGCTCATCCAATTTCAGCTTATTCTCCCGCACCACCTCCTGAGTCCCTTTTATTTCCTTTTTTATAGCAATTACCTCAGTTTGAACCAATTTCACATTTCCCTCTATTTTTTTCAAACTTAAATCCACCTTTTTTGAAAAATCTGCAACAGATGATACCACCTTATCTTGCTTTTTCATCATTTCATTTCTATCTTTCACCCTTGATTCCTCATTCTTCTCCAATTTTTGAAACAGCTTGCCAATTTCCACCATAATTTGGGTTTGATCATAGGGCACTGGGGGCGGAGATGAAGACTGAGGGGCTTCCTCCATTGGTGCTTTTTCCTTCTTCTTGGACTTCACGACTGGCTCTTCTTCCTTTGCTTTCCCTCTTGTGCCTTTATCCATATTAATACAAAATATAAGCGTCCAATGTTGCAGAACGTTGTAGAAATTAGTCAGTCAGACAAGACCTGTAACACTGCAACCCCTGGTACCACAAGTCCAGGAGGGAGACTTGTATGGAGGAAGAAATCCAACAAAGAGTTAGATACTGTAATCCACAAAAAAAGACAGAAGGAACCAAAGTGTACTCCCAACAAGCAGCAGAAAAGGGAAAAAGAAAAAGAAAAAGAAAATAATAATCCACATCAGATCCGTTTCCCCAAGGCAAGCAATCCAACTGATTGTCTTCCAAACTACAAAAGTAAAGGCTCCAAGGAAACAGTCACCCAGAACTTTTCGTTTGAGTCCAAGCTACCAAAAAAGGGAGGGGGGAATGAAAGGGGAAAAAAAGCCCAAAATCCAAGCAGGAAAGGAAAAAGACGTGAGAAGCAATGTGCTCAAAAAAAAAAGATGCTATTTGTAATCCACACGGTGAAGGAACAAAAAGAAGCCAAATTAATCCTTCTCTTGAGGCGGACAAATCAAAACGCCATTTTCCAGCGGTTGCCTTAACTTCGGGGTGAAAGCCCCCCTTCTTCTTCTGTGGAACGGCAAACTTTTCCCACACGCTTTAAGCTGGGAGACACACTGCTGCCTTCTAATACTATAGCCCAGACAGGAACTTTTTAAACCACTTTGTTATCGCCAAAACACGCCGCGGTTCTCCTGGGGTGCGAAGAAACCATAGACCCAAACACGATCACTTTCGTTTTCCAAGACTGCCGCCATTAACGAAACAACCACTTGGTTTCATCTACTTCCACCCATTTCCATTTCAGAGTCCAGGCTCTTCTAAGCAAAGTCCCCAGCTAACTTTAAGCTTTAACTTTCCATATACATACGATTGTTTTCTTGCCAAACAATTTCTTGCCAATCCCAGTGCTTCTCCGCAGTCTCGCTGGTCCCGTTCTCGGCTCCTCGGCAGAAAAGCCGCGACTGCCGTTGCAGGCCTCACCCGCCCAGGAAAGCCTCCCGAATTTCGACCATCCGACCTCAAAACTTCCCAAAATTTTCCAGAAAGGCAGGCAGGAGTCTTATCCACAGAAATTACCACTTTAAAATTTTTCCATTTCACTCAATCACACTGATTACCACTTTGCTAAGCGCGAGCGTCCGGATCAAGATGTTACTCGTCGGCCATCTTAGCCACGCCCCCATTGTAGTGCTTTCCTGTTTACACTAAAGCAGATATTATCTTCAAAGGCAAAAGGTCTATGTAGTGAAGGTGTGAAATTCCTCATTAACCTCATGTCACACTTCATCTGAGCATTAATGGAGTGTTTTTGACTGACCAAATGATTTACCTTTCCCATTTCCTGACAGTATGTATGTGTGTGATAAAAAAGAGTAAGAGTGAGTGAGCAAGCTAGAGAGGGGTGGGTGAGTAGAGACCGACAGCGACAACCCCCCCCCCAAAAAAAACCTTTGATACACCTTTGCCTGCAGAGTGTTCAAGCTACATTTTCCAACCATTTCTCTGTTGTTGCATTGATCTAGACTACAGGGTTAGCTGTGAGAAAGGAGGGAAAAACCAATACTGATTATTTTTGCTGCAAGTGGAGGAGAAGCTTATCCTGCCATTTCACGGTGACGTTCCCCCATTGCTTGCCACGATGGAAGGAGAAAGGAAAGAGGGAGGGAGACCTGGGTTCAAATACCCATTCAGCCATGCAAGCTGACTGAAGGTGGTATTGATTGAAAAAGTACTAAGAAACTCACATTGTTTATATACCATTGTAAAGAGCTATACATTTTTGGAGTTGAAGAAAAGTAAGAAGAGTAACTTTCTTCATCTCTGGTACAAGCATTTCTACTTTCGCTAAGAAGAATAAGTTCATTTAACTAACTAACTAACTAACTAGCCTGCCAACCAGCCAACCAACCAACCTGCCAACCAACCAACCTGCCAACCAACCAACCAGCCAACCAAATAAATAAATAAATAGTTTCTTCCCTTAATTCAGGGGTGCCCAAATTTTTCAAGCCATGAGCCGATCACGTGGTTCAGTGGGCTGGTCACGTGGTTCCTCCCACCGGAAGCAGCAGCAAAATGTGCCTTGCAATCTGTTTTGCAACAGATATGTTTTGAAACAGGATGAGATAGATTTTAGATTGCCATTTTCTCTGCCCAAACTATGGCCCATGGGCCATAGCCAGCCCCAGATACTAATTCACCCACCCCTCGTCGCCCTCACCGCTCTTGGAAGCAGAGGTAAAACGTCCCCATGTGGGTGCATTTTACTTCCACTTCCAGGAGCAGCGCAGGCAGCACAGGGCGGATGAATTGGTGTCAGGGGCCGGATCTAGCCCAAAGGCCATAGTTTGGGCTCCCGTACCCTGATTGCTATAGCAAAACCTTTCCCTTGAGTTTTTCTAGCCATACAAAATCATTATCTCCCTAGACCTAACCTTTCTCAGTTACCTTTTTGCACTTCTTTTGTCAGGAATTCCACAGCAGAAGCTCATTTTCTCCATGACCAACCTACAGACACATTGCAGGCGCACCCACCCAAAGAAAGACTCAGACACCGGTATTGGATTAAAGGCATCGGGCCACTTTTATTGAATAATGCCCTAGTCCGAATTATCACTTTCAATTGGTGTATCATCCAATTGTAATTCTTTAAGGCAAGCAGGCCGCAGTAGCACTGGTAAGGTTCCACCCTAAATGCCAATGGAAATTGGCTACGTGTATCAATTTGTATCAATTTGTTTGTTGACACAAACAAATTGTTGACCGGAGTCAATATTCTATCTACTGACCCTACCCTATGACGTGTATCTGTTCAAATATCAAGGTGATGCAGGCTGTGAAGCTCCTGACATCACCCCTTTTATAGTTCGCCCTTGACCAGCCAAACCTGTTTCCCCTGTACCTATCTACATGTTGGCCAGTCAATTGCGAACCTGCCGGATACCTATGTGTCATAAATCTTTACCTTACCCAGTGCTACCCGCCACATGGGGAGGCGTCCATGATGACTCACCGCCCCCCCTCCAGACCATCAGCTCGGTCACCAGGCCTGCTTGCACCTACTCCAGAAAGAGGTACATACATCTAGCCGACAGGTGGACCCCATATCCTGCCTATAGGTCAAAATTTTCGCAAGCCTATCCTCAGATGTCTACTGGCTGTCCCCAAGCCAATCTCAGCGAGGAACCAGGCAACAGCCCTGTCCACTGACCGCCGGGGACGGTCCAAACCACGGAGATCCATGTCTCCCCTAAAATGGTGTCCCGGCACGATGTTAGACCATAGCAACCGCTGTATGGTCATAAATTATATAAAAAAGCCAGGTCACTGCACCTCGACATTTTAAGGAAAGATCATTGATCCGTGTGAGATCATCGCCGCCGAGGTGCAGAATAAGAACATCAGGCGGTCCAGCATCCCTGATGGACATCAGGAATGGCAACAGTTCCCACCCTCTCATGCCGCGCATACCATACCACCGCATACGTGCGGATGCACGCAGCCCGAGCTGGGGTCCACACTCTGTCGCCGCAGCATATACTGCCGCCCAGTGTACATAGCTGTGGCCCACCAGCCCCACTGCCACTGGATCTGTAAAAAAGGAGAAGGGGTTAAGGACATAACTAGGTACTCATACAGTGAGGGGACGTACATATAAGGAAAATACGCGCACATGCCCACATATATCCGCCTCCGAGTACCCAAAAGCAGCCACAGTCAATGCGACGCCTACCCTGAATGAATGGGTGCCATAACAGGCCCCACACTGTGAAGCGCGGTACCGGTCATCCTCCAGAACTTAAATTTGGTAAGGGGAGACCCATCCTGTTGGCAGAAAAACAGGCCAGGGCGCGCAGCAGGCACTGCCAATTGCATGTAGGGCACCAACCGGAATGATGTCAGCATATGTACGTCACAGCAGTTTACACCACTGCCCACTCCATGCTGATCGGCCTTCGAGGGACGAATCCCCAACTGAGCCCACTCTTGGTTGATATAGACATCTTCGAGTTCCAGTGCCCTACAAAACACGTCCCCTTTTGACCATGGGACCAGCTCGCTGAGTCGTCAAGCTCCAGAAAAAAAGGCTACAGCGGTAGCTACATGAAAAGAGACTCCTCCTGCCTACTGCAACATCGTCTATGCCAACCTCGTGCAAGGTGGGTCAGAATATCAGTGAGAATAGGGCGACATGTGTCCGGGTGGCGGCCACGTAACGTGTCCACCCTCCCAATACACGGCATATGCAGATGACCCTCGCATAGTCAGGAAAGTCCCGTGCCTTGGCCATGAATATCAAGGCGTAAAGCCTGGTGGCTATGGTGCGTGGAGCCAACCCCTGTTCATAAGGGCGGAGTAGACATTATAAAACCTAGTCGACCAATGTCGGCCACATTTTGGGTAATTGCCTTTTGCTCACAAAAGGCTCTAAAGTGAAGGAGTGGATGCTGATGCGCCGTGCGCATGCAAGTTGCCAAGACATGCCACTCGCCCGGTTCCCGTCTCCTTGCCAAATGATCATACCTCAGCCAGGAGTGTAGGGGTAGTTCCAAAGCGTCTGGAGCCCAGTCACGGAACCAGGAGATCTGCAGGCGGGATAAAGCATCAGCAAAATTGTTATAAATGCCTGGCACATGTTTAGCCCTAAGGAGTGCATTAAAGCGCACCGACCCAAGAACAATAGGCGAGCTGAGGCCATGACTTCGGGGGATATAGACATTTTGGGCCTTGACAATGTGCACCACTGCAGCATTGCCACACTTTACTGTATGGGACCAAAGACAACAGAACAGCCGAAGGGCTGGCTTAACACAGGTTTATTGCATGATGATCCGGTGGAGCATGAGGTAATGGTGGTGATACATCTCTATATATACAGTAGCATTATACATTTGAATCTTGTAGCACGGTAGCTCATTGGCCGCTACCGGCGTGGCCTCGCCCAGGCACGCCTCTCTTCAGTAGTTCTTCTTTCTGCTGCTGAATGTGGGGAAGGTTTTCCCGCGGCTGTCCGTGATTGAGCAATGTGAACCATGTGAGACAGAACGCTCGCAGCTGCCCTCTATGGGCTGCTTGCTCGCGTTCCTTTACAGTTGAGATACATTGTAAATGGAGTGGTTACATTCTTATCAGTACAGTGGACATGCATACACAACATCCCTCCCCCCTAGGATGGGACGAAGTCCCGCAACCAATGTGGCTTGCCGCACGTGCGCTTGGGGCGTGCTTGTGCCTGACCTAATACCGGAGAGCCTGTGATCCCTGACTCCGTGGGTGCTTATCCTGCAACGGAAAACGGGGACTCATTAGTGGCTCTGTGGGGCGTCCGTGCCTGCCTTGCGCTGGGGGATGGAAATGGAATGAACAGCTGGGAAGTGAACCCCTGCCTGTTGCCTGCGGACCCTGGAGACCCTCCCATTATGAATCTCGGGACCGACGAGGATGCCCTTGTGGTTCTGCTACTTTCTGTTCCCCGCTCGGGGGACCTTGAGACTGTGGTGGATGGACTCGCCGTCGCCTCCTGTCTTGGGGGTGTCGGTCTCCGGGGCATTGGCGCTATGTTGCATTCTAACTCACAGGGGCTACTGGGACTGGAGGTACCAGGGGCTGAACTGAAACCCCTCTTTTCGCTAGGACGGGTGGGGGACCACTCCGCTAACTCCCCCTGGTACTGTAAATCAAGGTCTAAACTTCTTGGGGAATCTGAGTTTTGGGGAAACTTCCGAGGGCTATGTGCGAGATCGGGGCTCTTCCTTTCCGCCGCAAATTCCCGCAAAAGATCTCTGAGGATCGATTCCCTTTCCTCCCCCCTTGGTGGGGACCCATGTCCCCCTTTTTCTCCCCCTTGGGCTAAGCGGGTGGGGGAGTACCCTAACGCTGATTCGTGGCTATTTTCGTTTTCGTCCTGCTCTCCGGGGACCCTGCGCCTGAGTTGATCCGCGTGCCGCCTCCACAGGAGGCCTGTATTGGTCTCCACGCGGTATGAAACGGGGCCGGTTTGTTCTATTACAATGCCGGGTACCCAGGCTGGTCCCGCGCTGGCGTAGTTCCTGCAATGCACGGGGGCACCTACGCTGAAGTTCTTTGTGGAATCCATCTCTACATTCCGCCCTTTGTCCTCTACCCTTGTGGGGTCTAGTTTGGAGATTACTGTGGCCAGCTTCCTGCGCATTAACAACTCTGCGGGGGAGTACCCTGACGCTAGTGGGGTGACCCTGTACCGTAGCAGGAACTGGCACAGTTGTAAGTCAAGATCTCCGGGGCCCATGCGCCGCAGCGCATCCTTAGTGGTACGCACGAGGCGCTCTACTTGGCCATTGGTGGCCGGGTGGAAAGGGGCGGAGGTGATGTGCCGAATGGCGTTGAGATCCATGAATGTCCTGAACTCGGCGGACGTGAAACAGCTAGCGTTATCGCTGACGAGGGTGTCGGGTAAACCGAACGTGGAAAAGACCCTCCGTAACTGTTTAATTGTTGTGGCCGAGGAGGTGCTCGAGACTGGAATGACCTCCAACCACTTGGAGAACGCGTCCACCACAAGGAGGAAAAGTGTTCCCCTGAACGGGCCAGCAAAGTCTACGTGTACCCGGGACCAGGGCCCCCTTGCTGTGTCCCACTCCCTATGTGGCAAGCGAGCCTCTTCTGGCCTGGAGCTTTGGCACGCTTCGCAAGTGCCGACCATGTGCTCGATGTCGGCGTCTAGCTGGGGCCACCAAAAGTAACTGCGGGCTAGTGCCTTAGAGCGGACGATCCCGGGGTGGCTGACGTGCAGCAGTTTAAGCACCCTCGGCCGGAGGGACGTGGGGATCACTACCCGCTGTCCCCACAAAAGGCAACCCCTCTCTAGGGACAATTCTAATTTCTTTTTGAAAAATGTGTCGAATTCTGCTGCTGGGGAAGACACGGGCCACCCTTTCTGTACCCAGGAGCAAACTGTAGCTAATGTTTTGTCCTTACCGGTCGCTTTGGCGATGTCGGCCGGTACTACTGGAGGGGAGTCTAGGACCTCTATCATTAAGACCTGGTGGTCCCTCTCTTCCTCGCCCACGTGGCAGCAATCCCGGGGAATGGGGGACCTCGACAGGGCATCCGCATGGCTGATCTCCTTCCCGGGCCGGTACACCAACGCGTGCTGATACGCGTTGAGAAAAATGGCCCACCTGAGCATTCTCGGGGACAGGATTTGGGGTGTGGGCTTATCTGCGGTGAAAATGCCTAGCAAGGGCTTATGGTCAGTCACTATGGTGAAGGGGCGGCCATACACAAAATCATGAAATTTCTTGGTCCCCGCAATTATCGCTAGTGCTTCCCTGTCTGTCTGGGCGTAGTTTCTCTCCGCTTGGGACAAGGACCTAGAGTAGAACGCTATCGGGGCCTCCTTCCCGTTCTCCAGCACGTGGCATAACACCGCCCCCACCCCCACCGGGGATGCATCGCATATCAGGACCACTGGGCGTTTGGGATTGAAGTAGGTCAGTACAGCATCTGATGCCAGGAATCGCTTCAGGTCATTGAAAGCCTTCTCATGGTCGTCGCCCCACTTCCATGCCTCGTCCTTTTTTAACAATTTGTGTAGCGGTTCCGCCACGGCTGCCTTTCTAGGAAGGAAGGAGTGGTAGAAGTTGAGCAGCCCAAGGAACGACTGCAGCTTGGGCTTGGAGGTGGGGCGAGGGGCCTTCTTGATGGCGGCCACCTTGGATTGGGATGGCCTTATTCCCTCGGGAGTAACACGGAACCCTAGGAACTCAACCTCAGTTGCGAAGAAGACGCATTTGTCTTTCCGCAACCGCAACCCCGCCTTTTCGAATTTTGCCAGGACCTTTCCCAACCTTTCTGCCAATTCGGCCCGGCTCCCCCCTGTAATCAATACGTCATCAAAGTAGGGTAACACTCCCTCTAACCCCTTCAGGAGGCGTTCCACGAGTGACTGGAAGATCCCGGGTGCCGAATTCACGCCGAATTGGAGGCGCGTTACCTGGAACGCCCCTTTGTGGGTGACTATGGTCTGCGCAGCAGCTGCAGCGGGGGTCACCGGGAGTTGCTGGTAGGCTTGGGCCAGGTCGAGTTTAGCAAAACACCTCCCCCCATGTAACCTGGCCAACAAGTGGCTGACTACTGGCACCGGATACGCATTAGGGCGGATCGCCTTATTGATGGTGCACTTGTAATCAGCGCATATGCGGACCTCCCCGTTGGCCTTGAGCGCTGTTACAATTGGAGTCTCCCACTCCGCAGAATCAACAGGAACAAGAATCCCCTGGCCCACCAATTTGTCCAACTCCGCCTCTATTTTGTCCTTTAGTGCGAAAGGCACTCTGCGCGGTTTAAGTCTGATTGGACGTACTCCAGGGTCCAGGTCGAAAGTCACTGGGGGGCCCTTGAATTTTCCGAGTCCCTTTTTGAAAACTTCGGGGTGCGCATCGCACACGCTCTGTATTGGGTCAGTCCCGGCGGCGTGTACTCCCACGGCGTGCACCCCCCCAATGAACAACCCCAGGGGCTGGAACCATTGAGTCCCGAGGAGGCTACATTTACCTCCCTTGAGGACGACTAGGGGAAGCGTTGCAGCGCGCTTTTTGAACTGGACCTGGAACTTCCCAACCCCCAACACCGGAATGCGGTTCCCTTGCACGTCCTTCAGCGTGGCCCTCAACGCTTTGAGCTTGGGCCGCGCGTGGGGGGCTATTTTTAGGAACTCTCCCTGGGAGATGATAGAGTAAGAAGAACCCGAGTCCACCTCCATCCTAACAGGGGCCCCTTGGATTACTACCTCAACGAAGTACTGGGGGTGCTCCGTGGATACGCTGAAAACCGGAGCGTCGTCCTCGCTGTCGTCGGAGATGCGCCCTACTCCGTCCCGCTTCCTCGTGGTCCGGGTGCCGTCCTTGGGCCTCGTGGTGCGGTCCTGCCTCGCCGAGCGGTCTGGGGAACTCCTCTTGGCCTCGCGCCATTTTCGGCAGACCTTGGCGATGTGCCCGCGCCGGCCGCAGTTGTGGCACTCGGCCTTGCGGAACGGGCATTTGGCGCGGGCGTGGGCGGCGCCGCAGCCGTCGCAGCGCCGGCCTTCCTTCTGGACCTTCCAGACGTCCTCGTCGTCGCCGCTCTCCGCGGACGAGTTCGAAACTCGCCGGGCCGCGCGCACCGAGCTCTCTGCCTTGGCGGGTTTCGGGCGCCAGTCCTGGAGCTCTTGCACCCCGGCCGTCGTGGCCTCCGCGGCCTGTGCCGTGTCGAGGACTTGCTGCCACGTGGGAGGCGGCTCCTGCTTCATCAGTGCGCGCTGAGTCTCGGTGTCCCTCAGGCCGCAGAGCAGGCAGTCTCGGAGGGTGACTTCTGGGGTCTCCCACTTGCATGGGCCAGCGGCCAAGCGCAGGGCCGCGGCGAACTCAGCGACCGATTCCCCGGGCGCCTGGACTCGCCTCCAGAACGCGCTCCAAGCGGGGAACATCGCTATCGCGGGCCGGAGGTGGGTGCGCAACACCGCCAGGAGCTCTTTGGCTTTGAAGTCGCTCACCCTCCTCGGCGCGATCAGGTCCACCAAGGTCCTCTTGGTCTCGTGTCCAAGCATGCGGACGAAGATGGCCCTCTTCTTGTCCTCATCTGAGACTTCGAGCTCCACCAGCACTCCGTTGAAGTCTATCTCAAACAGCTCCAAGTCTCCCGGCTTCCTGATCTCGTAGCCGGCGCATGTCTTGGTCCCGTGGGCAGCCATCATCCCACCTTCGTCGCCAGTTTACTGTATGGGACCAAAGACAACAGAACAGCCGAAGGGTTGGCTTAACACAGGTTTATTGCATGATGATCCGGTGGAGCATGAGGTAATGGTGGTGATACATCTCTATATATACAGTAGCATTATACATTTGAATCTTGTAGCACGGTAGCTCATTGGCCGCTACCGGCGTGGCCTCGCCCAGGCACGCCTCTCTTCAGTAGTTCTTCTTTCTGCTGCTGAATGCGGGGAAGGTTTTCCCGCGGCTGTCCGTGATTGAGCAATGTGAACCATGTGAGACAGAACGCTCGCAGCTGCCCTCTATGGGCTGCTTGCTCGCGTTCCTTTACAGTTGAGATACATTGTAAATGGAGTGGTTACATTCTTATCAGTACAGTGGACATGCATACACAACACACACCAAAAGCGAGGCACAGAATTTGGCCACCCATCCCCCCAGAGCATAAGGGATACCCAGAATTGAGGGAAAAAAATTAGAAATGTAAGATCGCGTAAGCGATCCGTGCCCTGCCATCCCTGGGGCCAATGACCATAGGCACACTGTCCTTAATTAAATCCCCCACTCAGGGAGCCAGAGGCATCCGACTGTACCCGGAACTGGTGGTGACCAGAAGCTCAGACCTCCCAAGGAAACAGCAGGGAAGTCCTGCGGGAATGTGAGCCAAACCAACAGGTTCGCTCTTAAACCCCTAATCAGCCGTACCCTGCGGTGTCATTTAGCGAGACCCGCCATAGCGTGACCCAGACACTATGTGAAAGCACTGCCTGGTATTACCACTCTGCAGCCGAAAATGATGCGGCCATGCATCACCTGTGACTCTCAGAGAGGCACTTTCCACTTGGCAACATTGCCACATTGCAGCAGGGGCCGCTCCCCTTGACCGACAATTCGGTCACCTGGCCCTCTTGCACATTATTCAAAAGAGAGGTGCCTCGACTTGTTGACAGGTGAACCCCATCTCCAGAATACAGGCTAAATTCCTGTAATCCTATCCCCAGACGACAAATGGCTGTCCACGAGCCATTCCAGGCAAGGAACCAGGCAACAGCCCTGTTCACTGACCGTCGGGCATGGTCCGATCGCTGGGTCAAAGTCTCGCCTATGATATTGCACCGGCATGATGTATGACCATAGTAATCGTGTAGACGGCCATAAATGGCAAAGAAACGCTAGGTCACTGCACTCGGAAGTCTTTAAGTCCGGGCCAGCAATCCGTGCAAGATCACCACCTCCGAGGTGCAGAATTAAAACATGTGGCGGCCTAGCATCCCCAATGGACATCAGGAATGTCAACAGTTTCCGCCACCTCTATGCCATGCACACCATACCACTGCATACGCGCGGTTACGCATAGCCCGAGATGGGGTCCCCATTCTGACGAAGCAGCATACTGTGCCGCTCCAGTGCACAGAGTCGTGGCCCACAAGCCACACTACTACCAGTGTGCGGAAACACACAGGGTCTGTAAAATAAGGAGGGAAAATAGAGGGCAGAACAAGGCACTCATTCAGTGAAGGGACGAACAGACAGAGAAAATTGGGCGAATCCACACCTGCCTATGCAACATATGTCAGGCTACGGGCACCCAAACGCAGCCGCAGCTGATGCGGCGCCCAACCGGAAGGAATGGGTACCAATTCTAGTTCAGTCAGGGTAGACCCGGCTTGGTAGCAAACAACAGGCCAGGGCGTGAACCACGTGCTGCCACAAACACCTGTGGGGCAGCAACCGGACATATGGCAGCGCCAGGCTAGTACCCTCTTCCGGCTGATTGGCCCTTGAGGAGCGAAGCCTCACCAGAGCCCACTCCTGATTGAGCAACCCATAATCTAGCGCCAGTGCCCTGCAAAACATGTCCCCCGTTGAAGATGGTAGCAGCTAACTCAATCTGAGAGCTCCAGATCGAGGCACAAAGGTGGTTGCCCAGAAGTGGACTCTCCGCACGGGGCATAAGCGTTGCTATAGTAACTACAAGTGCTAGCAGGGCTCATTGCTGGCATGTCAGGGTGAAGGGCCGCCCTAAGCCTAATGTCTTGATCTAGGCTAACCATGACGGGCCAGGGAAAACAACCACGGCCCGGCAATCATTGTCCAAGCACTGGACCATTGGAATGGCCAAATCAGGACGGGCCCACATATATCCTGCCATGGATGCCCAATAGGCAGGTAACCAATTGGCCCCATAGGGAGGCAGGTTGCGGCGACGGGGCAACTCCTTGACCCTGTCGTCCTGCCCCTAATGCCCTAACCAGTGTGTTCACATTGCAGGAGGGGGAAAATGCGAATATAATCCCCAAACCACAGAGTCTAGCTAATAGCCCAGGACAAATGGTCACCCAGGGGCATAGAGCAACCGGCCATCGGCAGAACCACCGTTGGCACGGATTGGAGTGGATAAACACATAACCGGCCCTACGGGCCCAGAGAAGTTAAGGAAAAGCATAGGGGGAGGGGTCACCCCAGTAAGAACCAGAGTGTAATTGGCCTGTTGCAACCATGGCCACTATACCCCACCAGCGTGATGCACTAGTGTCACAGGTGTGCTGATTTGACCAGGATACTCACTCGGTGCACCCCCATGAGCCGCTCCCACTGGGGGTTCCTGCCCGCGGTGAGAGTCGGAGTTCGCGATGTCCATCTAGCTCTGTGTTCCCATGGGTCCAGGCCAGATGGGGAACCGTGAGGCGCCAGCCTATGCTGGCCTGATGGCCTCCGGCAGCTCAACCCTATTGGTGGCCCACTGCGCAGCCATGGCCGGCATGTGGGCCGGAACCGCCGAGTTGGCGCGCCCACCATCCAAGGTGGTGGATCAATGACCATTGATGCCTCTATTGCCAAATTGCAGGCAAGGGAGCATCCGCAGCATCGAACCCACCAGGACAAGGTGTGCCGGATGGGCCGGATGGGCCCACCGGGTAATTGATACGGGATAACACATGGTAATCCCCGGCCATAATAGGGGCATGCCTAGTAATCCGGCCCGTGAGGGGCCGGAATGACGGCGGGGCGGAAACCTGCACCGTGCCCAAGTGGGCCGCTATGCCCAAGCCAGGCAAATAAGCAGCGGGGGTAAGAACCCCAGCGGGGCAGGCCTGTGCCACCCCCCGCCCGAGCCCTCAGCCTGGGCTCATTGGACCTGCGGGGTTGCCATCCGAGCCCTCCGGCCCGATGGAACTCCGAAAAATAGAGGGGGTGGGCTGAGCCCCCCCCCCAGAAGGAACAGTGAAGCATTCTGTTCTGCAGTACTCCGGAATCGAACCGCTGACTTTCTGCCTGCCAGTCAGCCTCTTAGCCACCTGAGCCACTGCAGTCCGGTGCTGTGAGAAAGGAAAACTTCCGATTGAAGGAGACTCAAAAGAGAGAGACCCATAAATGTCTCTCTCCACGGGAATCCTTGCTGAAACAAAGGGCAAATCAAGCCTCTTGCAAAGAGGCGAGGAAAAAAAAAGAAAAAAAAGAAGAAGCCTCGAACAGAGGCTAGCAAGCAAACTCGAGCCTCTAGCAAAGAGGCGAGAAAAGCAAAACAGAAGCCTCGAACAGAGGCTAGCAGGGGAGGAAAGCAAAATCGAGCCTCTTGCAAAGAGGCGAGAAAAGAGCTGGGAGGAAGCGACGGGGCAAAAACTTCTCTGCTCTGTCGCTTCTAAAATGGCAGCTAGGCTGCCTCATGGCCACCCCTTTTAAAGAGGGTGGCCACGCCCCCTAACTAACCCGGATGTCAGAGTCCGGGTGGGTGGGTGGCCCACAAAGAGCGCGGCGGCCATTTTGGCGCCGCGCTTGCATACGATGAACAATCACCATGCCTGGGAGTTTTGCTTCATACTGTGTAACTTCCTTGCTATGACACCAAGGTACAGTACTGTGGTGATAGGAAACTGGAGGCGACAACCAGCGTAGTGAAATACAGCTCTTTTATTTCTGGTGTCTGAACACAACTTGGAGGGGAACAACGGGGACTTATATACATAATAAACTTGATACAAAACAGTGGGAACAAACATTATTGGGTGATTTGAATATATGTTACAATAGTATGTACATTTAACAGCTCTGGTGCACGCTTCTCGGCATTTGAATTTTGCGCGCTCAAACTCTCGTGATATTACACAAGCTGCAGAGATTTTGCAGGCTGTTTGACAGTACTTTGCGTGGTTTCTTCAGCAGTTTGAATGTTCAAAATGTCACCAACACAATTTGTCATACATAACTAGTACTGACTTTTCAAATGTGAAAAGTTAGAAAGCACTGAATGAGGCTGCCTACATTGTTCCAGAATGGGAGGATTTTTAAAAAGTGTTTAGAAAGCTGAAGCTGATGAAACATGCAGTCGTATATCTGGGAATGGATTAATATAGCCTTTGGAAGGTTAACTAATCAATGGTAAGTGCTAATTAATTAATAACTAGAACAAGCACCTTGTCAATCTTCCTCACGCCCAATCTATTTCCTAAGCTTTGTCAGCAAGCGAAAGTAGCCATAAATTTCAATTTGATTCTTTCACTCTCTCAAGGAAGAGCAGCAATGGAAACTATAAGCTTAAGTTTATTTCACGCTTTTATAAACGTTTAAACAACATTTTTGTGGTGTAAGGCTATGTTTTCACCAGTATACAGATGTTTAAAGAAACCCTCTTGTCCACTGGGTGAACACTTTAATACTGTGAAGGGGTTTCAGTGTCTTATGGAAACTGAGAGCCAACAGGAGACTAGACTCCTTAGGGGTCCATACAAATCTCGCCTCACAGGCGGGCTTCTCAAGGTGGAATGTTCAAAGCTGATACACCAGATTAAGATGCAAGCACCTTCTTCAGGAGCAAAAGTCACATCAGCAGATGAAAATTGATAATTCCAATTATGACAGGACAAAAAAAACTTCGAAAGCTCCAATACTGGGCAGAAGCAGTAATGAAATGTGACACTGGTGGAAGATCTTTCACAGACATCACTAGTGACAGTTAACATTTGAGTACTGCTCAGAGGATGATAGTGGTAAACCATTGCTATATTTTTCTTATTCTTAAACCCTATGGTATCTAGAGTGACACAAGATATAGTGTTGTATGATGAGGTTACCAAATCAGAAGGCACTCTGCCAACTTGCTGAGGAAATGCAAAGGACAATTATGAATAGCGGTGCCACTAATAAAGCAACTAGATTAAACCTAAAATGACATATATTGGCTGATGTGCACAGAGGCAAAAATGAAATAGGATACTGTACAACCCATACAAATGGAACAAGAGAAGTAGGAACCAAGGAATGCTTGAAACTGAAAAGTAATATTGCAGTATTTGGTGTGTGTAAACTAAAGTGAGCTAGAACAGGACATTTACAGCCAGAAAATTAAAATGTGTCTTAACTTAGCAACAACAAAATCAGAAGAAATTGTTGGTTCTAATACTTAGGCTCAGTGGTGGGCTCCAAATTTTTTTACTACCACACTGTGGGCATGGCCAGGGGAAAAGCCCTGTGTTGCACCCAAATTAGGACTACTGTACTTTATTTCAAAACTTGGATGGGCGAGGTCAGCTAGAATTTCTGCTACTGGTTCTGGTGAACTGGTGTGAACCTGCAAATGCCCACCACTGCTTAGGCAAGATGTTGCACATCACCATCATTTAAATCTATGCTCCAGTTTCAAAATGCTTGAAAGAGAAAGAAGAAGAAGGGGGGCAGGGGGAGAATGAAAGCTTTTGTGAAAGTGTCCAGGAGGAAACTGATTACACACAAAACCAGGGTGTAATTACAGATGACTAGAACGTAGCTGTCAAGTGTCCCGTATTGGCCAGGAACCTCCCGTATTTTATCCTCTTTCCCGGCGGCGTCCCATATCAGTCAGACTGCAATGTCTTAATACCGCCATTGGAGGGCTGCACAGAATAAGCATAGCTGTCAAGTTTCCTGTTTTGTCCAGGAAATTTCCCTTATTTTCAAATCCAAAACTTGACAGCTATGGCCTAGAATGCAAATATAGGAAACAAAACAGAAACAAATGTGTTGGAGAATTCAACCTAGGAATGAAAAATGAAGCAGGAGAACAACTGTCAAGGCAATAACCAGTGCTTCAGGCAACCAAATAGATGACTTTAGACATGAGTGTCACCAATTGGTCAACACCAAAATATAATGCCAAAAATGTAATCTTGACAACATTTCTGATGAATTTGAAGTCCAGATTCATATTAATAAAACACAATTCAACACATGAACCAGAAGAACTGTGGATTGAAACTGGAAATATTATCAAGGAAGCTGCCTCTTAGACCAGGCCTGTACTTTATTTCATTCTTCCCACAGTGGCAGCAGCTGCCTGATTGCTGTGATACTATTTGCTGCAGCTAGAGTTCAGTGCTATCTGTGAATGCAACCCCACACTTCTGACTGAGAAGCTGGAAATAGGCTGTATGGCTGTCTGATTGCCTTCCTTCCTTCCTACCTTCCTTCCCTGGACCCAAACAGTAGAGCCTCTTCTTCTTCTGATGGTTTCTAAAGCAAAATCCCAGAGAAGAGATTAAAATTTGGTTTTCCTATATAATGCAGCTTTAGAAACCGGTGATTTATCAAAGAGACCTAACAAGGATGCAGGAATAAAGGATAATGATCCATTTAGTTTCAGCTGCAGCAGCTGAATCCTTGGACCAGAAAATATGAGCTCCATCATAATCTGTGGACAGATTGACTATTGTAAGATCCATGAAGTTTTGCTCACAATTGAAAAAGCAGAGCCAGAAACATCTGATGGTAGAATACAGGTTATAAATTCCAAGAGGTAAAAACCATAATACTAAGTAAAATAATTTGAGCAGAGTAGAATATCTACTTTCTATCTTATTTTTCTTATTTGACTTTTCTATTCTTTTAAAAAAATATTTCCTACCACTTCTGCTACCCTTAAAATGAATCCATAGATCACCTTCTGGTCCCACTATGCATATATTCAGATGCTGGGTAATACAGAATAAATAAAGGTGTGTCTCCTTTTAAGCTATACTTGAGTCTAAGACAGGACAGTGTGACTCATCCCTATTTGCTGACATCAGGCCCACCAAATATGTACACAGAATTATTTTGGTTCTTATTCATACATTACAACTCAATGATCTGGAACATACCTTATTGCAACACATATTATTGGATCTTTATAGTCTGCCCTCTGGGGTGATCTTGGAGCAGGCTGATCTGTGTTTTTTAAAATGGCCTCCACATTTCCTGTACAGTCAACCCTCACACAACGTGTTCAGATAACATCATTTTTGCTTAACAACGCATCGGTATGCACCACGTGTTCCCCTGCATAACAACATTTTTAGTGTCGTTGTCCAGACAACAACGCTAAAATAACCGGACAATGACACTAAAAACGTCGTTATGCGGAGAACTCCATAGAAACCCACATAACAACAAAATTTGCTTAGCAACGCTACTTGGGAAACCAAGTAACATCATTATGTGAAGGTCTACTGTACATTGGAGCAATCTGAGTCCCACCCCCACCCCCACCCCCAATGTGCACCTTTTGAGACCCAGTCAACACTTTATATAAAGCTGGCTTTATAGCTGAGAGCGTTAGAAGTCTGGTTGTACATCGCCGCTGTTTATCTCAGAAGAGCCAGCCTGTGTGGACTTGGGTAAGCTGCACAGTCCCAGGATGGCCTTAGAAAAAAGGAATGGTAAACCAATTCTGAATACTCTCCACCTAGAAAAGGGCCACCATAAGTCAGAATTGCTCTAAAGGCAAACAAGCAGGGAAAGTAGATGGAATTGAGCACTGAGGTGTAAAGATGAAGGGAGCAGTTGGGAGAGTTTAGGAAAAGGAAAGGTAAGAAAGGGAGAAATAGGAATTAAGGGCTTGGTAAGTCAGGTTTATACAATTTTAAATCAAGAAGGTAAGCCACAAGAAATATTGAGAGAAATTTGGGAGCAAGATTTAAATGTTAGAATTACAGAATCAGCTTGGAATAATAAATGGAAGAAAAGGATTATGAGAACCATGTCTGTTAGAGTAAAGGAACATAATTATAAAATGTTATGGAAATAGTACCTGAATCCAGTTAGGTTGCATCAGATGGACAATAATAAAAATAAAATGTGTTGGAGATGTAAGAATACACTGGGAACATATGAGCATATGTGGTGGAGTTGTAATGTGGTAAAAGATTTTTAGAGAAAAATTGAGGAGGAAACATCAAGAATTTTGGGGATGAGACTTAAGTTGGGGTTGAGTGCTGTTTTGCTGACAGACATGGATAATATGAGTATAGATGAAGATAAAAAAGAGTATCTATAATATTGACAACAGGTAGAGAGTGTATTGCAAGAAATTGGAAAAATGATGTGATTTTAAAAATTGAGGATTGGTACAAGGAAATGTGGGAACTTGCTTTTAATGATAAGTTAACTTGGGAATTGAACCAAAAAAAGGGTATAGTTTTGAAAATAGATTTTGAAGAATCTTGCAACTGTTTGTGGAATCTACATTGATTAGAGGTGGAGGTGGCAGACCAGCACCAGATCAAATGAGTTTTTTGGAAACAGTGAAAGATTACTGTGATGTACCACATCCTCCAGGGAAATGCATATTTTACTTGGATCTTGGGTGTGTATTGTGGATTTGATTTTGTTTTTTGTTTTCTTTCTGTTATATTATATTTAAAATAGTAATAATAAGCATAAATGTATAAATAAAAATATGTATGAGTATAGAACTGGATTGATATTTTTGATAAGAAGAATATACTAAAATATATATTAAAAGAATGAGAAACATATACTGTATTATGATGAATATTGATGAGTTTAAAAATGTATTAAAATGTTTTCACTGTGTTATAATGTAAGATTATTAAGCATGTATTTTTGTTTGTATTTCTCTTTTATATATTTGTATTTTTTCTTTTTGTTGTTCTGTTTGCATTGTTATTTTAAAAATGTAATTAAAAAAGGGAAAGGAAAGATAAGAAGACATATAGGTATGACTGAATATTTGATATATCAGCCAAGAAATAAAAGAAAACAAAAGTAAAATGAACTTGAGGCTGCCCCCTCTTTCCTGTTGCATCTTTTCTTAGATGCTTTTTCTAACTTTTCCATTTTAATGCTGTCCAGAGATAGACATGTGGAAACGTGCTTGCTGAACACACAGTTTTAATTAAATTTTCACATGTTTTCTTTAGTGAAGAACTATGCTGGAACATATGGAAAGTATAGCAGCTGGTGGATCACTAAATTCCAATCCACACATTCATCCCAGAAGGTGCTGATCAACCCAGTTCAACTCAAAATTCACAAAGACTGCCAATTAAGAATGAAGCCTCTGTCTTCAAGGACAGTACCCACATCACCAGTTATGGAGGGCCAGGACGTAGAAGTGGCATACTCCATCACACAGTGCTGTTCTCGAGTTCTCCAGGGACACCCATTTGACCACTCCTAGAGGCTGACCACCTGCCAAAGGAGAGTAAGAAGCAATTCTTGTGTTAGGTTGTGTTTCTCTTACAGACCCTGCACAGATACAATGGGAACATTGCTTCAGGATGGCAAATAATGTTTTCCTGTCAACAATATTCATTCTTCACTTCCTTTCCAGCAGCGTTCCCATTTCCTGCCACAGGCCAGCCTATTAAATCTAGACTGCCATCTGCTCTCCTTTGTTCTTTATGTTCAAAACTCAGCCTCCTTTAGGATGCAGAGTAAAGAGATAAATAATAATGAAAACTACGACAATGAGGTAAAAGCAATTAGATATCTATCACTATTAGAAAACAAATCAACTCTGACAAATATTAAAACTCCCACTTTTCATGCCTCAGACTCTCAAGCAACATTTGCCAATTAGAAGAACAGAAAGAAATTCCAGCATTTAATTGCTTTTTAAAAACCAAGCTTCAGTCCCTTCTGCCTTTATTCCATGAAGCAGGGGTGACCAACATTTTCAGGCCATGGGCTGGTCACATGGTTCAGTGGGCGAGTCACGTGGTTACTCCCACTGTAAGCAGAAGTAAAATGTTCCCACGCATGTGCAAAATGCTGTCATAAATGCACTTGTGGCTATCATAAATATGTTTATGACAGTCATGGGGGCATTTACGGCAGCATTTTGCACATGCACAGGTGCATTTTACGTCTGCTTCCGGGAGCAGCGAGGGCAACACAGGCCGGATGATTTGGCATTGGGGGCTGGATCTGGCCCACAGGCCGTAGTTCGGCCACCCCTGCCTTAAAGCCATGTCAACCCAGAAAGGAATTTGAGTGTGATTTATTACAGATGTGCATTTGAAAGCTGAGCTGAGATGTTCCTTCAATTGCCACCTCCCCAGGCCTTTGCCACCTCCCTAGGCATTTTCTTCCTGCCACTCTCCCTTTTCATTTGGACATTGCTTCTGTGTTCTTGGGGAGGTCTAAGAATGGTACTAGCTATTTTAAAGTATTTTCCCAATGAACATTATTTTGCCACTAATCAAGTTGAGAGCTTGTTATGTATGTTAACTGTGTTTTCTGACAGGAGCGGAATGTATCTTTTCTCATATATCTATTCTTATGCAAATAAGTGGATCGAAAACGTGCACACTCTGTTAGCCAATGGGCTTGTTGTATTATTGTTACTGTTATTGTTTATAGTGTATATAAGTCTGAGTTTTGCCCCATCCAAACTGTGTTCAAACCCCACTAATAAAAAGCTAAATTCCACTACTTCACTCGTCTGCTTCTTCTTTCCCTGAGCTGTTGAGTAGTTAAAAAATAAATAAATAAATGCAACAAAGGCTTCACAGCCTGTTCCTTCTTCACACATGTCCTTCCAGGCTGCTTCAGCTGCCTGGCAAACAGAATCTGTTGAACACAACCTCTACTCCCACCACCCTCATATTGCTGAGGAACACCAGGAGAGGCATTCTTCTGTACTGAGAAACAGCACTGGACAACGTCACTAAGGCAAGGCAGGAAGGGGAGG
Source organism: Bradypodion ventrale (assembly GCA_035047345.1). Taxonomy (NCBI): domain Eukaryota; kingdom Metazoa; phylum Chordata; class Lepidosauria; order Squamata; family Chamaeleonidae; genus Bradypodion; species Bradypodion ventrale. The sequence continues at coordinate 278,514,125 of JAWDJE010000003.1, forward strand.
AATGGAAAGCTCTTTTCAAAGCTTTGTGCTCAGTGACCAGACTACCAACCCAAGCATTAAAAGAAAAATCCATTTGCAGTGTTGTCAGGTTTCTATCTGATGTCTGAGAGAACATCAGAAGATTTAAATCGCATGTTGAGCAAACCCCCCCCCCCAAATAATAATAAAATGTGTGCCCACATCCCAAAGCATGTTGTTATATGGTCAATATTTGAACAGTTTTCAGCAGCTGAAATGGCATTGCGCAATACATTGTGTGTCTTGCAAATAAATCACATTGATAAGAAACATTCATCCACAGATATGTAGCAATAATGAAATGTGTACTCATTCTTTGTTCATTTCCACCTTGTCTCTGAACTCACTAGTATAAGGCAAATTGTGTCTGTATAATGTTTACCAAACACACAGAAGCAAAGCCAAGGCACTGGGGGGGGGGGGGGAGCCAGTTGGCCAGTTATGCCGTTTGGAGCAAGTCTGAGACTGGAATACTGACATCACAGCTCCTGAGCCACCTTGGAATACCAACATCACAATTCCTGAGCCACCTTGTTGCAAGGATCCTAGTAGCTGCAACAGAGAACCAGGATAGAAAGTTCCCTTTGTATCCACAAGTCCAAGCAGTACCATGGGCTTTATAAAAACTTCCTGGGTTTTATATGTGCTCTTGGTAAGCTGAATATGATTTGACTCCTGGCAGGAGTGGCAGCTACTGTTACAGTTGCGGTCAGCCTGACCTCCAAAATATGAAACCTCTTTACAAGCTCCAGGTTTACATATTATCTGACTAGTGAGATTTTGTCTGGTCTCTTGGCGCATTTACCTGGATTCTCTTCATGCTGATTTCTACAACTTGCTAGGAACCCCTTGCAACACTTGTCTGCCTGTATCTATGAACCCACAATAAAACCTCTCTGCTCCAAGGTTTTGGCCATGAGATCTCATGGGGTGGAAAACGGCTGACTTGGCAACCTACAGATCAAATATAATTACTTCATGGTCATAATTATTCCTCTTCCGCAGTTGTGTTCGGTAATACAGTGGAACCTCTGTTAACAAATTTAATGCATTCTCCGGGACCTTTTGTTCTACAACAAAATTTGTAAAGCGAATTTCCCATAAGAATGCATAGATACCAAAATTTGTTAACCAAAATGCGGTTTCCCATAGGAATGCATTGAAAACCAATTAATCCATTCTGAATTTTTTTTGTTAACCGAGCCACTATTTTCTATGGATTTTCTTTTGTTATGCGGTTTTTGTGTTAACTGAGCCATTTGTTAAGCGAGGTTCCACTGTATGGCTTTCTGGACATAAGTAAGGTCACATGTTATATAGTACTATGTTCTGTTTCATTTTAAATGTGTTAAATCAGGTCCTTAGTGGCTCAAATAGCTAAGACGCTGACTGGGAGGCGGAAGGTCAGCAGTTTGATTCCTGAATACAGTAATACCTCGTACAAAGTCCGCTTCATACAACATCGGATTCATACAACATCGCCTAATTCCTTGAAAAAAGTTGCCTCATACAAAGTCGTGCGACTTTGTATGAAGCATTGGGGTTTTCCCAGGTTGCATTGTGCCTCGGCAGTATAAAAGGCAGGACACATGCGTGCATTGCTCTTGTGGGTTTTGCATGAGGCGAAGAGTGTTTAGGAGTGGTTTTGAGCACGATTTTGGATTTTTTGGTCAGAATTTTTAGAAGCATTCCTGGGATTTTTGCAGCATTCTTCAGGTTCTCGGACAATCAGGGTTGTTTGACATGTTTTTGTAATGTTTTTAGCCTTTAGACAATGATTTCTTAAAGTTCTGTCAGTTTCCTGTCTGTTTCCTTGACTTTGCCCTGAAGTCTGTGCTGTTACAGAACAATGTATCTCTATGGAAACGACGTTGTATGAGGCATCGCGGCAAGGATTTGGACGTTGTATGAGGCATCGCGGCTAGGATTTTGCATGCCTCATACAAAGTCCAAATCCGTATAAAGTCCAAACTTGTGGAACCAAGTTTGGACATTGTATGAGGTATCACTGTACTGCAGGACGGAATGAGCTCCTCTCCTGTCAACATAGCAGTTCGAAAGCAAGAAATTGCAAGTAGATAAATAGGGACCACTTCCGTGGGAAGGTAACAGTGTTCCGTACAATCCGGTGTCTAGTCATGCCTGCCACATGACCATGGAAAACGTCTGCAGAAGCAGACAATGCTGGCTCTTTGGCTTTGAAACAGAGATGAGCACTGAACCCTAGAGTCAGATACAACTGGCTTTCAAGCAAGAGAAACTTATATCAGAAAGACCTCCTGCAGCTCGTTTTACCAACTAGGTCCCCAAACGTCTGCCCTAGCAACCACCCTGATCACAGTACAACCTATAAGTAGCCAAAGACAGAATAATTTAAACTCATGCAAATTAATATTGGAATCCTGGCTTGATCTGGTCAGCTTTCTCTGACCATCTGCTTTTGAAACGATGCTCAGGATGAATTCATTAACAATTAATTCACTGCCACAATTCATTAACTTTTTAGTAAGTGGTTTAAAATGCATTAGTTTTAACTGTTAGACACCAATGACATTACTTCCAAGTAATGATTAACCGTTTTCATTTCTTCGATTCATTACTAGCTTTTTTATTATTATTTTAAAAAACTATTTTTAATTTGGGGAAGATTTTATTAATTTATTACATGAAATTCTCTTCTGTCTTTTGAAGATGACTAATTATGTTTCTATAGGGTCTTAGCATTAGCTGTTGTTGTTGTTGTTCAGTCGCACAGTCGACTCCGACCCTTTGCGACCCCATGGACCATTTTCCTCCAGGCGCCTCTGTCCTCTACCATCCCCCTCAGCCCTCCCAGCTCTGTGCCCATTGTGTCTATAATACCATCTAGCCATCTCATCCTTGGCCTCCCCCTTCTTCTTTTGCCCTCCACCTTTCCCAACATCAATGCCTTCTCAAGTGAATCCTCCCTTCTCATTTGATGTCCAAAGTATTTTAGCTTCATCTTTACTATTTGACCTTCCAATGAGCAGTCAGGGTTAATTTCTTCTAAGATTGACCTATTTGTTCTCCTCGCTGTCCAGGGGACTCTCAAAACCCTCCTCCAACACCACATTTCAAAGGCATCTATTCTTCTGCGTTCAGCCTTCCTAATTGTCCAGCTCTCACATCCATACATTACTGCTGGGAAAACCATTGCTTTGACTATTCTAATTTTTGTTTGCAATGTGATGTCTCTGCTTTTCACTATGTTCCCCAGGTTTCTCATCGCTTGTCTCCCAAGAATCAGTCGCCTTTTTATTTCATGGCTGCAATCCCCATCTGCAGTGATCTTTGATCCTAAGAAAGTAAAATCTGTCACTGCTTCTACTTCTTCCCCGTCTATTTTCCAGGAACTGATGGGGCCTGTTGCCATTATCTTGGTTTTCTTGATATTGAGTCTCAAGCCAGCTTTTGCACTCTCCTCCTTCAGCCCAATCAAGAGATTCTTTAGGTCTTCCTCACTTTCTGCCATTAGGGTGGTATCGTCTGCATATCTCAGATTATTGATGTTTCTCCCAGCGATTTTAATCCCATATTGTGATTCCTCCATCCCTGCACTGCGCATTATGTGCTCTGTGTATAGGTTGAATAAGCATGGTGACAAAATGCAGCCTTGTCTTACTCCTTTTCCTATTCCAAACCACTCTGTTATTCCATGTTCTGTCCTAACTGTTGCTTCTTGGTTCATGTACAGATTTCTCAGGAGGCATATGAGGTGCTCTGGTATTCCCATCTCTTTAATTACTTGCCACATCTTGTTGTGGTCCACACAGTCAAATGCCTTAGTGTAGTCAATAAAACAAAAGTAAACTTGTTTCTGGTATTCCTTTGTTTTCTCCATGATCCGGCGTATGTCGGCGATGTGGTCTCTAGTCCCCCTGCCTCTTCTGAAACCAGCCTGCACCTCTGGTAATTCTCTCTCCACATGCTGCTGAAGTCTGTCCTGTATTATCTTGAGCATCACCTTGCTGGCATGTGGGATGAGCGCGATTGTTCGATAATTTGAACATTCTTTGGCATTGCCCTTTTTTGGGATTGAGACGTATACTGATCTTTTCCAATCCTGTGGCCACTGTTTTGTTTTCCAAATCTGCTGGCATATTGAATGCAGTAATTTGACACCATCATCTTTTAGCGCTTTGAAAAATTCAACTGGGATACCATCATCTCCACTAGCTTTGTTGTTTGCAGTGCTCTTTAGGGCCTTTATGACTTCACTCTCCAGGATGTCTGGCTCAAGTTCAATTTCTTCATCATTGTGATTATCAGGAGTGTTGAGGTCCTTTTTGGAAAGTTCCTCTGTGTTCTCTTTCCATCTTTTCTTAATTTCTTCTGCATCAGCTAGCTCCTTTCCGTCTTTGTCCCTTATCATGGTCATTTTTGCTTTAAATGTTCCCTTGATTTCCCCAATTTTTTTGAAAAGATCTCTGGTTCTGCCTCTTTTGTTGTTTTCCTCCATTTCTCTGCACTGTTCTTTGAGGTAGTTTTCCTTATCTCTCCTTGCTTTTCTTTGAAATTCTGTGTTCAAATGGTTGTAGTTTTTCCTTTCTCCTTTGACTTTTGCGTTCCTTCTTTCCTCTGCTATTTTAAGAGCCTCATCAGACAACCACTTTGCTTTCTTACTCTTCTTTTCTTTTGGTATGGTTTTCTTTGCTGCTTCCTGCATGATGTCCCTCATCTCCGTCCATAATTCTTCCGGTACTCTGTCTACCGAGTCTAAGCCATTAAATCTGTTCATCACCTCCACTGTGTATTCTTTAGGGATGCTGTCTAGGTGATATCTTTCTGGTCTCCGTGTTTTCCCTATTTTCTTTAGTCTAAGCCTGAATTTTGCGATCAGTAGGTTGTGATCTGAGCCACAGTTGCTCCAGGTCTTGTTTTTGCTGACTGTATGGAGGTTCTCCATCTTTGGCTGCAGAGTATGTAGTCAATCTGGTTTCGGTGTTGGCCATCTGGTGATGTCCATGTGTAAAGTCGCCTCTTGTGTTGCTGGAAGAGAGTGTTTGCTATGACCAGTGTGTTCTCTTGGCAGAACTCTATCAATCTTTGCCCTGCTTCATTCTGTGTTCCAAGACCAAATTTGCCTGTTATTCCCTCCACTTTTTGATTTCCTACTTTGGCATTCCAGTCTCCTAATATAATTTGGACATCATTTCTTGGTGTCTGTTCTATGAGGTGTTGTAAGTCCTCATAGAACTGGTCCATTGTGGCTTCATCTGCACCAGTGATTGGTGCGTATATTTGGATCACAGTGACATTGAAAGGTTTGCCTTGAAATCTGACTGACATCATTCTGTCATTTTTGAGATTGTATCCCATTACTGCTTTTCTCACTCTTTTATTGACAATTATGGCTACTCCATTTCTTCTAAGGTTTTCTTGCCCGCAGTAGTAGATATTGTAACATGATATTTTGAATGCAAAATATTTTGAAATATTATAATATCACCCTTAGTCTGATTTCTATATTCTCAAATAAAGTTACTTAAAACTTCTAATTTCTCTTGACTCAGGTGGAGCTGAAAGTTAATGGGCAATAAGACAGGCGCCTGATTTCTTGGAGGCTACCTTTTGGGATGTTAATTTGTCTGTCCTGGCTGCCCAAGAACTATTGTTAAACTTGAAGCTCAGAGTGGCATTAGAGTGATTTCTTTTAAAATAGGTAACTTTCATGAAAACCTGCCTGTGTGCACGATTACTAACCCTGAATGTTATATCTTATCATTTCAAGGAACAGTGCTGATAAATTCTGATAAAAGCATATATATCAATGACCATACCCTGTGCTCTCAAGGAATTGTGTCAAGGAAGGAGTCAACTACCATCATCCAGATATGGACAATTTGTTGCCATGGTTGCTTCTTATCCAGCCTTTTGTTTTACTCAAATCTCTAATTGTAACACTTGCAATACTTATTTGGTTTCTGCTACATGAAAAATAATTGTAAAGTATTTTCTGAACTCCCAAAATGTTTCTTTTTCTTTAAAACTTGAGATACATCAGGATAGGTGTTTATGCATGGGACAGGATGGAGGATTTAACAAGGAGGTGACACTGCTTTCATCCACAGATCAAAGACCACTATCTCAGGAAATGGGCTGTTTGGGAGGGGGCTATGTAGATTTCTGTATTGAGATTTATAGTTATGCAATTTGGGGGTTTAGCCATTTGCTACTGATATTTTGGGCATCACTTCATGGAGGAGGGGACTGTCCATCACTAATTTACCATGTGATCCTGTTTGGACCAATTGAAATTGTCTGGATTTTTGAATTGTTTCATCTATAAAGGAAGGGTTTCTTGAGACTCTCAGCCTGCTGCCTCTCCTTCTGCACCTTCACCTCCTCGCTCCCTGATCCAGCGTGGTCAGGATGGCTTTCTCTCCCCCCCCCTCTCTTTCTCTCTCACTCTTTCTCTACCTCCAGCAAGCTTTTCCTCCCTATCTCTTTCTTTTCCTTAGGCAAATCTTAAGCATGTGATTTCTAAGCAATCTTCTCTTCATTTCCATCTTTACGTAAGCTTTTCATTTATAGTAACTTCTTCATTCATTTTTATTCCTGAGTAACTCCATATGTCTAAGTATTTTTAAGCAATCTTCTGTATTTCTAAAGTGAACTCAATCTAACTGGATTTCTTAATTCTCTTATTTGGTATTTTATTTCCTTATTTGATTCATAAGTAAACATCTTTAAAATTGTATCAAAACACTTTGTCTGTGAGTTTGTTCCTGATTCAACCCTGCCTGTGAATGGTCCCATAAAAGGTTGCCAATTTTCGGGTAACAATATGATGGTTTCCAGAGCTGAATTCGCCCATCCCTGTCCATTTGAGCTCACTGATGCCCAAGATGTCAATGCTTATTCTTTCCATCTCGTTTTTTACCACTTCCAGTTTTCCTTGATTCATAGACCTCACATTCCATGTCCCTATGCAGTATTGTTCCCTGCAACACTGTATTTCTCCTCCTCCTTTCGTATCCCTCCCCCTTTTCAGATCTGCTGTGCTGAGCATCCCCTTGTTTTGCCTTTTGTTTTGGTCCATAGGGTTCTCTTGGCAAACTTTGTGGCGTGCCTTGCCGGTCTCTACGCCAGTCTACGCATTAGCTAGTTGGCACTAACTGTCTTATATTGAGCTAGGCCAGCAATGGCCAACCTTGGCACCCCAGGTGTTCTTGGACTTCAATTCCCAGAAGCCCAAGTCAGCACTCCTGCTGATCAGGGCTTCTGGGAATTGAAGTCCAAGAACACCTGGAGTGCCAAGGTTTGCCATCACTAAGCTAGGCAATTAGTCCATCTAGATTGGCATTGCTAGCATTGACCACTAGTGTATTTTCTGGATTCTGGAAAGCATTTCTTCCCAGCCAACCTAAAGATATCTGTGTTATGTGCTCCCCAAATTAAAACTAATTTATTTAGACAACAAAATTGGAATACATTGTGCATAAGGAAAAAAATTGCTGTTGCTCAGCTGCATCCCCACCCCCCACCCCAATGAAAAAATCAATTTATTTACAAGCAAAGCAAGCCACCTTTCACTCAGGGTAGATTTGTTCAGGAATCACAAAAGTTGGCCCCAGTCCAGGTTTCTGTCTATTGGGGTGGGGGGACTTCAGAAATTACATTGTCATTCACTTGTGGAGCAGGTTTGATTGCTGTAAATGTGGGATCTGGTAATTGTTTCATTAGTTGTTCATGGGAGTCACATTGCAGTCACTATATTTTTCATGCTTGCTCTCCTTATAGTACTAGAAAAAACAAATTAACTTTTCTCCTCCCTTAATGCAGAATCAGGATTATATTAACATTGGTAGACATTAATACAAATATTAATAATAAATATTTGAAAAGCACAAAAATGCTGTAACTATTCTTTAACATGAGATGCTAAACAATGAGGGAATGGAAAAATATTTTATACATCTTCTCAGAACAGCTAGTTTGATGTTCTGTTTTTATAAAGTTTTTTTATATGAAAATTGGACTGATGAGAGACAGAAGCTCCTCAAAAGCCTGTTACCTTACTTGTGCGCTTCAGTTGACACTTATTTCCCACTAGTAGTCTCTGACAGACTTAGAAAAGCCCAGCCCACGGCTAAACATCTATACCAGGGATTCTCAACCTGAAGCCCGCAGGTCAGATGCAGCCCATGGCACCATTTCATGTGGCCCACCACCACCTCCACCACACCAGGAAGTGGCATGTGGTGGAGGGAGTGCAAACTGGCCATCCGGCCCCTGAAGCTGTCTGAGGGAGTGTGACCCAGCCCCTGGCTTTAAAAGGTTGAGAACTCCTGATCTATACTTTGGATGTGAGGGAAGCTGTTCTGGGTTGGATCAGGGGATGGGGCTTCTCAAACAGAGCTTAGATCAATGTTTCTGTTGATGTGGAAATGTTCACGTCTCCCAGGGAGTTTCAAGGAAACAGACCACATGCACCCGAGTTGGCTGTAATTAACCTCTCTTCTGTCATTTATAGTGACCTCTTCTCTGCCTCTTTCTTATCCTCTCCTTCATCTCCTTAACAAAGACTCTGGAGACTGCAACTAGACAGAGAAGCTCTTGGGGCTTATTTGACAGAAGATAAGATGGCATCTGATAATGTAATTTTAAAAATGTCCCAACCAGAAACAGCAACAGAGGAGGTGGTGGTCCTGTTGTACAGGAGGATTTGGAGTATTGCTTCTTCTAATTAATGAGAAAAATAACACTGCATGTTTAATATTAGGAGTTTAGTTGTTGAGAGGTGTGCCCCTTGTGTATAAAGCTGAGCCCAAAGTTAAACACAATAAATGTCAATGCTTGAGTTTTGTATTGATTTTTTTTAAAAATCAACAAAAGTAAATCAACAAATTTTTAAAAGTTTTAAAAAATCAGTCATAATTAAAATATTTCTGAAAATGAACTATAAGAGATAATAAATATATCAAGCAAGCGTGCAATGGTCCATGGGGTCACAAAGGGTCGGAACTACTGTGCGACTGAACAACAACAACATTTTTGGCACAAAAGGCTACAATTTAGGACTCCAAAAGATGGCAAATGTTCCTAGAACATTTCCTTAACATCCTCTTCTTTCCTCTAAGCCAGGAGTTCTCAACCTACGACCCGCTGGCAGGCCCAGGCCCACAGCACCATTTCATAGAGGAGTATGCCTTCCCCCACGGTTCCTCGGTACCTGCACCCCTTTTTAGGGGTGGGTTCTTAACTCTGTTTTTATCGGTTTTATTCATGTTGTGAACCGCCCTGAGTCGGCCGTGGTCGAGTGGGCGGTATAGAAATCTAACAATAAATAAATAAGATGTGGCCCATGTAATCGCCACCACCACCACCACCACTGGTGTTAGTTCTGTTCCCACATAGACTCTGGTAATAAATTACAGGTCCCAACAATGTCATTCACAACATCAGGGCCTGTTTATTTGTTCCCCTATGCCATCCTTTGCCAATTAATGTCGTTCTGCATTCTGTGTGGAAACAAATAGGAAAATCTCTATGCAAAAGAATTATTGGACATAAATCTGACATCAGGAATGGCAATACACAAAAGCCTGTTTCAGAATATTTTAATCTATTTAAACTTGAAAGGCACTGTTCTGGGAAAAACCTCAATACGAAACAAGATTTGAAAGAGAAACAGATGAGATAAGGTATACACGGATGCTGCAGACCCACTTAAAGGGACTGATATCAATCAAGGATTCTTTATTACCAAGTGTGAAATACTAGATTGATTCCTGCAGTTTGCCACTGATGTCAACCATGCTATTGCTGCCTTTTAGACTGATAATTGACTTTATCCATAGCCTGATTGCCTAATGATCCCTTACTAATAAACCATTTTCACATGGTTCATTATCTGCAGTCCCACCTGATCAGGAAGTCATGTATAAATATGAAAATCACATAGTCTCACTCTTATGTCAGAGGACGTAAACTTGAGCCACAAAACACACATTAAAATATAGCAGTCCGCCACAATGCTTTCCTCTCTTTTTTGTTTTACATTTTGGCCAAGATATGGTACTTTATTAACTGAGATGTTTTGATAATTAATAATTAGTGATTAATAATTAATAATTAGTAATTAATAATTAATGCCATGAAGAATCCTTTATGACTTATAATTTTGCCTAGGTCACATTGTATTAAGTGCCTAGTTGTTTGCAGTCTGATAGAAATCATTTGCTTAGTTTGAGAATCGCAGCACTTTCCCAGGAGTTGGCATGAGCATACACTACTGTGTCTGGCAGTAACCTGTAAGGGTTTTTTCAAAGTCGAACCTTTCACCCTAGACTCATCCGATAGGAGGAGGGAAAAGAGCAATGTATGTATGACTTCATCCACATGACTGACCTCCTTATACCATGAGATAGGAATGACTGGGACATCTATACATTCATATAATATAGAAGTACTATAGCTGGCAAGGATTGGCATACAAATGCCTAGATACTGTACATCATCTATAACATTAAGAGTAGATTAAATGACGCACTTGCCTTGCCAAGTACCCTTATAAAAAAAAAGGAAGGAGGTCATTTTAGATCATCTTAGATCCTGAGGCGGAAGCATCAGCTCTCTCGTGGAGGAACACACACACACACACACACGCAGGGAGATGCCTTCCAGATTTCATGCCATGCCATGATGCCAACTCTACACAGCTCTAATGGGGGGGAACCAAGTCCGTCAAGAGACAATTAGCCAGAGAGAAAAAGGTAGCTATGAAATCTGATTTATTATTTTCCTTTCTTGCACTCAGTGAATACTGTAGAGAAGTAAGATAGGATTTTAAGAAGCAACTTTATATATTGTTCAAATGCCTATTTTTATGGAAATAACACTTTGCTAAAAACAGAACCTATGCTGCTGAAAAGGAGTGTTGTCTTCAAGCAATAGGAATTGGGAGTACAAGGGCGAGATAAAGAAATGAACAAACTCTAATCAAAGAGACTGTATTCCTTTAATCTCCAAGATTTTGGATACAGAGACCTGAGTAGCAGTGCAGCCTTCACCCTGAGTCATAAGGGAACAAGTTGAATAAGGGAAAAACTTCAAAGAAGGCACATTGCCACAACTTAGCACCCAATTATCTCCAAAGGACACTCTCACTTTCTACTCTTCCCAGTGCAGCCAGGGGGGAGGAAAGAGGGCATTTGTTTACAGTCAGGACCACTGACTTCATTCAGCCACCCTTACCCTGCTAATAAAGAGAAGCAGGGCCAGCCGTTTCTCTCACCAAATATTTACTACAGGCCAGAGCAGAGTCTACAAAGCAAGGCCAAAGCACTGGGCATTTTAAAGCACCAACAACCCCTTACTGATGAGACCCGGGGTGGCTACCCGAAAATCAATAAAGGGTAAATCGAGCAGGGGGGCGGCCCGGCAACAATTAATACTTATAAGTTTGAGCCTAAATGTTGGCCAATTGGTCTTTATATACTCACACAAGCCTATCTCCTTTTCCATAAAATGCTTTTTTACAGAGGACCTGAAAGCTGTCAATAAAATTGGATAGATTTTGTTGCATCTGTGAATCTTATTTTATAAACATGTAATGAGATTCTAGAGATATTAGTCAATGTTTTACAACTCACTGACACTACCTTTGTGTTAAGGAGACTGTAATTTAGGGAGTGACTATGGACACTTAGGACTCAGCCAAATGGCTCATTTGGAATGGACTAGAGTAGATAAATGGGATCTCTTAAGGTCGCATAGAGGTGCAGTAAGCCATTTGATCTGATTTTCCATTTTCTTCCCTCAGCCAACAAAGTGTTCTATCACCACTGAGTAGGATCAGCTCTCAATTCAGATTATTTAAAGTCCCACAGAATTTTTTTCTTAAAATTTAGGAAAGTTCTTCTGCAAATTATGGGGTTCTGTCAAGCCTGCTGATCTATTTCTTCTATGTGGAAGGTACCATTTTGTCTGCTTGGAGAATTCACCTCACATACCTGTAATGTGAACATTAGTAGGGTTCCAGCCAATTTTATACATGTCTACACATATTATTATTATTATTATTATTATTATTATTATTATTATTATTATTATTATTATTATTATTATTATTATTATTATTATTAATAATAATAATAATAATAATAATAATAATAATAATAATAATAATAATAATAATAATAATAATAATAATAATAATAATAATAATAAAGTGGTATCTCACTTTGGGCGGTGAACAAACAGATAACAAATAACAACAAAATACACAGCAAATAAAAACAAACAACTGACAAATACATCACAAACTGAACTAAAATCGTGTAAATAAAATAAAGTAATTGGCATCTGAGGGCATAGGAACTCAACCTGACTGACTGAGTATATCTTTCTCTATGTGTATAACAAGCTTGCACACACACGCACACACATATATGAGAGAGATATGATAATGTCATCTGCTTGCACCCTCAGTATGAATATAATATACTTAATCTGTGATATAATTTTACCCTTCCATCCCTACGTTCACTCAGTGCTAAGGACTTGTCTGCACTGCTGAAATAAATCAGTGGTTAGTTCATTTAAAAAAAAAGAAAAGAAAATCAATTTAATGTTAATGTCATGCCATGCTATTTGTGCCATTGCAAACCTGCTAATGGGGCAACTTGCAACTCGACTGAAAGCTGTGCAGTATATTGGTGCAGGGAATTACAGAGGATTTGAAATTGCTACATTTGCAAGTGATTTGGCAGTTTTGCACTCCAGAATGGAGTGGGCAATAAGCAAGAAGTGAAGCTCCCATGCACAGTTTTCAACGTCAGCAACACCAGCCCTGGCTCCATGGCTCTACTACTGCCTAAAACACTCACTGTGGTATATCTTTTCTATCCCTCTTCTTATCCAAATCATGTGTCCTCAATTATCTTCCTAACATTTCCTTCCTTCCAAGCCAAGAAGGTAGTATAATTTTGGCAGTTTAAAGCAGGGGTGCCCCAACTTTTTGGGCTGTGACCGTGGTTCAGTGGGCCAGTCACATGGTTCCTCCCACCAGGAGCAGAAGTAAAATGCACCTTACACTCTGTTCTGCAACAGGATTTTTAAGCTGTCATTTTCTCTGCTTAAACCAGGCGTGTCCAAACTATGCCCACTGGCTAGCCAGATCCACTCCACAATGCCAATTTATCCAGCCCCACGTCACCTTCATCGTTCCTGGAAGCGGAAGTAAAACATGCCCGTATGAGGGGCGGATCTGGCCCATGTGCCGTAGTTTGGGCACCCCAGTTAAAAGTTTGGTCTGGACACAAAAGAAGAATTTTGGCATAGATTTGTCTAAGCTTTCACCAATACCAGATTTCAACACACATTTAGAAAATGTAAAGTTAATGATTCCACTGTTCACCTGCAGTTCTGATTATTATTATTTTTTCATGTATTTTTATTACTTAAAACATTTAAAAAATTGGTTTTCATCCTTGCGGGTTCCAAGACAGTGATGGTGATGATGTGTTATTCTTTTCAATTAAGTGACTATATTCTTTCAAGACGTGACTGACATGGTTTGTAATTTTCAGCTTGATTTTAAAATATTTCTGAATATTAATAAGTTGTGTGGCTTATGACAAAACAATTGCTTTAGTGGATACATTGATTGTTTTCATTGTTCATTTTAAAAACCTGAAATCTTAACTGCCTTCCTTCAGTTTTTTAAAAAACTAGATTTAACTGAGGTGGTGTTTGATTATTTTTTTTAAAGTGAGGGGTATTTTTAAAAAGAGTTTGAATGCATGTGTTTTAATCTCATATTGTACAACACTGAGTATATATGCAAGTTGATGAATTTTAATATATTGAAGCTAAAATTACAGTGGATCTTAATTGTGCAGCTCCTAGCTGTTCTTCCAGTGGAATAGGACTATATGTGTATGTTAGATGTGATCAGAATGCCAAAAACCCTGTGCCAAACATTATGCCAGGTCAAGGTAGAATAATATGGATCAAAGCTACAGTGCTTCATGTGCTCAATAGTCCTGTGGGTGCTAGTCCTGCCTTCTGATCTTCACTCTCGTTCCATTGAAACAGGAGGATTTTCTATCCCCTTTCATTTATATTAGTGCAGAACAAGAAGCCTCCAGCCCTCCACATAATCAGGGATCCTGAAAGGGGGGGGAGCTCTGTTTCGGGCGTGGAGACACTTTGTATGATTTAGAACCTATTTTTCTTCACAGATAGAAAAGGATTTCTGTTGGATCTGGGCCGCGAAGTGGGTTGTGCAAGCTGGATCGGAACCGCGAAGCGGCTGTTGGGTCCCGGAGGAGACTGGTCAAGCAATGAGACATGAGGCAAGATGGAGCGAAGACCAGTGATTTAATGAAGACCAATCATCAGTATTTATCATGTTTTAGGCTGCATGTAAAAGCATTGCGATACTGCAGGTTTCACACATAATGTTTACACATGTTAATTGGGGAAGTCTACAGGGGAAGTTAATTAACCAACTTAATTAATGGCAGGGAAAATACATTGTTCCGTGTTATCCGGGGTAAACAAGTGGCTAGTATTGGTTCTAGGGCTTAAGGTAATCCGCAGGCGCGAGATTACCTATTACGTGCCTAGCGCGTTAGTCATTAGCTCTCTATTGTTCGAGCTGCTTGTCAGATCAGCTATTGATGAATTAAACTCTATCTAATATTCCGCTTCCCCAATTTCTGTCCCCTCAGAAACCCTTGGTAACGATGTGATCACCCTTTACCGGGGTTCTGTCAGGGCCAGTTATGCCAATTGTGTGCATGGATCCCACAGATTTCCCTCCCCCTACTGCAACCAATTATTTTAAGGAAGATGAGGTGAGGACAGTGATTGTGTTGGAGATGGCATAGGGAGACTGGCCTCATTTCTCTGGTTGGTGTATTATTATGGATCATGTATGGAATGCCTGAACAGGGCTATTGTGTCACATGGAGAGAGGATTGCATTCCATGGCAGCAAGGAAGGGAGGTTCTACTGCCCTCCTCATTCCCCAACAAGCAAAGATACTGAAGATGATTAATGAAAGAGGGCAGGGAGCGGTAGTACTATGCTGCAACCCTTTTGGCTATCTTTGCCATTAATTTTAGGGGAGGAGTTACTGAAGGAAATGGTGGCAGAGGAGGAAGTAGGGCTTTGGGCAATGGAAGTTGTTGCCACAATCAATCTTATACTCAACACCTTCCTCCCATCACATTTATTTACACACACCAGTCACCAGCCCCCGGACTGTGATGTTGCAGTGACATCATAGGTAAGGTGCTGCACTGGGCAAAGGAAGGTGCTTCAGCAAAGCTCTTTAGAAGCCCAGAGTGTAGGTGATGGATTTAAGCAAATGAACAATATGAATTTTGAGTCTGTTAAAAAAAAGGATTATCAATCAAAATTTGTTTTTTAAAAATAGAAATACAGCATTGGAGAAAATTTTAAAAACAGGGGAGGGTGATAGTCCCCAAGTAGATTAAATCCTACTTGAATTCACCTTGATGGAGGACAGCAGCTTCATCCATCCTGGCCTGGGGCTAATGAGGACATTGTGTGCCCAAAGGGCTCAGGACCAGAAAGTGACTCGCAAAACTGGATCAGTGGTAGAGGTATCATGCTGTGATGCAGAAAGCAAATGGAAGGCCACAGCATTATATTGTTCCCAGGACAATCTTCACGGCTGATCACCTCAGTGAGGATAGCCAATATTCAGAATCGGATATGGCACTTGAAGAAGAAGACAAGGGTTATGGCACCTAGAAATCCTGTTCTTGTAACTTACATAGAATATGACTTGGGGGGAGAGAGGTAAATGTTTACATGACAAGGTGAACCAGCAATTCTGGTTGGGGTTTTTAGTGTGGATAGACAAGAATGTTGACCAAAATTAAATTGTCAGCTTTGTTGAGCATTTGTCATGTATTGACCTTGCAGGGATTTCTAAGTATAGCATGTGCAGAAGTGGTTTATCACACCCTCTGTCTGGAACTGGGCAACTTGCTCAAAGTGGTGGCGTATGTAGCCTCAGTGAGGTGGCTCCAGGTGGCCTTGTCTGGTCTCTCTCATGGGACACCCAGAGGATGTTCAGACTCCCCATCCCCTCACTCTGCAGGCAGGCATGCCAGACAACTGGACTATACTGGCCTGCAATCTAAATGTCCTTTTGTAATTTACAAAAGATAAAAGTAAAGGCAAACAAAAACCTCAGAGCAAAAGAAACTGAAAGAAAAAGTCAACTGCAATATCCAGTAATAATACTATTATTTATTTATTTATTTATTTATTTATTTATTTATTTATTTATTTATTTATCTAGTCATATTTGTATCACCACCCAACTCAGCAAGCGACTCTGGACAGCTTACAACATTAATATTAATCATTACAATCTTAAAACTCAAAAACCCTTAATAACCCCGCTGACAGCGAGAGGACCCCGCTGCCTCTTTCCTCCCGATGCCCACACCATCGGCTCGGGAGGAGAGGCACCTGTGGCCAGCCGACACCGTCCTTCTGGCCCCACCTGGCCAGAGGGGTAGAAGAGGCACCGCCAGTGCGGCCAGCAAGTGAGAGGACCCCGCCGGCAGTGCGAGGACCCCGCTGCCTCTTCCCTCCCGACGCCCATGCCATCGGCTCGGGAGGAGAGGCACCTGTGGCCGGCCAACACCGCCCTTCTGGCCCCGCCTGGCCAGAGGGGTAGAAGAGGCACCGCCGGTGCAGCCAGTGAGTGAGAGGATCCCACAGCCAGCGAGAGGACTCCGCCGCCAGCGAGAGGACTCCGCCACCAGCGAGAGGACCCCACCGCCTCTTCCCTCCCAACGCCCACGGCATCGGCTTGGGAGGAGTCCTCTCCCTGGCCATGAGAGACTGGCTGCGAGAGTTTGACTGCAGCTGTGAGGCGGCCCGGCATGGCCACAAGAAGTTCTGCCATGCCGGGGAGCCGCCAATGCCACCAGACCCGCCGGATGCTTCCCCTTGGTGAGAGCAGGGTTGGCGGGAGCGAGAGACTGGATGCAGCTGTTAATTGTATTGCTAATTGTGATTTTGTAATTGAATAATTAATTGTATTATTGACTGTGACTTGATATTTTTAGTAAGTTTATTGTGATTCATATTATTATGGTATTTTGCATTGTATTTCTGTATGGTGTTGTATATCCCCCTCCGTCTTCCCCTCCCCCTTCTCCCTCTCCCTCCCCTCCCTTCCCCCTATTTATGTTTTTGTTTGTATTTATTGGAATGCTCTGTAAACTGCTTTGAGTTGTCAGTAGACAAGTAAAGCGGTTAATAATAATAATAATAATAATAATAATAATAATAATAATAATAATAATAATAATAATAATAATAATAATAATAATAATAATAATAATAATAATAATAAAGGTTACCCAAAGATTACCTAACCCCACCCCATCAATTGAAAGATAGCAGCTAAAAGAGAGGAAAGAAACAAGAGCGACCTTTGTTATATAAGCCAGCAGGGGGGAGTCACCACATCACTGGTGCCCCACACCTGCTTTGACAGCCAGGTTTTTAGCTCTTTCCTGAAGGGCAACAGCTCCATTTGGAGATGCAACTCAGTTGGCAAGAGGTTCCATAGGGCCAGAGCAGACACCGAAAAGGCCCTCCTTCTGGTGCTAGAGAGATGAGCCTCTTTAGCTGATGGTATCTTCAGAGAACCCCTCCGGTCTGCTCTAGTGGGATGGACACATGTTCTTGGGGTGATGTGGTCTCTTAAGTACCCTGGCCCACTACCATGTAGGGCTTTAAAGGTCATCACCAGCACCTTGAATTGCACATCATAGGAGTGATGTCACATTTTGATTTCCTCTTCCTTCACCTGTCTTTTATAAACCAGATTCTATTAATGAGGAAGGTGGTCTTCTACTCTTTCAATAAATTATTTCCCCTACACAACATCAAACACTTGGACAGCTATGCCTCAAGGACTCTCACTGCATATGTGGAAGCTGTAGAATGCATGATGGTCCAGGTCGGATGCAGCACAAAAGGAATCATTTTATGTTATAGGAAACCACTCTACAGTGTCTGAAATTAATTCCTTGGGATGGATCAAAAATAATCAATTCTGCCCAAACTGCCGTCAGTTAAATGACTAATGGTTTTGTTAAAAACCACACTCCTGTATTGCATGGGGGATACTGAAATGATAAGCTGAATTGAGCTACACTTTTGCTCTTTTACCTATCATGGCTTGAATATGCTCTTTTGGGGGAGAGGTACTCCATTTTGTAATGTATGCTATCATCTATGAGAACATCCTCATCTTTCTTAATCTGTTTGATGCCAAGTATTCAGGATTCTTCAGCCGACTGAATGTATAATTGCAGCTTCTCGGCTCTTCTTTAAAACCTTCTTCTATCATTCCATACCCATGTGCTTCACAGAATTGCAATTCTCCTTATTCATCACTGGAACAAACACTCAAAATTACACTTCAGATCTAAATTTTATATTCCAGAATGTTTTTTTTTAAATCCAGTCTCTCAAAACGAAGACATCCACATCATTGCATTTTCAAAATGTAAACTCTGTTTGACTGGATTTTTTCAGATTAGTGGTGACTGTTATGAATTTGGTGTCTCAAATCGCTGCTACACTGAAAACTAAACAAGTGTCTGCCCACTCCTCTTGCTTTATGTTGGCAATTGGAATCACAGTTTTCTAACTTATTGTGTCAACATACTGCTGAAGTTTGACAACGAACTGTATTAGTGATGGTGAATGTTGGCACCACAAAAATGACCAAGAACACATATGGCTTTTGAGGATGGTAAGGTGTGTATAATTGGTCACAAGGCATGTCCACAGGGGAACATAGCATTCCCTCAAGGATCTTTCATTTTAAACAGATTGTTGCATCAATATGAAAAGTATTATTCTAAATAGGAAAATCCAACTTGCCTGACTTTATTGGAGTAGTGGACGACAGCAGCTTTGCTTACAGTCCGATCGGTGGCGTGTCATAAAGAGTCAACTCATAGCTACAGATCCTTTTCTAGCCTTTTTGCAACACTGAAAGTGTATTTCCTTAAGTGCCAGACCCAGAGAGTGGTCTCAGACAATGTGATTGAAGAAGTATGGATTGTGTGGATTGTTTTCATACTGTGTACAATGTGTATGTCAGGCCTACAGCACATTGTATGGGCCAGCTGGCATATGTCTGAAAAAGTTATTTATATTGTTGCCTGTGTAGACCAGCTAGGCTGGACTAGACTGACTGGTATCAGTGTTCCTCAGAGATTGAGAAATATAAGTGTTTGAGAATATATATATATTTACATTACTGCCGCCTGATTCTTTTAACAGGAGAAGGCAAGTATTCGATCTGGGACCTTCTGCATTTAATGCATGTATTCCTCCACAGTCTCTGTCCTTTCTCTCCAGAGGGAGAGCAGAGTATAATGTTGAAAGCAAAGACTTTTCTACTTCAACAGTTTCCTCCCTGGGAAGAACTTCTCTCTCTCCCAGGGCTTTGGCAATAAGCTTTGCCCTGACCTCAGACTCCCTGTGTAGGAAGAACTGTCTTTGCAGTCAGACTCTCTAGAGCAGGAAAACCTCTGAGCTGTTTACAAGACACCAGAAGAGGCTGTTTCACAGACAAGATAAGGAAGCTTCTCCTGCTGCCCCAGAGGGTCTGTCTTAAGAGCTTGTTCATTGCCCTTGTGTCATGTGTGACCACTTGTCTGAAGTGGCTTTGTGCACTCCAGAAGACAACTTGACAGAAAAGAATGAGCCAGGTTCTCCTGCATTTCAATACATTTCTGGGAGTGGGCAGGAAACAAAAAGCCCACACTCCCAGTAATTAAGTGGTAAAACCCACTAGGGACCAGTTGTCATCATGGCATCTAATAAGTGTGGAAGACCAAGGGGAGCCAGATGCCAAGTTGCCCCCCGCCCCCTATTTCCCAGCAGGTTCTTGTTACCACGCTTGGAAGGTTCTTCTACAAAAGAAGGGGGAAGGAGTGATTCACAAAACAATCCTGAAGGATAAATCTTGTAATTCAGAATGCTGAGCAGCTGGTAGTTTAAAGCACTGAACAGCAGTTTGCTGATTAATTCACCTCTTTAAAATGCAGAATAATGCAAGGCAGTGAAATACAGCTCTGACTTCACACTGGGTCTCTTGCACACAGGCAGACTTCCTCTCAAAGTGCCTTCTTGTAGTGTTAAAAATAATTACAAAAATAATGCTAAGTAATAGCAGGAGGCAAGAAAGATAAGAAGCAGAGGACTAAAGAGAGTGAGAAATCCAGTCCTACATAGGAGGCGTCAGTCCATTTACTTCCACCAACATGAAGCCACCTTGGTGTTTCCTAGATAAACATATTTGACAGTCAAATAGCACATTAAGAGAAGCATGTATTTCCCACCGTTTCAACATCCCCCATCTACCCATGCTTGAACAGTTAGATTTGCAAATGAAAGTTTCTTTCCTGCCCCCATGATTAATCACAAAAGTGAAGCATAAGTAAAGTGAAGCTGTTGTCATCACATGTCATCAAGCCATTTCTGGCTTAGGACAACACCAACATGGCATTCAAGGTAAGTGAGATATTCAAGGAGTGGTTTACCATTGCCACCTCTAGCTCATGGGTTTCCACGGCCAACTGGAAGGTATGAATTCTCATCTCCTAAATCTTAATCCAACCTTCTAACTCAGCCCATGAACCAGTGATGACAAACTTTGGCACTCCAGGTGTTCTTGGACTTCAATCACCAAAAGCCCAAATCAGTACTCCTGTTGATCAGGGCTTCTGGGAATTGAAGTTCAAGAACACCTGGGGTGCAAATGTTTGCCATCACTAACCTAGACGCTCCTAGTTTTGAGATGTTTGGAGTTCAGGTGTCCAAGCTATGGCCCCACAAATCACTCATTGAATTTTCCCCAAACTAGCTGGTGGTGGTCTAAGACTTTTGCACAGTACTGTATCTTTAACTCTGACGTTTTCACAGTACTGTATCTTTAAATCTTTAACCCTGACAAAAGATCACATTTATTGATTTAAAGTACACCTCTTTCAAGGGAATTGCAGCCAAATCCAGCTCAGCCTATATCACTCTTGGTGGACATGTGCCTTGACATGTAGTTCTACCAGGCATGCCCTGGGATCAAAAGGTTGACTCACCCGCACCTTTTTATGGTATGGAAATGGAAAAAGTGGTACTTTCCATAGCAACATAGCTTGCCACCTTTAATATGAGATAGGAATTGCTTAAAAGGTCTGTGTGGCTGGGATCAAAATTACAATGTGCTGCTATATCTGTGGAATAAAACACAAGTTGAGTTTTTTTGCAGCCATAGATTATGCTTTTAGAAGAGTGTAGCAATAGCAATTACATGCTGCCCATAGTGCCTAATGCACTCTCTGGGCAGTTACCAAGGTAATTAGCATTTTGCCCCCAATATGTTGGTTACTCAGTTTATTGACCTCTGAAGGATAGAAGGCTGAGTCAACCTTGATTCCTGTTAGGATCAAACTCAGATCATGAGCAGAATTTTGGCTGTAGTACAGCAGCTTGCTTAAGCAGTGTGCCATGAGTGTAAATGTGAGCCCCAGAACAGTTTAGAAATCTGAGAAGGGAGTTTCTTCACATTACATCCTACATATTCCATAATTCCTAGATTTCATTTCCCACCCTGATCTAGTGGGCCCTTTCAGGTGCTTAGAGGAGCATGCGTGGGCACAGTGGATCCACCTTCATTGTTCTCACAAGACGTTCCCAACCAAGCAGGGCAATGTAAACTTCATGTCGGGTCATTTCAAGCTGATGTCAAGCAGTATGGAATTAAATTAATGAAACACCAGGCAGTAGTCCCATAGGATAGCTGTTAGACCTAACTACTGGGTCTAAATACATTACAAATTCTGGAACAAATCAACCCAGTTTGGACTATTTTGTACAAGATCTAAATCAAAGCAGAATGGCCAGATTTTGGTTCTTGAGAAGCAACCAAATATACCCAGAGTATAAATTGAATCAGATTCAGGTTGGAGACAAATAATTTCAACTTGCTTTTGTTTTTTATTCTGCAGTGGCCTGAATAGAAACCCTTAAAACTAGCTCTCTGAAATTTGGCAACTAAAGATGACTACAAATGTCCATGTATCTCAGTAAAAGAACAAGTGAAACAAAAATTATAGCACTTTGCATTTTTTCAGTACCTTGACTTTACAAACTATTTGGGAACCAAAAATAAAGTGGATTAGATAAAATACATGAAAACAAACTCTCCTATGGCTAGATCTTACAGAGTATCAGCCTTCAAAAAGGAGAAATTATCGTAAGTCATGATGTTCTTTCTCTTCTTGAAAGGTAATAATGTGTATGAAACAGTTCTGGTCCTCTTAGTACCACCTGATGCAGTTATTCACAAGAGAGGATGTCTCAGAAGGTAACATTTATGATCATTGACAGGCAAACAACATCTCAGCTGCAGAATTCAGTACAGAATAGATGTGCTTTGAGTTGCAGAGATTTTGAAACAACACATGTCTACATTACAAGGAGGCAATCCTGGAGGAATGGATCAGCTTGGCTCACACTGGACAGATTCACTCCAAAAGAATATCAAGGGGAGAAGGAACTCATACACCCTGATTTTTATTTGAAAGAGACTTCCAGGCTTCATTTATTTTTAATGCTCACAGCACACCAAATCTCTCTCTGAAATGTTGATTGTACTGCCTAATGAGATGCTCAATTTACATATTCTCAGTTTTAATCTAAAGTAGGTGCTAATTGATTACCACTGAATGTTGAACATGTTCTGATAATCCATCCAGGATGCTGAGGGAGATGTTGCCTGTGAGAAATGATTTTGCATTTGTGGTGTGGATGAAAGTTCTTTATTCTCTGATATTACAAAGGGGTTTTAATTATCTAGATCTGGCGTGTCTGTATATAGTCCCCAGTCATTTTATGGCAAGTGAAACCAACTGTAATACCTAAACCATTTGAGAAATGTGGTCAAACCACATTCACTTCATCCACCTTTATCCCCTGGTCAAGAATCCTCATTGTATGAATTCCTTCCTTCCTGTTGCCACAAATCTACTAAGAGCGGTCATCCTTAGAAGGCTATGTCCTGTAAGTCTTATCCAGTTGAGCAGGACAGTATCAGGCCACGGTATGTAATCTGGGAGATCCACTTTAACATCTGTGAGAGATGTATGTTCAAGGACATCCTATAAATGTGACAATCCTCTACCTTGGTATGACTTTGAGCATTCTGTTAGACCCTAGTGTGGGAGAGTGGAAAGTAATAGGAAAAGAGGAAGATAAGTTATGAAATGGATGGACTCAATAAAAGCCTTGAATTTGTAAGATCTCAGCTGTGAATGGAAGATTCTTTTGGCGGTCACTACATCATATGGCTTATAGAAATTGGAAGTGACTTGACAGCACAACAAAAGAGTGAGCATAAGAGGGGCCCTGAAGTTGGCCATCCATAGTTAGCATGTGGAATTCTGATTCAACAGGCTCTCACTTAGATGTACAGTGGTACCTTGCTTAAAGAGCATAATGCTTTCCACGGGATTGCTCATTAAGCAAAACACCATTGTAAGTGAGCAATTGTGACTTCTGGTGGGGGGATTGCGAACCCCGATTTAGTTGTTTAGCGAGTTTTGGGTTGGTTTTAGTTGTTAAGTGAGGCAACCATTCAGAGAAAATGCTGTTCTTTAAGCGAGTTAGTCTCTAAGCAAGGCGCTCTTTATGCGAGGTTTTACTGTACAGTATTGTAAATCTGCCTAAATCATATTGAAAAATAATTCTTCTTCTTTCATGTCTAGGCCAGATGTGAAACTGCCAAAATGAAGGACCTTTTGGTGAATTCATTCTGCAGTTCCTTTCACCTGACCTAGTGTGAGAAAGATTAGCCAGCAACACAAGGTTGCCATTACCAGGGTATGCCTGATTTTAGTTCAAAAATACCACAATCTTCGAGGAGGCTTTCTGTGTACCCCGAAAAATAATTTAATTGTGCATATCAATTAGCACATGTAATTATATGCAAATCAATGCCTACTTTTGTCCTTTTTCATGGCACTTGCCTTCCATTTTGATGATGTTTATGTGGCTACCCTAGATACCTATGTGAGCAACGTGTATACATAAGTGGATAATGGGAATCATGGGCAGATATTGCAAAAGGCTAGCAGCTGATCGGCAATAAATATTAACAGTCAGCTATAATAGCTGTTCCTGCTTATTCTTGCTCCTGGGGTTTTAAAGCTGGCCTACTGCTAAGGAGCTAGATCTAATGCCTTTGTGGCTCATGTTCAGGTTTAAGAGAGAGGCAATGGTGAAGGTTTTCACCCCTTTTGCCCCTCTCCTCTGGATCATGCTCAGCACGCAGGGAGTTCTTTCCCCAAGAAAAGTGGCTTTGGGTTTAAGTCTCTTCATGTGAGAAGCTTTTCTCAGCGTTTGTACTCCCCATGTGGTTTATGCCAGCATCGCGTGCTGCAGCTTTTCCAATTCATCATGCACTGCATGAGCTGTCTGCGTTCTGGCAGCAGCAAAGGGGGCAGCAAGGATGACACAGCAAGCTCGCTTCAGCCGGCAAGGTGGGAAAGCATTTGATTTTCCTTTGGAGGAGTTAATATGTGTAAATCCTCACTAAATTGCTCAGTTCCTTGTTCCATGTGGTGTCTTTGATACCCCTAAGAAGTGAGACAGAGAAGAGGCCTTCAGGTACATTCCCCCTGGGCTAACTCAGCGGCTCTTAGAATTAGAGACACAAAATTCACACACAATGATGTTTTTATGCATTCAACTGCTGCGGTTGAGAGGGGTATGTAAAAAAAAAAAATCATACTGAATGCTTGCTAGGTAAGCAAACATTTTCAGAGCGGTAGCCATGTTAGCCTGTGGTTTCTTACAGCAAAATCAGCAAAGAGTCTTACAGAAGTCTTTGCTTCCTTGTAAAAAAAATCCCCAAACACAGATGGATGATACTTTTATTAGGCCACTAAAATCTCATAAATAGACACAGGCTAGCTTTGAAGTGCAGCAGGAGTCTTCTTCATCTGGCTGAGTATTTGGGAGAAGAAAATGAAAAATTTGGAGCTCCCAAAATAATCCTTGCCACATGGTAAGGTCAGCCTCTTTTGCTTAAAGCGAGCATCAAAATGGATGCTTCAACCTTTTAGAATCAATTCAAGCTAAATAGTTTCACTTCAAGCTATATAGATTTTATCATATTTCTCCCCTTCCATAAACGAGGGTCTAACAATCTCCTCAGCATCTCTTCCTTTGCTTTATGCTGAAGCACATGGTTCCTGCCCAGCTGGGAAAAGAGGAATTCAGAAACATGGCCATCCCCATATTAGAAAATGTAGCAATCATATTTAGAGTGCAGCTACATTGGAAAGCTTAACAAGAATGATTTGGTTTTGCAGCAAATCATATTGCAGCCTGGTTGAAATGGTAATCAATTCTTACACTGAGCTTGCAGATTGGATCAGGAGTTGAGTGCAGGCATGGGCTGGGCCACCAGAACAGGGGGATCCATCCTGGTGCACCCTCGCCTCTGGTGCCCTGGGGTGCAAATAATAATGTTATTATTATTTTATCCGCCTGGCGCGCTGCACTTTAGATTATGCCATTGCTCCAAGCTCCCTCCTTCAGCTTCGAGCAATGGCTTATTCTAAAGTGCTGCCCGCCGGACGGACGAAGCGAGGGGCAGTGACCAAGAGGTTCCTAGGAGCAGCCTTCTCCCTCATCCCTTGGTCGCCATCCCTCACCCCTTTCCAGTGCCATCCCATGGTGCCCAGCACAACCCTGGTTGTGTGTTCACATTCAATGGGATGCAAATAACGTACAAGTGCACAGTCCAGACCCTTCCTTCCTCCCTTTCTTCCTCCCTCCCATCCTCCCTTCCTTTGGTCCCATTTCTGCCTATCCTTTCTTCCTCTGATCTAACATCTGCCAATCTTTTGAGAGTTCTCAATTTTACCAGATAGATGTACAGAATTAGAGAAAACAATCAAACCTATAAAAAGAAACCTCCTCAGTGATCTCATTAATACCAACCTGAGAATGTTAAAAATTGTCTTAGTAAAGGAAAACAGTCAAGTTTTGAAACGCATGCACACAAACACACCCTGCTAAATTGGGATTCCTCCCCTACTTTTCCCTGTTTGCTCAGTTATTGACCCAGCAATAAAGTGAAAGGCTGTTCTAGTGATAATCTATGTCTTTCTCTCCATCTGAAGCAATCTCTCAATTCCTTCACTCTGAGCTGTGGCAGAGGGAAAACAGTCAGGGCTTTGAAATGTGTGTGTGCGTACCAGTGCACAGACACAGACAGACATACATGCCACGGTATTGAGATGCCCTCCTCCTCCTTGTATCAATTCACACACTGAGTGCATTAGATCTCTCTCTCTCTCCATCTGAATGGTGGCATCTTTCCTCTCCATAAAGAAGGACGTCCCTGTAAAAATTCTTTCCAATTTCTTGTGCCTTTCTGACTTGTTCAGTTATTGACCTAGCAAAAAAGTGAAAGGCTGATCTAGTGGTAATCCCAAATAATTAAAAAGCAAAGCAAAGCAATCACACTTATATACCATCCCATGGCGCTTAGTGTACTCTCTGGGTAGTTCACAAGTTAATTAGCATTTTTCCCCAAACATGCTGAGTACTCATTTTTTACCGACCTCGGAAGGATGGAAGGTTGAGTCAGGATCAAACTCACAACCTTTTTGTTGCAGGACAGCAGTTTAACCACTGTGTCATCAGAATCTGTATAGCTGCAGGACAGGAAAGAAGGTGGCAGCATGTTCTCCCTATGTCACTGGAACATTGCTTACCGACACAACCCCCATCTTTATAAGAATGAATCAGAACTGACTGCACAGGGGAAAAACAATCAAATCATTCTAATGTGAAAAATATGGCAAAGGAAAAAAAAAAGGTTGAGAGCAAAAAATTGCTGGAGAGATTTGAATTAGCTTTTGCATCATGTAAGGTAAAGGTAAAGGTTTTCCTTGCTTGAAAGTCAGTCGTATCCGACTCTAGGGTGCAGTGCTCATCTCTGTTTCAAAGCCGAAGAGCCAGTGCTGTCTGCTTCTGCAGACGTTTCCGTGGTCATGTGGCAGGCATGACTAGACACTGGAGTGCACGGAACGCTGTTACCTTCTCACCAAAGTGGTCACTATTTAGCTACTTGCAATTCTATGCTTTCAAACTGCTAGGTTGGCAGGAGCTGGGACAAAGACGGGAGCTCATTCCGTCCCACAGTACTCGGGAATCGAACTGCTGACCTTCCGCTTCCCATTCATCGTCTTAGCCACTTGAGCCACTGCAGTCCCTATATATATTTTTAATATATTACATAAAAATGTAAATTGAAATATATATGAAAATGCAAACCTATCTAAGTAAAGGTAAAGGTTTCCCTTGCTCGAAAGCCAGTCGTATCCGACTCTAGGGTGCAGTGCTCATCTCTGTTTCTAAGCCGAAGAGACAGCGCTGTCTGCTTCTGCAGACGTTTCCGTGGTCATGTGGCAGGCATGACTAGACACCGGAGCGCATGGAACACTGTTTACCTTCCCACCGAAGTGGTCCCTATTTATCTACTTGCAATTTCTTGCTTTTGAACTGCTAGGTTGGCAGGAGCTGGGATGAAGACGGGAGCTCATTTCCGTCCTGCAGTACTAAACCTATCTAGAGAAAGCCATATTTAAGCAAAGGAGTGCCAGTCCTGCCTCACCACTTAGGGGAAGTAAGAATTGAACAATGATATGCATGCATTTAATGTTATCAATTTTTTATTACGGCTATTTTCCTTCCACCTGCAAAGTGTTATAAAGCTACAGTATATATCTTCCTTTTAGTGGGATCACAAAGGAAGCTTCTAGAAATGACTCGCATTATTACATCATCTTGGTTCTGATCTTCACACAAGCTGCACCTACATTTTCTTTTTCAATCAGTGTTGTGGGAAATCCAGGCAGCTTATCTGTGTTTCCAGTTTCTAAAGCTGTTAATGTATACCTGGTACCCCACTCTTCCTATCTAACGAGGTAGCCAGGTAGGACATGCTGAAAAGTTTCAGATTAACAATTTTAATAAAAATGGAAAAGCATAATTTAGTCATGGATGAAAAGCTATTGAAAGAAAAGCAGGTTGAGCTTTTGAAGGACATGAGCCAATCCAGAGGCCTCTTTCTTTTTAATTAAAAAAGTCCATATTCTTCATTTATCAGACTTTCCCCTCTCCATATTATCACAAGAGCCCTTGACAATCTCCAAGTGCTGTTACAGTTCTCCCACACATAGAAGATTAGCATGCCTAATATGGTCAATCTGATTGTCACAGTCATTCAAGTGGCAAAATATGTCCTGCTCTTCTGACAAGAAGTTTGGGGTGGCATATGCATATTCCCCTCATTTTATGCTCTATGAGGCAGATTCAACCAAGACATGGCCCCAAGGTGACTCTAAGCTTCAAGGCTCACTGGGGATTTGAACCCAGAACTCACTACTCTGATGTCAATGCTTTAACCAGTACATCTTGCTGGTGTTAGGATGAAACATTTCTGAACAAAGTCTGAATGCCGGAAGTCTGTGCTATGTGAAGAATCCTGGTGGTGCAGTAGTTAAACTGCTGCACTGCACCCAGAATGTTGTGAGTTCGATCCTGACTGGGATCAAGATTGATTCAGCCTTCCATCCTTCCGAGGTCAGTAAAATGAGTACCCAGCATGTTGGAGGCAAAATACTAATTAGCCTGTGAACCGCCCAGAGAGTGCACTAAGCACTATGGGGGCAGTATATAAGCGTACTTGATATTGTTATTGCATTAACATAGGACTCTTCCAGTGATCCCCACCACATGTAAAGACATGTATGTATTTATTTATGCATAATATTTTTATGCATAATTTTAGCACTCTAGGCGGTGAGTATTGAAGGACAACTGTACCTGGCCCTGCCCCCATGTCAACCCATTATCTGAACATTGAGGGGAAAAGTACCTGTACAAGTTCATTCAAGACTCCGTTCAGGAACTGCAGGCACACATAACTAATGTCAATAATGTGTCATCTGGAGCCATGCCAATGAATAGGAAGGGGACATATCACATAGTTTTTCCATAGTCTTTCACACATTTACTACTTTATATATATACTAGATATCTGAAGAAATATGTGTTCATCTGTACACAGGCTCACCACAGACTGTGTAGTATATTTCATAATAATGCAGAACACATATGTATGCAAAGCTGTACATGAGGCAGTGCCCCTTGTCAGACTTCCTACAAAGTACAGATTTTTTTAGCATGTGGTTGGTGTGCCCCAACCCCCATTTGCTCATCCACATATGGCATGATGGGATTGTTAGAGATTCCAACACCTGTGCAGGTTTCCTTTACATGAAAGCCAGTCGTAACTGACTCTAGGGTTCAGTGCTCATCTCTGTTTCAAAGCTGAAGAGTCAGCACTGTCTGCTTCTGCAGACGTTTCCATGGTCATGTGGCAGGCATGACTAGACATCGGAGTGCACGGAATGCTGTTACCTTCCCATTGAATTGGTCCCTATTTATCTACTTGCAATTTCTTGATTTCAAACTGCTAGGTTGGCAGGAGCTGGGAAAAAGATGGGAGCTCATTCCGTCCTGTGAAAATATCGGTAATACCATCTCAGAGATCAAGATGTTTGATGGGTTACAGTACTCTCATATGACTAGATGGACCCTGCAAAATAATATTATTTTTGAATAGGAGCACTATTTTTGTATAGCAATATGTCAGCATTAGTTGCTACTTTTTTTAAAAGAAAAAGGAATGAGTTAGTTGCCTTAGAGCAGGAGTGGCCAACCTTTTTCTGACGTGGTCCTGACTACACCCCCAGACAGCATTGTGGGCTGGACCACGTCCCGCAGAAGCAGGCACATTTACGACTGATGTAAATGTGTCACTTCTGCATTTACGCCAGCCATGGGCACATTTGTGCATGTGTGGGTGTATTTTATGGATGATGTAAACATCCCCGCTTCCACTTCCGGGTGCAGCAAAGGTAGCAACAGGCTGGATGTGATGGCGTCGGGGGCTGGGGCTGGCTTGTGGGCCGTAGGTTCGGAACCCTGTCTTAGAGCAACGTGTTTGTTTGTTTGTTTTTTACTTTCTCTCTCTCTCTCTCTCTCATTAAAATATACTTAATTTGGCAATTAGGACTTAATATAGAAAATGGCCAAAAAAGCTCCACCCAGTGTCCCTCCATAACATTTTGGAAATACTGTAACAAGCAAACATTTCTCCGCGCCCGTGGGGTTAGGTCATCCCCGTGGTTCACGGATGAACTGCGGGAACTCAAACGGGCAAAGAGACACCTAGAGCGCCGCTGGGTGAAGACCCAGGATGACTCCGATTGGACACTAGCTAGAGCTGCTATTAGGGCCTACCTAGTGGCGATGGGGGTGGTGAGGCGGCAATACTTCACCACCCTTATTGCCTCCGCTGATAACCGCCCAGGTCCCTTCTCGGTAGGGGGAGATCGGTGCCAGGTTGGCAGGGTTCGGCTGAGGACTTTGCTGACCATCTGGTGGAGAAAATTGATCGGATTCGTTCAGTGCTGAATCCCGGCGTGGATGGGGAGGGTTGGGGGGGGCACCGGAGCACAGACTTGCTGTACGATCTGGGATCAGTTTGATCCTGTTGTCCCTGATGAAGTGGACAGGCTCCTTGCAGCTTTGCATGCCACTACATGTCCTTTGGACCCCTGTCCCACCTGGTTGGTGAAAGCCTCTAAGGTGGTGACAGGTGGCTGGGTCGGGGCGATAATAAATGCATCATTACGGGAGGGGGTATTTCCTGCACCGCTAAAACATGCTTTGGTGCACCCCCTCCTGAAGAAAATATCCCTTGACCCAGCTGTCCTTAACAACTACAGGCTGGTTTCCAACCTGCCCTTTCTGGGTAAGGTTTTGGAGAAGGCGGTGGCGCGCCAGCTGCAGAGTGTCCTGGAGGAAGCGGATTATCTAGACCCTTTTCAATCAGGATTCAGGCCCGGGTATGGTACGGAGACGGCATTGGTCGCACTGATGGATGATCTCTGGTGGGAGCGGGACAGGGATTACCCATCCGTCCTTGCTCTTCTTGACCTCTCAGCGGCCTTCGATACCGTCGACCACGGTATCCTTCTGGAACGGCTCAAAGGACTGGGGATCCAGGGCACCGTGTTGTCCTGGTTTTCCTCTTTTCTGGAGGGCCGTACCCAGTCGCTGTGGTTAGAGGGTGAGAGGTCCAGCCCTAGGCTTCTCAAGTATGGGGTGCCTCAGGGTTCGGTGCTCTCTCCTCTCCTATTTAACATCTACATGAAGCCACTGGGTGAGATCATTCGATCCCACGGGGTGCGGTACCATCAGTATGCGGATGACACTCAGTTGTACATCTCGGCCCGTGGGGACCCCAGTGATGCTGTTGAAATCCTATCCGGATGCCTGGAGGCCATTGGGGTCTGGATGGGGGCCAGTGGGCTTCAGCTGAATCCCAGCAAGACAGAGTGGCTGTGGATAAGGGGCCCCGTGTTATCCAGGGAGTTACCATCTTTGGTACTGGATGGGGCTGTTTTGCCCCAGACAGACCCAGTGCGCAACTTGGGGGTCCTTCTGGACTCGCGGCTGCTGCTAGAAGAACAGGTAGCGGCTGTGGCCAGGAGGGCTTTTGCCCAACTTCGGGTGATTCGCCAGTTGCGCACGCTCCTGGACCGGGACTCCTTGCTTATGGTCACCCATGCTCTGGTCACTTCCCGACTAGATTATTGTAATGCGCTCTACATGGGGCTGCCCTTGACGACCATTCGGAGGCTGCAGCTGGTCCAGAATGCGGCAGCCCGGGTGGTGATGGGATGTGGGCGATATGCCCATGCCTCACCGCTACTTCGGGAGCTGCACTGGTTACCAGTTTGTCTCCGGGTGCAATTCAAGGTGCTGGTTTTGACCTTTAAAGCCCTATATGGCAGTGGGCCAGGATACCTTAGAGACTGCATCGTCCCAAGAATGTCTGCCCGTCCAACCAGAGCGGACCGGAGGGGCTCTCTAATGGTGCCATCAGTTAGGGGCGCACATCTGTCCAGCACCCGAAGGAGGGCCTTCTCCGTGTCCGCACCAACTCTCTGGAACCTCCTGCCAACAGATCTAAGACTTCAAAGAGAATTGCTGCCCTTCAGGAAAGGATTGAAGACCTGGCTGGCAGGGCAGGTGTGGGGCCCGAATGGGAACACGGTCCCCGCCTGCTGGCTTATGTAAAGAATTAAGAACTCTCTCTTCTTCTTTTTATAGTGGGTGGGATGGGTGGGTGGGATATGGGTCTTTTAAAGTGGGTGGGATAGGGGTCTTTTAAAGTGTTTTTATGTGTTTTTAAAACTTGTTGTAATGCCGCCCTGAGTCGGGTTCGGCCGGAGTGGGCGGCATATATAAATATGACTAATAAATAATAAATAAATAAATTCTTTAACTTTCAAATGTAACGTGTTGCTTGTGGCATCGTTACTAATAATGTGTTATTTTTGAGCTCTGCTTGTGAAGGGAAGAGAGCTGTTTAACAAAGAAGCCTGGGAATGTTGTGAATCAGTTCATAAAGATAGCGCAGCAAACAAGGTGGATCATAACAATACTGAGATGTGATCAAGAAAAAATGAGATCGGCTCTTTAACAAGAAATTACATGCCAGTGACAAGTGGATGGAATTGGTAGTGACTACTGTCACTGAGCATGAGTCAAGCTCTACTGTTGTTTAATACACCCTTTAGAAAGCCACGTTAGGGCTTTGCTCCTGGTGCCAGGTCTGGGATGCTTCCTAGCAGCTGACAGGGCCCCAGAGTCCTTAATTCTGACATACAGTGAAAATGGAGCCTTACCCTCAAGCAAGGGCAGCTTTGCAACTTGTTCTGTGTTGGGAAGCTTCCAAGCTATCTTGGCACTCGCTGGCTGGTGACATTGTTCTTGCCTTTGGGGGAGGAGTAGGGACAGCTCCACAAGTTCTGCTTTTGCCACATGTCAACCAGGCGTGGGCTCTTCTACCCTGACCTCAGTGCCATCAGCAGCTGGGAAGGCTTTCAGCACCAGCTGGCCAAGCAAGGTACGTAAAAGTAAAGGTCGCCCTTGCTCGAAAGCCAGTCATATCCAACTCTAGGGTTCAGTGCTCATCTCTGTTTGCAGCCAAAGAGTCAGCGCTATCTGTGTCTGCAGTTGTTTCCGTGGGCATGTGGCAGGAACACTTTACCTTCCCATAAGTGGTACCTATTTATCTACTTGCAATTTCTTGCTTTCAAACTGCTAGGTTGGCAGGAGCTGGGGCAGAGATTGAAGCTCACTCTATCGTGCAGCACTTGAGTCTTGACCTGCTGACCTTCCAGTCATCAAATTCAATGTCTTAACCACTAAGCCACTGCAGTCCCATAATGTATTACTAGTAAATGGGAAAAGCCATAGACCCTGGGTTAAGGTCTACATTGCAACCCCAGGTGTAGTATTCCACTCCATCGTGCAGCACTTGGGTCTCAAACTGCTGACCTGCTGACCTTCCAGTCTTCGGTTCAACATCTTAACCACTAAGCCACCACAGTCCCCAGCTGGCCAGCGAAGAATAGCATTAAAACAAGATGTGCGTTGGTGGCAGGCTTGTGCCTATTTGTGAATAAACTGCAGTAACAAAAGCTTTGCCATGGATTATTGCAAATGTGTATTTTCTGCCTAGGATGCAGATTTTGATGAAAAACAATTACAGAATTGATTCAGGTTTTCGATACGTATCTCTTTGTTCTCAGAAACTGTGGGAAAAGTATAGAATAAATGTAGTGTTTAAACCAGGTGCCTCCCCCAAAATGGATGACAGTCTTGGTTTTAAAAAGCTAACATACAGAAAAAGGAAGGGAAAACACTAGCAACTACTGTATTCCAATTAAGGCCCCCCAAATATTTTTTACAGCTGAAGGGGAAGCAACGATTTACCCATTTGCTCTTGGACTCACCCAACTCAAAAGTATCTAAAACTAGAGTCAGACGCTTCCATCCGTTCCTCTCCCCATCTCTGGAATTAAAACAACGAATTAAATAACTGACAGCTACTTGAAGCAACAATCCCAGTTTAGTTAATGGGAGGGCTGGCCACAATTCTAGTGGAATCAGGAAGAAAATAAATGTAAAACAACACTTTGTCATTTTATGCCATAAGAGTGTGGCATAAAATTATCTAAAGGTGACACATTTTACAATCCAATACAAATTGCAATGGAGAAATAAAACCAGGAATTGCTCCAGCTTTCAGTCCAATCCTATTTGGATTCCACGGGTCATTGGTAAATATGCTTGCTTATGCTTGAACTGAGGATTTGTGCCAGCTGCTGGCATACCCCAGTACTGCTTAACTTAAGTTTAGGTGGGATGCCAAATGTCATTTTCTTCTTGGATAAAAACGCCCTCCTCCCCATTAAACTAGTGATTCTGCTACCTTCATTCCAAAGATTTTAAATACTTCATCTGAGCTTGTTGCACCAAATGTTAAACTGTGATCACACAGCAGAAAAAGAGGGTGTATATCTGGCATGGGAGAGTTCTGATCCATCAGCATACAGTTACAGGCTAAGTAACGGGGAGCCAGCATTCACTTCTAGTTATTTATAAAAATTAGTAGCTATGGAAATTAACGCTAGCAGTTGTAGACATATTACAGTTCATTTTATCATCTTTCTAAGACATCCCTAGAGGCGAGCTCCAGAAATTGGATGCTATTGTACATTGCAATAAACTCATAATTGATTATGCTATGGAGCTTTCCTATGGATTGAGAAACTGGATCCAGAAAGTAAATAATACAATCAAAATTTTGCTAGAAGGCTAAATTTTAAACTTATTTACTGAACCTTTGGGGGATTATTTTGCCTTCAGCTAACGACAACACTCCTATCTTCAAAGGGACCTCTCAGCAGAAACCCACTGAAATGAATGTTGATTTTATAGGTACCGATCTTTGAGGAGAGGAGCTCTTCCATGTTGTCAATGCTCTAAAAGGTGCTGTATATTGTACTTGCTCTGGTCTTCTGTACAGAGGTTTATCCTATACGTTGTGCTCACAAGTTTGTGAAGATAAAACTCAGCTGTACTATTACATTATGAAGCAGATGCATTCCACAAATAAGGCTGCAATAATTTTCCTTAAGAACATAAGAACAGCCTTGCTGGAACAGGCCACAGCCCATCCAGTCCAGCATTCTGTCTCACACAGTGGCTCACCATTTGCTTCAGGGTATTCCCAAGCAGATGACTTCACCTGTTTAGGATTCCCTGGAAATGGCATTGAGAGATATCCTGCCTATCTCTCCAACCCGGAGCTTGTCCTTAGGTATCCATAATTATAGCCATTGATACTCTTGTCCTCCATGAACTTGTCTAATCCTTTCTTAAAGCTATCAAGACTGACAGCTGTCACCACTTCTTCTGGCAGGGAGTTCCATAGAACAGTGATCCTCTGGGTGGAAAAAGTGCTTTCTCTCGTTTGTTTGAGAATTACTACCCAAAGGTTACATGGAGTGCCCCCTAGTTCTAGTGTTGTGCAATAGGGAAAACAGTTTTTCCTTATCTACTTTGTTCACACCGTGCATGATTTTATAAACTTCAATCAGGTCACCTCTTAGACGCCATCGTTCAAGAGTGAAGAGGCCCAACCGTTGCAGCCTCAGATGGTAAGGAAGGTGTTCCAGTCTCCTAATCATTCTTGTTGCCCTCCTCTGCACTTTTTCCAGCTCCATAATATCCTTCTGGAGGTATGGCGACCAGAACTGTACACAGTATTCCAGATGGGGCCTCACCATCGATTTGTAAAGAGGCAAAATGACACTTGCTGACTTATTTTCTATACTCTTCCTAATGATCCCTAGCATTGAGTTTGCTTTTTTCACTGCTGAGGCACACTGGGTTGACACCTTCATTGAGCTGTCCACCAGGACACCAAGGTCCCTTTCCTGGTTTGTCGCAGAGAGTTCAGAACCCATCAATTTATAAATGTAATTGGGGTTTTTTGCCCCAACGTGCATCACTCTGCACTTACTAGTTTTGAAGCTCATTTGCCACTGTTTTGCCCACTCCCCCAGTGTCAAGAGATTCCTCTGGAGCTCCTCACAATCTCTCACAGTTTTCACTACCCTGTATAATTTAGTGTCATCAGCAAATTTGGCTACCTTGCTATGTACTCCTACTTCTAGATCATTTATGAAGAGGTTGAAAAGCAGGGGTCCCAGTACTGAACCTTGGGGGACCCCACTGTTTACTTCCCTCCACTTGGAGAAGTGTCCATTTAGTGCTACCCTCTGTTTCCTGTCCCTTAGCCAGTTGCTGATCCAGGACAAGACCTGTCCCTTTATTCCATGACTGGTAAGTTTATTCAAGAGCCTTTGGTGTGGGACCTTGTCAAAAGCCTTCTGAAAGTCCAAACAAACAATGTCAACTGGATCCCCCTTATCCATATGCTTGTTGACACTCTCAAAAAATTCCAACAGGTTAGTGAGGCATGATTTGACCTTGCAAAATCCATGTTGGATCTCCTTTAACAGCGCCTTCTCTTCTATGTGCCTATTAATTCTATCTTTTAGGATGGTTTCCATCACTTTACCTGGGACACATGTCAAACTGACTGGTCGTTAATTTCCTGGATCACCCTTTTTCGTGTTCAAGGAATGAAGAAGCAGACGAATGAAGTAGTGAAATTCAGCTCTTTATTAGTGCGGTTTGAACACAGTTTGGATGGGGCAAAACTCAGACTTATATACACTATAAATAGTAACAGTAACAATAATACAACAAGCCCATTGGCTAACAGAGTGTGCACCTTTTTCGATCCATTTATTTGCATAAGAATAGATACATGAGAAAAGATACATTCCACTCCTGTCAGAAAACACAGTTAACATACATAACACCCCTGGATCCTTTTTTGAAAACTGGTGTTACATTCCTTTCATTGTGTTAGCCACAAATGTGCTGATTTGCCTCTATTCTGTGGCATCACTTTTCACACAACATATTAGGTAAAATTCAGGACAAAATCTGGCTACATTAAATATTTTTTTAATTAGGAAAAAGTATATTTGACCTGTACCGTTAATTCTTCAGTTGAAATAGGTGCAAATAAGGCTGCAATAATAATAATAATAATAATAATAATAATAATAATAATAATAATAATAATAATAATAATAATAATAATAATAATAATAATAATAATAATAATAATAATAATAATCTTATATGGGAAGTAAATGCAATTGAATATAGTGCTATAATTCTCTCACACAAAACCGGGACAGAAGTATACTTGACAAAAATGGGTGGGTTATCTACAAAATAGCCTTTTTTAAACAAACATAATATAATGACAGCTATAAAACACTTTCACATTAAATATATCAATACATAAATGAATTTATTTACAACAATTAATTCTGACTGTAAGATGATCTGTTGCAGTTCTGAGAAGTTGCATCACAGTCAACTCTTAAAATCTTCAGTTCCAGAAAACACACTGGTCACACTGATTGGCCAGTGGTGTGAGGCAAGGACATCAAGATTTTGAATGTTTTAATTTTAATTTATATACCGCAATTCTCTGCCCAAAGGGTGACACAATGCGGTTTACAAAGTACAAATTCACAAATTACAGCATAAAAAATCACATCCAGGTATACTCCAACTCCAATGTGGCAGGAAATTGCTAATTTGATGGCAAGAGTTCAAATTTATTTTAATGGTGTGTTATAATACACAATCAGTAAGTTTTAAAAATCCAGGACTTTAGCATGATTTTTATTGAACTGGCCAGGACAGTTTTTCTCACCTTGAATCCAGGACAATCCCGGTTTTCCGGGACGTGTGGGACTGCAGTGACTCAAGTGGCTAAGACGCTCACTGGAAGGCAAGAGGTCAGCAGTTCGGTTCCTGAGTACTGTAGGATGGAATGAGCTCCTGTCTTTGTCCCAGCTCCTGCCAACCTAGCAGTTCGAAAGCAAGAAATTGCAAGTAGATAAATAGGGACCACTTTGGTGGGAAGGTAAACAGCGTTCCATGCGCTGTGTCTAGTCATGCCTCCTACATGACCATGGATATGTCTGCAGAAGCAGACAGCGCTGACTCTTCAGCTTTGAAACAGAGATGAGCACTGAACCCTAGAGTCAGATATGACTGGCTTTCGAGCAAGGGAAACCTTTACCTTTACCTTTATGGCAACCCTAAGGAAATAAGGAGTTGTTTTGGTTGGATCAAGTCCTTAGTTTACATTTTCTTCGTTTGCATGGAAAGATCATACCATGTTTTGAAGTTTTGTAAAAATCCTCTTATGGCTGACATTGAGAAAAATATTTACACTTTTCTTAATAGTTGTTTTTTTTTTTTAAATGATTT
Source organism: Bradypodion ventrale (assembly GCA_035047345.1). NCBI lineage: Eukaryota > Metazoa > Chordata > Lepidosauria > Squamata > Chamaeleonidae > Bradypodion > Bradypodion ventrale. Next base: position 278,552,564 of record JAWDJE010000003.1, read on the forward strand.
GATTCTGAGATTTTACAACTATTAAAAGATGATGGGGATGATACAACAAAAGCTGAGCATTTGGGGTTGATATCCTGATATGCTTAATTGGAAATAGGCCATGTTTATCCCAAACCTTCCACGATTAGAAGTGAAACATTGGCACCAAGATTCCAGGAAGACTGGGATTCTAAATCATCTTGAGAATTTACAAGAGATGAACTCTATTCAAATGGGGAGGTTGCGTTAGGCTCTTCCAGCAAAACAACTAAAGAGGCTTGTGAACATTTACTACTGTCAGATTATATATTTTCTTGGATTTCCATCTACTTCCTCAGGTACCTGGAGCTTTAGGTGTTTATACTAGAGTGTCAAGAATCTATTTCCAGCGTACATGACTGGGGGCAGGTTGAGAGTAATACTAAATGCAGAAAATGACTGTTATGTTATCAACAATAGAAATAAACATAAACCTCAGGGCTCATCACACAGCAGATACTTTGGAGGCATTTGGAATTTTGTTTTCTCCTTTTTACACAGCGAGAAGTGTGGAGAGATATGCCTAGTGTCTCCCCACTTCTTCAAAAAGCAAAAATGATCCATCTGTCTACTTCATGGATGGAGGAAACAAATATATTTACTTGCAGCCATTGTGTTCCTGTTATATATATCTTATAGATATTTTTCTCCTTGGGGAGTAGAACATAAAATATAGAAGAAAGGCAGCTAACAACAACAACAACAAAGAAGCAAGTAGGAGTGGCCAGTTTTGGGGACTTGGCCATGTGGGAGAGGAAAGTGTCTCTTGCTAGTGGATGATAGAAAGCACACTGTTCTTTGGCACTCGGCATTAAAGAAGATGTATTTGAGTTATTTTATGCCTCTGCTGATTACAGGCATGTCTGCATTAGTAAAAAGTTCAAAACTGATCCAAAGAGCAAAGCATATGTGGTGCACAACTAGCGAGTGCATTATCTTGCTGCCGAAATGTAGGGTTTTTTTATACCACCCACCAGGAGTTGTTTATCTTGTCCTGATTCTCAAATTGGTGAATTCTATTTCAATTAAGAATATGTGGATACATGTGCTGGTGTGTGTTTGTTAGTTTTCCCTGTAAAGATAAGAGACTTCATTTTTTTAAAAAACACACAATCTGTTACAATTATAGCATTATGACACTTCAGCATTGAATACTGCATTTACTGTTGGTATAATACCATTATGGCATGATAACATTTAGAATATTTTTAAAGGTCCAAAAATTTATACTTTAAACCAAGAGTGACGTCTTCTGTGCAATATATCAAAATGCAGCATACAAAACACATCTGATATCTCAGTTATAAAAATGCAATTGAGAAGTCAATGTAGACCAATGTATCAATATACTATAAGAAATCCCCCCAATAGGGCTAGATTTCACAATTGATATACAGTACACACCAACTTGTCCCAAACACCATGTGAACTTACATTGATTCAACCCAAACCCGATTAGAAACCCAATTCATTCAGTAGTCAAGATATACCCTGTGTTCTACTGATTTAGCCTGGATGCTACTGAGGTAAAGATCAGTGTCAGAAGCTACCTTTTCATAGCTGGAATTCATACTTCTTATAGTGGCCATTTAGATGTTACCAAAACAGAAGACAAAAGATGGCACAAATGTGCATAAAACATAGATGTACAGAAGCACCTTTAGAAATCATGACTGCTATGTTAAAAAAAAGACAAAACAGAAGATCCTGAGCAATTGTCCCCTGTGTCTGTTAGGTGTCCTAGCCAAGTATTAATCACAGATGTTAAGAATGTGAAGATACAGTCCTTCCAACAAAGGATGTCTTCAATTAAAGCACTGTAAAGATCACATGGCATCTCTATATTTCCTTATGTAGATTGTCTGTGAGTGTTGATGTGGATGATTTGACACCCTACACCAGTGATGGCCAACTATGACACTCCAGATGCTCTCGGACTTCATTAGCAGAAGTCTAAGTCAGCATTCCTGCTGATCAGGACTTCTGGGAATTGAAGTCTGAGAAAAGCTGGAGTGCCGAGGTTAGCCACCACTGCCCTACAGGTAGTTAGGTTATTTTAAAAATTATTTTCTTTGCATGTAGAATATTTTCTCTGGTTCAAATGAAACGCAGAGGTACAGTGGAACCTCAGTTAGTGAAATTAATGTGTTCTCTAGGATGTTTCTTACAGTGAAAATTACTTTAACCGAATTTTCCATAGGAATACATGGAATCTAACAGCTGGGGGAAGAAGAAGCCTGGGCAGGTTGAGGACTTCTCCGCCCCTCCCCCTGTGCCCACACCAATGGCCAGGGAAAGAAGAAGCCAGGGCAGGTTGAGGACTTCACCACCCCAATCCCTGAGCCCACACTAACATATTGTAATGTAATGTATTGTTTGTAAGCCGCCCTGAGTCGCTTCGGCAGGTGGGCAGCAATATAAATTTGAACTAATAAATAATAATAAATAAATTTCCCATAGGAATGAATTGAAAACCAAAATACATTAACCGAGATGTGGTTTTCCATACGAATGCATTGAAAACCAATTAATCTGTTCCGAAAAAAATTGTGTAAACTGAGCCACTACTATGGATTTCCTTTTATTATGCAATTTTTATATTAACTGAGCCGTTTGTTAACCAAGTTTCCACTGTACTTATTTAAAGTGAATACATTTTAATTGTTCTTAATTTAAAAACAAACAAACAGATTCCACCTTGATGTTCCAGGCAAGAGCAAATCCTTCCCCATAAAATTAAACAAATAAAAAATGGGTCCTAAAGCCAAGTCTTCTTCTAAAAGCATTCCATCTCCAACCATGTACAAGGAGTTAGTTGCAAAGTCACATTTCTTTTGTAAATGACCACATCATTTCAACTAACCAGCCCATCAGCAAGGGTGACGAAGGTTCAAATAGCTCAGTGCTCAGTGCTTTCAGTGTCACTGAAGCAGATAAGATGTGTGTTGTTTGAGGAAATAATTGTCTTCAGGCTTAATTAATTGCCAGGTTTGCAGTTGTTGAATGGAAGAGAGGAAAGTGTGTTGGAACCTTGTGATACCAACTGATCTGTTCTTGGTCTCAAACCTTATAAAATAGTTCTCAGCAGCCCAGAATAAATATAAATGTCTAAATAAATAAAATGACAGCAAAATCAAACTCAATAACAAGTTCAGAAAATGAGGGGGGGAGGACCTCGAATTTAGTCACTCAAATATTCTTATATAAATTCTGATGCTGAATATTTTCTCCAAGGATTTGAAATTGGCAATTAGTTTCTGGTTATCTGACATCTGCATTTACCATACAATTATGGTTTGAATTGCATTTGTGCTATTGGAGAATATTTGTTGGCCCAAATGTAACAGGTCATGATAAGATGTGGAAAGCCAGAGAAGGAAGACTACATTCAGTCTTACTGAGTTGGCGATATAATGACCGTGCTTGCAATGAGCACTGCTTTTCTCTCTTTTGCGCTTTCTATTCTCAAACTTTTATTCTCTAGGACTTCTTCCTATTAAATATACTGACGCTGGACTCCCTTCAATGTAGGTAAGGCTTGGTGTATGAATATAATCTCCTTATAGTACAAAAGAAAACAGATGTGAATCACATTCCTCAAAATTACATGTCACTTATATTTATTAGTCAATGGTTGGGGTACACAGAAAAGGCCTCCTTGAAGATTGTAGTATTTTTGAATTGCAATTGGGCATACCCTGGCAATCTTGTTTTGGTTAATCTTTCTCATACTAGGTCAGGCAAAAGGAACTACGGAATGGATTCACTAAAAGGTGGCTTCATTTTGTCAGCTTAAAGTCTGACCTAGACACAAAAGAAGAACTGTGTCAATAATTAACCATTCAATTATTAATTGAGTTAACATCTAGATTTGTAAATATGAGGGTAATCATTAAATATTTGAAAGAGTTAACTAATTAAATATTTGAAAGATGTATCTGTGCTGTTGTTTAGAATCAAAGGTCCGCCCTATCTTGTAAGGGACCAAGTGGTGAGAGACGCAGCTGAATCGAGCAGTACATTTTGGGGGTAATGAGAAGACAGCAACTTGGTAAAAATAAATAGATTTTGTGTCAGAAATTACTCTGGGTTGAAAGGATTTTTGCTGGAGAAACTCTGCTCAGGGGATGCCCAAATGAGGCTCCTTTCATGTCCCCAAGATCCATCATGCAGCACTCAGGTATCGAAACGCGACCTTCCAGTCTCCAAGCTAGTCTAAATGTAATATTACGTTATTAGCAAATTGTTTGGGTTTTTTTTTAAATCTGGGACAACTTGTGAAATATTTTTGTAGCAAAGTGTCCTGGGCTGGCTTTGATGATGTTATTTTGGTCTGCAGTAAGAAAAATTTGAGAGGCTTGGTTGTGAAAACAGACCCAACATCCTCCTCATAATGTCAAGTAGATTGATGTTGCAAACTAACAAAACAAGGGCTTCTTTCTGTCTTGATATATCACTCCATTAAACCTGATGTGCTACAATCATGCCCCCGCTTCCTCAATGTAAGCAGCTCCCCCAGTGGCTTAGTGGTTAAGATGCTGAGCTTGGCGACTGGAAGGTCAGGTTTCAATACCCGAGTGCTGCATTTGGGGACATGAAAGGAGTCTCAAACTCTCTTGAGTGAAGTTTCTCCAGCAAAAATCCTTTCAACCCAGAGTAATCTCTGACACGAAATTATTATTAGTTATTATAAAGGTTGTCATTCCAGAAAATGGGATCTGGTTTGATTTTATACCCGATATTCGCTGAGGGGTTTTAAAGTCTCATTACATAACACTGGAAAACTGAATTTACATTGTTGCTCCAGCCTTTTAAAAAGTAAAGTAAAGAAATGTTTTGGGATTTAGAGAAGTGTCAGAAATGGAACAAGGCAGAAGGCATATTGCCAGAAACAATTGCACAGGGTTACATCTTTGCAGCATAAGAACAGCTATCGTAAGAAAGAGAAAAGCAATCCAGCGTCAAATTTGCAATCAGTAAGAATTATTTTTTTTTTTAAAAAAAGGAAAAATATATCCGTTTTTGAGAAAGTCAGGGTAATAGTGGCAGGGAGTGTTTGCTGTAATAAGAAAAGTCTAGGGAGAATTGGTTTGAGTTTCTTCCTCCCGGTGCAGATTGAGAGACACGAAACTATAAATCCCCCCCTTCCTGGATTGGGTTAACCACTGTCTAAGGCAGGGGCGTCCAAACTACAGCCTACAGGCCAGATCCGGCACCCAATGCCAATTCATCCAGCCCACACCACCCTCGTTGCTCTTGGAACTGGAAGTAAAACACGACCATTCAGGGAGTGATGAGGGCAGCGTGGGCCGGATCTGCCCCACAGGCTGTAATTTGGGCAAGCCTGGTTTAAGCAGAAAAAATGGCAGCTTAAAATCGATTTTATCCTGTTGCGAAACAGATTGCAAGTCATGTTTTACTTCCACTTCTGGTGGGAGGAACCATGTGACCAGCCCGTTGAACCACATGACCAGCCTGCTGAACCATGTGACTGGCCCACGGCCCAAAAGGTTTGGACACCCCTGGTCTAAGGGTAAGTCTGCTAGCAATTACTGGCACAATTGGAACACTAACTGGTATCCTTACAGCTAGTTTTCAAATACTATCTGGAATTGCACATTTGCTATTAAATGTTGCACATCAGTGTATGCCACATCGCCACCTGTTCAATGCAGCAATTAGTATTGACACATCAAATATTGACTGTTTTCATGTGTTGAATGGTGAGCATCAAGATTTTCACAGATGAAATTTTAAGGCAACACTGGGGAGACCGCTTCATTTCAATTCTAATTTGCACCTTTTTTTGTCTCACAGGCTCTATGCTTTCCCTGGGGAGATCTTCCATCTGCTCTGTTTATATTCAGTTTCCCTCACTGCTTCTCAAATTACCTGTTTTGCAGCAGATCTGTCTCTGGAAAATAAAAATTCCAGATTCCTTCCCTTTCTTTCAGCTAGAATTAATTGAAACATTTCTATTCAAATTATAGCTTGTGTTAAAAACTGGATGAGGAGCTGATTATGGACAGTGAGGGAGGAATAAGTTCTTTTGCAGCCTCACATTTGAAGCATCTGGGTATTTTCAGTGGTAGAAGCCAAGATAATGGCTTAGACTAGCCTCCCCCAGCCTGATCTCCTCCAGAAGTACAAGATCAAAGCTCTCTTCTCTGCAGGATCATGATGGGTAGGTATGATGTTAATTCTTCAGGGCACCAGACTGAAGAATGCTGGACTCTTCCTGCATAATATGGCATGACAGCAGAAGAGAAAGGTAATTGGTGACATCAGTGGTGATGCTTCTAATGACCCACAGGTAACATCCAATCAGCTTCATTGTGGGATTTTTTAAAATCATCAGCAAGAGTCTCTTCCCCCACCCCTTCTGCTTTTCTTCACTGGTCTATCTGGGGAAAGCTGATCTATGGACAAGGGACGCGCGCCAGGGCGCATCCCCACCCCAGGAGACGCACAAAATTGGCATCACGCTGGAGGAGGAGCCGAGCCATTTTCAATTCACAGCCAATTGATATAATGAGCTAATTTATGGCAAGGATTATGGTTATCCAAAATTTCCTGCATGTATTTTCCTTTTAAAAAACACTTTTTGTATGTTTAGAATTGTACACATTGAGGTGTGTCTTTGTGATTTTACTACTATGCATTAATCAATTTTTAAACAATTTGAATTGGTTGTATAGCTCTTTTCTTTCAAGATATAATATGTCCCTTCTTGGCTATCATCTAGATTTTTCACTGCCCATCCACTTGGTATAAGTACCAAAGAGTGACATAGATAAGGAGGGTGAAGTTCAGCTATTAGGCTCATATCCCTTTTCTTTTGTTTGCGGTGGTTCTGAGATCTTGTGAAAGGGGCAGGCCCTGCAACAGAAATCTTCCCATCTGATTGGATGCCACACAACAAGACGCATTACAGAGATTCTTCAGACATCTTCACAGATTAAACACCCACCACCTGGGAAAGATTGGTATCCTTACAACTAGTGAATGACATTCTTGTCCCAATGATTTAGAGAAAAACATCAGACATTCAATAGGTCTTAGTTTGCCTGGATTAAGTCCCATGTAGGCCAAAGGTATAGCAAAGAAGGGCACTACAGTGTCTCTACAAAAACAAGTAAGGGTGCAATCAAACGGGCATTTACCCACAGTTTGGACTGCTGCATGGATGGGCTGGTTCACTCTTTTTTTCCTGGGGATCTCACAAGAGTACAGTAGACCCTCAGATAAACTCCAAACTCTGTTCCACAAGTTTGTATGAAAACTGCGACTTTATCCGAATTAGACATTATCTGAATCGAACTTTGTCCGAGGTACACTGTACTGCTAGAGCCACCGGGTCATCTCCAGAGCTTTCCTACCCACACTTTTCTGGATCCCTGTCATGGGCTTCTATTATTTTTAGTATGATTAAGATTGCAAAAAGATAAAATTGTTTACGCAAATGAACTTAAACTGGATTCAAGTAGCAGCAATTAATAATTGGAACTCTCATATAGCCACTGAATCAGACCTAAACAGAGGTTTAGCTGAGTTTGAAAAAGTAGCAGGTAATGTTAGGTCTGGGAAAATAGAATTAAAAGGGTTAATTGGTAAAATATATAAATTGCTAATTGATATTGATTACACCAATGATAGTATGAGAGAGACATGGGAAAGCGACCTAAATATAAACATTAGTGAAGAAAGTTGGAAGTTAAAATGGAAAAATAGAGTTATGAGAAATTTATCAATTAGAATAAAAGAACACAATTATAAAGTATTGTGGAAATGGTATCTAACCCCAGCAAAAATAAAATTGATGAATCCAAAGGAATCTAGCTTATGCTGGAATTGTAAAAAAGAGATTGGGACTTATCTCCATATGTGGTGGGAGTGTGAAAGAATGAAAGGTTTTTGGATGTTAGTGGAAAACGAGATAACATAAATGTTTGGTACCCGTATTAAATTGGATGCACCAAGTGTGTTGATACTTGAGTTTGGTAATGTCATTTCAAATCATTATAATGCAGATTTGCTATCTATTTTAATAGTGAATGCAAGAATTTGTATAGCTGCTAAGCGGAAGGGAGGAGAGCAAATAAAAATTGAAGATTGGTATGTTCAAAATTGGACAACAGCATTAAATAACATACTTACATGCGAAATAAATATTTAAAAAGATATCACGAGTAAAAATAAATTTTATGAGATCTGGAAGCCCTTCCTAGATCATACTATAACTAAAGGCAAAGGGAGCAAGCCTCCTACGGATCATTTATCATTTTGGAATGAGAGTTAAATGTTTGTGTGTACATTTTATTATTGGTTCTTCTAGGGAACGTATAGCCTGTCTCTGATGGATATCATTAATGTTAGACTAGATAGAGTAACTATAAGAGTATTTAACTTTGTAGCGTTGAATTGTATTTTCCTTTCTTTTTTCTTCTCTTTTTCTTTCTCTTTGTTTGTGCTGGTGTGTACACATATGTTGTCTTCTGTTTTAAATTAATAAAATATTATTAATAAAAAAAAGATTGCTCCATTTTGGTTCATTTCCAGTGCATGTGATTGCCAGAAATGAACCAAAGCAGCTGCCAATTTGCCAATATTATTCAGTGGCTTAAGAGAAGAGTGAGTTGACAAATTAAACATTTCCTCTGCTCGATGAAGGGACAGAGGAAGTAAACTTTTTAAAAAGACCATATTATGATAGTGCTGATGTGCTACATCACAGAAGAATTTTAAAATTTAATTTAATTTAATTTAATTTAATTTTCGCGCTTATATACCACCCACTCGGCTGCAACCCAACTCAGGGCGGTTTACATGGCGGACAATAAATACAATATAATAATACAATGACACATAATAATACAGTTCAATTACATCAAAAGAAATTCAGAGGAAAAAACACAATATCAATACATCACATAATACATAAGTATTAAATAAAAGTCACATCTTCCTCCTGGAAAAGGAAGAGACATGAAAGATGGTGATTTTCCCCCTTCTTCCTTAAAGGAGCCAGACCAAATAGAATTGCTTGAGGTGTGTATGCCATTATGATATAAGGAACACATTAAATGACATATCAGACTTTTACTTGACCCCAAGTAACCCTATTTAGCCCACAGCAGCTTGCTCTACATAAGCCCATGTAGACAAGCTCTAAGCGATTTATCTTAATTTTAGTTAAATGGCCTTTAAAATTACCTCCATTCCTAGAATAGAAGCAAAAGTGCCTCCAATTAAGTGAGAATTTTTCCCAAGGTAATTTGCATTTCTGATGTGCACCACAAGATTGTGAAAAGAATGGCATTTGCTGACCTGACACATTTTTTTTATTTTTGCAAATTGCACTTGCATAAAAAGGAATTGGTTACACAACTATGTGAGGCAGGGAGCCAGGTTTTCTAGTTTGCTTTAGCATCATCCTCACAATGCAGCCATGTAAACAGAACACCGAGAGCTTTAGATATGAGTGGAGTCTGGGAAGAGATGCCGGGGCATGGGTTAGTCTTAAGGGTGCTACTCAAGGTTTGCCTTTGCCTTTTTAACCCCATAACAGACAGGCTGCCTAATCCTAACTAAAAGATATGCTGGCTGTAGTGAGTTTGGAATAGGCAGGAGCCTCTTGTGCTAGCAGAACTGCTGACAGGAGCTAACAAAGAAGCAGGGGGCAAAGAAGGGGAAGAAATCTGAGATATGACACATCTAAACTCCTTTTGGTCTAGACTCAAAGCCAATATGCCAACAAAAATTTAGGCCAGGGTCAAGAGCACCCTACCTAACTCCCAACATCATTAGGATGGGGTGGGTTTAGATAGATTCAAGGCAGCCTTAGCTGGCTGAATGGCTTAGCCATTTTGGGTGATCAGCATTACATCCTTAACATGGCTAGCTCTCTGAAAAGTGGGAAAAAATGGAATAATGTATTCTGTTTGTTTGCTTGCTTGCAATAAAAAAACACCATGCAAAGTCTCCTGTCTTCTCAGCTTCTGTACTTTTTAGATATGTGGGTTGATTCAATGGCAAGGGGTTGCATTCAATCAATGTCCCTCCCACCCACACCCAGCTCCACTTATCTCATAGTAATTGGCTGGTGTGTTTATGAAGCCTTTATTAAGACAAGGCAGATTTATTTTTAATTTGCATTAAATTGTTTATGCTCTTTTAAAATGCACTGTATCTTCTCTACTGAGTCTGCACTGCTATCTGCCTAGCAGTGATAAATGGCTATGTTCTAATGAGTACATTAAGATCCTGGGCTTTTGCTGTGGTCTGTGCTAAATTGCAAGCTGTCGGATGAACAAGAAAAAGGCAGGCAGGACATAAGATGAATCAGGCAAGCATGAGGCTCATGCCTATCAGCTGCTTATTGGGGTCAAAACCATTTAGAGATGCTCACATTGAGGCAATTAAATGGCTTCCATGCTATGCAAAATCACTGAGTAGACTTGGCCAAGTGTGTGTGGAAATGATGTTTCTGATGAGACATTATTGACATTAGGAAATTTCTACACACTTAGAATGGAAACAAATGCAATATTTTAAAACACTTGGCTGAATTCCTGTTGTGGAGCTATGCATAAGGTGTTAGTTTTTGGAGACAAATTGCTTCAAGTTAAGAAATCCCCGTAGCCATATATGTAGCGTAACGTACAACTTGTCATGCAACAGATAAGGTCTACAGGGATTTCTTAATGTGAGCCAATTTCCCCCATAGGGAAATTGTGCAGCAGCACAACAGGATTTTAGTCAATGTGTGAGAAACTGAAACTAGTAAATCCATATATCCAGGTTTAAAGGCTAACAGCCCCCCCGCCCTCACGCTTTAAAGTTCTGGCTTTCAATTCATGTGTTTTCAACCATAGTAGTGCTGAATTAGGGTTGGTGCAATATAATAATTTGAATCCTCATATTTGAAATTACAGTGCCATGGGCTTTTGGAGAGAGTTTGTGTCCACTGAGACAAAAAACATACTGTCATTTACTTTCCGATAGTCAAAATGTTTAAAAAGCAGTACATCCACTTTTAAAGTGTCAATATACTATAGTGCAGTGATGGTAAACCCTGGCACTTTGGGTGTTCTCTTGGACTTCAATTACCAGGAGCCCAAGTCAGCACTCCTGCTGATCAGAACTTCTGGGAATTGAAGTTCAAGAACACCTGAAGTGCCAAGGTTAAGTAGGGAATATTACGTTGATTTAATATAAAGCTCAATTATCCATGTTTTGTACAAACACACCAACTACATCAGAAATATATCAAAAGTGACCAGATTTGTTGGGAACTTCCTGGTTTAAGGACTTAATAGACAACAATAAGGATGCAAATTGTTGTTCAGTCGCACAGTCGAGTCCGACCCTTTGCAATCTCATGGACCACAGTACGCCAAGCTCCTCTGTCATCTGCCATCCTCTGTAGTCTGCCCAGATCTATGCCCACTGTGTCAACTATGCCATTTTGCCAAATAGGATGCAAATAGATTAGTTTTATTGCAAGCTTGGGTTTTTTTCAATAGCCATTCACACACCCTCACTCACACTCACCAGCTGCAAATTATAGGTGATGAGTCTATAATAGGAGTACTGGAACAACCTGATGGCCTGCCAGAGTTGAACAGCGGGACTTTTCAATTAGTCAGTTTATACTAGCTGTCCTCCATAGATTTTCAATTTGCTGGCACAACTACGTTTCTGCTCCTCATCTGCTGGTCTTACCGGAAAGCCACATATGTGGTTGTTTGCCATGCTCCTTTACTCTTCACTCGCAATTATTTACTGATGTAGTTCTAAGACCCTCCAAAGTAACTGTCTAGATACCACTGAGAAACTGGAAAGGAATTTTAGGCTACATTAAAAGAAGTATAGTCTGTAAATCCCTTGAAGTACTAATTCCCCTCTATTAGACACTGGTTAGGCCTCCTCTTGAGTACTATGTCGAGTTCTAGACACCATACATTAAGAATTGTGTGACAAACTAGAACAAGTTCAGAGAAGCACAACAAAGATGATCAAGGGACAGAAGTCAAGTCTTGTGGTGAAAGATTGAAGGAAGTGGGCTGATTATCCTTGAGAAAAGAATACTGAAGGGAGATATGATAACACTTTTCAAATACAGTACTTAAAAGATAGTCAACAAGGAGGGACAGGATCAGTTCCCAATCATCCCAGAGTTTAGGATGGGCTCAAGTTACAGGGAGCCAGATTTCAGTTAAATATAAGAAAACCTTCTAACTGTTTGTTGTGTATTAAGGCAGAATTGCAAGTTGCTCGGGCAACGTCTTGCAAAGAGAAAATGGTGATTTCCCGCCATCCAAATTAGGAGCTAAAGTTGGTGCAAAATCTCCCTCTCTGAGCGCGCTCATTATGCTAATTAGAGTTCTGTGATTGGGTACACTTTTGGATCCTGTTCCTGATTGGTTAATACTTATATATCTTGTTATGATTGGTTGGTTATGCTTGTCCGGTGGGTTGCTACTTTGTATCAAGGAGCCACCGCCGGGGAGACACTATAAGCTCCATGGGTAAACAAGGGTGGGGCTGGGCCGGATCTATACTTATTTTTTTATTTTTTATTCTTAGATTTTTATGCCGCCCACTTGGGTAAACCTGACTCAGGGTGGCGCACAACAGTAAAAACAGATAAAATACAGTAAAATATAACAAAACATATTAAAACCCTCACTCATACTTCCCTACACACACAGGTTAGCCAGTAACAAGCTAAGCCTGGGTCTCCTCTATACGCTACCACCACAAGGTGTAGCTTAGTGCATTGCCTCTTCTATGGCAGAATCCAGAGGGACTGATTACATGGGATTTGTATAGCCATCTTATGTCTGGAGCACCTTGTAAGTGTAACCTGAAATACTGTTAAATAAACTCCTGTTGTTGTTCTGTTCATTGTTGCCTGGACTATCTTTACCTATAAGGTGGGATGTTAACCGTTGGACTCCAGCATACACACCCGCACCCATCCATACTGTCCTGTACTGAGCTGCCTGCACTTGCCTTTACCTGACCCGCACAGCGCCGCAAGGGTCCCGCAGTCGGCAGTGGGGCAACAGCCCGACGAACGCAAACAAAACAAAACAACTTCAATTTCCAACATCCTCTGCGCTGTGCCACCCCTCAGCCAATCAGGCTGACAGGCAAGAGCAAAGAGAACATTGGGAAAGCTGGTGCACCCAATTAAAAATGAGCCGCAGAAAAAACCGGTGCACGAACGCAAACAAAAGGAACAAAACTTCAAGTCCCAGCATTCTCTGCGCCATGACCACTTCAGCCAATCAGGCTGAAGGGCGCGAGTGCGCAGAACGCTGAAAAAGCCGGTGCATGAAAAATAAAATAAAAAATGCCTCACGCAACAGGAGCACAAGGTGGACGCAGTGTCTCACCACGGCGAAACCACGGCGAGACAACCGCCGGCCTTCTTTCCCAGAGCAATGGGGAGAAGAGGGATTCCCTCTCCTCCCTGCTACCCCACCGAGGACACGGCGAGACCACCACCAGCCTCAAGGTAAGTTGAGCCAGGGAAAAAAAAACAAGCAGCATGTTGTGAGTCCGGCCCCCGGTCCAGCTCTGGCCCCTGAACCAGCCCACCTTGGGTATGAGGACTCTGAGGATGAGGGGGAGGAACTGGCAGGACCCCCCTCCACATGAGTGCCCCCCGACATTGCCTCAGCCTCTGTTGGAACTCCAGCAGCAGTCTGACGGTGAGAATGTTCCTTGACAGCAGCCGCAGCTCACAGACAGCTCTGGTGGCTTGATGCCAGACATCGGAGCAAGGCAAAGCATCTCTAGCAGAGGCAGAGAGAGAGAGGAGGGCCAGGAGGTAATTAGGAATCATAGGGCCACACCCCATGGGGGATATAAGGAACCAGAACGCCGGATGTGGCTCCGTGATGGACAAAGTTTAACTTGATCATAGACCGCAAGTCACTGATAAAATCTAACACAGAGACCTTAAATTTTCAAAAAGGAAATTTCCCAAAGATGAGGAAACTAGTAAAAAAGAAACTGAAAGGGAAAATTGAGAGAGTCCAAACACTCCAAGAGGCATGGAGGCTGTTTACAAAAACAATAACAGAGGCTCAATTGGAATGCATACCCAAAAGGAAAAAGGGCACTGCCAGGTCCAAGAGGACTCCGATGTGGCTTACAGGAGCTGTTCGGGAAGTGATCAAGAGCAAGAAAAGCTCATTTAGAAGATGGAAGGCTTGTCCAAATGAGGACAGCAGGCAGAAACATAAATTCTGGCAGAACAAATGCAAGGCAACAATCAGGAAAGCAGAGCAAGACTTTGAGGAGTGTATAGCTAAAAATACTCAGAGAAATAACAAAGACTTCTTTAAGTACATTAGAAGTAAGAACCCAACTAGGAAGGCCATTGGACCATTAGATGACAATGGAAGGCAAGGGGTTATTAAAGAGGAAACAGAGATTGCAGAGAGACTCAATGAATTCTTTGCTTCAGTATTCACTGAAGAAGACAGAGACCACATGCCCAAAACAGAGCCTATCTTCGTAGGGAGGGAAACCGAAGAATTAAGCAAGATAGAAATAACCAGGGAGGAGGTCCTTGCATGTCTTGTTAAGCTAAACACTAACAAATCCCCAGGACCAGATGGCATCCATCCACGAGTTCTCAGGGAACTTAAAGATGAAATTGCTGATCTCCTAGCCAAAATATATAATCTTTCCCTCAAATCAGGCTTTGTGCCTGATGACTGAAAGGTAGCGAATGTAACACCAATTTTCAAAAAAGGATCCAGGGGTGATCCAGGAAATTACCGGCCTGTCAGTTTGACATGTGTCCCAGGTAAAGTGATGGAAACCATCCTAAAAGATAGAATTAATAGTTACATAGAAGAGAAGGCGCTGCTAAAGGAGAGCCAACATGGCTTTTGCAAGGGCAAATCATGCCTCACTAATCTGTTGGAATTTTTTGAGAGTGTCAACAAGCATGTGGATAAGGGGGATCCAGTTGACATTGTTTATCTGGACTTTCAGAAGGCTTTTGACAAGGTCCCACACCAAAGGCTCTTGAATAAACTTACCAGTCATGGAATAAAGGGACAGGTCTTGTCCTGGATCAGCAACTGGCTAAGGGACAGGAAACAGAGGGTAGCACTAAATGGACACTTCTCCAAGTGGAGGGAAGTAAAGAGTGGGGTCCCCCAAGGTTCAGTACTGGGAGCCCTGCTTTTCAACCTCTTCATAAATGATCTAGAGGTAGGAGTAAAAAGCAAGGTAGCCAAATTTGCTGACGACACTAAATTATACAGGGTAGTGAAAACTGTGAGAGATTGTGAAGAGCTCCAGAGGGATCTCTTGACACTGGGGGAGTGGGCAAAACAGTGGCAAATGAGCTTCAACATCAGTAAGTGCAGAGTGATGCATGTTGGGGCAAAAAACCCCAATTACATTTATAAACTGATGGGGTCTGAACTCTCTGCGACAAACCAGGAAAGGGACCTTGGTGTCCTGGTGGACAGCTCAATGAAGGTGTCAACCCACTGTGCCTCAGCAGTGAAAAAAGCAAACTCAATGTTAGGGATCATTAGGAAGGGTATAGAAAATAAGTCAGCAAGTGTCATTTTGCCTCTTTATAAATCTATGGTGAGGCCCCATCTGGAATATTGTGTACAGTTCTGGTCGCCATACCTCCAGAAGGATATTATGGAGTTGGAGAAAGTACAGAGGAGGGCAACCAGAATGATTAGGGGACTGGAACACCTTCCTTACCATCTGAGGCTGCAACGGTTGGGCCTTTTCACTCTTGAACGACGGCGTCTAAGAGGTGACCTGATTGAAGTTTATAAAATCATGCACGGTGTGGACAAGGTAGATAAGGAAAAACTGTTTTCCCTATCGCACAACACTAGAACTAGGGGACACTCCATGAAACTTTTGGGTACTAGTTCTCAAACAAATAAGAGAAAGTACTTTTTCACCCAGAGGATTACTGGTCTATGGAACTCCCTGCCAGAAGAAGTGGTGACAGCTGTCAGTCTTGACAGCTTTAAGAAAGGATTAGACAAGTTCATGGAGGACAAGGGTATCAATGGCTATAATTATGGCTACCTAAGGACAACCTTGGGGTTGGAGAGATAGGCAGGATATCTCTCAATGCCATTTCCAGGGAATCCTAAGCAGGTGAAGGCATCTCCTTGGGAATACCCTGAAGGAAATGGTGAGCCACTGTGTGAGACAGAATGCTGGACTGGATGGGCTGTGGCCTGTTCCAGCAAGGCTGTTCTTATGTTCTTATGTTCTTATGTAAAGTTTGAGCTTCCCTGTCCCTGC
The DNA here is from genome assembly GCA_035047345.1 of Bradypodion ventrale. NCBI lineage: Eukaryota > Metazoa > Chordata > Lepidosauria > Squamata > Chamaeleonidae > Bradypodion > Bradypodion ventrale. The sequence continues at coordinate 278,568,896 of JAWDJE010000003.1, forward strand.
TCCTGTTTGCTTGTCTCCTCGGCTTATTGAAACTCTGGACTGGATTTTTGGACAGAACTTGGACTTCTCTTGAATACACCGTGCTGTGAGTGTTTCCCCAGCGGGGAAAGTAAGAGGGAGGAGGAGACAGAACACAGCAGGCAGCAATTTGTCAGGGGAAGCACACTCCCTGGCGAATGACTGGATGCTGTCTTTCTACTTACCCACACCACTATTTTGAGAACTAGCACGAAACAGCAGTGGAGGTAATAGAAAAGCAGCAGCCAGCAATCTGCAAGGAAGAGCACCACCCCTTAAGGATCGTTGCTTGCTGATCTCCCGTTAGGTAAGCCAGGGCAAAAGTAGGCTGAGAGGAGAGAACCATCGCGAAGCAGATAGCTCTTCTCTGTCTCCTTTTCACCAGACACACCTAATGAACCTTACCGGACGAAGAGCGAGCTGATTGCCGGCTCTTCCTTTTCCCCATCGCTGCATTGAAACCTAATTTCGAAACAGCTATGGGGAAAAGAGGAAATGACAGACAGGCTGTTCTTCACCCCATAAAACACAACAACAACAAAACTATACAGTTAACCAAAACGCCAAGCATCAAAAATAATAAAACACAAATAAATAAACAAACAATTAAAATAAAACCAATAAATAACAAAACAATAAACCACAAACTCAACAAAAACACCCGAAATACCAAAGGCTACCAAAAAAAAAACCAATAAAAACTCACTAAAAACACCTATCTACAACAAAAATACCTAACTCAACAAACAATAATATCACAAATTAAACAAATAAATATGGAAGAAATCAGAACAATAAATAACAAACAGAAAAAATCAAAACAATTAAACACATGTGAAACCCAAAATAAAAACAAAAGAACATGCAGAAACACTTGGGGGGGGGTTTAAATAGAAACTCTCTACTTAACCCCCCCCCAGCCCAACACCCCAAAATAAAAACAAAATAAGAGCAGAATAAACAATCAAGAGCACTCACCAAACACGTCCTCCTTCCATGCCTCCAGAACACAACTGAACAAAGAAAGAAAATTGCAGTACTGTTAAACACAGCCCCACCTAGAGGCCGGAAGAGTAAAAAACAGTCACAAAATATTTAAAAAATCAAAATAAAAAACAAATAGAATAAAATAAATCAAATAAATTCAAAAACCACAAATTCAAAACACCACCACCCAAACCACCCCTAACCATAAACACACACACACACACACACACACACACACACACACACACAAACCTGCCCGGCAATGCCGGGCAAAAATATGCTAGTTACTTATAAGGGCCAGACACGACACTGTTAGAGCAGTACAACAATGGAACCCAATACCTAAGGAGGTGTTGAGTGCTCCAGTACTGGAGATATTCAGAAGAAAACTAGACAATCATCCGTGAGATATACTTTGGTTTGGATTCCTACATTGAGCAAGGGGTTGGACTCAATGGCCTTATTGGCACCATCTAACTCCATTATTCTATGATCCTATGATGTTATGAATAAATAACTGTTCAAATAATAAACATAGCGGCAATTAATTATTTTGGGGGCTTGGAACTATAAATAACTACTTATTTAAAGTAATGTATCAAACTCCATAAACAAACAAATAAATACCAATCATTTTAGAAAGTCATTTATCAAACTCTGAACTGAGTCAACAAAAGGCAGCTCAATAGGTTATAGAAGTTACTGTTTTCAAAGAATACAGCAGTGGAATTATAGTAAGAGAATCTGATGGAGAAACTGTTTTATGAAGCTAGGGCAATACAGAAAAGAAAAAGAAATCTCTGCAGTAAAGACCAGATTTCACCTTTATAATTATACTGACACATTCACAAGTCCTGGAATTTGTAAAATCATCAGTCCAAGCAGTTCTTTAAAGCCTTGCATGATTCAGTAGGGTCATTTAGCAATTACACTCTTCACTAGCATTATCCTGTATTATTACGCTGCACTAAACCAGGATGAGCAGCTTGGTGGATTAAGGTTGCTCCACTTCTCAGCTGGTTCAGTGAAACCTTCTCTCTTTTTTTTTTTTTAGCTAGCAGCGCCAAGAAGCTAATGCTCTTTGCTTTCAAGCTTTAGCAAACACAGAGGGCCAGATTATCCAGTTCCATTTATTTTTATATTTATATTATTTATTTTGCCTCAGAGAGCCCACTAATATATCTCAGCAAAAATGTTGCCAGACAACAGTTTTACACCTAGTTGCTGTGATGACAGCTTCTTCCTTTTCTGTCTGCCCTGTGTAAAACCATCCCATGAGTAAGATTGTAATAACTATGGGACTGGGTGGGATAGACACATGAACAAAAACAGCATGAGGGGCTTTATTGAGTCTGAGCTTTGTAAAAGTTTCTTTTGAGACTATGACTCTTAGAATTGCCTTAGCCAGTGTGGCATTCTGAAGCATTCTGGTATTGTACTCAAAAACAAATTTTCTCATCAGAACAAATTTTGGAGAACCAAGAATTGGAATTTACTGTGGAAAGGATCTCCCCTCCTCCACTAGCAGTTCCATTCAAAGGCCATGAGGGCAATGTCTTCATTCATTGTTCAAACCCCTGAAGAAAAACATCTGAACCAGTGGAGAGGGAGTGAAATTACATGATGTTTTCCCCTGTATCAGTTGGGGATACATTCTGAGTCCTATTGTGGATACCTGAAACTACATATAACAGCAAATCCTTTATTTTTACAGTGCACACAGTGGCATCTAGTAGGCAGCTTTGGCTATGTGCCATAGAAAAACATATTATGTATTTCAGGATTTTTATTGAATATTTTTAGACTGAAACCGTGGATACTGAACCTGTGGGGTTTTTTTTTTGGGGGGGGGGGACCTGTATTATTTTTGCCAGTACTAGACCATTGCTAATTCATTGAATTACTTTGATTAAATAAAATTAAACTTTTTTCTTTGCCTTGTGTGTAGGTAGTGCCAATAAAAAACACCTGTCCATAGCCACAGTTTTGATTAGCACTTCACAAAAAGACAAATATATTTTTAAAAAATCATCTAAGTGGTTCAGTGCACCAGTGATGATCTAGCAGGCTAAAAAAAATTAAATTGTTTATTAAGCCACTTCTCAATATTAGAAATTGAGAGCAGATGAGGATTGGCAACTTTGACAGCCACAATGCTTGAGTTGGCTCTGTTCCCAGTGTTCATATTTGTTGGGAATAGACTAAACTAGAAGTTACCTCTTTACACCAAAAAAGTAGAAGCTCCTGATAGATTTAGGGATGCTAAGAGAGGTAGGGGTGCTCTGGAGGAAAATTGGTTAACTCCATTAATTATTAGGAAAAAAGAGTGGACCAATCAGCCCCCACAGCCCACAAAAGAGTAGTACAAATGCCAGTCTGATCACAGCCATAGATCCATTTATATTAATGAAAGTTGAAATTATGTTAGGATTGGAAGTTCCAAGCTAAGATGTTTCTAAGATGATCCTGGGTAGTAGCAAAATAAATAAATAATCTTTAATTGTCAAAGGAATCAGCTAAAATCTCATTTCTTCATTCCCTCAGTACTCTTGGTTTACAAAACAGCATGTATGCATTTAATTAATAGGAAGGGCAGCCATTTGGTTATGTAATCAAATCATTTTTAATGTCAGTATAAATGGAAGGCAAGAGAAAGGGACTTTGTTTACCTTCGAGTTTTCCACTGACTCCAGAGGTTTTGTGTTTGCTAAATCAAACCATTGCTTACTAGTGATGGAATAACTTACATAAGCTAATTGCCCTTGACCACTTAAGCAGTTGGATTTTGTGCCACGGGACCAGGCAGGACAGAACATTATTTACATAGATCTGTGGGAATTAGAGCTATTATTTTTTGCAAGCACTAAGCATACAGTGGAGAAGGCCCTGATTCTGGGAAAGATTGAAGGCAAAAGGAGAAGGGTGCAGCAGATGATGAGATGGCGAGATGGCATCATTGACACAGTAGGCATGGATCTGGGTGGACTACAGAGGATGGCAGATGACAGAGGAGCCTGGTGTGCTGTGGTCCATGGGGTTGCAAAGGGTCGGATTCGACTGTGCGACCGAACAACAAAAGCATACAGTAGGCACATACCTCATCCTTTTTCATGGTCTTACTTTATAAGGAGGAAACAATTCATAGAGGACACCTAAGAAATCATTTCAGTTGGTAACATCCACTAAAAGTAATATTCATTATGGTTATCTTAACCTATAAATCCAAGTGTTCACCGTTGGAACTGGCTATAGGTTGCTATGCGTCGCCCTACTGACCCGCACCCACCCTTCGTGCGCACGGTCGAATTGCCTACGCAGGTCAACGAAGGATTTAAAAATCCAGCACGGGGGCCTCAGCCCCACAAACGGCAAGAAAGGGAAAGAACTTCACTTCCCAACATTCCTTGTGCCGAGCCGCGCTGCGCCGCGCCAGAGCCAATCAGGCTGAGAGGCTCTCGCACGGTGCAGCGTTCGGAATCGCGCCGCAGCCAATCAAAACAAAACCATTTTAAAAAAACGCAGCACAAACAGAAAGCACCAACCCATTACTACAAGCCCCAGCGTCCTGCGCGCCATGAGCACGCAGAACGCTGAGGAAAACGGTGCCCAAAAAATTAAAAAGAAAAACAACTCACCGCGTCACAGCCAAACACACACCAGCCGGCTTTCTTTCCCTCACCCACGGCGCCTGGAGTTTCCCCTTTAATATCAGTGGGTGGGGGCTGCGACCCCCCTCTCCGCTGGCTTTTCTAGGGTTGGGAGGTTTGTGGGGAAAAAAGGGGAATGTTTCCCAAACCCTTCTGGACTCAGGACACCAGGGAGAGGGGATCGATTCCCACCCCCATCCTTAAAAAAACTCCGTCTTTTCTACTCTTTAAAAACGGAGTTGTTTTAAGGAGGGGGGAGAGGGAAACGATCCCCTCTCCCTGGTGTCCTGAGTCCAGAAGGGTTTGGGAAACATTCCCCTTTTCTCCCCACAAACCTCCCAACCCTAGAAAAGCCAGCGGAGAGGGGGGTCGCAAGCCCCACCCACTGATATTAAAGGGGAAATCCCGATCTACTTTCACAACTCCACACAAACAAAGCACCATAAAACAATAAAGCCCCCCTCCCTACCACCTAGCCCACCCTTCGTAACCCCAAACGACCATAACCCCCTCCCCACCACCTAACCCACCCTTCCTAACCCCCAACGACCATGGCTCCCTCCCCACCACCTAGCCCACCCTTCCTAACCCCCAAAGACCATGCCCCCTCCCCACCACCTAGCCCACCCATCCAAACCCCCAATGACCACTTACCTTCCCCACCACCAAATAAATACTTTTTAAAAAATTACTAAAAACACTCAAACACAGCCAAAAATACAGAAAAACAAAATCACCAAAAACAATAAGAAGTAAACAAAGACACAATCAAAAACAAAACAAACAGACAAAAAATACAAATTCCAATCCCCCCCCCCGCCCACACACACACACAAAAGAAAGAAAACAAGCAAACTTACCAAAACAGGTGCTACCTCCACCAGGACTGGAAAAGAAATGAATACAGAAAGACCCTACTTACCAGAAGAAGCTCCACCCAGAGGCAAGGAGAGAAACAAAAGTCAAAATACAAAAACCCCTACCAGCACCACCTGCTGGCCACAATAGTACAAACAATTCAAAAACACACAACAGCCCCAAACAAAACACAAATTCACAATTATACACAAAAGGTCACACCAACAAAAACAAGTAAAAAAAATTACACTAAACACACTTTCACACAAATCACAAATATATGTCAATAAAATACAATAGAAACTTTAAAAAATCCTGTGCTGAGTTATTATATCATACTTTCTTCTTTTATTAATCCTCAAAAAAAACCAAAAAATCAGAACACAGTTAATAACAGCCAAGCCAAACAAATTTAACATAAATAAACATTTAAAAAATTTAAATTACAGACTAAACGATTTTAAAAAAACAACAACACAATTTAACCTTCCAACACAATGTAAAACTATTGCAAAAATAAAATTGGCTCATTTCAAATTAAAAAACACGGGGGGAAAAGCCCGGCAATGCCGGGCAACCCTTGCTAGTATGATATAAACAAATACCTGTGCTACAGAACCTCTACCCATTTTAATGTGGGATTATCAGAGAGACTGTCTATTGCTGATACTTTGTGGACTGTGCATTCTGTCTCCTTAACCTAGTTGTCTTAATTAGATGTCCTAATTAGCAACTAAATCTATCAAAATTTGAACAAGAATATGCCAAGAAACATGTACAAAAACAATGGCTCACAAAACTACACATCTTCATTGTACATTCCAACACTGAAGATCACATCAGTTTAGCTAATGGAGGGCTGTCCCTGTTCCTAGTCCCTATAGGGCAGTGATGGCGAACCTTGACACTCTAGGTGTTCTTGGACTTCAGTTCCCAGAAGTCCAAGGCAGCACTCCATCTGATCAGGGCTTCTGGGAATTGAAGTCCAAGAACATCTGGTGTGCCAAGGTTCGCCATCACTGCTATAGGGCAAAAATAGACATTACAGATAATCACCCATTAGAACAGGAAAATCCTTTAGGGTTGCTTGTGTATGAGTGTCACATCACCAGTTTCTCCCATCTCTGGGTGTAATTAGATTTGTTTTGTTTTCTAAATGGTCTTCACTGGTTAAGCATTCTGAAGTCTCTTTTCTTTAACATGATACGATCAGTAATATATCTTCAGTATGACTGTGCTTTAAATTGTTATAATGGGTTATCTGTAACATCTGTTTCTGCCCTAAAAGTCAAAGACTTAATATACATGAATGGTCTTACATAAAGCAACTATTGTGCTTTATATAATTTTTAATTTATCTCCTGCAAAATTTATTCTTACTTCCTTTGTTCCTTTTTGTGGAAGAAGGAGGTTGCATTCGAGCAGGGGTTCCCAACTTAAGGCCCGTGAGCCGGATCCAGCCAGTGGCACCCTCCAAGAGCATTTGAGAAACAAAATGGCTGCCCCTTTGAAGCTGTTGGGACAAAATGGCCACACACACACCCATCATGCAGGCAGGGCAAAATGGCCATCCGGCCCTCGAAAATGACTTAGAGAGTGTGATCCGGGGCCCCGGCTTTAAAAGGTCGGGAACCCCTGCATTAGACAGTAAAAATCAAGAGTTTGGGAAATTGTTTTTGAGGGGCTATATCCCCTCAACAACACCCCCTTCTTCCAGCACAGTCCCATAGTCTCCAAAAGGGGACTTTTTCTAAGCTCTGGTAGAAATACTGTCAAAGCAGCAGCCTGGTGCCTGTGCTGGCCTAGCCTTTCTTCTGTTTGTACAGCTGCCAGCAAATATATCGCACCCACAGTGAATCAAATTGATTTTGTAGCTTTGGACCAGGATCAAAAAAGATGAAAATAGGCACCCAATGAATTTGCAGAATCTTGGAGCAATGTGAGAATTGATACTCCTTCATGCACAATTATTTTTAAATTAAAGTTTAATTGTAGCTATAGCATATAATCATTGGTTCCTGTTGCACCAGTTGGTTTAAAGAGTCTTTAATGAATAGTTTCCCTCTTTCCACCCCCCAAGGAAGCTCCTTTAATCCCTTTTTCATTTCTGCTTTTGAAATATGCTGATGAACGCATTCTGCCCAGACATTATGCATAGGGCAAACCATTCACTAGATTTTGCAGTTTTATTTGGAGGATGGAGGTGGCAGAAGGAACTGGAGTTCTCAGTGGTCACTCGGTAGAAATGTTGATGGGTAGCTTCAGCTCAATAGGCCCACATATTTTCTGGGATTGATGCAATCTTTTCCCAATTTTATGTGGTCATCTTAACTCATTACCTAGGGACAATTTTAAGATGGAACCAAATGAAAATGATATTGGTTCCAGATTTTGCATTTCATTTCAATTCAATAAAGAATAAAGAACCTTTAGACAAGATAAACAAAATAAAACACAAACACTGTAGCACTTTAAAGACCAGCTGTTATAGTTCACTGTGAGCATTCATGGTACTAGTCAACACTTCCACTTTATGCTTCTTCCTGGATGCTGATCAATGGTTGCATGTGTTGCTTTAGTCAGGTTAGTTTTTTAATTAGTTGATAGTATATGTTGCTGTTTTCAAAAACTCATGCTTTTCCAAGTTCTGATCTGGAGATACCAGGTGAAGAGACCACAAAAGAACAAGAGGAGAAGCAGCAGCAGCAGGTTCAAGAAACAGAAGCTGAGCCCTAATAGAGAAGTCCTGGTGGCATCTGATATGTGTCATTCCTTACTGCCAACCCTGAAAGAGTTCTTTTCTGACTAAATCAGAAACAGGCAGAATGAAAAGTAATGCCACCCTGACCAGCTTTTCATGTACTTTAGTCTGGAAAAGCAAACTATAGTCACACACACACAAAAAAGCCATAATAATCACTTAGTCTTTAAGGCTCCTTTGTTTTAATCCCAATTGCTGGTTGCAACAAAGTCAAGATGAATATAAAGATCTGGATAAGGCCTCCTCCCACTGTGCCACACAACAAAATCTTTGTCCTTTGGTCAGTGCCCAAGTACCATTTCAGCCACACCAAGCCCAGCCTTCAAAGATCTCTAAGCACTTGGAAACAGCTGTTAAGCCTCTCAAACCCTCAGTGAGGTTAGAGAATTATCATTCTGGACTTTATGAATAGATAATCCAACATACAGAAAAGCTTAAGGACTGAAGTTCCTCAGGGTCAAAGGCATGACAGAAACACAGAGAACTCATCCCCTCCTGATCGAATCACCTGGTTATAATCCTTCATAAATTTCTTTGTTTCTCCAGACTTAATTCTGCTGTCCCTGCAAAACATTTGCTTTGCAGGCGCACCCCCCCCAATAACGGACTCAGACAACATTGAAAGTGGATAACAGCATCGGGCCACATTTATTGATTCAATGCCCTAATCCGAATTATAAATTTGTATTGGTAAAACGACCAATCATAATTCTTAAGGCAAGCAGGCCGAAGTAACACTGGTAAGGTACCACCCCAAAATTGCCAACGGCAATTGGTTACAATGTATCAATTTGTATCAATTTGTTTGTTGACAACAAACAAATTGTTGACCGTAGTCAATATCTAACTCATGACCCCACCCTCTGACTCGTATCCGTGAAATCACGGGGTGATGCATGCTGGCTAGCTATCGCCATCACCCCGTCGCCTGGTTCGTCGTTGACCGGACAACGTTTAACTAATTTGTTCCTGTCTAGTGTTGTCCAGTCAATTGCGAACCTGCCGGATACCTGTGGGTCATACTGTTTACCTTACCAGTGCTACCCGCCACACGGAGGGGCTTCAAAGAAGGCCTGACGCCCCCCCCAGACCGTCAGCTCGGTCAACAGGCCTGCTCGCCAATCACCCAACAGGAGGCCCATACCTCCTCGCGACAGATGGACCCCATCCCTTGCATACAAGTCATAATTTCGTAGGCTAATAGCGGGGTGACGACTGACCCGTCCCCAAGCCTTGTCAGCAAGGAACCGCGCCACCGCCCCATTGACCGCGCGCCTAGCGCGGTCAAGGGCCAGGAGATCAATGCCCCCTCTGTAAGAATGGCGCGGGATCATGTCCGACCAAACCAGGGTTGTGGCAGGCCAGACGTAGTGCAAGTAGGCAAGGTCCTCGCAAATCGCATGCTTGAGCGATAAGCCGGTGACCTGACCCAAATCATTGCCCCCAAGGTGTATGATGAGAATGTCAGGCGGGTCAGCACTCCTGCTTGAAAACAGGAAAGGCAGCAGCTCCCGCCATAACATCCCAGGCTTACCATGCCATGTGAGACTGGCGTGTTCACCCAGTCCCAGTCGGGGTCCCCACTCTGTCGCCGCAGCGTAACGCGCTGCCCTGTGCACATAGCTGTGGCCCACCAGCCATACTGTCACCGGTGTAACACGACACCCAGGGTCTGTAAGAAAAATTGAGGAAAAAGGAAGGTAAGGTGATCGGATTGGTACTCACGGTGGAAGTGGGCGCACATAAAACTGAAAACATTGCGAGCCCCACCTTCCCATGCTGCGTATGTCAGCCCCGGAGTACCCAAAAGCAGCTGCTGTAGAGGCTGCCCCAATACGAAATGAATGTGTGCCATAACGGGCACCTGGTAGGCCCACCCTGGCGAGGGCTCTGCCTGTCACCTTCCAAAACTGAAATTTAGTAAGGGGAGACCCATCTTGGTGACAGAAAAACGGGCCATGGTGCATGCCACGCAGTGCCAGGAACTCCTGTAGGGCACCAACCGGACAGATGTCTGCCAAAGAACACCGTAGCAGTCTTACGCCACTGCCTACGCCATGCTGATCTGACTTGGAGGAACGTATCCTCAACTGGGCCCAGTCTTTGGCAACATAGACATCCTCGAGTTCCAGTGTCCTACAACTTGCATCCGCCTTAGACAGCATCACAAGTTCGCTGATGCAGAGCGCTCCAATAAATGCCACCGTTGTGGCTGCATGAAAAAGGGCTGCCTCATAATGATCAAAACAGAGGCTTGGCCAGCCCCGGGCCAACTGGGTAAGAACCCCTGGGGAAATAGGGTGCCGGTCGTCCGGGCAACGCCCGCGCTCGCGCACCCACCCCTCCAAAACATGTCTCACACGGAAGTCAGTGGTGCTGTCCACATGACCCCCTACTTTGGCCATAAAAGCCAGCGCCGAGAGCTTGGATGCTATGGTGCGAGGTGCGAGGCCGAGAGCATGCAGGTGGACCATGAACCGCAGAACATGGTCAACCGGGATAGGCCAGGTCTCTGGCAGGTGAACTTGAGCAGCAAATGCCCTGTAAGAATTAAATGCTTGTTGATACGCCTTACGCGTGCGTGGCGCTAGTGACAGGCCAATCGCCTGGTTCACCTCTCCTTGCCAATGGTCCATATCTCGTCCGGGAGTGGCGAGGGAAATTCCTCCGCATCCGGGGCCAAGGCACGGAACCGGGAGATCTGCAGGCGGGACAAAGCGTCAGCAGTATCATTATTAATCCCTGGGACATGCCTGGCTCTGAACAAAACGTTGAGGCGCAGGCAGCGCAGCACAAAATGGCGCACTAGGTCCATAACCCTGGGCGATTTGGAAGTCTGTGCATTAACAATGTGGACAACCGCAGCGTTGTCACACCAGAAATGCACGACCGAGTTGGCCCATTCCTCGCCCCATAGCATCAAAGCCCCTAGTATAGGAAAAAATTCAAGGTATGTGAGATCACGCAGGCGATCTGTGCCTGCCCAGGCCGGTGGCCACCCACCATAGGCCCACTTCCCATTGAAGTACATCCCATAACCCAGGGATCCTGAGGCATCAGACTGGATCTGAAAATTGGGGGATGCCAGGAGGTCAGACCTCCAAAATGAGACCCCATTGAACTCCCTCAGGAACTGTAACCAGACAAACATGTCTGCCCTGATACCCCGGGTAAGTCTAACTCTGTGGTGAGGCCTGGATAACCCTGCCATGGCGTCGCATAAGCGTCGAGCAAAAGCCCTGCCCGGAGCGACCACCCTGCAAGCGAAATTTAGGTGACCATGTAGCACCTGCAGTTCCCTCAGTGATGCCTTGCGCTTGGCCATCAACTCCGAGATAAGGGCCACTATCCTGGACACCTTATCCTCCGGTAACCTAGAAGCCTGCGCTAACGTGTCAATCTCCACCCCCAGGAATACTAACTTGGTAGATGGGCCCTCGGTCTTTTCGGGCGCTAAAGGGACACCGAGTTCCTCCATTAGCGTCTGAAATGTGTTGAGGAGACGTGTGCACGTGTCCCAGCCCCGTTCACCCCCGAATAAAAAGTCATCCAGGTAATGGGCTACAGACTGGGACCCTGACCTGCGGACGAAAGCCCACTCTAAGAAGGTACTAAAACGCTCAAAGGCCGAGCATGATATGGAACAGCCAAAAGGCATGGCCTTATCAAAACAATATTCGCCCCGAAATTTGAAACCCAGCAACTCAAAGTCACCCGGATGCACCGGCAGGAGGCGAAAGGCCGACTTAATGTCGCACTTGGCCAGCAGGGCACCCGGGCCACACGAGCGTACCATGCGCAGCGCGTGATCAAAAGACGTATACCTGACTGAACAAAGGTCATCAGGGATAGCATCATTGACCGACCGGCTGGCTGGGTAGGATAAATGATGAATAAGGAGAAACTCGCCTTGAGACTTTTTGGGAACCAAGCCTAGGGGCGACACCTTAAGGTTGGGAAACGGGGGTGAAGGGAAAGGGCCAGCGACCCTGCCCGCATCTAACTCCTTCCTAATACTGGCAGCAGCCACCTCCTCCCTCCCCTTGAGGGACAAAAGATTGGGGGCATCCTGAGGGGACCTATCACCCATGAAAGGGATGCGGAACCCGTACTTAAATCCTTGAAGGAGATACTCCCCATCCTCCCCTTTCGGGTACACTGTGAGCCAACGCTCCAACATGTCCACCTTAATTGGGGAGGGGGCCTTTCGGTGAACCAGCTCCATCTGTGGCAGCCTTGCCAGCCCACTGTCCGCCCCTCCCTCTGCCCCGTGTCCCCCCAGGCCTGGGACAGGCGGAAGCTGCGTGGGGGCCCGAACAGGTGGGACACTCATGCCTGTATTTGCAATTCTTCTTATTACAGGAACCATTGGACGAGAAAGTCCAGCACAGCAGGCGGGCTGGAACCCCCTGCCCCGCCACTTGGCGGGTAACCTGCGCTGGGACAGCTCGCTGGACCGCATGTCCGCAATGATATCTGTCCCCTGGCGCGGGGCGCGGGGGCGTCATGTACAGAAGCCAAAGCCTCTGGCACGGCTCGTCCCACCTCATCTCCGGGTGGAGGGGAATCCGCATACGGAATTCCTCGTCATAAGCCAGCCACGAAGGGCCTGGGAAATCAACCATTGCCCTGTATATGTTGTCCAAATATTGGACCATCGGAATAGCCAACTCCGGCCGCGCCCTCAGATACACTGCCATGTAAATTAAATAAGCCGGCAGCCAGTTGGCCCAGGTACGTGGCGGCTTACGATGACGTGCCTGCTCCTTATCCTTCTCATCCTGTCCCTCCCTTTCCTCCTTGGTGGGCTCTCTGTTCAGGAGTGAGAAGATATCTACATACTCCCCCCGCCAAATCTTTTCCTTGGTGGCCTGAGCCAAGTGGTCACCCAGTGGCAAGGAGTACCCCACAGTTGGTAAGGCCGAAAAAGGCACCACAGACACCGGGAAAGGGGCCTGAGCTAACCCAGCCACCCCCAGTACATTCCCCGTAGTGAAAGACAAACTACCCACCCCGGTGCCCTGGGTGGCAGTTACCGTCGCCGAGTGGGGTGCCGGCTGCTGTGCCACCGCACCACTCGAGCGAGGCCAAGGCCATTGAAAAGCTCCCCCCATAGAAGCAATGTGTGCAGGTGTACTGGCTTGTACCGTATACTCACATGCTGCACCCCCGTGGGCCGCCCCCACCGGGGGCTCCGGCCCACTGGGGGCGTCGGAGCTCACGACCGACGTAGAGCTCATCATCGGGGCCTGACCTGCACTCGTCTGCTGGCTGGGGAGCTGCGGGGCAGTGGCCGAAGCCGCGCCACCCGCCTGAGGCAGCTCAACCCTGCCCGCCGCCTGTTGTCCTCCCGCCGACGGCGCCGCAAAAGGGACGCCAAAGGGAGCCCCAGCCTGGCTGGCCCGAGCTAAAGACGCTTCGAGGGCCGCAAGGCGGGCCAGTAAGGCCTGCACGTCGATCTGGGGCCAAGGGCCGGCCGGCCCGCTAAGTCCAGGCGCGGGTACAGGTCCCTGTACCCCAGCACCCGAATAGGGCCATTGCCCAACACCGAAGCCCGGTAGGGTCGGTGCAGGAACCTGCCAAGGTAGGGGACCACACCACCCGCCCAGGCTAGAAGGCCCAGGAGGAAGAGAGGCAGGCCCAACAGGATGGGCAGAGAGAGTAGCGGTGTCCACCGCTCGCGGGCCGCGGGCCGGAGCCCCTGCCGCGCCCGCATTCCGATCCCCCGCGTCCGGCCAAGGGGCGATGGACCCCATTCCGCCGGCCCTGGCGGGGGCCTGGACAGGCGGCTGCTGGGGAGGCGCCACCGTGGTCCTCCGACCCGGGTTGCGCCTCCTCACAGCTCGAGCCGCACTCGAAGCTGCCTTCTTCTTCGAAGGCATCTCAATCGCAGGAGAGGGAAGCCGAAAAGAAGATTCGCCGCCAAAAGGCTTCCCGCAAGGTAAGGAGCGACGGAGACACAGGGGAAAAACTTCTCCGCTCCGTCGCTTTAGCTAAAATGGCAGCACGGCTGCCTCGTGGCCACCCCTTTTATAAGGGAGCTGGCCACGCCCTAAACTACCCGGATTCTTCGTCCTGTGGGGGGGCCCCCGCAAAGAGCGTGGCGGCCATTTTGGCGCCGCGCTTGCATTCTCCTCTCTGTCCCCAAGTGTCATGGGTGCTTCATCTCTGCAATCAGCATCTTCAATTCTCTTGTGCTCTGGTTAGTAAAGGTAAAGGTCGCTTTAGTATTCCAGAAATAATGAGCAGCAGCCAGCAATACGGGCCAAACACATAACTTTATTACAAGGTTAAGAACACAATTTTAACTATGCCACAGCGACTTATATACAGGTGCAGAAAGATACATTTTTGGCAGGCTTTAACAGGATTGGTTGAAGGAGAGTGGGGTGATCGAGGACTTGTTCTCAATCGTGCTTCTCGTGGTAAAATGGCGTGAACCCCAATCTCACGTTACTTAAAATGGTGGACAAATTCATTCAGTACACAACAGTTGCCCTTACACGAAATCAGTTGTATACGAATCTAGGGTTCAGTACGCATCTCTGTTTATAGCCAAAGAGCCAGCGCTGTTTGCATCTGCAGACATTCCCGTGGACACGTGACAGGCATGCCTCAACATGGAACATTGTTTACCTTCCCACTGAAGTGGTACCTATTTATTTACTTGTAATTTCTTTCTTCCAAACTACTAGGTTGGCAGGAGCTGGGACAGAGATGGGAGCTTACTCCATCATGCAGTACTCTGGAATCGAGTTATATGTGGTTATATGTGCATAAAAAAGAATGGAAGATAGATGAGGCCATCCAAATATAATCCATTGAATAGTCAAGATCCAAAAGAAAAACTGTATTTTTGTCCTCTAGTTGGATGAAGATTAAGGTTACAGTGAATCATAGCCTCTATCCTACTTTTGAGTCTAAGTGGGTCCTCAGTACTGGATAGGAGAATGAACATTTGTATTCTAAGTGTAAAAAGAATTTGGAAAATTACCTTTCAGAAATTACCATTATATAACTCACTAGCAGGGTACCCAGCTTTTCCCAGGGTGGCCCAACCCGGCCCAAGGAGAGTCCCTGGCCTGGTACCCCCTCTGCTCCCACCCCACTTGCCCTACCTTGTTGTCTGCTCGTGACGCCCTTGTGATGGTCCCAACAGGGCTGGCCAAGGCCTCGCCGGGGCCTGCGTTGCTATGGCTGGGTCCGTCGCCGGGCAGGACCCAAGGACTGCCTTGGATGGCTCTGGGCAGTGAAGAAAGCGTGGCGTGGCATCCTGGCAGGCCAGACCGAGGGGCGGCTGCTGCATGGCTGGCCCGGCTGCAAGACACCATCACAGCAGGGGCTGCAACCTGTTCCGGAGCCCCTGCCCAACTGGCCATCCTGCCTTGCCCCCCTCCAGCTAGCGACTACTGTCAGGGGGCGGCCATCACAGCCTGGCTTCGTCTTCCTCCTGAGGGGCACCTGAGGCAGAAGGGAGGCTCCATGGGGGGATGCTCACTGCCGCTTGGCCCGCAGAAAGTGGCGGCCCAGTCCTGTCTCCAGGCTCTGCCCCCCACCCTGTGTGGGTCCTCCTTTCTGCCCAAGATGCTGTTAAGGTAAATGGGATATGCCACACTGTGTTGTATAGGATGAGGGTATATGCCTTTAAACTGCTGACATGTCTGAATACAGCTGAATTCAGTAAGTAACTTACTGCTTATAACCAGCTCTATTCCTACCACACTTTGGACGACTGGAAAGAGATTCTGCGAGGTGTCATGTTGTGACATGAATCTCCCATTGGACTGGCAAAGAGGGGGTTACTTTGCTCAACAACCCTGAAGGCAGGCTGGAAGTTTCTGCCCAGCGGAGCCATGCAGGAAAGCAAACAAGCTCTGGGGTTATCTTCAAAGAATCCTTGTTTCTCAAGGACGCTTTCTGTAAGCTTTGCTATATTTCTTCAACTTGTGCTCATTATAAGAATGTCTGGACTGTTTTGCTGTTACCAGTAGCAACTATCTTCTTGGAACTGAGCCCGGCTTGTGTGTTACCAAGCTGCACGGACTTATCAGCCTCCAGTAACTCTGCTGCATTTGGTTGCCATGTTCTGGAGAGGACTGCTTTATTGTGCATATGCCTTATAAGAGAATTAATCTATTTTCAGTTTAACAGCTGCAAAGTAAAGCAAGTTTCTTTTGGTTCCATCTGTGTATATCTGTGTCTGTGTGTGAAGAAGAATTGGTGTTCACCTTCCGTTGGCGCCTGGCATAACTGCGTACTCTGCAACCACTCACATACAGGTCTAACACTAACAGACGCCCCCCAGGAGGGCAGAGGAGCCAGGCCACGATGGCCATCCACCGGCAGTAATCGATGGGGAGGCCGCCGCCGCCGCTGCTGGCCGGAGTGAGGCAAGGCGCGATGGGCGGTCAGTCAGGGGCTCTGGGGCAGGCTGTGGCACTGGCTGTGGCAGCGTTTTGCTGCGGTGCCAGCCCTGAGGCTGCCGCCATTGCCACCATCCCTACTGGGGGCTAGGCGCCTGCACAGACTCTCATGGGGGCGCAGTCACCTCCCCGCCGCCTGGGATGGCGGGCAGGCCTAGGCGCCTGCGCAGACTCTCGCGCAGGCACAGTCGTCTCCCCTGGTCATTTCTGTCTGCCGGTGGGGGTGGGGCCTTTGTGGCCACTTTTCAGGCTCACAAACCCCAGAATGGGCTGCCAGTCCCCCGCACCAGCCATCCCAGGTGTTTCAGGTAGGCGTGCACGCAGTTTCCAGCCGATCGGTGCAGGGGTGTCGATTTGTATGACACTTTGGTTTTATATATAATTGTAAACCCATAAAGTGGTAATTAACTCCTGATGGTACTTTTTCATTATTATTTTTGCAGGTGAAAAAAAACACCTTAGAATTGATAAGAGAATGGCATGAAAACATAAACAATTCCACTCAAAATACCCTTTAAAGGGAACTTTATCAGTAACTTGAAAATGTTATTCATTAACTCCCACAAGTGTAGTTTCATTTCCGCTTATCACGTTACTTTTGAAATGCAACTTTATTATGTCCTTGTTCAAAAAAAAATCCCTAGCTAAGAATATGTGAAACTCGCTTGTTAAACCATAATAACTGAAAATTAAGTTAAAGATGGCTTTTCTTCAAATCAATATTTTAAAGCCAGGATATAACTTGAAGATTGGAGAGAATTCATTTTGGTGACTTATCTGGGATCAATGGAAATAAGTACTCAGTGTTGTGGATTAGAGATACATCATGGGAACCTCCATTCTCAAGACAGACACTGAAGAGAGGAGAGCAAATGAATGACTTGGAAAAATTCCACTACAGGGAAAGGCTAAGCAGGTTGAGATTCTTTTTAGTTTTGAATAAAAGTCAGTCAGTAAAGATAGAGGTAAAGGTCACCCTTGCTCGAAAGCCAGTCATATCTGACTCTAGGGTACAGTACGCATCTCTGTTTACAGCCAAAAACCCAGCGCTGCCTGCATCTGCCTACATTCCCGTGGACATGTGGCAGGCATGCCTAGACACCAGAGCACACCAGAGTAATAGGGGTAGATTATTATCTTGTTATACTTTGTACCATTGTGGATTTTTCTGATTATTTATTTGGTATCTGTGATTATGTGTATCATTATATTGTTGTAATTTGTATGTATATTAACCTGTTGTAGCCACTCTGAGTTGGTCTTGTGCCTGAGTAGAGTGGGGTATAAATCCAATAAACATAAACAAACATAAACAGAATGCTGTTTACCTTCCCACCGAAGTGGTACCTATTTATTTACTTGCAATTACTTGCTTTCAAACTACTAGGTTGGCAGGAGCTGGGACAAATAGGTCCTTCTGTCATGCAGTACTCAGGTCTCAAACTGCTGACCTACCCGACCTTCCAGTCAGTGGCTTAAAATCCAGAGTGGGTTCCACCTCTTAGGTTGAAGAGGTGATATTATTTGGCATAATTTGTCCGCACCAATTTTAACCATTTCCGCAATGCCTTCCTATCCTTTGAACATGCATTACACTTGACAACACAGTACACAATAAACGTACTACTTAAATCTTAAAATTGTGTTTGCCTACACCAAACCATTTTAAGAAGAGAGAGAAAGAGAGGGAGAGGCAGGCTAAAACAATTGTTTAAGACAAATAGGAAATTATAGTCAGTTTCCAAAAGGCTAGAGATGGATTAACTGTTTGACCTCAAGGTTCCACACTAGCAGGGATGAATGGAGAATGTGAGATCACTCAAGGTTTCTTTAGAAGAGTTGTGATATAAGCCAGGAACAAGAATTCCATTTCTCTGTGTTTGGAGTAAACCCAAGAACTGTCTCTTCTGCTTTTCCTAACTGGAACTCTGCCCTTTATCATAGCTGTTCTACTACCAATATTCCAATGTGCTACAACAAGTAAACTGCATACCTGTCAACCTTCCCAGATTGGCCGGGATTTCCCAATTTTCGGCGCCGATTTGCGCCATTTCCCGCCTGCAGCTGCCAAAACCCTGGAATTGGGGGGGAACAAGAGGCAAAAGCCGACACCCAAATAGCAAAGAACAATGAATTTAATAGAACGGGCGTTCGGAATACTGTGGCACAGAAAGCTATCGATAATAAGGTAATAAAGGCTGTATAGCCAATGATAAGGATGAAAATACATCTAAAAACAGTCAGTAAATCATGTCAAAAGGACAATCATATACTAAACAATGTAATCAGAAATACATCAAGAGCACAGTATAAATCACTAGCAATAATATGTACAATTAATATTGAGGACCGTGGTTCAAACACATAGAACAAAAATATCTAATGTAGGAGCAGAGAAAGTAGTTCGAACAATAAGCATGTATACATGTGTGTAGGAATCACAAGTCCATCAAATGTAAACATATGTCAATCATGAGGAAAAATCCTGCATCGGAAACCAGTACTATAGGTAAAAAGTAGTCAATGAGACGGTGCCCAAGTATCCGGGAGAACGCGAATCCTAGAAAGAATGGTACGGTGCAGAGAGAGCACGATTCGATATCCTTCCGGATAAACGGATACTTTGTCGAGAATCTGCAACATAATAAACATTGAAATGCATGTAATACAATGTCCTAAAATAAGAAAACAAGAAAGCAACCTGACAGTATAAATGACAAATAAATCAAACTACATAAAAATACCTGTACAAAATGCAAGCACGCTCCAAAATAACCTCTTGTTAGAAATTCTTATTGGGTCAGAGCATTACAATGAGAGTATGGTGAGAGCATTATAAAGTAAGCCGCTAGATGGGAAACACATGTGCGTCATTTCACAAGTTGTAAGAGGAAGTAATTAAGAGTAAAAGGAAACGAACTACAAGGAAAACATACTCTAGAGACTTAAAGAAGTCCGGGGGGGGTGCTCAAAGAAAGGCGGAAAAATATTGATCAGTATTTAATCCAAAAGGATAAAGGGTGGAGAAGGAATGAATATAAAATGCTTCCCTCTGGAGTAAAAAACGTTCGGTATCAATGATAGTATGCAGCAGGTAATAATATTACCTTATTATTGATAGCTTTCTGTGCCACAGTATTCCGAACGCCCCGTTCTATTAAATTCATTGTTCTTTGCTATTTGGGTGTCGACTTTTGCCTCTTGTTCCCCCCTTGTTACACACCCTTGCCGTCTTTCCCTGTATAAAACCCCGGAATTGGCAGCGGGGGGGAGGTACTGCGCATCCCTTCTGCGCAGATTGCCTTCTACGCATGCGTAGAAGGCTTTTATGCATGCATAGAACCCTTCTACGCATGTGTAGAAGGCGATCTGCACAGAAGGGGATCGTAGAAGCCTTCTATGCATGCGTAGAAGGGTTATACGCAAGCGTAGAAGGGTTCTACGCAAGCGTAAAAGCTTTCTACGCATGCGTAGAAGGCAATCTGTGCAGAACCGTTCTGCGCAGGTCCCGTATTTTCCGGAGCCGTGGTTGACAGGTATGGTAAGCAGTAGTTTATTTGCCTTTTTGCATATTAATTTTCTTCACACAGATAATCTACTGTATACATCATTTCCATGGTACATAAAAAGCCTGTGTGGAATATAACTGTGCCACTCTAATCCACAATGATTCCTAAATCACCAGTTTTTCATTCTATGAAATTTCAGGCCCCAGACTTGAGACCCATAGTGATCTTTGTGATGTCAGAGTTACGGCAGAGAAGGGTTGGGAAGGCAATAGCACAACACATATGCAAGCCCTTTTGTATTGAAACAATTAACTTTAATGAAAGATGGGAATAGGTGGAGATGGGTGCCCAAGCTTTTAAGATGGCTAACATATAAAAACTAGGAATTAGAGAATATGTTGAAATAAGAAATATAATAGGAATCCTAGTTGTAGTTAACTAAGATATAAATACAGGAAGTCGCAGCTATTCACTCACCTCTCAAGAACAAGGGTAAAATGTCTCCTTTGTCCTTTGTCAGAGAGGGCAAAGAAGGAGATATGTGAAGGAACCTTAAGAAATATCAATTTATATTCAAAAAAGGTCAGCATAAATCAGAGCATAGAAAAGACAGTCTAGGAAATCTGAGGAGGATCTTCTCCCCCATATACTTATCTTTAAACAAAGTCACACCTTAGTGTAACCTGAATTGTATCTAGTCACATCCAATCGCTCCAACCAAAACATCAGACTATGAAGGTGAGGTTGAAGATATGTTCCTCACTGTGTCTCCTAAGAGAAGAGCTGGCTTGTGCAGCCTTGCTCTAGCAGTAAGGTCCCAAAGTGCTTCTAGACCTGTGTTTCCCAACCTTTAGTTTTTGGACATCAATTCCCAGAAACCTAAGTCAATTCCCCAAAACACTGATCATCCAATGTACTGACTTCGACTTCTAGAAATTGAAGTCCCCCTGTGGGGTGTGACCCCCATGTTGGGAACCACTGGTCTAGGTGTTCTGGAAGTTTTAGCCCAAAGGACATGATTTTCCAAGCTCTCTGTAAGATTTGGAAGAGCTGCTGTCAGAACAAACAGCACTGGGCTGGATAAGTACTGTAGTCTGATTTGATATGAAGCAGCTTCCTACGTATCTTTGGTGTTCAGAAACTGGAGACGACAACCAGCAAACTGAAATACAGCTCTTTTATTTCTGGGGTCTGAACACAACTTGGAGGGGAACAACCGGGACTTATATACACAATAAATTGGATACAATTGGGCAGGAACAAACATAATTGGGTGATTTGAATACATGTTACAAAGTATATACATTTTGACAGTTCTGGAGCATGCTTCTCGGCATTTGAAATTTGCGCACTTGAAGTCTCGCGATACTACACGAGCTGCCGAGATCTTGCGGCTGTCAAACAGCATTGCTGTTTGACAGTAGTTTGCGTGGTTTATTCGGCCATTTGAATGTTCAAAATGTCACCAACACAAGTTATCATACATAACAGTATCTTAAAGAGAAAATTTTAGGGTGAATCAATTGCAATTCTAAAAACCCTCCATTCTGATTTTAGCCCCAGATTGTAAATCTAAAGGATATAAGCACAAATGTGTTGCCATCTGCTTTGCTTCACAGTCATGACAGTGAAGCTTAAAATAAGATGAAAACAGTGTTTACATGTAACTATACCAGAGAGCGCTACAACCTGGAATTGCTTTAGAACCCCTTGAGGTTTTCAACTGAATTTCCTCTCAGTAAATGAGAGAGGTCATTAGGTTATGTTTCTTCATGGTGTAAGCATGGAAAGGGTCTGTTGTCACCGTTATACTCTGATAATTTTTTTTTCTAGTGAGTTTACATCGATCTAACATTGCATTACATTTTAACCCCATTATAAAATGAGGCTGAATGTGACTGTTTTCCACTAGGATGTCAAACAATGTGCACAGGAACCTTTTCTGGTCTGGTTCATGTAGAGGTTAGGAGGGACAGGGCATGTATTTGTTTTCGCCTCTGATTCCTTTGTAGGCATGCAACCTTCCCGTATAACACCCCATCTTTTTCAGAAGACCAATAATGAATTCTGCCCTGCTTCCTTATTCCAAAGTGTCTGGAAAGGAGAGTCTTCAATTGCTATAAAATTTTCTTTGCTGATTTTATGATGTGAACATTCACTCTTTTGGGAATGAATATATATGAATGCATTCATTTTACTTAAGAGCCTCATACCATGTGGGAACTGAAAGCCTGAGGTGAACCATATAAATTTATCATACATAACAGTTGGCAACATTTCTTCTTTCCATAAATTCAGGCCCTGAATCTGGCCATGCTGGCTGGGGGATTCTGGGCACTGTAGTTCAAAAAATATTTATTTATTTATTTATTTATTTTTCACGCTTATATACCGCCCACTCAGGTACAACCCAACTCAGGGCGGTTTACATAGCGGACAATAAATACATAAAAGACACATGATAAAAAAGTTTAAAGTTTAAAGTTTAAAAAAAAACCCCACCCCTAAAAGGTGCGCAAGAACCGAAGGGACCTTGGGGGAAGGCACACTTCTCTATACCAACCACCCAACAGTACCCCCATCCACACCCGCACCCCAAACTTGGCCCGCCAGCCAGGTCTTTAGTTCCTTCCTAAAGGGCAACAACTCCGTCTGGAGACACAGTTCCACAGGCAGGAGGTTCCAAAGGGCTGGTGCGGACACGGAGAAGGCCCTCCTCCTTGTGCCAGAGAGGCGAGCCCCCCTGGCTGATGGTACAATTAGAGAGCCCCTCCGGTCCGCTCTGGTTGGACGGACAGACGTCCTTAGGGCGATGCGGTCTCTAAGATACCCTGGCCCACTACCATGTAGGGCTTTAAAGGTCAAAACCAGCACCTTGAATTGCACCCGGAGACAAACTGGTAACCAGTGCAGCCCCCGAAGCAGTGGTGAGGCATGGGCATAATGTCCACACCCCATCACCACCCGGGCCGCGACATTCTGGACCAGCTGCAGCCTCCGAATGGTCATCAAGGGCAGCCCCATGTAGAGCGCATTACAGTAGTCTAGTCTGGAGATCACCAGAGTGTGAGTGACCATGAGCAAAGAGTCCCGGTCCAGGAGTGGGCGCAACTGGCGAATCACCCGAAGTTGGGTGAAGGCCCTCCTGGCCACAGCTGCCACCTGTTCTTCTAGCAGCAGCCGCGAATCCAGGAGGACCCCCAAGTTGCGCACCGGGTTGGTCTGAGGCAAAACAGCCCCATCCAAAACCAAAGATGGTAGCTCCCGGGATAACACAGGACCCCCTATCCATAGCCACTCAGTCTTGCTAGGATTCAGCTGTAGCCCATTTGCCCCCATCCAGACCCCAACAGCCTCCAGACAGCTGGAAAGGACTTTGACTGCATCACTGGGGTCCCCACGGGCCGAGATGTACAACTGTGTGTCATCTGCGTACTGGTGGTACCGCACCCCGTGGGAATGGATGATCTCACCCAGCGGCTTCATGTAGATGTTAAATAGGAGAGGAGAGAGTACCGAGCCCTGAGGCACCCCATATTTTAGGGGCCTAGGACTGGACTTCTCGCTCTCCAACCACACCGACTGGGTCTGGCCCCTCAGAAATGAGGAAAACCAGGACCACACCGTACCCTGGATCCCCAATCCTCGGAGCCGTTCCAGAAGGATACCCTGGTCAACGGTATCGAAGGCCGCTGAGAGGTCAAGAAGAGCAAGGACGGATGGATGACTGCCATCCCGCTCTCACCAGAGATCATCCATCAGCGCGACCAATGCAGTCTCAGTACCATATCCAGGCCTGAATCCTGACTGGAATGGGTCCAGATATTCCGCTTCATCCAGCACCCCCTGCAGCTGACGTGCCACTGCCTTCTCCAGAACCTTCCCCAAAAAAGGGAGGTTGGATACAGGTCTGTAGTTAGTTAGGATTGCTGGATCGAGGGATGGCTTCTTCAGGAGGGGGCGCATAAGAGCATGTTTCAGCAGTGCAGGAAATATCCCCTCTCGAAAAGACGCGTTAATTATAGCCCCGACCCAGCCACCTGTCACCGTCTTAGAGGCTTTTACCAGCCAGGCGGGACAGGGATCCAATGGAAAATTAGTGGCACGGACCGCTGCAAGGAGCCTGTCCACTTCATCCGGGGCAACAGGATCAAACCGATCCCAGGTAACACCACAAGACTGCGCACTGGCTCCCCCCGGACCCTCCCCGTCCACGCCAAGTTTGAACCCCGAGCGGATCCGATCGATTTTCTCCACCAGATGGTCAGCAAAGTCCTCAGCCGATCCCTGCCAACCAGGCACAGGCCCCGCCCTACGCAGGAGGGACCTGGTCACCCGAAACAGAGTGGCTGGGCGATTATCAGTGGAGGCAATAAGGGAGGTGAAGTACTGCCTCCTCACCACCCCCATCGCCACTAGGTAGGCCCTAATAGCGGCTCTAGCTAGTGTCCAATCGGAATCGCTCTGGGTCTTCACCCAGCGGCGCTCAAGGTGTCTCTTTGCCCATTTGAGCTCCCGTAGTTCTTCAGTGAACCATGGGGATGACCTAGCTCCACGGGCTCTGAAAGGCCGTAGTGGAGCAATTACATCCAAGGCAGATGTCGTCGACCCGTACCACAGGTCAACAATTGCCTCAGGTGAATCGTGTCACCGATCCAGAGGAAATTCCCCCAGTTCCCTCTGAAATCCATCCGGATCCATCTGTTGCCGGGGGCGGGCCACTTTAATCGACCCTGCCTCCTTACAATGAAGTGTCGCCCCCAGAAAGTCTAGAGCCACCAGATAGTGATCTGACCATGGCACAGGTGTTATGTCTAGCTTCTGTAAACTCAGATCATTCTGCCACCGCCCCGACAAAAAGACTAAATCTGGCGTGTGGCCACTGCCCCTGGTAGGGCCCTGAATTACCTGAGCCAGGTCCATAGCTGCCATGGAAGCTATGAACTCCTGTGCCACCTCAGAACCAGACCCCAGCGAAGGCAAATTGAAGTCCCCCAAAACCATAAGTCTAGGGAACTCCAAAGCCAATGCCGAGATGGCTTCAAGGAGCCCAGGCAGGAAGTCCCTTACCCTGCAAGGAGGCAGGTACAGGAGTAGGACTCCCAACTGACCGTTAGGGCCCAACCGCAGGAGCAGAGCCTCACAACCCAAAATTTGTGGAGCGGTGGCCCTGGCGACTCCCAATGACTCCCTGGCTATAATGGCAACACCACCGCCCTTACCCACATCCCTAGGCTGGTGCCAAACACCGAACCCGGCCGGACACATCTCTGATAGAGGCACCCCATCCTCAGGTCTCAGCCAGGTCTCAGTGATGCATGCCAGGTCGGCCCGCTCCCCCAAAATAGAGTCTTGTATTAGGGGAGCCTTATTACAGACTGACCTGGCATTCATCAGCAGCAGCCTAAGGGCGGGGTCACCCTGGATCCGCTGCAAGGAACCTAGAGGTGAAACCGGGGGGCCAGAACGCGGGACAGATACTAAGCATCGGTCCCGCGTTCCCCGAGTGCGGCCCGCCCCACGCTTCCCGCTATAATGCCCCATGCCCGTCACAACCTCTAAATGAGCCCCTGGAACCTCCACCATTAACCCAGACGGAGTGTCGCCCTCTCTTCCTGGCTGGCAAGGCCATCTCCCCCTCCCTCCCTCCCTAACCCACTTAAAACATACCCGCTCACTCCCTCCACCCCCCCCTAACAGAACTCCAATAATGGGAGTCTCCTTCTCCCGGCCCTGGTCCAAGCACTGTAAGGCCACGGGGGTGATGGGGAGGGGGGGCGCCGCCCCTAAGGCCGCCAAGAAACCCCAGGTGTGGCCATAGTTCTCCTCCCCACCCTGGTCCACGCGGCACGAGGCGCGATGCTGCAGGGATGGCAAAGGGTGCCACTTTTGAGGCCGCAAGCAACCCCAGGTACGGCCAATGTTCTCCTCCTCGCCCCAGTTCTGGCAGCGCAAGGCTCGTGGCTGCTGGGATGGTGGAGGGGGCCGCTTTTGTGGCCGCAAGCGACCCCAGGTACAATCAATGCTCTCCTCCCCACCCCAGTCCTGGCAGCGCAAGGCTCGTGGCTGCATAGATGGCGGGGGGCGCCATCTTTGGGGCCACAAGCGACCCCAGGTGCAGTCGATGTTCTCCTCCCTGCCCCCGGTCCTGGCGGCACAAGGTCCTCCCTGTAGCTGCTGCGACGGACCTGCACAGCCGGGAAAAATATCCCCTCTCTGAAACCAGCCATGGGACGGAAGACAAGCATCCAATGTTCTCAACGGCCTCCACTCCCGAAGATGAAACCGGCTAAGCGGTGGTGGAGGCAGTGGAGGTGGCCTTGGAGCCCAACCAGGAGTCCAGAAGCAGCCCTGCCTCAGGTGTTCTCGCCAGTCTCCCTCCCGAAGGCAGTGTTCTCGGCAGGCCAGGGGCTGGTGGCTTTTACCTTCCCTCAGGCTGAAAGAAGCAGCCCAGGATCAGCTGTGGCCTTGGTGTTCTATTGCCTCCAACTTCTCTTACTCCTTGGATCAGTCAATCTCTACATGGTTTGCATCATATGCTTTGATACAGCACCTTAAAATGCTTCTCCTTTAAAATATATACTTTTTCTGTTAATCACAGTTAATCTTTTACAAAATAATAAAGCAAGCACAACCATCACTAAATTTGTATCTATTATTTTAAATAGGCAGCGCAACGATAGATCTCCTTTCATTCAGTGTATAGGAAATTGTATTTTAGTGAGGCAGACCAGGACTTAGCTTTCTAGTCCAGTACAATCAGATCTCCCTGTTGGGGTCTGAGGCAAATCTTTTGCCTGTCCTACCTGGAGAGCCCTGGTGTTTCTTGGTGATTTTTCATCCAAGCACAAGCCAGGCCTGACCTTGCTTAACTTTATATCATACCAGACCCATGTCTAGCGAGTACAGTGGGTAGTAGTAACTTTTCTTTACCCTCCACTGTGCCTGCGCCATTCATTGATCTTTAAGTTTCCATATTTATAACTTTTGTGGCAGTGAACTAAAACCAAATTCCTTACTTTGGATACCTTGGAGACATTGTTCAGCAAGGAGTTCACACATTGGTGGACATCTCCGTGACGACATTTCACATATGCAAATGGACTTGAGAAATCAAGTCCATCTGCATGCATTTTTTAAGCCAAATACTGAAAATGAAAATCTAAAGAGCCAACTAAAGATACACTCCAAAAACCTGACTATTAAAAAATATGTAAGACACTCATTCTCCAACTGCATCCAAGTCTAATATGCTTTGTAAATCTGTTGTGTTTGAATACAATTTATGCTGTAACGTTTGTGAACTATTAGGATCATTACGATCCACCGTTTTGTCTCCTTCTTCTTAGCCTTGTAAATATCGCGGGACTGCGTTCCCGCCTAAACTAAGCAGTTTGTACAGTTTTCACTCCGGTCCGATAATCTCCAAGTTACCCCTTCCCTTCCTGTCTCTTTCCGCCTAAATATATCCATTTCTCAGTGTATATAAGGAGTGGTGCTGTGCCACTGTTCTCCATGTTCTGACTACCCAATAAATGGTTTAGCCCTGTTATGCCGGCTGCTTCGTGTTTCTGACAGAACATCAAAAAATCTCTGTTCCAACTCTTACAAATCATGATTGCATCTTCAGCAATGCAACCAAATCCTTTGGAACTTTAATTATTTATTTTAAAAAGGCTCAGTGAAATGGCCATTTGTTCAGTGACTGAAAGCCTGTCATTTCCCCAAATTACCAGATTGACAGAATGATTAACAGATTATAGGACTTGTCACATTCTGCTAGTGTCACCCTTGATGATGTGGGAGAATAAACAAATGGTTAATATGGTGAGTTTATAGACGAGTTTTGTCTCCAGGCCTAACCCTTTAACTCTTATGGGGAGCAGAAGAGCCCTGAAAAAATGAGGGACAGTGATTTTCATGTTCTTTATACTGAATAGCCAGAGAGATTAATAATAGTTGTCACTTACCAGGGCCTGGTGTTGATTGTTTGCATTGTACATAAAAACTAAGAGAGAAATTCTTTATTTTGCATTTTTATCTAAGCTTATCTAACTGCACATTTTTGAAACAGAATTCTCCGATTTTTGTAGTGGTCTATCTTGAAAAGAAAATGCTCTGTATGTGACAAGAAGTATACATCACAATGTATAAATTGCTGAAGAAAGAAAGGTTATAGGAAAAAAGTCTCATTATTCAGAACAAACCAAATATAAGACAGAGAAACTGAAAGATTTCTATATCTTTTCATGTAACCTGAAACAACAAAAATGTAATCTTTACTATGTTATTTGAGCACACTTTGCTATTGATTGGTTTTCTAGAGCACTTTGTAACACTTACAAAGTAAGTGCTACTAAGGATGGGGGCAGATCAAATTATCATTCAGTCTAGATTTAAATCTAGTGGCATCCAAGAAAAGTAATGGCTCTTTGGTTCTCTCAAGTTTGTAAAATTTGGAATTGCTGAATTAAAGTTTTAAATTGCAGTGGTACCTCATACAACGATTTTAATCCGTTCCACGGGGCTAGTTGTTGTACGAAACAATTGCTATACGATGCATGCATCACATAGCAATTTTCCCTATGGGATGCATCATACAACTATTATTATTTTTTTGCTAAGTGGTTTTTCCCATTGAAAAATTGTTGTACGATTTTTTCCATAGGGTAAATTGTTATGTTTCCCCCCAAAACCTAATTGTTATGCGATTTCATTGCTATACGGGGCAATTGTTGTATGAGGTTCCACTGTATATTCAAAATGTTTACTTCCTTCCTTTTATATATATATATATTTTACAAGTTCACTTATCTTGGACAAAGAGTGTCATAGTTGTTGACTTTAAATCACCTTAGCTCCCTGACATCACTTCTTGAAAGTGTGAACAAAAGAGTTGCTGAAGTGGAGTCAGGGTTGCATTCCCGAACAAATTATGGCAAACTTCTTTTGATGTCTGAAAAGTGAAAAATCAGCCTTATATCTAACTTTTCCCTGAAGCAAATTCATTTTAAAATGATATTCACTGTATGGGAAAATCTTTCTGTTCTGCAGTTATTCGACTGAAATATAAGCTTCACATTTCTTCATGGGAGGAGCTGGCTCTACTACTAGGCATAGCGAGGCAAGTACCACATGTGGCAAGTGGAAGGCTGTTTATCCAAAGGTTTCTTGACATTCTTTTCTTTTAGATGAGACAGAACTGTGTGTCAAAGAGCTTATCCTGAACCCCCTTGGATGCAGGAGAAGATGCTGCCTTGTCCCCAGTGTTGAAATAACACTCCCTTGCCTTTCATCGGCCTCTACATGGAGCAGAGTTGAACCCCGCCTTGCTCATGACCCCAGGCAGCACAATGTTTATAGTAAGGGGGGTGGGAGGGAATCAGTATATGAAAGCCATACTTTCCCCCCTTCTGGTGTACCAGCAAAAAAAGTTTTTTTTTAAAACTTCCCATGATAAAAAAGCAAGGCTTAGTAATAGTTATGCTAGTGAAGCACAAAATAAGTTAATAAACAAAATAAATAATTGTCCTACTGGATACTTATCCAGATGGTTGTCAATTGCAAAATACATCAGACTCTCCATTGCCTCTGACTAAAAACTAATAGAGTCAATGTTCATCACCGAGACTTTGAAATTGTTTTAGTATAAGACACAGGGAAATAATGGAGGGTTGAAGAGTAATTTTCTATAATTTTCTTAGTGGCCTAGACCAGGGGTAGCTAAACATTTTGCAACGTGGGCCTGACCATGCCTCCACACACCCCGGAAGCGGAAGTGGGCGCATTTACGGCTGATGTAAATGTGCTCACTTCCACATTTATGTCAGCCATGGGTGCTTTTGCACATGCATGGTCACATTTTATGGATGATGTAAATGTGCCTGCTTCTACTTCCAGGTGCGAGGGAGACGGCGATGGGCCAGTGGAATGGCATCATGGGCTGTAGGTTGGAGATGGCCAAAAATTCTTTGACAAACAACATTTGTGTTTTTGAAGTGGTAACCCTGTTAGTCCGTGCAAGAGTATCAAAGAGTAAACAAAACAAAACAAAACAAAACAAACATACCTCTAATTCAATGGGACTGGTGTCAATATAGTATCTTGTGATCGCCATTTGGAAATAATGTGAGACCAGTACAACTGTATTGTTTGTATGATAGAGGATAAAAGGGTATGGGGGAGTGGAACATGCTCCCACTTGTGTAATCTGTAATCCAATGCCAAGGCATATAATAAAAGCTACTAAATGGCAAATGGTATTGTTTGATAACAGAAGAGATGCTAAAGAAATTTAGCCAAGATAATCTACCTCAGAGGTGTTTGATTAGAAGTTCAATAACTTTGGCAAAACAAATTCACTTGACATGGAAAATCAGCAGCATACACTTAATCAACATGGACTTTGCCATGTCTGTGGTAGATTAGCGCAATCATAACTCACCCTATCTCATATTAATATTACCACTAAGTGCAGACAGATATACAGATGCAGTATTGATAACATTGAACTTGCCAAGGATCCAGACAGAATTCTGCAGCAAAAATTCTGGGGAGGCTGTCTATTCTTGTTGTTTTTAACCATATAGAAGGCTTTTCTTTCTTTCTCACTGCTAATACAACCTGTCTGAGTCAGTGTCATAATATAATGCACTGTAGGAGTGAGCTCCTGGAAGGTGAGTAGGTCAGCAGTTTGAGACCTGAGTACTGCATGACAGAAAGACCTCTCTGTCCCAGCTCCTGCCAACCTAGCAGTTCAAAAGCAAGAAATTGCAAGTAGATAAATAGGTACCACTTTGGTGGGAAGGTAAACAGCATTCTGTGCACTCCGGTGTCTAGTCATGCTTGCCACATGACCACGGAAAGGTCTGCAGAAGCAGACAGCGCTGGCTCTTCAGCTATAAAGAGAGTTGACCACTGAACCCTACAACTGGCTTTCGAGCAAGGGCGACCTTTAACTTTACCTAGGGTAACTTTGCCAGATTGGTTCAGTTCTTAACCTATAGTTCTGAGCATTGCAAAAAAAAAATGCACCTAAAGAAGGAGTATGAAGAAATTGAGAAATTGGGAGACATGGATTTCTCTTTCTGGGAAATTCAGCCGTTTCTTTGTGCCTGGGAATAGCTGGCTAAGATACCCTCTCCTGTTCTAGAATGCTGCATACCTACAGCATGGTCCTACAAAGAAAGCTGTGGTAAACTGTGCTGCACCTAATTAAACATTACACATATAAGACCCTCTTGTTTTCACTTCACATAGTTTATGGTGTTTCAGGCAGAATTGTTCTGGAGTCTTGCTCTTCTCATTCAGAGTCTCCTTACACTCTTTCCAGCCCTGCGTTCATTTCTCTAGGGACTCATCTCTCACACAAACTCTTCTTTTCCCATCAGGAGGCTTTTAATAATCTTCCTGTCTGATTGCCAGCTCCTCCACGTTGCCTGCTGTTTGCAGCAGACCACACCGAAGGGACAGGCAGATTACAAGCACAGCGCCTGGAAAACAGGAGTGCACATAAATCTTCTCAAGGCTTCATCCTGAAGGTATTATTGATATAGCTCCGCACGCTCATCCTGCTCACCGAGCTGAAAGTCTCAGCTTTGGCTTCCCAGTCATTGCTGACACCACCGTTCAGTCACCGTGCCATGCGCTACATGATAATTCAGCTGTGCCTTGTCAGCAAAACTAGTCTTCCCTCACCTGTCCTTTCCTTTAGCCTCTCTTTGGAGGAAGAGCATAAAGGTGGATAAGCTGCAACTGAACCAGAAGGCAAGAAATAGGCAGTGAACCAGGGGATGTGTGACTTCTTGGTTGAAACAAGTGCATTGGTTCCCAAATAGTTTCCAGGATCAATTAACAGTGATAACCACGGCCTTTTAAAATTCAAATTACTTGAAGGATACTGTGACAAATTATACATTTGGATGCAGCTCAGCAGTGCCCTCTAGAGGTTGGCACAAAACCAGTGACATAGGTATACTGTATCTCGATTTATTATTCTCCAGTCAGTGTAACAGAACTGAAGGACTGAGGTACACAGAAAGAGCATTCTAGAAGCAGTGGTGGGCATCAGCAGGTTCGCACCAGTTCGCTGGAACCGGTAGCAGAATTTCTGGCTGGCCCCGCCCATTCAAGTTTTGAAATAAAGTAGTCCTAATTTGAGTGTAACACAGGGCTTTCCCCCTCGCCACGCCCACCATACCACACCCACAGTGTGGTAGTAAAATTTTTTTGGAGCCCTCCACTGCCTAGAAGATAGGGGTATTTTTGAACCACAATCGGGTGTAGTCCAGGCAACGACACCCTTCTGCCGACTAATCTTTCTTACACTAGATCAGGTGAAAGGAACTATGAAATGTATTCACCAAAAAGTAGTTTCACATTGGCAGTTTCATGTCTGGCCTGGACACAGAAGAGGAAGAACTGAAGGATTTTCAACACAAAACAATACCTCATTCAAATCAAACCTGAACTGTCTGTGGAGGCAAAAATAAGGAAGCGGAAACTTTTCTTACTTAGGACACATCATGAGGATGCAAGACTCTCTGGAAAAAACCAATAATACTGTACTGGGAAAGGTAGAATGCAGGAGTCAAAGAGGAAAACCAAATATGATATAGATTGACTCAATAAGTGTTATGTATGTTAACTGTTATGTATGTTAACGCCTCAAATTCTGACCCCAAGGATGTTGCGTTGGGCAATTTTTCTAAATGCATACGATTTTACTTTGGTGCACAGGCCCGGCAAGAACATCAGCCTGGCTGATGCCTTCTCACGTTCTCCACTGCCAGGGGTAGGGGAAGCCAATTGCGATATCCAAAGCGACTACCAGGTCCTTATGATTGAGGCTTTCGACTCGCCCCCAGTCGTCCCATCAGATATAGCCAAGGCTACGGCCAAGGATGTAACATTGACTAAAGTAATGTCTTGGGTACAAAAAGGCTGGCCTGTCTCTCCTCTAGCCGAGGAATTCAGAACATTTCACCACAAGCGTTTGGAACTGTCAGTGGAACGAGGTTGCCTTCTATGGGGCCAGCGGGTGGTCATTCCTGTCACTCTCAGGAAAAAGGTTTTACATCTACTTCACACAAGTCACCCGCGAATTGTCCGTTCCAAAGCCCTTGCCCGTAGCTACTTTTGGTGGCCTCAACTGGACCAAGACATAGAACAAATGGTTGGCACTTGTGCCAGTTGTCAATCCTCTCGCCCAGAGCAATCCCACCTTCCCTCTTGGGAATGGGATTCTGCCCATGGTCCAGGCTGCACATAGATTTTGCGGGTCCATTTAGGGGTGCCCTATTTTTGTTGGTTGTGGATTCATTCTCTAAGTGGCTGGAAGTGATTAGGGTACCTAATACCACTTCAGCCACCACGATAATGCACCTAAGAAGGCTGTTTGCAGCATTTGGACTTCCAGATGTGCTGGTGTCTGACAACGTGCCCACGTTCACATCTGCAGAATTCCAATCCTTCGTGGAAAGGAATGCAATTAGGCACATCACTGCCGCCCCATTCCACCCAGCCACCAATGGCCAGGTAGAGCGGCAGGTGCGCACAACTAAAGATGCGCTTCGGCATATGGGTGAAGGGGATTTGGAGATTCAGTTATGCCAGTTCCTTTTCACATATAGGCTCACCCCCCTTGCCTCAGGGCTGTCTCCTGCTGAATTGCTCCAGTGAAGGAAACTGTCATCCTTCCTGGACAGATTGGATCCCTCTAGCATAGAGGACAAAGGCACAAATATAACAATCCAACACCAGAAGGGTTTCTCATCCGGAGACCCTATATATTGCCGCAATAATGCAGCTGCTGGTCCTACGTGGGTGCCCAGGTTTGTGATCGATCAGACTGGTCCTGTTTCTTACAGAATCGAAACTGCCACTGGTCTGATCTGGAGGAGGCACGCGGATCAATTGAGACCCAGAGTACTGGACCCACAAGACGAATACAGTCAATGCTAGGGTTGGCCCCCACCCGTTTAAACCCAAGGGGCAGAGGTAATAGTCAGCAGCCAGCCAACATTGACCCAGAAGTGTCTTCTAGGAACCAATTTCAAGGGGAATTTGTGGAATACTCCCCTATTCCAGCCATGTGTACCCCTACACTGTCCCAGCTTAGCACTCTGGATTCCTTTATTGATGATGACCAATTTTGTTCAGAGTTGCCCTCCACACTTAGTATACACAGGAGGGACCCTGAGTTGTCTTATTCATCCACAGAATTAGATTTTCGTTTTGAGCGATCCCCTGCTCCTCCATCTGACAAATGGGGCTTTAATTTGGGTTTACAATCCTCCCCCTCTAGTCAATCCCTCACTCCAGTGGGGTCGCCCATCCTACGAGCCCCTGAGCCAGCTCAGCCAAGAGTCCGACCCAGAAGAGAAACTAGACCGCCATCCTGGTTAAATGATTTTGTTTTTATCTAGGGGTGAAGAATGTTATATATGTTAACTGTGTTTTCTGACAAGAACAAAATGTATCTTTTCTCATGTATCTATTCTTATGCAAATAAGTGGATTGAAAATGTGTACCATCTGTTAGCCAATGGGCTTGTTGTAGGAGCGGAATGTATCTTTTCTCATCTATCTATTCTTATGCAAATAAGTGGATCAAAAATGTACACACTCTGTTAGCCAATGGACTTGTTGTATTATTGTTACTGTTACTGTTTATAGTGTATATAAGTCCGAGTTTTGCCCCATCCAAACTGTGTTCAAACCCCACTATTAAAGAGCTGAATTTCACTACTTCACTCGTCTGCTTCTTCATTCCCTGAACACCAAAATAAGAGAAGCCATGGGCTTATGTATGTAAGAGCTGAACAGGATTGTTGAAGACAGGAAACTTTGGAGATCACTCGTTCATAGGGTGAATGTGCGTGCATGCGTGTAGGCGTGTGTGTGTTTTTGTACTTGCATATGCAACGTTGCATATGCATAGTCCCCGCCTCTTGCTTCTGGTTTTCTGATGCTGATGTTGCACCAAGTGTAGCACTTGTACCAACAGGATGCCTGTGTGTTTGCACACACACATATGCATGTGAATGGAAGCAAATCAACATACATATGTTTTATGTTTCATGCATATGACTGTGTACAAATCAGCCTAGGAGGCATACATTAAAAAGAAAAGCAGTCAAATGTTTTTTGGTTTGACCCTGTCCACTGATGGCATGAGAGCAAAGAGATGTGGGTTGAATTCTTTTCCCCACCCATATTTCATTGGCTGTCAGTTATTTTGCTGTGTTATTTTATATCTTTAGTTCAACTTATTTGTCAGCTTACTCTACTAAGTGGCTCCAAACCTTTAAAGCAGGAGTGCCCAAACTATGACCCATGGGCCGGATCTGGCCCCTGATGCCAATTCATCCGGCCCACAAAGCCCTCATTGCAGAAGTAAAACACACATAATGGCACATTTTACTTCCGCTTCTGGGCGCAATGAGGGCTTTGTGTGCTGGATAAATTGGCACTGGGGGCCAGATATTGCCCATGGGCCATAGTGACCTGCCCCATGAACCACGTGACCAGCCCACAGTCTGAAAAGTTTGGGCATCCCTGCTTTAAATAAAGGCTTCAAATGCTTTAAATAATTAATAAAGTAGTGGACCTGCAGAAAAAAATGTACTACACCTGCTGCCTAAAAGGAGTAAACAATTAAGAACCCTCTCTTCTTTTTTATAGTGGGTGGGTGGGATATGGTTTTTTAAAAGTGTTTTTATATGTTTTTAGAACTTGTTGTAATGCCGCCCTGAGTCGGGTTCTACCTGAGTGGGCGGCATATATAAATATGACTATTAAATTAAATTAAATTCCTTCTCCCTGTTCCAGACACAGGATATCTCTTGCTCCTGCAAACCATACTGTGTTCCAATTTCTCTCCTTAGCTTTCCCTTTGCATTCCACAGTTCATTTCTTCTTTGGGTTGAGTTTGTCTGTTTGGGTTTTGTTTTTATACAAAAGTTTATTACCAGGATTCTCAACCTGCAGCCTGTGGGCCGTATGTGGCCCACGGTACCATTTCATGTGGCCCCCACTGCCTCCACCACTCCAGGAAGTGCCATGTGGTAGAGGAAGGCCAAAATGACTGTCTGGCCCCTGAAGCTGTCTGAGGGAGTGTGACCTGCCTACACCTTTAAAAGGTTGAGAACTGGTGTATGACATTGGAATTTCTCAAGCCTGCTTGGGTCATGTTGCTTGCTGAAGGCATTAATTTCTGATTTTGTGTTGTGCAACATTGAAAGGTCATATTGTTTTCAAAAGGCAAATATTAGTACTCTTAAACCATGAGTGGCCACAGATTAGAACAAATTGATCTTTATAAACACCTTGGGATTTGGTTTCACACAGCTGTCAATTGCTATGTGGAGCTTAAACTAGCAAAGGTCAAGCACAACAAAGACTATAAATTGTGCAAACACCTAGAATCTGGTTGGTGTCTCCTCATGGTTTCCACTTCTTCCTTTTGGAGGTCTCCCTCAGCAAATTAGGTCACATGGCCTGGAGAAATTCTTTTCATTGGCGGCTTCAAAACTGTTCTACTGTTCCTTCCAAGAGAAGTCTATATCTTGTGTGGATCATACCTGTCAACTATCCCATTTTTCCTGGGAAAACCCCTTATTTTTACCCCTCTTCCCACCCCCTCCCGTTTTATTAATTTCCACATAATATCCCTTATTTTTTTTAAAAAAATCCTCACAGGCGAAGCTGTGTGGCTTTTCGCTTGTGGAAGGGGAGAGAGAGAAGGTGATGGAGGCGTTCTGTAGTTTCTCTTTCATTTCTCTTCCCTGCCACATTGTCATGGAGGCTTCGTTTTTGCTGCTGCTGTTCGGAGCCACCATGGGATGGGAGTCTACTCTAGAGGTGAGCAATATTTCATATATGCAGGGGCAAATCAGTGAGAGACTTCTCTCTCACTCTCATGCTTTATTGAGCTGTTTCTGCCCTGCCTCCTGGATGGAGGCTTCTGTTTCTGTTCTAGAGTTAACTTGGGAGGGGGGCGTGGGGGATGTTGCTTGATCACTATATGAGAGAGAGAGAGAGAGAGCACCCCACGCCTTCTAACAAACCATCTGGAGGCAGATTAACTCCTCAGCTGCTGGGAGGCTTGGAAACTACAGAGGTTGGTTTTTACTTTACTAATTCCCTTCCTTAAGCTGGATCCGACATTCTCAGGTGTTGGTGCTTCAACTGGTTGCAATGAGGAACAAATAGATTGGTTAATTTGGGAATTAACCCCTTTCTCCTCCACCCTAATTTGGGGTGGGTGGGGTGTCTAGCCATGTGCAGGGCTAGTTCATTAAAGCCAAGCTGCTTACAAGCAGTTGGTAACCCTAGGGGACTGGTTTACTATTCTGCATTTTCTTTGCTTCCCAGGAAAAATAATAATTAAAAATGAGTAAGGTAAAGGTAAAGGTTTCCCTTGCTCGAAAGCCAGTCGTATCCAACTCTAGGGTTCATTGCTCATCTCTGTTTCAAAGCCGAAGAGCCAGCGTTGTCTGCATCTGCAGACATTTCTGTGGTCATGTGGCAGGCATGACTAGACACCAGAGCGCATGGAATGCTGTTACCTTCCCACCAAAGTGGTCCCTATTTATCTACTTGCAATTTCTTGCTTTTGAACTGCTAGGATGGCAGGAGCTGGGACAAAGACGGGAGCTCATTCCATCCTGCAGTACTCGGGAATCGAACTGCTGACCTTCTGCCTCCCAGTCAGCATCTTAGTCACTTAAGCCACTGAGTAAACAAGAAAGAAAACAAAACAAAAGTCCCCCAAGAAGATGGGGAAAGGGTTCTTTGGCCCACACAGCTTTGTGCCCATTGCATCTACAATACTATCTAGCCATCTTATTTTTGGCCACCCCCTTCTTTTGTCCTCCACCTTTCCCAGCATCAAGGCCTTCTCAAGTGAATCCTCTCTTCTCATTTGATGTCCAAAGTACTTTAGCGTCATCTTTACTATTTGAACTTTAATGAGCAGTCGTGGCTGATTTCTTCTAGGATTGACCTATTTCTAACACCACATTTCAAAGGCATCTATTTTTCTGCACTCAGCTTTCCTAATGGTCCAACTCTCACAGCCATACATGACCACCGGGAATACCATTGCTTTGACTATGCAAGTTTTTTGTTTGCAAGGTGATGCCTCTACTTTTAACTATGTTCCCCAGGTTTCTCATAGCTTGTTTCCCAAGCATCAGTCGCCTTTTTATTTCACGGCTGCAATCACCATCTGCAGAGATCTTTGATCCTAAGAAAGTAAAATCTGCCAGTCGTATCCAACTCTAGGGTGCAGTGCTCATCTCCATTTACAGCCAAAGAGCCAGTGCTGTCTGTGTTTGCAGACATTTTCATGGCCATGTGGCAGGCATGACCAGAGCCCAGCAAGTCACATGGCTATATTTGGCCACACCCATAGTTTTGGCCACACCCACAGAGAGGTGTGGCCAAAATTTCCCTTATTTTCAAATCCAAAACTTGACAGGTATGGTGTGGATGCAGTTTTCAATGTCATCTTCAAAAGGAGAGTGAAAAAAATTGTGCTCCTGATTTCTCTCCCCCCCAGTTTTTTGTCATTATGTAGCTAATTTTACGGGAGAGCAGAAAATAAAATAATAAAACTCCTGCTAACCTAGCAGTTCTAAAGCAAGAAATTGCAAGTAGATTAATAGGAACCACTTCAGTGGAAAGGTAAACAGCATTCCATGTGCTCCGGTGTCTAGTCATACCAGCCACGTGACCACGGAAACGTCTGCAGAAGCAGACAGCGCTGGCTCTTCGGCTTTGAAACAGAGATGATCACTGAACCCTAGAGTTGGATATGACTGGCTTTCGAGCAAGGGAAATCTTTACCTTTACCTTAGAGAATAAAAAGTAGAGGGTTAATTCCAAGTGCTTGTCCCAGCTAGAGTAGACATCTTGAATCAATGGGATTTACAGGTATATACCCTTTGAGTTACTATTCAACACTTGATTCAATGAGTCTAGTCTAGGTGGGTCTAGCAATTAGTTTTAGCCTGCAGGTTTAGAAGAACTGAATGCATCAATTTGGGTACCATACAGTGCCTTACAAAGCATGTGACTACAGTCCGATATATCCCCTGGTTGAGTTAGAGTTTCCTATAAAAACCCCTGGCAATTTCCACTGCTGAAATTACTTCTGGCATTTATAACAAAATAGTGGGAACTCCTGCTGACCAATCAAAATGAATGATTCCAGAAAATGACTGGCATTTTACCCAATTAGCTTTAAGTCATCATAAATGCATCAAATTCAGCTATGGCAAATCTGACATCGGTAAGGGGTATATTTCTGTGTAGACATACTCAGACTGCTACTAGTAGAAGTTACACCTTATTAAATTTCTTAACATATAGCTAACTAAAGAAGAACTATTTTGGCCTGTTTAAATGTTTTCGTTTCAAAGTTTTTGTCTGATTTGCTACTGTTTACAGTAAAGATAAATTTTACCCTGGAATCATACTGAGGAGGAAATGGTCATTTGTATGCTTATTAAGAGATGGGTGGTGGTCAGCGAATGTATATTCTGTTCTCTTCTGAAAAACATTCCAGGTCAGTCTTTATTAATCCCTTTGAATATCTTTTATTGAAGGAATGAGCATTTTTATTACTGAGCAGGTGGCAACATTTTCAAATATTGTTGTTCCTCTGAGAGCTATTAAAGCTGCAGTTTCATAGCTTACTAGTTTTTTTCCCTGTTAATCAGCTTTATTGAAGTTGTTATGCTATAGGTATAAACAGTGCTTTTTGTAAAATAAAGTAAGTGTTGCCAAAGGCCAGCAAGCTCTACATACATTTTCTTCCAAAAGAAAGCAGACAGTAAGTGCTGCAGTCCAGAACATCTCATCACTCTCAGAAGTGAGGTGAATGCACATACTGTACATATACCTGTACATATAAATATACCTATAACGTACATTGGGGGAAGGAACATTGATGAGAACAGAGCAGGTATTGACTGGAACATATTAAATGTTGAAATGATGTTTCTGTATACAATGTTTCAGGTCAGATTTAGCTACACAAAAGTGTTTGAGCAAATCTCAACTGTGTTACATTTAATTATAAACAAACTGCTAAAGACAAAAAGTGCGTTCATGGAT
Source organism: Bradypodion ventrale (assembly GCA_035047345.1). NCBI lineage: Eukaryota > Metazoa > Chordata > Lepidosauria > Squamata > Chamaeleonidae > Bradypodion > Bradypodion ventrale. Next base: position 278,609,222 of record JAWDJE010000003.1, read on the forward strand.
AGTTTGTTCTTCACTGTTTAAAAACTGTATTTGAATGAACTGTAAAGTAATCAAACAATTAGATTAATCTAATGCAACCCTTGGCTTCATCGAAAGTCACTTATCTAATGAAATGGCATTGCCCAGACTTAGTATCAACAAACAGTACAAGAAAATTGTGTTTAATGTATTGAATTTATAATGCAAAGGTACCAAATTAACAAACTTCAGATGAACAATGCACCCCACAGAAACAAGGACTTGCGATCAGCCTTCATTCTTTCTACTCTGTTCCCACACCTACTTTCAACAGCCAGCTTGATGCATAGAGCTTTGCAGGCGCACCCCCCAATAACGGACTCAGACACCATTGAAAGTGGATAACAGCATTGGGCCACATTTATTGATTCATGCCCTAGTCCGAATTATAAATTTGTATTGGTAAAACGACCAATCATAATTCTTAAGGCAAGCAGGCCGAAGTAACACTGGTAAGGTACCACCCAAAATTGCCCACGGCAATTGGTTACAATGTATCAATTTGTTTGTTGACAACAAACAAATTGTTGACCGTAGTCAATATCTAACTCATGACCCCACCCTCTGACTCGTATCCGTGAAATCACGGGGTGATGCATGCTGGCTAGCTATCGCCATCACCCCGTCGCCTGGTTCGTCGTTGACCGGACAACGTTTAACTAATTTATTCCTATCTAGTGTTGTCCAGTCAATTGCGAACCTGCCGGATACCTGTGGGTCATAACTGTTTACCTTACCAGTGCTACCCGCCCATGTGACCAAAGTCAACAGTAGTAGCAGAAGAACCCCTATATCAAACCATAGCAACAGTGTGGGATGGGCAAAAAAGCCAGGACCCAGCAGCCAATGTGGGTCCCAGCCAAAAATTCCCACCCGGCCCCGAAGCGACCAGAATATCACACTGTTAACTAGGTAGGGGGTGGAGGGGAAAAAACTTCTCCGCTCCGTTGCTTAGCTAAAATGGCAGCTCGGCTGCCTCGTGGCCACCCCTTTTATAAGGGAGCTGGCCACGCCCTAAACTACCCGGATCCTTCGTCCTGTGGGGGGGGGGGGCCGCAAAGAGCGCGGCGGCCATTTTGGCACCGCGCTTGCATTGCAGGCGCACCCCCCAATAACGGACTCAGACACCATTGAAAGTGGATAACAGCATTGGGCCACATTTATTGATTCATGCCCTAGTCCGAATTATAAATTTGTATTGGTAAAACGACCAATCATAATTCTTAAGGCAAGCAGGCCGAAGTAACACTGGTAAGGTACCACCCAAAATTGCCCACGGCAATTGGTTACAATGTATCAATTTGTATCAATTTGTTGACAACAAACAAATTGTTGACCGTAGTCAATATCTAACTCATGACCCCACCCTCTGACTCGTATCCGTGAAATCACGGGGTGATGCATGCTGGCTAGCTATCGCCATCACCCCGTCGCCTGGTTCGTCGTTGACCGGACAACGTTTAACTAATTTATTCCTATCTAGTGTTGTCCAGTCAATTGCGAACCTGCCGGATACCTGTGGGTCATAACTGTTTACCTTACCAGTGCTACCCGCCCATGTGACCAAAGTCAACAGTAGTAGCAGAAGAACCCCTATATCAAACCATAGCAACAGTGTGGGATGGGCAAAAAAGCCAGGACCCAGCAGCCAATGTGGGTCCCAGCCAAAAATTCCCACCCGGCCCCGAAGCGACCAGAATATCACACTGTTAACTAGGGAGGGGGTGGAGGGGAAAAAACTTCTCCGCTCCGTTGCTTAGCTAAAATGGCAGCTCGGCTGCCTCGTGGCCACCCCTTTTATAAGGGAGCTGGCCACGCCCTAAACTACCTGGATCCTTCGTCCTGTGGGGGGGGGCGCAAAGAGCGCGGCGGCCATTTTGGCACCGCGCTTGCATTGCAGGCGCACCCCCCAATAACGGACTCAGACACCATTGAAAGTGGATAACAGCATTGGGCCACATTTATTGATTCATGCCCTAGTCCGAATTATAAATTTGTATTGGTAAAACGACCAATCATAATTCTTAAGGCAAGCAGGCCGAAGTAACACTGGTAAGGTACCACCCAAAATTGCCCACGGCAATTGGTTACAATGTATCAATTTGTATCAATTTGTTTGTTGACAACAAACAAATTGTTGACCGTAGTCAATATCTAACTCATGACCCCACCCTCTGACTCGTATCCGTGAAATCACGGGGTGATGCATGCTGGCTAGCTATCGCCATCACCCCGTCGCCTGGTTCGTCGTTGACCGGACAACGTTTAACTAATTTATTCCTATCTAGTGTTGTCCAGTCAATTGCGAACCTGCCGGATACCTGTGGGTCATAACTGTTTACCTTACCAGTGCTACCCGCCACACGGAGGGGCTTCAAAGAAGGCCTGACGCCCCCCCCCAGACCGTCAGCTCAGTCAACAGGCCTGCTCGCCAATCACCCAACAGGAGATCCATACCTCCTCACGACAGATGGACCCCATCCCCTGCATACAAGTCATAATTTTGTAGGCTAATAGCGGGGTGACGACTGACCCGTCCCCAAGCCCTGTCGGCAAGGAACCGCGCCACCGCCCTATTGACCGCGCGCCTAGCGCGGTCAAGGGCCATGAGGTCAACGCCCCCTCTGTAAGAATGGCGCGGAATCATGTCCGACCAAACCAGGGTTGTGGGAGGCCAGACGTAGTGCAAGTAGATGAGGTCCTCGCAAATCGCATGCTTGAGCGATAAGCCGGTGACCTGACCCAAATCATTGCCCCCCAGGTGTATGATGAGAATGTCAGGCGGGTCAGCACTTCTGCCTGAAAAAAGAAAAGGCAGCAGCTCCCGCCATAACATCCCAGGCTTACCATGCCATGTGAGACTGGCGTGTTCACCCAGTCCCAGTCGGGGTCCCCACTCTGTCGCCGCAGCGTAACGCGCTGCCCTTTGCACATAGCTGTGGCCCACCAGCCATACTGTCACCGGTGTAATACGACACCCAGGGTCTGTAAGAAAATTGAGGAAAAAAGGAAGGTAAGGTGACTGAATTGGTACTCACGGCGGAAGTGGGCGCACATAAAACTGAAAACATTGCGAACCCCACCTCCCCATGCTGCGTATGTCAGCCCCGGAGTACCCAAAAGCAGCTGCTGTAGAGGCTGCCCCAATACGGAATGAATGTGTGCCATAACGGGCACCTGGTAGGCCCACCCTGGCGAGGGCTCTGCCTGTCACCTTCCAAAACTGAAATTTAGTAAGGGGAGACCCATCTTGGTGACAGAAAAACGGGCCATGGTGCGTGCCACGCAGTGCAAGAAACTCCTGTAGGGCACCAACCGGACAGATGTCTGCCAAAGAACACCGTAGCAGCCTTACACCACTGCCTACGCCATGCTGATCGGTCTTAGAGGAGCGTATCCTCAACTGGGCCCAGTCTTTGGCAACATAGACATCCTCGAGTTCCAGTGCCCTACAACTTGCATCCGCCTTAGACAGCATCAAAAGTTCGCTGATGCGGAGCGCTCCAAAAAATGCCACCGTTGTGGCTGCATGGAAAAGGGCTGCCTCATAATGATCAAAACAGAGGCCTGGCCAGCCCCGGGCCAACTGGGTAAGAACCCCTGGGGAAATAGGGTGCCGGTCGTCCGGGCAACGCCCGCGCTCGCGCACCCACCCCTCCAAAACATGTCTCACACGGAAGTCAGAGGTGCTGTCCACATGACCCCCCACTTTGGCCATAAAAGCCAGCGCCGAGAGCTTGGATGCTATGGTGCGAGGTGCGAGGCCCTGGGCATGCAGGTGAACCATGAACCGCAGAACATGGTCCACCGGGATAGGCCAGGTCTCTGGCAGGTGAAATTGGGCAGAAAATGCCCTGTAAGAATTAAATGCTTGTTGGTACGCCTTACGCGTGCGTGGCGCTAGTGACAGGCCAATCGCCCGGTTCACCTCTCCTTGCCAATGGTCCACATCTCGTCCGGGAGTGGCGAGGGAAATTCCTCCGCATCCGGGGCCAAGGCACGGAACCGGGAGATCTGCAGGCGGGACAAAGCGTCAGCAATATCATTATTAACCCCTGGGACATGCCTAGCCCTGAACAAGACGTTGAGGCGCAGGCAGCGCAGCACAAACTGGCGCACTAGGTCCATAACCCTGGGCGATTTGGAAGTCTGTGCATTGACAATGTGGACAACAGCAGCGTTGTCACACCAGAAATGCACGACCGAGTTGGCCCATTCCTCGCCCCATAGCATCAAAGCACCCAGGATAGGGAAAAATTCCAGGTATGTGAGATCGCGCAGGCGACCCGTGCCTGCCCAGGCCGGTGGCCTCCCACCATAGGCCCACTTCCCATTGAAGTACATCCCATAACCCAGGGATCCTGAGGCATCAGACTGGATCTGAAAATTGGGGGAAGCCAGGAGGTCAGACCTCCAAAATGAGACCCCATTGAACTCCCTCAGGAACTATAACCAGACAAACATGTCTGCCCTGATACCCCGGGTAAGCCTGACTCTGTGGTGAGGCCTGGATAACCCTGCCATGGCGTCGCACAAGCGCCGAGCAAAAGCCCTGCCCGGTGCGACCACCCTGCAAGCGAAATTGAGGTGACCATGTAGCACCTGCAGTTCCCTCAGTGATGCCTTGCGCTTGGCCAGCAAAACCGAGATAAGGGCCACTATCCTGGACACCTTCTCCCCCGGTAACCTAGAAGCCTGCGCTACTGTGTCAATCTCCACCCCCAGGAATACTAGCTTGGTAGATGGGCCCTCGGTCTTTTCGGGCGCTAAAGGGACACCGAGTTCCTCCATTAGCGTCTGAAATGTAGTGAGGAGACGTGTGCACGTGTCCCAGCCCCGTTCACCCCCGAATAAAAAGTCATCCAGGTAATGGGCTACAGACCGGGACCCTGACCTGCGGACGAAAGCCCACTCTAAGAAGGTACTGAAACGCTCAAAGGCCGAGCATGATATGGAACAGCCAAAAGGCATGGCCTTATCAAAATAATATTCGCCCCGAAATTTGAAACCCAGCAACTCAAAGTCGCCCGGATGCACTGGCAAAAGGCGAAAAGCCGACTTAATGTCGCACTTAGCCAGCAGGGCACCCGGGCCACACGAGCGCACCATGCGCAGCGCGTGGTCAAAAGATGTATACCTGACTGAACAAAGGTCATCAGGGATAGCATCATTGACCGATCGGCCGGCTGGGTAGGACAAATGATGAATAAGGCGAAACTCGCCTATAGACTTTTTGGGAACCAAGCCCAGGGGCGAAACCTTAAGATTAGGAAACGGGGGTGCAGGGAAAGGGCCAGCGACCCTGCCCGCATCTACCTCCTTCATGATGCTGGCAGCAGCCACCTCCTCCCTCCCCCTAAGGGATAAAAGGTTGGGGGCATCCTGAGGGGACCTATCACCCATGAAAGGGATACGGAACCCCTGCTTAAAGCCCTGAAGGAGATACTCCGCATCCTCCCCCTTTGGGTACGATGTGAGCCAACGCTCCAACATACGCACATTAATTGGGGAGGGGGCCTTTCGGTGAACTAGCTCCATCTGTGGCAGACTTGCCAGCCCACTGTCCGCCCTTCCCTCTGCCCCGTGTCCCTCCAGGCCTGGGACAGGCAGAGGCTGCGTGGGGGCCCGCACAGGTGGGACACTCATGCCTGTACTTGCAATTCTTCCTATTGCAGGAACCATTGGACGAGAAAGTCCAGCACAGCAGGCGGGCTGGAACCCCCTGCCCCGCCACCTGGCGGGGAACCTGTGCTGGGGCCGCTCGCTGGACCGCATGTCCACAATGGTATCTCTCCCCTGGCGTGGGGCGCGTGGGCGTCATGTACAGAAGCCAAAGCCTCTGGCACGGCTCGTCCCACCTCATCTCGGGGTGCAGGGGAATCCGCATACGGAATTCCTCGTCATAAGCCAACCACGAGGGGCCCGGAAAATCGACCATCGCCCTATAGATGTTGTCCAAATATTGGACCATCGGAATAGCCAAATCCGGCCGCGCCCTCAGGTACACTGCCATGTAGATTAAGTAAGCCGGCAGCCAGTTGGCCCAGGTACGTGGTGGCTTGCGATGACGTGCCTGCTCCTTATCCTTCTCATCCTGCCCCTCCCTCGCCTCCTTGGTGGGCTCTCTGTTTAGGAGTGAGAAGATATCTACATACTCCCCCCGCCATATCTTTTCTCTGGTGGCCTGTGCTAGGTGGTCACCCAGTGGCAAAGAATACCCCGCCGTTGGCAAGGCCGAAACCGGCACCGCAGACAACGCGGGCATCTGAAAAGGGGCCTGTGCTAGTCCAGCCACCCCCAATACATTCCCCGCAGGGTAGGGAACACCCCCGACCCCAGGGCTCTGGGTGGCAGTTATCATCGCCGGGTGGGGCGCCGGCGGCTGGGCCACCGCGCCACCCGCGCGAGGCCAAGGCCATTGAAAAGCCCCCCCCCATAGCGGCAATGTGTGTAGGTGTACTGGCTTGGACCGCATACTCACATGTTGCACCCCCGCGGGCCGCCCCCACCGGGGGTTCCGGCCCACCGGGGGCGTCGGAGCTCATGACCGCCGTAGAGCTCATCATCGGGGCCTGACCTGCACCTGCTTGCTGGCTGGGGAGCTGCGAGGCAGTGGCCGAAGTCGCGCCACGCGCCTGCAGCAACTCGACCCGTCCCGTCGCCTGCTGTTGCCCAGCCGGCGACGCCTCTAAACGAACCCCACAGGGAGCCCCAGCATGGCTGGCCCGAGCCAAGGATGCCTCCAGGGCCGCAACGCGGGCCAGTAAGGCCTCCACGCTGACATGGGGCCAAGGGCCGGCCGGCCCGCCTGTTACAGGCGCGGGTACAGGTCCCTGTACCCCAGGACCCGAATAGGGCCATTGCCCCACACCGAAGCCCGGCAGGGTCGGTGCAGGCACCTGCCAAGGCAGGGGGCCACACCACCCCCCAAGGCTAGAAGGCCCCGGGGGAAGCTGCGCCCCAACTGCTGCAGGCCCAGCAGGATGGGCAGAGCCAGGAGCGGTGTCCACCGCTTGCGGGCTGCGGGCCGCAGCCCTTACCGAGCCCATGCTCGGGTCTCCCGCTTCTGGCCAAGGGGTGATCGACCCCATCCCGCCGGTCCCGGCGGGTACCGGCAAAGGCGGCTGCTGGGGAGGCGCCACCGCGGTCCTCCGACCCGGATTGCGCCTCCTGACAGCGCGAGCCGCACTCGAAGCCGCCTTCTTCTTCGAAGGCATCTCAATCTGGGCAAAGGGAAGCCAAAAGAGAAGATTCGCCACCAAAAGGCTTCCCAAGCAAGGTAAGGAGCGACGGAGACACAGGGGAAAAAAAAAACTTCTCCGCTCCGTCGCTTAGCTAAAATGGCAGCTCGGCTGCCTCGTGGCCACCCCTTTTATAAGGGAGCTGACCACGCCCTAAACTACCCGGATCCTTCGTCCTGTGGGGGGGGCCCCGCAAAGAGCGCGGCGGCCATTTTGGCGCCACGCTTGCATTCTCCAAGGCTTGTGTATTTTGGGGTGTCTCTACACATTTTTTATCTTTCAGTTGCTTTATAGTGGTTTCATCTCTGTAAGGAGGATAGGTGTAACACTTCATCTAAACAACAAGGAGGGAGTTGATTGGTTCTTCTTCCCTTCTCTTGTGATTTTTTTTCCGGGGGGGCAGGGGAGAAAGGAGAAATGTATAAGAAAATGGCACACATCATAAAAATGGTAAATCATTTCAATGTGCGGCCTGGGCCAAATTCACCCCACCCTCCATTTCCATGATTATAGACAGGTCCTGTGATCTGCAAAGTTTCAGAAAGATCTAAGGGAGTTATGACACTTGCAATCCAGTTTAAGGCTTTTAAACGTAGGAAACAGTGGCATTTAGAAGGAGAAAGCCCTGTCAGTTGCAATCTCTTCTGCAAAACACAGTAAATGGACAGCATCTCATAAAATACCACTGGGCGGTGGTGGTGGGAATCTGTCAGTCACTTAACCTCCCTCCCACTCCCCTCTCTCAACACTTTCCTGTTGAAAGAACTGCGCAAAATAGATGGTTACTCATGTTGGCTTGGGGATATGGGAAATCATAATGTCTCCAAGCTGCGCATCAACTAGTAATAACTTTTATATGATGAATTGTTATTAAATTAGTCATTTTTGATGAGATAGCCTCTCTCTTCTTAACAATTCTAAGGTTGGTTTTTTTTTTTGCCTCTTGCACAAGAACAAGACAATAAGCACTTTTTTCAATTTGAGTAAAATGTCTCTGTTTATCTGTCTAGGACAGGGATTCTCAACTTGCGGCCCATGGCACCATTTCATGTGGCCCACCACCACACCAGGAAGTGCCATGTGGTGGAGGAAGGGCAAAATGGCTGTCCAGCCCCTAAAGCTGTCTGAGGCTGCATGACCCAGCCCAGGCTTTAAAAGGCTGAGAACTCCTGGCCTAGAATAATGATACAAACAGCCCAACCAATCTATTGTACTTTAGCTACATAATTCGTACAACTTGTGTGATCTATGTCTATGCAATTTGTGCAAGAAAAGTTCTTACAAAAAAAAACATATTCCTACTTTGTGAAGCAAAATACAAGCAGCAAACATACAAGGACTGGCTGGTTGATCAAAATGATGCAAACAACCCATCCAACCTATAGCACTTTAGCTATACAATATATATAGAGGCGTGTGTGTGTGTGTGTGTGTGTGTGTGTGTGTGTGTGTGTGTGTGTGTGTGTGTGTGTGTGTGTGTGTGTGTGTGTGTGTGTGTGTACATTGAATGATCATTCAGTTTTGACTACCATATCATAGCTTCAGATTAAAATCATGGCTGGAAAATCAGTACATCTCTGAATCCCGAGGGAATGGTTAAAAATGCCAAGATTAATTGTGGAATGTAAGAACTGCCCATCTCTGAAAATGGATCGAATACAAGGAGGTCTAGCCTCCTATTAAACATAGAACTGTGTTATGTAGAAGTTGCTTACAGTATTAAGATACATACTGGAGTTGATGGAATCAAAGTGAAGCTAAGAAATCTAGTTATATCTTAAGAGACGTTTTGATTTTATACATATTTGCTAAAGAGTGATGAGAGACCCACTTAAGCTTCAAAATGACTTGTTACATGGGCCATGTTCTAGACAGGTGAGATTCCCAGCAAAGATGTTTTGTGTAGCACTCCATTAGGTTGTGGAATTCCCTTTGAGGAAAGGGTTAGTCTAGCCTTAATTTTTATACTCCTTTGGATAGCTAGTGAGAAGACTGTATTGCTCCACAAGGCTTTTAATGGTTAATACTGCTGTCTGTTTTTAATTTCCTGGTTTTGCTATATAAAATGTTTCTTTTTTGTATTTTATAAGCCTGTTTGTGGCTGAAGAGCTCATTCAAGAAGAGCACTCAGAAATATTCCAGGGGAAAGTTCTGTAATGCCACTCAGAAACCATATAAAGAATATGCTCCCATTATTCTCTGTATGTAGCCTCATGAACAAGGAGATACTGTACTGTGATGACAAGTGTTGCTCTACTGTGAGGTAGGTGATCAGCAATGAGGAAAGGCTGATAACAATGACACAGCGATAAGGTGATAGAATGCTCTAGCACTAATCACATTTACACCAAAAATAATAATAATTAAAAATAAAAAAAAATGGAGGACCATCGGGGAAAAGAAAGAAATGGGAGATGCATGTGCGTGCATGCACACGCAAACATGTGCATACACACATACCATTTTTACAAGAACAATTGCATATGGGAAAAGTATGTTTGAATAGATGTGCCTTGAAAAAGTAGAAATCTTTCAGTAGCAGAGGAAAAAACCCAAGGTGAGAGCAAAAAGGACCAGACAGGTTCAGTTCAGCTTTTGCATCATGTGGCCACTAAAAATAAATAAATCGAATCCAACTGTTTTATAAGTGGAGTAAATCCCATTATATTTTACAGTGTA